>JAPDVR010000016.1:27318644-27993644 GCA_026230005.1 Gila orcuttii | reverse complement strand
GATAATACTAATCCAGTGCGAATAGGGCGAATTTGACCCACCGTTATACTAGAGTAAACTTGTGCTAAAAAATATAATGAATGTATTGTTTTTAAATGTGTGGAGCTGCTTTATTGACATCTGGTGTTTTTTTGGAAACAGCTGTCCCAGAAATTAGGAAATTGATTGTTTTTGAGGCTAAAATAAGTATGTTAATGCACTGTTCTGGCTCTCAGCTTTAGGTATAGTCGGGTAAAGTAAAATCCTGCCCCAAGAATCCCTGCACGTGTCAGGGGTGAATTGCGGTGTGAGATGGCAGATCTTCAGCTGCAGATTTCCCACAAGGACATGCTGATTTTTTCCACTGGGAGATGGTTTGCATGCCTCATTTGAGAATAGCCAACATGCCTCGTGGGGTGTAAGTGTGTCATTCTTTAGCGCTGCTGCTGAGAGGGACGTTTGCAGAGGAAGGTGGAGAGCGTGGCAGAGCCGTCCTCCTCAGCAGGCACCGGTCGCCAGCAGCTCTTCGCTGTTAAATGCCAGCATGATTTTTTTGACTCTCTTGCTCTTTTGATTGATGGCTGCCTTTTAATGCAGCTGCCCAAAGCGAAGCTAGGCTTTAGAAGTATTGCATATTATTAGTGGTATATCCAACTCGCATTCCAGTGCAGCATCAATATTTAAAGCGTTCAAAGTAATCCTACAATAAATAATTGAAAAGCTGTTCTTGCGTTTTGCCATGAATTTTGTTTGGTTGATTTTCTGTTTCTCTTGCATAATTTGAGAAGATGATCACTGTTAGATATTCAGCAGAATCACTGCACTAAACACAACTACACTAGTCGATTCAAACCTGTATGTCTTTTCTTCTTTTGTGGAACACACGCAAAAAAACAAAACATATCGAAATCAGCAACATACAGTAGCCTATTTACATGTTTGCAAACAACAGTTCAGATTTTTCTATTCACTATGTTTTTAACAACAACAGATACTTAAAAAAAAAAGTCAGAAATTTTTTTTCACATTTGTTAATATTTTAATCTGGGCTAAACATGCCAGCTGAGAAAAGATATCTAGAGATTGGTCAAAAATGTTCCGATTCTTCATTTTAATTCTTCGTAGTTGTGCTCTTTTGTACCTACAGTACATCAATTTGAAACATGTTTACTTTTTTAAAATTTTTTATTGTGAGTTGTTTTAATGTATTTAAATGATAGTTTATTTTTGTTTTTTTGAAAAAAAGTTATTAAACTTGTTATTAAGAGGACAGCACGGAAGTTTGTTTTTCTTTTTGACCTGTTTTTTCTAATGTAAGTCAATACCGTGATAAAAGCTTCAGCATTCATTCGATGACGTCACATGCCTAGATGTGTTACAGCCAATCAGAACATTGTTTCTAGATATGTGAAAGCAGGGAGAGTGGCTCATTGGTTAATGTGCTCTGTTTGTGACATCAATACCACGTAGATTTCTAAATGAAACATTTTGCTGCCTGGTTTTAATAAAAGATCTGGGTGGACAAAGGAGGAAGCTTGTATTATGAATTAGAGTATGTTGATACAGAACACCAAACCCAAAAATCAGATTTTTTTTACTCACATCTGACACAGATCGGATTTTGTTGCATTTGTGTAAACACACAAATCCAATTCAATTTTTCGCATACGATCTGAGCCACTTTCAAATGTGGTTTTAAATCAGATACATATCTGATATCTGGACAACTTACCTACGTCTAAACACGTATATCCATTTTACATTTGATTTCCAAGCCACCATAATGCGAGGGCGACATGCTTGTCCACAAAGATGACTTTTAATTTTGTATTATGAAGCAGACGTGCCTTTATGCCACGCAATTCTGACTTTATATCATGCAATTCTGACTTTATATCATGCAATTCTGACTTTATAACATGCAATTCTGACTTTATAACATGCAATTCTGACTTTAATTATATCATGCAGTTCTGACTGACTTTATATCATGCAATTCTGACTTTATAACTTGCAATTGTGAAAAAAGTCAGAATTGTGAGATAAACAGTCGCAATTACCTTTTGTATTTTTTTATTGCATGGCAGAAACCTATGGAAGCTTGTTTCTGCCACTAAATAAATAAATAAATAATAATAATTGCGACTTTTTTTCTCACAATTCTGACTTTTTTTCTCACAATTGCGAGTTTACATCTCGCAATTCTGACTTTATTTCCCAGAATTGCAATATATAAAGTCAGAATTGCGTGAAATAAAGTCGCAATTGCGTGTTATAAAGTCAGAATTGCGAGATATAAAGTCAGAATTGCGTGATATAAAGTCGCAATTGCGTGTTATTAAGTCAGAATTGCGAGATATAAAGTCAGAATTGAGTGATATAAAGTCGCAATTGCGTGTTATAAAGTCAGAATTGTGAGATATAAACTCGCAATTGCGAGTTATAAAGTCCAATTCTATGGGGGGAAAAAAGACTGACTTTTTTCCTCTCAGAATAGTTTATATCTTACAATTCTGACTTTATAACACGCAATTGCGACTTTATATCACGCAATTCTTACTTTATAACACGCAATTGCGACTTTATATCTCACAATTCTGACTTTATAACACGCAATTGCAACTTTATATCACGCAATTCTGACTTTATATCTCGCAATTCTGACTTTATAACACGCAATTGCGACTTTATATCACGCAATTCTGATTTTATATCTCGCAATTCTGACTTTATAACACGCAATTGCGACTTTATATCTCGCAATTCTGACTTTATATCTCGCAATTCTGACGTTTTATCACGCAATTCCGACTATTTCACGCAATTCTGAGTTTATATCTCGCAATTCTGAATTGTGAGATAAAAAGTCGCAATTACCTTTTTTATTTTTCATTCTGTGGCGGAAAAAAGCTTATATAGAAACCAGCTTGCATAGTAAACTTTGCATATGTTGTTTTCACAACTACATGCATTTACATTTGTCCAGTTTTACCTGAATCTCAGACCACCTACTGAAGTGGTTTGAGCAACAGATTTAAATCAGTCTCAAAAGCATTTCGGAGGGCATGTACTCCCCAATCTTTTCACGATTTGATTGCTGTCCACATTAACCAAGTGTGAATAAGCCCTAAAGTGAATGTAAACAGGCGGGACAAGAAAATGGATATGGTCAAAAGATCAGATGCATTAAAGGAGAACTCCGGGCAATTTTTAAGTTAATCTTGATCGTTACACCTTTGTGAGTAATGTCTATAGAAAAAAAAAAGAAACAGATTGGTGCTTGCAACACGGAGCTGTTCCCGCAAATGCCCAGAGCTCCCACTCAGCTAAAATGACAGTTATGGGGGCATATACATAAAGAGTGTCTTTGTGCCTCATAACAGACACAAAATGCAATTAAAATGTCTGTCCATCATGAAAAGGCGCCTTACATGTGAACAAGATGCGTTTAGCAACTTAGCCATTGTTTAAATTCACCTAAATAGTGTTTTAGACGGCTAGCTGTAGTCTCGCGCTGAAGTCCCGTGGGAACTCAGTTGTAGCCGGAAAAAGGTAAATACCAGTGTGCAGGTGGGAGTATATTATATATATAAATATAATTGAAGACATAGAAGCTAGTGAAATAATTAAAGTTTTGCAAATAAGACTACAAAAACATATTACTGCACATCTCTCCTCAAGCCGTGTGAGTCAATAGTCGGAATTGCGTGATAAAACGTCAGAATTGCGAGATATAAAGTCAGAATTGCGAGATATAAAGTCGCAATTGCGTGTTATAAAGTCAGAATTGCGAGATATAAAATCAGAATTGCGTGATATAAAGTCGCAATTGCGTGTGTGCCCAAATGGAAGGATAAATAAAGTTTACATTACCTCCACAGTGGTTGCACCCGTCTTCGTCCACGGAATGGCTTTTTTCTTCAACCGGCCTCGCTGTGTTGTGTCTGTGTAGTCATCCTTGCAACTTAGCCATTGTTTAAATTCACCTAAATAGTGTTTTAGATGGCTAGCTGTAGTCTTGCGCTGAAGTCCCGTGGGATCTCAGTTGTAGCCGGAAAAAAGTAAACAGTGTGCACGTGGGAGGAGCGTAGTGTGTGAAGAAGAGTGATGATCGGAGTTGCTCACAAGTGAAGAAGAAATGGTTCGCGTTTGTGTCGTTCCGAATTGTGGCAACAGAATGCGAAAATACAAGAACTTACATTTTCATCGTCTTCCTTTCCATGACCTCGAGATTCTGCAGTTGTGGCTAGTTGCACTTCAACTTGATGTGCAAACTCCCATACAAGTACTACGCGCTAAAGATTACGCATTTGCTGTGAACACTTTGACAAGGATGACTAAACAGACACAACACAACGGGGCCGGTTGAAGAAAAAATCCATTCCGTGGACGAAGACGGGTGCAACCACTGTAGGTAATGTAAACTTTATTTATCCTTCCATTTGGGCACACACGGCTTGAGATGTGCAGTAATATGTTTTTGTAGTCTTATTTGCAAAACTTTAATTATTTCACTAGCTTCTATGTCTTCAATTATATTTATATATATAATATACTCCCACCTGCACACTGGTATTTACCTTTTTCCGGCTACAACTGAGTTCCCACGGGACTTCAGCGCGAGACTACAGCTAGCCATCTAAAACACTATTTAGGTGAATTTAAACAATGGCTAAGTTGCTAAACGCATCTTGTTCACATGTAAGGGGCCTGTTCATGTTGGACAGACATTTTAATTGCATTTTGTGTCTGTTATGAGGCACAAAGACACTCTTTATGTATATGCCCCCATAACTGCCGTTTTAGCTGAGTGGGAGCTCTGGGCATTTGCGGGAACAGCTCCGTGTTGCAAGCACCAATCCGGTTCGTTTTTTTTTTTCTATAGACATTACTCACAAAGGTGTAACGATCAAGATTAACTTAAAAATTGCCCGGAGTTCTCCTTTAAGACTTGCAGTGTTAATGCAGCCTTGTTTCAAAGAGCAAGGAAATGCCATGATTCCTATGCTCACCCCCAACCCCCCCCCCCCCCTCTTTAGCCAAGCTTACCTATTTAAAAGATACTGTAGCCTATGTCTTCTCATTTAAGAAACTACTCCATGCCAATTGTTAGTTTTCGTCTGGAGTAGTTGTTAACAGAAACATGGGTGTTTTCTCCACATCTCTTATTCCTCAGGCTTGAGAAAATCCTTCCTGGGCTTTGCGCTGAGAACAAATGGAAATAATCTCTTTTAAGCATTACTGCCCTAGGATATTCCCCTCCCTTTCCTTAATCTAAACCTGATCCTGATGTATAGAGGATCCCGCGGTGGGGAAACTGTGTGTATTTGATCAATATACCTTTGATTATTCTAGATCAGTTTCTAAACAAACGTATTGTTTTATTTATCAGGAGAGATCTTCTCTAGCTCTAATTTTTTAACAGGCTGCTTTTCCTGGAGAACAGGTCTGTAATTTCTCATCCTGCTTAATGTGCTGTGTGCCAGCCGAGAGCAGGTTCCATAATTCATCAGTCCGGTGCCTATTACCTCAGTGCCAGAGCATGTGCACCTGCTGCCGTGAGGCACATTAACCCTTAAAGACAGAGACAGCAGCCTGCGGATTAAAAATAACTATTGTTCTTAAATGTTTAATAACTTTTGAACTGCTAATCCAATCTGTATGCTTTGTCTCCGTTTAACATTCAGAGGCTTCGTGGTGAACGTGATTACATCATCAAGTTTTGATTTTCATTTTCATTTGTCGAAGAAACCCATGCGGTTTGTTCCCCTAGCCAAACTCAGTCCGGCTGAGGCGGCGTGTTCCGGCGGGAAAGTGACATCAATGCATTCCCTATATCTCGGTATAGCCACTTGTGTTGC
This sequence comes from Gila orcuttii, assembly GCA_026230005.1. Lineage (NCBI taxonomy): Eukaryota > Metazoa > Chordata > Actinopteri > Cypriniformes > Leuciscidae > Gila > Gila orcuttii. The sequence goes on along the minus strand of JAPDVR010000016.1, from coordinate 27,987,804 downwards.
TGCTTCAGAAGTCCATGTTGGATTCCCCTTTAACTGAAACTGTTTTATTGAGAAAGTCACGGTTTCTGTGTGCTTGCAGGAGAAAGAGACAGAGCGCGCTGTCCATCGATCAGAGTTTTTGGTTTGATGCCAAGGACCCCCACATTTAATAATCCTCTTGCAGGAAATAAGGTTCCCTTCCTAAATTATTAAAGCAGCTATATTTTTACGCATAAAAAACCCTTGGATAATAGTAAACCACTTTTTCTTAGGACTACACCTCTGGTGAAGATGGTACCAGGAATCTCTGAAACTGCGTAATGAATTTGTGGGTGGCTTTATGAAGAAATGCTTTGTTTTAGAAATCCAACCCCAAACTGTATAGCTTCCTCTAGCACTCGACAGGGATACTTTTGGTCAAAGGCATTTGATTTCAACTGCATGTGTCATCTGGCAGTGCAGCCAAGCAGCCTTATTTGTGTCTCTTCCATGGAGAGCACATTGGTCCAACAGTCCTGATATTCACCTTGACATGATCTTCTACTGAAGATATATATTCTTTTTCGAGAGCAGGGGCTTCTTCCTCCTTCTACTTTTCATGTAGGGCAGAGTTGTGCAGTCTCTTTTGGATTGAGGGGCGTCTGTATTTTGACACTGACTGAGGCAAGTCTTGCAAGACTTACTTGAGGACGTCCTGGCCTAGATAGATTGCCAGCGGTTTGAAATGTTCTGTGTTTGTAGATGGTATTTCAGACGGTGGGAGTGATTGACTAGAAAAGGCTTTGAAATGGCTGCCTAGACTGGTAAGCATCAACAGTGATTTGTCAGAGCTTTTTTGATCTTAGCATGATGTAGCCCCAACTCAAGTTTCTCTCTAATAGTGCACAAATCTGGTTTGGTGCACCTGATTCTAATTTTAGATATTGCAGAGATAAAAGTAGCGGTGTAGATTTTCCACATGTTGACGTCATATCTCTCTTGGTTTGAGTTCAGATGAGAGAGGTTTTTATACACTTTTCTGTTCATTTATCACCATTGCTAACATGATGAGACAGTTTCCTTTCACCTAACCCTATTATAGAGTATGGCTGTTTTTTCTCTCACTACTTCACATGCTGAGTTTTTTTGTTTTGTTTTTTTAAATCAAGGGCTCAAGGTTTGGCTGGCTGTAATGCCCATTAGCCCCTGATTATAGATGTCATAAAACATATTTCTCCAATGACAGTTAAAAAATAAACACTACCATTCACAATTTTTGGGTCGATAAGATTTTTCGTGTTTTTTAAAAGAAGTTTCTTGTGTTTAAGTTTCTCACCAAGGCTGCATTTATTTGATCTAAAATAAACCCTAATATGGTGAAATATTTTTACAGTTTAAAATAACTTTTTTATTTTAATTTATTTTCAAATGTAATTTATTCCTGTGATGCAAAGCTGGTGGGAAAAGAGTTCTTTTCTTCACAAAAATGTGTTATGTTAGAGCTGTACCATTTTGATTGTTATTGTCATTTTAAGACAAGTTATTTGTTATTTGTCTTTTAAAGAACTTTACAACTGTTTATTTGAAAAAATACACGTACACTGTACTTGGGTTATTGATGATGCTTTGCTTATTCCTTGGAGTAGTATGTTCTCTTCTACACAGTAGGAATAAAGGAAACTGAAAATGATGCAAGTGTGTCCAAATCTTTGTGCTGTACCTCTTCTGTATCTTCATTGTATCTCCATTGCTTGGTCACACTAGACTTGCAACATCACAAGGATTTACCCGTGGCTGTTTTTTTGGGATCGAAATGTTCAACTTTCAAAGTTGTTCATAGTATTCTCTGTTCCCTTTGCTGCGATTAATATTTCCCTTTCAAACCATATCCTTTGAAAAATAATTTTTTTATCTTCAGATTCTAATGCCATGTGATTATCAGGGTTTTCCCTGTTCATCCACATGCATGAACTTTGTTGCTTGTATATGTACAATTAATGCATTTGATTGTTAATTATGTTTACATAAAATACGAATTATGGATCATTCAAACATCTTGAGCCTTTTGAATTCAGCACAGAATTTCCTACTTCTAATTGCTATAAGAAGTGAAACTAACTTTACATAATTATCTCCTCATTTATATAGAGCTTGTTAAAATATTCTGACTGCACCATGGAATGTGTTTCTAATGAGCATGTTTGTTTCCTGCTGATTCACAGATATTGTTTTCCTTTCATCAGACTCTCTTTATGATTTAAATCATCTTTTGTAATATCTGAAAGCGAACAAGGCCCATTTTTCATAATATCTGAGAACAGCAGGTGTAATAAAAATGAACTGGACTACATATGACAGTTCTGTGAATGTAACACTTTATTTTACTAACACAAAAACATGATCAGCAGCTGAAAAAATTACCATGCAATTATGTGGCACCGATTTAGACTTCCAGTCCTGGTGGTATGCCAATGTGGGTCATCTTATCTCCTGCCTCCATTAGTGACTATGAGACAAAAATATCAATACTAACACCATCATTAAGGCAGCTTCTCATGCTGCACGTCCTGTCCCACTTCTGTTAATGGTTCTCAGAGAGGCCGTGCCCCGGACCTGTCGCCTGCTGCAGGGCTCTCACCTCTCAGACACATCTGCCAGTTCAGATCTCACAGCTCGGAGTTTATCCTCGCGCTCCATCCTGACCCTCCCTGTGAGATTCATATCAGTTCTTACAGACCGTCGTGAAAGACATTCGGCTACAATATGAGAGTTCATGTTTTTATGTTTGACTTTCCTATCTTAATTATTGTCTGTTAGTGTCTTAAAATAGATTTTATTAACACTAAATTAAGCTGTCTGACAGTTTTGGAGAAAAGTTACTTTTAAAAGTGATGCATTACGATATTCTGTTACTCCCTAAAAAAAACTGAATGTGTGAATTAGAGTTGGGCGGTATCCAAATTTTTATACCGTCAAACCTCCTCCCTATTTTACGGCGGTATACGGTATTACCGCGTGACTAATTAAAAATTATGACGTAAGGCTCAGACGGCATCACCAAACTGTTGGCTTGTGCCTACACCGTTCAGCGAAAACTGAATACCAAACACTAATACTGAAACAATAACAACATAACATGCACAATATTAACAACTTTTATTAGCAGTCAACAACAGTAAGCTAGAGTTGAATTAACATAAACATTCATATTATAACAATTATTGCAAATCAATAGGCCTAAATTAAAACACAGTCCAGTCTTTTTTCCAACATTGTTTTTAACGAAAACCAAATAAAAATACCTGAATCAATTAAATAAAAACACACACACACACACACTGTTCTTTCTCCTCCACACGGTCACGTGATGACAACCACACATAAGCATTTTTAGGCATTAAATAAATTATATTGAATATTTAATCCTTGTCCCCTATATAAGTGCATTGCATTTTTTTTATACTTTTTTTTATTTTTTTATGACGGTATTGAAACTGATACCGTTGCCATTTTAAGACCCTGCGGTATACCATTTTACCGCCCAACCCTAGTGTGAATGCATTACTGTTAAATTTGCATTACTTTTTTTTCTCATCTGGGCTGGGTTGACTTTTTTTTATTAAGTTAAGGCAATAAAAAAAAAAAACGAAAAACTAATGTGGTGTTTAACTAAAGTAATTTTTGCTTATTTGTATAATTGAATTGGGTCAGCGAAGACATTTGGTTAATAAAGTAAGATTAAATATATAGCCTAAGTCAGTGGCGGGCCGTGCATTTCACACCTAGGCCTTCAGTGGGGTCCAACCTGAGTTAATAACTTTTAATAGCGTGGCAGCGCACAGACTCTCTATAATTGATTATTATACATCCAAGATGGCGCCGCAGACGGCTGCCTCTGTGTGGGGCTCTCCAGCTATTGTGTTGTTTTTGTTTGTTTGTTCTGCGTTTAGTCATTCTTTTCCTATCATTTTCACCAAAGACGAACTACTGGACATTAGGAAACACACACCAGATAACTTTTCTACAGTTTTTGATTATTTGGACGTCTTGCAGGACATTCTCGTCGGAGGGGCAGCGTTGTTGTTCAAACGCGCGGTCAGACGCAAACGCGGGAAGCAAGCCGGCGCGCTGGTTAAACTCCGCGAGCGCGGCATGCGCACTGCACTCCCCAGTATTCATCTCGCGAATCTCCGATCCCTTCCTAACAAAACGGATGAACTTTTTAAACTCTGCTGCTCTGTGCTTCACTGAAACCTGGCTGAGTGAAGCCATACCGGACAACGCAATACATCTGCCGGGCTTCCAGCTGTTCCGAGCGGATCGCATCGTGGAGCTAACGGGGAAAACAAGAGGTGGTGGATTGTGTTACTACATTAACGAAAGTTGGTGTTCAGATGTAACAACACTGAAGAAGATGTGCTCTCCTAATTTAGAGGCACATTTCATAAACTGTAAACCTTTCTACTCGCCTCGGGAGTTTTCCTCTTTCATTCTCGTGAATGTTTACATCCCTCCAGACGCGTGCGTGAGCGCGGCGCTACAACAGCTGGCTGAACAAATAGCTGAAACAGAACAAAGGTATCCTGACTCTATTTTAATCATTCTTGGGGATTTTAACAAAGCAAATCTTTCCCGTGAACTACCAAAATACAGACAGCACGTTACATGTCCCAACAGAGACAGTAATATACTGGACCACTGTTACACCACAATAAAAGATGCGTATCACTCCGTTTCACGAGCAGCTTTGGGGCTCTCTGATCACTGTTTGGTTCATCTCATACCGACCTACAGGCAGAAACTGAAATCAGCTAAACCTGTAATAAGGACTGTAAAAAGATGGAATAATGAAGCAGAGCAGAATCTACAGGCCTGCTTTGATTGCACTGATTGGACTGTTTTTGAAGCTGCTACCAACGATCTGGATGAGCTCACAGATACTGTAACATCATATATAAGTTTCTGTGAGGATACATGCATTCCTACCAGGACATTCTCATCATTTACTAATGATAAACCATGGTTTACTGGGAAACTCAAACACCTTCGTCATGCCAAAGAGGATGCCTACAGAAGTAGGGATAAAATATTGTATAACCAGGCCAGAAACAGACTGACAAAGGAGATCAGAGTTGCTAAAAGAAGCTACTCTGATAAACTGAAAAACAGTTTTCATCCAACGACCATCATCAGTCTGGAATGGCCTGAGGAACATCACCAACTACAAGCCACCATCCCCCCGATCTGTGGACAATCAACACCTGGCTGATGATTTAAACTCATTTTATTGCAGGTCTGAAAAGCCCTCATTCAGACCACACACCGGCTCTGACCTGCACTTCACACATTCACCATCACCTCCTGCACTCCCATTACTCCCCCCTCCTGCCATCCAACCTGAGCTTAAGGTCTGTGTGGAGGACGTGAGCCGAGTCTTCAAAAAACAGAGGCTAGGAAAGCCTCAGGCCCAGACGGCATCTCATCTGCTTGTTTAAAAGCCTGCGCTGACCAACTGGCCCCGGTCTTCACGCAGATCTTCAATAGATCATTGGAGCAGTGTGAAGTTCCCTGCTGCTTCAAACGCTCCACTATCATTCCTGTCCCCAAAAAAAACAAAATCACTGGACTTAATGACTACAGACCTGTCGCTCTCACGTCTGTGGTCATGAAGTCGTTTGAAAGACTGGTGCTGGCCCACCTGAAGGACATCACTGGACCCCTGCTGGATCCCTTTCAGTTTGCTTACAGAGCAAACAGGTCTGTGGATGATGCAGTCAACATGGGACTGCATTATATCCTGCAACATCTCGACAGACCAGGGACTTATGCAAGGATCCTCTTTGTGGACTTCAGTTTGGCCTTCAATACCATCATGCCTGGTCTTCTCACAGCCAAACTGACCCAGCTCTCCATACCATCCTCGATCTGTCAGTGGATCACCAGCTTCCTGACGGACCGGCAGCAGCGAGAAACACACATCCAGGACTCTCACCACCAGCACTGGCGCCCCTCAAGGGTGCGTTCTCTCCCCACTGCTCTTCTCCCTGTACACTAATGACTGCACTTCTAAAGACCCCACTGTCAAGCTCCTGAAATTTGCCGACGACACCACTGTCATCGGTCTCATCCGAAACGGTGACGAGTCTGCTTACAGACTGTAGGTTGAACAGCTGGCTGTCTGGTACAGTTATAACAACCTTGAGCTGAACACGCTCAAAACAGTGGAGATGATCGTGGACTTCAGGAGGAACAGCCCAGCACTCCCCCACTCACCATCATGAACAGCAGTGTGGAAGCAGTGGAGTCATTCAGGTTCCTGGGCACTTCCATCTCTCAGGACCTGAAGTGGGACAATCACATTGACTCCATTGTGAAAAAGGCCCAGCAGAGACTGTACTTCCTTCGCCAGCTGAGGAAGTTCAACTTGCCACAGGAGCTGCTGATTCAGTTCTACTCAGCCGTCATTGAGTCTGTCTTATGCACTTCCATCACTGTCTGGTTTGGTTCAGCTACCAAATCAGACATCAGGAGACTACAACGGACAGTCCGGACTGCGGAGAGGATCATTGGTGCCCCCCTGCCAACCCTCCAGGACCTGTACTCTTCCAGAGTGAGGAAGAGAGCAGGTAAAATCATCACAGACTCCACTCACCCTGGACACCTCCTGTTTGAACTGTTACCGTCAAGACGGCGACTCAGATCACTGGCCACAAGAACATCTCGGCACAGGAACAGTTTCTTCCCACAGGCCATTTCCCTCCTGAACAGTTAACACTCCTCCCAAGGCATATGCCTTAAGTGCAATACTCCCACTGTTTAGTGCAATATCCAACTACTCAGGTGATACTTATATGTAGATTTATTTATTTATAATATTCAAAACACTGTAAATATGTTCATAATCTGTAAATCTGAAAATGTCTATTCTGACTAAACCCAACTGTGATACTTTTATTCTCACATATTTATATTTTTATTTTTTATTCTTATAATTTGTAGTATTATGTTTCTTGTTGTATTTGTATTTGTATATGTCCACTGGAAGCCTCAGTACCAAAAACAAATTCCTTGTGTGTGCAAGCACACTTGGCAATAAAGCTCTTTCTGATTCTGATTCTGATTCTGATGTGAAATTGTTGTTTTTATGTTGCACCGGCAGTTATTGGGTTAATGCGGTGAGTTCAGATAAGGCCGGGTAGAGAGAAACGATCGAGCGAGTGAGTTCAGCTTGTGCGTTAGTGTTCAGTTGTTCTTGCGTCCCGATTATAAGTTCAGAAGCGGAGCCTCCCTTGTCTTGTCGTTCAAGGGTCACAGTCACTTGTCAGAAAAAAAAAATTATAATGAAGTTTCGATCATACATTTCCAAGAAAAATTAAGAAGATTCACCACGGGAAAAACGGGGGCAAAAAAAGCATTATACTCACCAAAACTACAGATTTTTTTTTTAAACACAAAATCCATCCTAATTTCTTTCCTCAAAAAGACTTAAATTACTCAGTTGTACAGGTTATCTGTGCGTTTCAGTCCCAACAACCTTTTCTATCGCCATCGAGGCTAATGCTGAAGTCGAGTCTGTCCTGTCGTATTTCTGGCATGAGTTTTACTTGGCTTTAGGGCTGAGAGTGTCCGCTCGACAGAAGCAGTGGACACAGGGACAGTCACCGCAACACATGACGATGTGTACAGCTGACCCGTGCTCTCACACAGAGTTTTGAAGGAAATCAATGAGATCAGCTGGACTTTTGCCTTCAAAATCAGACCTGGCATACATTACAGTCAGTCAGTTCTGTTATTACCCGGACAGATCGAATAGAGTTACGTGATTCTGCGTTAAGCTGGATAAGGCTGAATAACGGATTTTTTCGAGTAGGCTTGAACCTGCTGGGGGTCAAGGAGGGAAAGAAATTTTCATTTGTGGGTTGAAAAACTATTAAATCTACAGGAATATATTTTAGCTTATGCAATTTGCTGCAGATGCGGTTTGCTAGCTTTGACTACCAGTAAAAGTATGCGCTCTGACCATCCAATCAAAGCATGTGAAAATGCCAACGTTATTGTATGCCTGATAGATGGCCCTAGTGCAGTCAAAGCGAAATCTGATTGGCTGATTAAATCTGACTGATTATCTGATTGGTTAAAGCAACAGTTTCATTGCCATTCATTGTAAGCTACAGGCGCCGCACTATTGATTTTGAAGGCCTCAAGGAAGATTTCTTTAGCCATGGCAACACATGATGGCAGAAATATAATTGGATAAAAGCTCTAACATAAACATACACTACTGGAAGCAGTGCAACAAGAGAAAAGCTATGAAATTAAGAGAATGGAGTATTGGGAATAATTTAATACTCATTCATGGAAAAAATATATTAAAGTGTAAGTCAGTGATTCTGATAGTGTTTAGACCAGCAGAGAAGGCCTTGTTGGCCCTAATAATACAGTATATTTGTATTATTTAATGTATTTAATTATTGAAAGTTCGCGTAATATTCAGAGTTTACATTTCACTGTTTTTATTCATTTTGAGGATTACTGATTAAATGCCTGCACTTTGAGTAAATGCCTGCTCACATTATTGTAGTCTAGAACTACAATAACCATCATGCTCACACAGCGTACAAAAACACATCTGCACTCCCAATTTTTCTCAACATTGAGAGAAGAGAGTTGACATTGAATAAATTTTTTTGAAAAACGTGAATAAATTATTTGAAAAAGTAACTTTTTAAGTCAAATTTAGAAGTAATGCATTACTTTACTAGTTACTTTAAAAAGTAATCTGACTACATAACTCTTGTTATGTTACTTGTAATGCATTGCATGCTGTCTGATGTAATAGAGTTGACCTGTCATATAAAAGCATTTTATCGATGAGATCAGTGACTTCTGGGCAAATTGAATCTGTTTTCGCTGTCCTTTTATCATGTTTCATAACTTTTATTTTCTATAGAGACTTTCAATGTGAACCCTAAAAAGTTATTCCATTATTTACTTACAGTGTGATGCATTTATTTACAGTGCGATTTACATTTCATAGATCAGCAGAACTTTTAAGCTATTTTTACCCCATGCCAGAAGCAGAGCTTGTTTATCTTGCATGGCTGCAAATAAGGGAAATATTTGAAGTATGTGAGTGGAGTGCTCTTTGTAAGGTTAGATAGACATATATACTCTCCACAGGTGCTTGAGAGACCGCAGAGAGTGAGGGCTTCATCATTTCCATTTCAAAGAGCTTCACGCTGTCATGCAGCTGTAGTCTAAACCAATACCTGTAAATGAAAGCCAGTGTTCACTTTTTTTTGCCCACAGATGGACAGCTTGTGCATAATAACAAGCCAAGGCAAACAGCTGGGGGAATGAGTCAGTAAAAACCTATTCATTCGAAAAGCCTTTTAAATATGCATTGGACTTAATTGTTTATTTATCTTTGAAGGGAGAATGTTTAGCTCTCATAGATTTATGTGTGCCACAACAGAATGCTATCCCCATGTAGAATAAAGTGGCTTTTATTCACTCGGTCCTTTGAGATGTCCTCTCTTCTGTTTTACAGATTTTGACCCCAGTCTTGGCATGATGACTGGCATTGCTCCAATGAACCCCATGATGCCCGGCCTTGGGATTGTGCCCCCGCCGGTTTCGCAAGACATGCCCATTGTGAAGGAAATCATCCACTGCAAGAGCTGCACACTTTTTCCGCCCAACCCCAGTGAGCCGTCTCTTTTTCTCAGTCTGTAGTGTTCCAAAACCTAGTGAGCTGACTATGAGGCAGCATTTTAAGGCACCCTAAAATACCTTGTTTTGGCCGAATACAAAGGCAGGTTCGCATGTATCCTTCACCTAGAAGGAAATCTCAGAATTGATTGCAACAAGCTCAGTTATGTTGATGATTATACATAACTTAGAACTTCATACAATACTAAAAGGTATTGATTAAGGAATGTATATTTTGAATTGGTGTATTTTAATGCTTATTTGAGTATTCCAAGAAGTACACTTATTTCATGTGTTGACTAATATACTAAAACACATGTAAGGTACATGATTATAACTGTAGTGTGTAGTTCAATATTAGATTAAAAGTTAGTATATTTTAAAAAGTACTAAATTGCAAATTCATCATGAATGTGTAATTACAAAAATATTTAAAAACAGGGCATACAAGTGTTAGTAGAAATGAAATTCTACTACAGGGTTAGTTCACCCGAAATGAAAAATGTGGTTACCCTCATGTCGTTCCAAATCCAAAAGATTTTCGTTCATCTTCTGAAAAATAATAACAAATAAAGATATTATTTTAATGAAATCTGAGATATTTCTGCCCCTCTATTTTCTATTCACCCAAAACTCTATTACTTCAAAACGTTTATAAAGAGATTAGGCAAGCATTGAGCTTCCATGTTTGTGCGCTTTATGTATGTTCGCTAATTAATGTTTATAAAAAGCCTATTTGAATAAAAGTCTAAGTTAAATCTGTTAATCATAGAAAGCGATCATGTCTCTTCAGAAGACTTGGATTAAACCGCTTGATTCATACGGATTTCTCTCACGATCTCTTTATGATCTTTATGAACCGATTTCGTTCAAATGATCTTCAGTTGTGTTTTGAAGATGAGCAAATTGAAAAAATGCCTTAAGGGTTTGGAATGACTTTAGAGTTAGTAATTGATGACAGAACTAACTCTTTCAAGTATATTTTTGTTTACCATAAATGCGTTTCAGTAGATTTGGCAGTATACTGTAATTACCGTGTTTCAAAGATAATAGAAGTGATTAAACATATAAAGATTTAAATAAACACAAAAATTCAGGTTATTGCATTTATTATAAATATAGTAAAACTAATAAATGTTCATGTAATTATAATCGACATCCAATTAAGTGTCTGATAACATTACATTCAGTTTGCACAGTATATTATTTATGTAATAAGTGCTATTTTTAAAAGTATACTAAAGTGTACTTCTTTTTCACAAGGGTAGAGCATTTCAAATCTATCACTTTGGAGATTTCATGATGGTTAGGATGCTGCCTAAATGCTGGAATACACTACACATAATTTTCTCCGATTTATGCCCCGATTTGCAGTTTTACGAGTCGACAATAGTTGCCGAAAGTCTGCGCCAGTCTCTAGATTTTGGGCAGTTGAAGATGACCGATTTCACAGAAAATCGCTTTGATGGGCACAGACTCAGATTTTTTTAGCTTCAGATTGTGTTTCCATCCAGTCGGAAGATATCAAAACGTTTAATATTTTGAGCCAATTTTAGAACACATATCATATATGATGTGTCACCACTGAAACCAAAGCTGTTCATCTACTGTCCAGTCTACCAGAGTTGCAATAATATATAATTCAAATACAAAAAACAATACAAAAGTACATTAACAGAACACATGTAACAAATTAGCCTCGATATTTAACTCATCAGCACGGATAAAACAACTGACAGTGCCACTCACCTCTAACTTCCTTTGTAATCTGTAGAGTCCATACTGACCGCATCTACCGACCCAAGACCGCATCCAAATGCGCTTGATTCGTTTTTTCTTTTGAGACTCAGCACACAACAGTCGCTACAACAAGGTAATCTCCTGCACATCCATGTTTGTTTCATCTGTCATGCTTCTCCTATCAACAAGTTGCGTGCTTCTGTGAGAGTTTGTTGTGTTCGGCACGATTTAGAAGTCTGGTAGCGTATGATCCTCAGACCTGTAGTGCAGGGGTCACGACCAGCACTTGACATTAACTTTTTTGCTCACCAGCCACTGTGGCTAGTGGTTTTCCAAACTTACTAGCCACTCAGCATTTTCACTGGCCACAATTTTGACATCAATGCCATGGAGGAAAAACTGCCATGTAAATATTTTTAATAGTATCTCATAATTTGGCAGCCGGTCTAATAGGCTGCTGTCACTTTAAGACCTGACACAGATTAAGAGTGAGTGAGAGGAGGCGGGTTTGTGTGTCAACCCTCTGTCGGAGAGATTAGAGTGTATCGTGTATCTATTCTGTGGAAAATGTGTATTGGAATCGTTTCAGATATTTTAGTATCAATATGTATAAAAAAAACGTAGTTTATTATTTCTGATGCTTTTTTAAAAAGACTACAATTCAAAAAAGTTTCAGTATATAAAATTCAACTGCTGAATCCACCCAATCCAACGGGTTGGCGGGTGTTAATGTCAAGCCCTGGTCGGAGTGGGAAAAGGTGGGCTCCAGCTAAATTTGCGTTTCAGTGAATGACACACACGCACAAAAACAGTTTAGTCTAGGGCTGCACGATATACCAACATCGATATACCAACATCAAATAGAAATCATTATATTGCTTAGTGTGATTTTCGAATCACAAATGCTGCGATTTAATTATATAAATATATGTTCACGCTGCGTGTTTTATAGTGAAGCGCGCACATGCAAATTTAAAAAACAATATTTTCTGCGTCTCAGAGCAGCTTGTTTCATTATTAAGCTGCTCATGCGCATTATTAACGAGAAGAAACTCGTTCGCATTACACCGGAGAATTGTCACGAAAGGCTGTTTCAGGTCTGTGCATTCATCTCTGTCGTTTATTCAGCTCTGCACTGTTGTCTATCAGAGACATGGCCGTAAGAGTGCGTTCTTGGCGTTTCCCCTCGTGCATTTGGCTAATCATCAGCACAGAAGGGAAATGTGTCTGTAAAAAGCATTTTATATGTACACACAGAACAAACATGTACACATGTTTTTGCGCTAAACACCGCAATGAGTTTCACACTTGCAGCTCGGATCAGAGACTGGAGCGAGCATGTTTTTTATCAACTGGAATGGAAAAGTTTGTGAACCTCTGGTTTAGGGTATAATGCCCAGTTTTACAATTGTAAACATTTACAAAGTCGGCACGTGTATGATACCTAGTGTTGTAAAATCTGTTCAGATTTGAAAAGTCGTAGTGTATTCCAGCCTTTAGAAAGCAACTGCTTACAGTATATAGGCCATAGGCAGTGAGGCAGCTCACTAGGTTTGGGAACACAGCTTACATCTCACTCCATTTAACATGTATGCAATGATAAGCAGTATTTATAACCCTCATGCATTTTAAATGATATTATTGACTTGAGCAATGAGATCTGAAATGCTGACTAGATGAAAAGACAGATATAGCCATGAGCAACTAAGCAGCCGGGATATGACTTAATATTATAATTCTATAAAGATTTCAATCTCCATAGCCTAGCAGGGCATGTCATCTTGATGAGATGCAGATAGGATTTTAAAAGCCAGCTGCCACTCAAAGCATCAGACTGACGCTTGATAGAAGGGCTATGTTTTTATTTGAGAGAGGAGCTGTCATCTATTCTTCCATATTTACCCTGATATCCCCCTCATCCCACCAGCTGAATAAGCTCATCTGAATTCGTCTCCTGTCATAGAGAGAGAGGTCAGGCAGAAGAATGAAACAGGAGGGGGCTGTCCAGGGGGACCGGGGTGAAACTCTGACTGTAATTGGACAGTTGACCTCTAAGGAGACTGAGGTATTCTGGCATGTAAAATATGCCACACAGCAAGAGGAGGGTCAGAGGATACAACGATTACCTGAGAGAGTCGGTGTCCTTCAAACAGCTGATCACTCCCCACATGCACATCTGTAATCACAGGCTTGGTGCTCTCGTAATGCTGTGCTTAGCCTCACCTGCAAAGTGTCCTAACCCAGCTGACTAAAAGAGAGTGACGGACTGACACACCTGCTCCACGCACTCTAATACTCAAACAAATGATGCGAGACATTGATTGATGCCAAAGTAGGAAGTGCGAGAGGAGCATTTAACCCAGCAGAACAACTGTGATCCTCACACTGACCAAGTGAAGTTATTCTTTTCAGCGAAAACGCAGATTACCAGTGAAAATATTTTTTAGAAAGTTTGCAAAAGAACAAAGACTGAATGGCAGATAGAGGCTCTATTACAAAATCAAGCGAGCATTATAAGGCATAATTAGCCTCTGTGCTCAAGACACAATGATAGGTATCTTAATTATGCTGTTTCAAATTCTAAGGCATTGTGATGAGCTCAGATAATATTTATAATAATGTGCTGTGGCTTTTATGCATATTAGAATAGTGTTAGGCTCTGGTGACAGGGGCTTTCATTCTATTGCCGTGTGTGGACCTCAACATGTTATGATATCCTTGCAGAACCCTCTAAAATATATAAGCATCTTTTTTCACATACAACGGCCCATTTGCAATGTGAAAAATACAAATATTAATAATATGTCAGATTTGATCTGGAAAATATTTACTATTCATTTTTTTTCTACATACCCTACCATTCAAAAGTTTGGGAATGGTAAAATTTTGTAATGTTTTTGATAAAAGTCTCTTTTGATCAACAAGGCAGCATTTATTTTATTAAAATACAGTAAAATCAGTAATATTGTGAAATAATTTTACAATTCAAAATAACTGCTTTTTTTGATATATTGTAAAATGTGATGCAAAGCTGAATTTTCAGCATCATTACTCCAGTCTTCAGGATCACATGACCCTTCAGATCCTTCTAATATGATGATCTGCTGCTCAAGAAACATTTCTTATTATTATCAGTTGTGCTGCTTAATATTTTTTGTGAACACACTAAAGCGTTTTTTTTTTTCTTTTTTTCAGGATTCTTTGGTGAATAGAAAGTTCGAAAGAACAGCATTTATTTGAAATGTAAATTTTTTTGTATTATACATATTTTTTCTGTTACTTTTGATCAATTTAATGTGTCCTTTCTGAGTAAAACTATTTGTTTATTTATAGGAGGGAAAAAATTCTTACTGATTCCAGTACCATTACTGTTGAAGGGGCAAGATAAGCTTCTGGCTATCTATGCAGAACAAGGAAGAAAAAACTGCCTATAGGCAAGAATACAGAAATGGGGAAGTTTGATCTGTAGTTTTAACAAAAGCCCTGATGCTGTCAAAAGTCCGCTGGCAAATAAACCGGGATATCTGGTTGCATGCAGGTATACTTTTCCAGCACCCCCTTGAGACCCCCTGGTTTGGAAACCATTGAATTTCAGTCGGGCAGAAAGAGAATGTGCGCCACAATATGAGAGAAGACAATAAAATATAAAACTAAATAAAAACAAATGACAATACTAACGTTGTATTAACCCTTCCTCATGATGTTAATAGTTTTATCAGTGTGTCATATTGTGAGTTTAAAAAAAGTTTTTCGTGTTGTTTTTACTAGTACTAATTCTGCTAACTTGGAAAGCCTTGTGGCTATTTTTCAACTGAAATATTATACATGTTTATTGATGTAAAGGTTCAGTTTTCACTTTACAAAGGTTTCTCTAGCTGGAAAAATATATTGAAGGATTGTTTGATCGTCTGTAAAGGAATCAGTTTTTCTTGTCATCATTCATTGACAACGCAGGGCAGCTAGCAGTATATCAATCTTAGAGTCGCAACATAACAACATGAAAAACACGGTTCTTATTCCCTTTATGTTGCAGATTAGAAATGAATAAAACCTGGTCACTCACTGCAGCCTTATCTTCTGGGCTCCGTGATCAAGCAGCGCATGGGTAATTATTCCAAGATCGTTGAGAAGAAAGACGGGAAGGGGGAGGCAGAACAAAGGCCCGCTTGTTTCTGGGGCTGGGGTTGGGGTCGTCAGATTCTGGGATTGTAGTTTTTAATGACGAGCAGAAAAGAGAAACTTGAAAGACACGGCCATCGTGGTGAACGCGGCGAACACTGTCTGATGAGATTTGGGCACATCCATAAACATGACAGTCTCCTCTTATCTCGTTCAGACTGAACAGGTTATCATGCACATATCTTGCATTGTAACGAGTCTCCTTTTTTCCGCACCGGACCGCGCAGAAGTGGATTTAATAGCCGGTGACAGCTGTGCTCTCATGACTACGGCATACAGTAATGCGGAGCAATCATTCATGGTTATTCTCACCTCAGTTGCCAGAAAAAATTACCCAAGTCCTTTTCCCAAGGACCCGCAATGGCTCATGCCATTTAACATGAAATTTTACAAACTCAAGCCTCTCTACATCATCACCTGCTCTCTTATTTGTCCCAGCGATCCTTCCCTTTTGTCCTTGTACGCCTCTTTTCCTGGTTCCCTTTAAGCCTAACCAGTTTTCATTGCCTCTACACCCTTCCTTCGCCATCTTTCAGTCATTCACCCTTTTCTTTTTCTGTCTGCTCTCATCCCCTTCAAGGCAAAATATGATAGGAGATATCAGCATTTATACCATATGTCATTTATCAGTGCTTTTTAAAGGGCAGCGGCGTTCGCTTTGATTGCAGCTGTATTAAAAACACACAGGCTTATTGCTGTCAGCTTCACCCCTTGTTATTTATTAGATTTGACCGATGGGGATATTTGAAACCTCCTTGTTTTATTCAACTCGTGGCGTCTCAGCAGATCAGTGGAGAGCTAAGCCTGAATCTTGCCTTGCCTGACTTTCTAATAAGGATATAAAAATCAGGCAGTTCCGCTTGCAATTATGCTGATTTTTGCATTGTGTTTCCAGTCATGGTCACACATCATGTTATGTGTAATATGCAGTGGCCCTAAACAGTATTTGGATACTTGAGTCACTCTTAAAATTGCATTAGCTTACAAAATATAAAAAAAATGATGCTGGAGCTTTTTTTTAAACTTTCTGTCTTTTAAATACCTCGCGCTTAAGTGATTTTTAGTGGATGTTCTCAAGTTCATACAGGTGTCATATTAGATACGTTTTGTTTATATTTTATAGTCAGTGTTTTATTGTTATTTACACTACTGTTCAACAGTCAGTGAGATATTTAAAAAAAAAAAGAAATTAATTATTTCAGGAAGGATGCATTAAATTCATCAAAGGTGATAGAAAATACATTTACATTTACAGTAATTAACTATTTCAAATATATGCTGTTCTTTTGGGGGGAAATGATCATAGTATCCACAAACAGTGGAACAGCACAACCGTTTTCAACGTAATGCTTTTCTTTGGGGCTTTTTTTAACTAGTTAAGCCTGGATCATTTTAAATCCTGGGTAAACAGAATCCGGGGTTAGCTTCACATGACATACTGCTCATGATTCACCACAATTAATCCTGGTTATCCATAAACTGACGTTTTCCACTGTATTCCTAAACCATGGGTTAACATTCTTGTTTGCCATGTCAATGACTATGAATGCAGGATGGAACCTGTTTACATACTGTAAACGTACATCCTCGTATTTTATATAGCCAAAATGATCAAGTTTATAATGAATGGACTTTTCGTACGATAAAGGCATGCATAAAATGGTTTACTCTTTACTCCAACTGATTGTTTTCCATCACCATTTTCCATTTCTCCCTTCAAAGGCTGAGGAAATATTTCTTGAGCTGTAAATCATCATATTAGAATGATTTCTGAATGATCGTGTGACATTGAAGACTGGAGTAATT
This sequence comes from Gila orcuttii, assembly GCA_026230005.1. NCBI lineage: Eukaryota > Metazoa > Chordata > Actinopteri > Cypriniformes > Leuciscidae > Gila > Gila orcuttii. The sequence goes on along the minus strand of JAPDVR010000016.1, from coordinate 27,970,410 downwards.
GATGCTGAAAATTCAGCTTTGCATCACAGGAATAAGAATGTAATGACATTACAAAATATATGGAAATAGAACATTTTTAATACTATTTCACAATATCACTGTTTTTACTGTATTTTTGATCAAATAAATACAGTCTTGGTGAATATAAGAGACTTCTTCCAAAAACAAAATCTTACCGACCAAAAATATTTGAACGGTAGTGTCATTTAAAACAAACATTTTTGTTACATTTTTGTTCTATTTCTTTGTTTTCCTAATGCAGTGACATTCATACATTTTTTTTAAGTGTGTCTGTAGTGTCTGAATACTTTTGAGGGACTTGAACTATATAACTGTCATGTAACCACTTTTTAGTCTTTTGGCCAATGCTGATATCTATAGTTCAAGTTCACAATATTACAATTCAATGATAGCAAATTATGCTATATGGCTAAATATCGTCCATTTAAACTGCCTGACTGATATATTAGTCTATCACTAGTTACTTTGGACCAAACCTCCATAGTAGCATTGAACATATACAGTATATTATATTTGCAGAATTATTTGATTAGGTAAACCAACTAAATATTTCTGCTATTGATGGTGGCTGGTAAAGGTATAAGGTCTTCTCCACAGTCCTAACCTAGGACTCCAGCGGAAAGAGTGAAATTCCTCTGCTCTGGATCACTGTCCCGCAGCTCCAGCACAGCTTCACACCTTCCTAACCCATCAGTCTTATTCTGCAGCCCGACACAGCCCCAGCTTGACTCAACTCCATCTCTGCATCCCCATTCTAGTCTACTGTGCTTAATAAATGGCCATCGATCGCCTTTCACTCACTGTCGTTTGAAAGGCCTGGCTTTCTGAAGGACACTGAGTTCTGAGAAAGAGAGAGAGAGAGAGAGAGACCAAGCATGGCAAATATCGTCTGTTTTCTCTGCAGAGCCTGGAAACCCACAGACCGCATGAAAGGATAGCAGTGATTCAGTGCCCAGTTGTAGATGCACCTTCCACCATCAGGTCAGGCTGCATATGCTGCCTTTCACTGGCTTCTAAACCTTCAGTCTGTCCTGGCTCTGTGCCTGAGACTGACCTTTCTATCAGGCAAAGCTCTCTTCTTCCAAGAGCCGAGAGGGCCTTGTCACTGTGTTTCTGCTTCTGGAAGCCTTAGTTTGCCAAGGGCACTGCCAGGCTGGCCTGTTTCCTCACTTAAACCCACTCACGCCACATATCACCCACACCTCCCTCCACCAGACCTGCCTGTGGCTGCAGAGGCCTTTAACCTCAGTGACACTGTTGCTTAAAATAAGTATTGGCTTAAGTATGTCTCAAAGCCTAGGGATGTTATAGTTGCTTCCATTCATTCGAATCAGTGTAATTTTAGTATTATTTATATACTATTATAGTATTTATTTAGAATTAGCTTTTTTTTTCAGTCTAATTTTAGTTTATATTAAGTTTTAGTAATTTTGTTATATGCTGATGTTATTTTTTTATTAGGTTTTATTTATATTTATTTATTTTATTTTAGCTTTATTTCAATTAACGGGAGCTATTTTTAATAGTTTTAGTTAACAATAACAACACTGGACTGAGAGAGCATTTTTGGGCATCATACTGTCATTGGCACTTTCAAATCTGGTAGACATCTGGGCTTTTTAGGCATTTCCCTATTGCATAGACCCATTTATATGTTCAACTCAAACCTAGACAACATAATTGGACATCATAGACATGTTCAAATCTTACCTTAAGTGCATTTCTGGTTTTCACTGGACGAGCAAATGCTTGAATCAAACCTAGACGGCATTTGTGGACATAAAGATTTGGACATATGTATGAATCAAACTTAGTCCATATTTTTTAGCATTATTGACCTGTTCAAACGCTTATATCAAACCTAAACAAAATTGTTTAAACGTCATAAACAAAACAAAAAAATACAAATGTTTAAACTTGCTTATCTTCCTCAAAAGTATGCTGCTCACTTAATTTTATGGCATTCTACGATGTCAAATGCTATTTGGGCACATTTTGATTATTAAAATATGCTCTATGATATCTAAAAACCGATAGACGTGAACCGAAAAAATAAACGTGATCCACAATGCAACCACCCCAGAATTACAGTTGCAAAACATTATGATAAAAAAAAGAAAAGAAAGAAATAAGTGGAGGAAAAAAACATACTGATCATATATTGCTCTCCTGTGGAGAAAAACCTGTTTAAGGTGCTTGTGTTCGCCACAGGCTTCCCATAGAGACACTGTCCTGCTTTCCTCTTTCAAGAGGGACAATGCGCAGGTAGGAGGCTGTCAAGCTGAGTAAAGACTGGCTTTTGAGAAGTCAACTCATCTTATCTGCAGTCTCACTCCTGACACCCCACTCGAGCTAACAAAAGGCCCAGGATTTCTTCTTTCACCATCTCACACACACAGATCCAAGGCAGGCTTCCTGTGCAGTCGAATCTTCTGGAGGTCTGTGAGTAAAACACGTCTGGGGTTTCACAGAGCAACATGCTTGTTAAGATCAATGTTATGCGCTTCTTTTTATCTGTGCAACTGCGGGGGTTTTTTTTGTTGTTTTTTTTTGATAATGTACATCATGCTCACATGTTTGTCTTCAGTTAGGGTGGCATCACTGGCCATTTTCCTCAGTTCTTCCACCTCACTCGTTCCATATACGTTCTGCACCCACGTTCCTATCAACTTCTGTCTGCGGTACAGTTGTCATCTCCACCGTCTATGTCTATTTGAGCGCGTGTGTTTGTGCGAGACAGAGATACACCTGCGGCTGTCTTCATTTTAGCTGATTAGCGTTAAGCTTGTTGACGACTGTCTCTCGGTTGAACGCTCACAGTGCTGGAGGTACACGGTGCCCTCCTAAATTTATGTCCCAGACCCTCCTGTGTCATCTTAGCTCACTTTTCAAAGAAGCGCCTTTGACGGCAGAGGATATTTAGCCATGGAGCAGTGGGAAGAGCATTGGTTTGTGAAATAATAGGCTTTGATTTCATTTCGGTTTCCACTTTGAGACGTTATAGTTACTGGAGAAAGCTATCTCAGACATCTCAGATCTGATGCAGCGTTCTGTGTAATTTCATATCGCCGTCTTGGGTGTCAATGGAAACAAATCAGCCACCGGCTGCATGGTGAAACTCAAATTATATACTTTGCTTTCTCCCCACAGTGTGCATATGAAAATTGGGTGTATTTGATTTAGAAAAGTTCAAGCTCTTTAGAGGGATCAAGCTCTTTCTTGTGTAGCTCCGCTGTTGCTTCTAAAGCAAACATATACTCTTTGTTTTTATTACTTGCTGAAAGTTTCAACTTTCAAGAGACTGCTTATGTCAAACCAAAATGTTTCATGTGCATCTGACAAAAGGAAACATTTGATACCCTGGGCCCGCAACCAATATTAAATAGAGCTCTGTGTAAGAAGTGACTGAAAAACAAAACAAAACTACTTGCCCCTTAGAGATCCTCAGTGATTGCTCTTAAACTATCAGCTTTAAGTCTCTCGTTCTATAGTTATAATGAGAAAAACATGAAGTTTATTTAACAAAGTTCTGGAGGAGCATGATCAGGTAATCCAACCAATCAGCACGATAAGAGACCTGTATATACAGTAGACAGTACAGCCATCCCTCACCTCTGTCCCGTGACAGTTTTGCAACATCCCACCAACACCCCAACGCCTCAATCTTGGCTGGTTTCTATCCCGGTCAAGGATGGGGGAATACTCTGGGTCCAGGCCATATTCCGAGCTCCAAGCCCTTCCCTCAGAAAGCACCCCAAATATGCATACGGTGCCATATCTGATTACATCTACGTGCGAACTTGTGAAAATCTATTTAGGACACACTGAGGGGAAAATTCACTAAACATTTGCACAGTTGCTTGAGGGGTTTCATCACAAAACCTTTCATCTTAAGGTGCTGTCACATTAGTGAAACTTAGATGACATTTTGCAAGTGTTTCAGTGGGTACATTGTCCAAAATAGTTTTTGAATTGTAAGTAGTGTTTGAATTGAATTCATGTTTTTTTCCTGGATTCCTGTTTGGTTGAGTACATTTTGCCAGTAGAATTGGTAAATGTGACTTGGTAAATTAATCCAAATACCACTCACAGTCCAGCACAACCAGGTGCTGTAGAAACCACTGTATGTGATGCAGTGCTGTGCCATGCATATTCAAATTCATTGATTCTGGACAAATCCTTTCTATGCAAATGAGACTCTTTATAGAGTGAATCAGATTCACAAACATTGTGAATCTGGCAGACACAATTAACATTATGCTTTTAAAGCAGAAACATTTCACTATTATAACGAACTAGATTTTATTAAAAAAATGAATGTTTATGTATGTTGTCTAGTGAATATGGCTACCGTAAATAATTATTTTGGCTTTGTAAAGTGTAGATTCATGTCCCCCGCGGAGTGTATAGGATCATGGGATTCTGCTGTGTCCTTCGGATCCAGCCGAGGCGTGAATTGCGATCAGTACTAATTCTGTTGCCATATTTGTACCAGTACCTGATGTGCATAATTCCTTCAATGAATCAGGTGCTAAAACGAGGCTGGCAAATAAACAGCTGTCAGTGGATTTTAGTAAACAGCTTTTTTTTCTTCAGTAAATTCCCCATGAGTGTTAGTTTAAACTTTGAGACTTCAGTAATGATCAGACAGACTAATTATTTTATGGTTTGTAAACACATGTTTATAGAAATATTATTTCTTCACACACACAAAGTACCATAGCACATCATCCAAAGCCCATGAATGAACTGTGAATCATCTTGGTCAGTTTACTCAAATGCTTTTCCTATAGTGTTGTATTGAAGCTGTGCACATATGCTGTGTCCTCTAGCATCATGAACAAGACGAGAATATTATATTCTTTTCCACTGACAGGAGCCGACATAAACATAATGCTCATCATGAGCTGCCACAATAAACAGGAGTTAGTGTAATGTTGGTGATGATGGATGGCGAGTGTTGGGGGCAGCTGTGGGGTCTAAAGAGACTCGCTTATTTATAGTGACTGGCTCACAGCCAAACATGCCTGAACTGCTCTGTGTCTGACTCCGCTTGGACCCCCAATCAGGCATGCGGTCCCAGCAGGTGCTTCCTTCAAATGCATTCCCATAGCTTGTTGTCTTTTCAGTCCTGATGGAAATCACGGATTATCACCGTGAAGTCCGTCTTCACAACATCACTGAGTAATCAGCTAACACCACCACAGGCCAGTTTTGGATGCCAGGCTTTGCACTTGTAATCCAGTCATGTAACAAGTGCCGGGTTTCATTGATTATTCCTTCTCATCCTGGTTTTCTCATTGCATCTTATTCATGGTTGATTTGGTTTATCAAGAAGAGATTAGCTTCGTGAACCTGGAGGTTCTAGCACCGTGTACTGCAAATCAAACCGATCAAGGGAAAGATCCGTGGTCTGTACTGCAACATGTTGAGTTTGAGTCCTCTCTATATTATGACTATCAAATAAAAGTGGCAAAAGGCCAAAAAAATTTCAACACTATAATCGTTTATACTTTGGCATACGTGTCATTGTGTTTTGGTGCATTACCATTTTTAATGATCTTACAGATGAACCCCAGTCTTTTAGGTTTGAATTAGATGATTAATCATTTTAATGTCAAGGTCGTGAAAAAAAGTCAGTGATTGATTATACATGTTTCATCTTTTTCATATGTGGCATATGAGTCAATAATGAGCTACAGACTTAATACAGTGAAAAATAGAGATCAATAACTAAATCAAACAAAATGTCAGAAATTCTGGTAGTTTAATCTTCTTTGCTTTTCTTCAAAGACCTGCCTCCCCCTGCCACCAGAGAGAGACCGCCCGGCTGTAAGACAGTGTTTGTCGGCGGTTTGCCAGAGAACGCAACAGAGCAGCTCATTGTGGAGGTGTTTGAACAGTGCGGAGGTATCATCGCCATCCGCAAGAGCAAGAAGAACTTCTGTCATATCCGTTTCGCCGAGGAGCACACAGTGGACAAGGCCCTCTTCCTGTCAGGTACATATTTAGATTAGATAGATAGATGGATAGATAGATAGATAGATAGATAGATAGATAGATAGATAGATAGATAGATAGATAGATAGATAGATAGATGATAGATAGATAGATAGATAGATAGATAGATAGATAGATAGATAAACGGAGGATGGATGTACAGTTGGATGAATGAATGGCCCCTAACTATAGCTGCCCCCTAATAGTCGACTAAACGTTAGTCGACTAGCAGAGGCTTAGTCGACCAAAGTTTTAGTAGTTGGTTAGTCGCAGAAAGAAAGAAAAACCTGTGGTGAAGTCATGCAGTCAGTGAGGGACAGACTGGGTCCTTGTGGTACACTGTAAATGAAAAAGTTGGTTTAACTTAAAAAATTAAGTTAAACCTGATTGGCATCATCATAATGGAGTTCATTGAAATTAAAAATTTTAGTTAATACAATGAAGATGATTGGTATAATCACTTTGATCCCTTGCATTTTTTACTGATAGCAGTGGAAAAAATGTAAAATACTGCAAAAAATTTTGTCATACAGATTCGAAACTAATTTTAATTGTGTAAACTCACAATAACAACAAAACGTTGTGCCTTTTTAAAATAAAGAAAACAAACAGGATGCGCTTTCTCTTGTCTTGGTCTCCGTGAACTGGAGTGCGTCACAAAAATGAACCGAAACTCAGCCTAGGCTGCTTGCCCCACAGACATGAGCTATATCTAAAGCTTTAAATGTCTACTTTTAAACAAAGCAATTCAAATCGGGGAAAAAAAATACTTTCTGATTATGCAATTCAGCAGAGATGGCGAGTCAGCATCTTCAACTTCATCTTTGCAGCCGACACTGACTCAGAAAACACTAGATTATTAATAAACAATTAAAAATGTATCCTTGCTATTTTTTTCCTGACACATTCATAATCATTACTTTTAGAAAAACGGGCAGCCCCAGCCCTAGCAATGTCACAACGTTTCAAACAAGAATACAAAAACAGTATGCCAAATCATGCCTAGAAATGTATGTGCCACACGTGTGATTTACAACAATTTCACTTAACCTTTTATCTCATGTAAATGAGGGTCATGTGTCCACAAGTTCCCTCTTGACTTGAAGGATCGATGCAGAATTAATTAGGGGGTGGGGCTTCCCCACATCACTCAGAGAACTCAAGATCTGTAGACACTGGCCGTCGAGAGTCCCTCACAATGGGAGGTCAACGAGAAGTCAAGCGCCGACATCTAGTAATACATTTCTGCCTTTGAACGCTGCATATCAATCATGGGCCAGGCCCGGAAACCTCGACACCGGTCACATGACCTGCCGGGGTCTGCTTCACTTATCTCTAGTCTCCAGTCACATCTTAAATCAGTCTTTGTATGCAAATATTAGGATGTCCATCTCAGCCCCAGAAAGCAAGTTTAAAGTGCCGACCACTTCAATAATACCCTTTCCATTATTTATTCTTCTCTGAGTGTTGCTCTCTCAGTGGAGAGGGGCGAGATTGGAGCGGCGCCCCATATATTATGTGACGGAGCTCTGCAGGCCTTTCCATAAATAATGGTGCTCATTTCTAACGTGAACGCATTGCGTAAAATATTTAACAGCGTCTGGGGGCTGTAAAGAAGTGATGGAGAGTCTGAAGTTAACTGTGAAGCTCTTTCTCTTATTTCTGTTGACACGGCCATCTCTGAATATACATTCTCCTTAAAAACACTTTTCAACCCTCTCTGTACTCAGAGCATCATATGATTCATAATTCACTGGAGCCTCTTTCATACCACTTGGCTATTTGTCAAGATGCTTTTCCAAGCAATTTTCTGGTTTATGCTGAAATATATAAAACCTTAATATAAAATCACTTTCTTTTTTCATCCCCATCACAAACCAGATTATTCTCATACATCATGGCTTGTCTGTGCTGGTAGGGTTTTTGTTTCGACTGCCCCATCTGAGTGCACCATTTGGGACTTTTTACGTCACGCAAAATAAACAAATAGGAAGTTTGGCCGCAAATCTTTCAGCAAACACATGTTAGAAGAGATGATTAAAAGGAGTGCGTGGTTGTCATCTTGTCACAGGTCACTTCATGAATCAGTGTTGGTAATATGTTGTTTTTCTCATAACATACTTGGGGTTTGTTAAGGGTGAATGTTTTTCTGCTGTTCTCATTTTCCTGCATTTTTCTTTTATACCATCTAACTTCTTGCCCTGCACTCTCCTTTTCTTCTTTCTTTTTTCTCTTCCTCTTTCCTTTCCTATTCCCCTTCCTATTTCTTGTTCTTGTGTCTTTTCATGTCCTGCCATTTACTCCAATTCTCCTTCTTTTCCCCCTTCCCCTTCCTTTTTCCTTTCCTTTTTCCTTTGCTTCCCATTCCTCTTTTACTTTTCTTTTCTTTTCTTGTCTCTTTCATTTCCATTACTGTTTTTGTCTTTTTTCCTTACCTCCTTTCCTTTCTATTTCCTCTTCCCCTATCTTTTTTCTGTTGTTTTCTTGTCCATTCCTTTACTCCCCTTCCCCTTTTTTCCCCTTCCCCTTTCCTTTTTTCCCCTTTTTTTGCTCAATTTCCCCTTCCCTTTCCTCTTTCTTTACTATTCTATTCCTTGCCTGTTTTATTGTGCTTTCCTTTATTCCCCTTCTTTCCCCCTCTTTTCATTTATTTTCCTTTGCTCCATTTCCCTTCCTCTTCTCTTTCATTCCTTTCCGTTTTCTTTTTCCTTTCCTATCTTTTATTGCTCTATCCTTTGCTCCCCTTCCTTTTCATCTTCTCCTTCCTTCTCCTCTCCTCTTCTCCTTTCCTTTCTTTTTCGTTGATACTTTTCCTGTTACTCTTCCTCTTTTTCTCCTTTCTTTTCTTTTCTTTTCCTGCCTTTCCTTGTTCATTCCTTTACTCCCTTTTCCTTTCCTTTCCTTTTCCTTTGCTCAATTTCCCCTTTTCTGGTCCTCTTGTCTTTTCTTGTCAATTCCTTTACTCCCTTTCCTTTTTCTTTTCACCATTTCCCCTTCCTCTTTCCTTTTCCTTCATCTTCCTTTATTTCTGTCATTTCCTCTGCACTTTCTCTTTCCTTTAACACCTTGTCCATTTCTTTTCTCTTTCCTTTTTCTTTTTCTTTCCTCGCTTTCCCCTTCCTTTATCTCCCTTTTTCTAATTTTTCCTTTGCCTTTGCTTTACTCCCTTCCCCCTTCCATTTCCACTTTCTTTCCCTTCCCTTCTGTTTTTCTTTGCCATTGCCCATTTCCATCTCCTCTCCTCTAGGTTATAGGATCAGGCTGGGATCAAGTACAGATAAGAAGGACACAGGCCGGCTGCATGTAGATTTCGCTCAGGCTAGAGATGACCTGTACGAGTGGGAATGCAGACAGCGCATGCTGGCCCGAGAAGAGAGGCACCGTCGCAGAATAGAGGAGGACCGTCTACGCCCCCCTTCACCGCCCCCCATCGTTCATTACTCTGAGCACGAATGTGGCCAGTTAGGAGAAAAGCTCAAAGGTGGGACACACAACATGTTATTCTTCCGTAATAGTGATTTGTTGCTTTGGTCTGTCACACTTCTGTCGTTTCCTGAAGCTTGTGAAGAGGCTGCTACAGTCTGTGTGCCCGTTGGCTGGATGCATCGAAAAGCTGTTTGTCTCTTCGAGTTTGATGTTACTTGCGGTTTAATAGAAATTGTCTGTTTAGTGACTGCATCTTGATTCTCTGTCAAGGAGAGAAAGTGCATTAAAGAGAAGTTTTTTAGATGAAATCAGTTGAATTTAGCCATGTTTCCTTCAGAATCCCTTACTTTTCCATGTAATATTTTATATGCAGTGTGTATGCTGTTATGCTCACTTTGCAGTGGTCACAAATAACAGATGAAAGGAAGAGAAGACAGGATGAAATTACATGATGTGTTTAGTGGATCTTTTGTACTGCTGCTGTAGAAAATCTCAACAGATTTTCATATTTCATATCTGCTAGATTTGTCTGTATATCAATATTGAACAGTTATTTTTGACAGTTATTATTTTTAATCTGTTAGTGTTGACTCATTGAGTCTAAATCAGGTAAATGAGCAGGTAAATGGAGAGGTATTTCATATTCATGACAAATAGATGCTGTCTTAAAAGGATTGTTGATGGATTAATAGTTTAAATTATTTGATAGCATTTTTTGATCATCTGTAGTTAAGACTTCCATAAATAAATCAAAGCATCCTAGAGTTCTCAGTTATACATGTGTTGGTCAGCAGGATTACAGCAACAAGAACAAAATAATGATCTTTTTTTATTTACTTTTTTACAACACCAGTCATCTTTGCTGTACAAACTGCAATATTTTTGCAACACTGCTTCATCTGTTGCACAGTTAACGCCAGACATTTGTAGATTTTAAATAAACACAATGACATTAAAGAAAAATAGATTGCTGGAAGAGCCTCCCGGTAGCATTCATTACAATGATTTTCAGTTTCCTCTGTTTCTCATCTCATTCCCAGCCGAAAGTTGCAAGCCAAAGCTTTGTAGTTCATCTTGACTGTTTTCCTCTCCCGTCTGCACATACACACTTGAGGACTTCATGAACAACATCGCTTTATTTGTACAGAAAGCACAAAATATCAAATATCAATAATGTGTTATGATTGACAAGGTTTGACCTTCCAGACCTGTCGCATGCTGTAGATGTCTTTCCCTGTTCTGTTATCCTCTCCTAAATGTCCTCTACTCTACTAGTGTGCATCTGCTGTCTTTTTTGGCCCAAAAAGCATGTCCTGCTAATAAGTTTTGACACTAGAAGGTCCCAGATGAGAAGTGTTCCTCTCTAACATTGTACTCAACTCTCTTCCCACCATCTGTTTCTCCCCCACCGTTTTTCCTTTCTCCACTCAGACGACGGCAATTTTGCAGAGGCCGTGCGTGTCCTGCTGACCTGGGTGGAACGAGGGGAGGTAAACCGCAGAAACGCCAACAACTTCTACTCAATGATCCAGTCCTCCAACAGCCACATCCGTAGGCTGATGAACGAGAAGGCCGCTCATGAGAAGGAGATGGAGGAGGCCAAAGAGAAGTTCAAGAACGCCCTTTCTGGGATTTTAGTACAATGTGAGTGTTCCTTTACAGATGTTGCTTCTGTCTCAAAACCTAAGCTGCTTATTTAGACAGTATTTCTGGGAATTTGTCCATCATTATAAGTGAAGGAACAGGATTTTACTCAATCAGTACGTTTACATGGACAACAATATTCCGATATTAAGCTGATTAAGACAATACTCTGATTAAGAAACTACCATGTAAACAGGGATTTCTGATTACCTTAACCCGACTAAAGTAATACTCGACTTAAACACAAATCGAATTAAGACATGTGGAGTATTCCTATTTCAGTCGCATTATTGAAGTGCATTATAGATGTACAAACCTTAGTCACAAGCATTTTGCGACAGGACACATACACACACGACAGTGGTCTGACGGCAAACAAGAGAGCATGGCTTCACAATTTGTATCTGCCCTCGTCTATTTGAACGTATAGCATGACAAATAATTGACTGCATATGAAGCTTACTTAAAATTAAAACCCAAAACTGTATATGATACCATAACAAATTCGAACTGTATGTTGATACGGTGGGAACGTCGGATTACGTGGCATGGTGATGTAATGACGTGTGCCATTAATCGATCTATGTTCTATAACATGTAAAACAGGAACATGAAAGGAATATTCTAATAGCAACTCATGTAAACACCTTAATCAGAATGTTGTCTTATTCAGAATAAGGTCAATAATTTGATTACCGCTGTCTATGTAAACGTAGATAGTGATAGTGATAGCTCACAGATCATAGCTCATCATGATCGCCTCTGCTGTAAAAGACCCGATTAACCCGCAGATTTGCATTTCTCTGATGCACAAACCCTGAAATGATTTCACTGATTTCACCTTTTAAAGCAAATATATGGGGAAATACATGAGCATTGACAGACACAGGTGTCAAACTCATTTTTAGGCCGGATAAGACACATTTCACACTTGTTATATTTTTACATTTATATGCCATGATTCACATTTAGAAGGGTCTCACTATACCTGTGAGTATGTGTAGTCAATAACGTAATATATGCTACCGTTAGAAAGTTTGGGGTCAGTAACGTTTTTAATTTTTTTAAAAATGTTTCAAGTCATTTTTAAAAGATATTACGACAGCTGTACAGTAGAATTACAGTAAAACAGTAATATTGTGAAATTTATTCCTGATGCAAAGCTGAATTTTCAGCAACATTACTCCATTATTCAATGTCACATGATCCTTCAGAAATCATTCTAATATGCAGTTCAAGAAACATTTATTATTATTGTAAATGTTATATACAGTTGTGCTGCTTAATAGTTATTTTTTGAAACCATGATACTCTTTGATGAAAAGAAAGTTAAAAAAACAGCATATATTTGAAATATAAATCTTTTGTAACATTAGAATTTACTTGACTGTCACCTTTGATCTATTTAGGGAACCCTTGAATATTCATTTCTTAATTTAAAAAAAGCCCAAAACTTGACCCTAACTTTTTAATGCTAGTGCATGTCCAACAAATTCAAATACTGAATAAAGTTAAAATTGGTTTTGTTGATCGTTCAGTAAGAACCTGTGTATTTTTTTTATTATAAACCATAGCGTTATTGCATTCTAAAATCGCTAACAGATCATCAGAACTGCGGCGCTGCTCACACCAAGTAAAAGGTGCTTTTCTGAAGATCTCTGTGCCGTTGACTGCTGTGTGACGTCACCCTAGTTTCATATACACTACACAAAAGGAAGCATTTAGTAAATGGGTGCTGTCAGCTACTGCATGATTACACTTCACTTCCTGCCATCTTGATAGTACGCCCAACGCTGCAGTGCTTTGTACTTGATTGATCCAATGCCCAGAGAAATGGAACTACCACTCACACACTCTCACACTTATAGTTTCCTTGATGCATGAGCAGGCGTAATGTTCAGTCTGCCTGTGATTCAAGTATATGGGGGGTTGCAGGCATTTACTATGAACTTAGAACAAGTCTGATAGAGATTTAATATTTCATTAACATGCAACTGTGGTATAAGAGATGGAGGGGGAAATTAATATAGACTTATTAAAAGGTCACGGCACAGAAAAACTTGCCTGGAAAGCGATTCATTTTCAAAAGAAAATATTTTATGGCATGCATATGCATCTGTTGATGAACGTTGAATTACATGTACCAGTGTGCTGTGTATTTACTATACAAGCAGGAGGTATTCAGACATATCAATTTTTAAAGTTACACTTTTGAATGTAATGGAAAAGGTTGTTTTACAGAAAATCTGTTAAAATTTTGACCTTAAAACCAAGGCAAGCTAATTTTACGCTCTGCTATCAGTCATTTTACACTGCAGCTTTTCCATGTCTCGGTTTGATAGTGTACATGCTTTGATCTGAGATCAGTGTGGACTGAAGGTAAGTTCTCCTAAGGTCTCTACCACTGAAAGCAGAAGAAGGTAGAGTATGCACAGCTACAGGCCTGTCATGTGTAACGTACCAGGCATGTGTAGAATTATCAAGACCCTGAGTCTGTGCTTTTGTTTAGCTACTTAGTCTCTGGACAGCACACCTGATGACCCTTCATAGATTAACAGTAAGTAACCCCAAACTTGGTCACTAATTTGTCTAAGTCATTGACTAATTTCTCAAATAACATTGACTTGAGGTTGTAGATTTGCGTACACTTCTGATGACATACCACTCAACAACACACTTTCTGTGAAGCTTGTATGTATGATGCTTTATACAGACATTCACAATTCCTTATAATGCACTAGGAGTGTGCAGTGAAGCCGTTTTCTGTATGAAATGCATTCAGAAGTTTGGGTTCAGTGATTTTGTTTTCTTCTATTAAGATATCTATTTCAAATAAATGCTGTTCTTTCTAACTTTTTCTCATAGAATCATGAAATCTGTATCAAAGAATACGAATAAGAAATGTGTCTTGAGCATTAACTCAGCATATTATTATGATTTCTGAAGGATCATGTGACACTGACCTTGAAATAAATAGCATTTTACAATGCATTCATATAGTAAAACAGTTATTTTAAATTGTAGTGATATTTCACAATATAACTGTTTTACTGTATTTTTGATCAACATTAGAGAGTTTTTTAAAAACATGAAAACACATAACTTTTAAGCAGTAATTTATGTATCTGTGGCAATGACAAAATTATATGTATCTGTGTATGGGTATTATCAGGCTCTCTAACAAGACACAAGTGTATTAAAAAAACAATTTTTAGATTTAACCCTATTCCATTTATAGTTTCCAGTTATAGCAAAAATGGCATGTATTATTTATAAAATTATTTATTCTGTTTTTAATGACTGTGCTGTAAAATTAAGATTAAAAGGAGAAAAAATATCTAAGCAAAAATTATAAAAATATCCTTTGTGTGGTTGTTGGTTAATCAGTGAAACAAATGTTTCTTTTTTTCTTTTTTATAAATATGAAATGATTGTACCTCATTTAAGCCCTTCAAATAATGTATTTGACTTCAGGCACATCCCTATGATGCAGAATGTAATACATTATAATCCTTGTGTTTTCATGATTACACCTTTAAAGAGTAAATGCAAATGCAACCGGGTTTAATGCTTTATGCTCTTGAAAGCGTTGTACCATGGTTAAAGTATCTACAAGAACATACAAATAATTTTAGGGTTACATTGTAAGGCATTATGACATATACTCCATCAGTATAGCAGAACCTGAATTCACCAAGTGCAACATGTTTCGGATCAAAATCTTTGTTGATCCTGGAACAACATTCCAATCAGATTCAAGTTTCAAGTTCAGGACAAGTTTACAGTTTATGTCAAGTTGAGGCTTACAATCAGAGTTAGGTGCTTCTACATCAGTGTTATTCACCTATCATTTCCCTCTGATTTTAGGGAAAAATTGTGGGTATGTTTAAAGGCAGGGATATAGTTAGGACTACATTCTCGGACAGGAATGTTGTTTCAGGATCAACAAAATATGTTGACCAAGGAAGGCGTTTAACTCAGGAAGTGCATCAGTATACAGGCTTCATAGAAAGTGTTACCCCTCCTCTACTGACTTGGCTGACTAGATTTCATGGCGATCACGGTCCAATCACGGTTCTCTGTCCCACAGAGTTGTTTTATCAGTTCCTCTATCAGTGATGTTATGCAGTAACTTGACCTATATTGAATGACATGGTAAGTCTCTCTCTTAGAACATGGATATCCTCACTTTCAGCACTACACAACACCACGTCACTGATGTCTGTCTATCAGCGTATTGTGCCTTAGACTGTAGTTGCACCCATCCTGATGTCATATAGAGATGGAGCAGACATAAATATTTACGAATATGTCTAATATCTAGTGGCAGGTTGAAATCCAAAGGTGTTTATTGTTTTCAAGAGACAAAAACATTACCTTCCCAGAGATACAGGCTTCATCTGCCTGAAAATATCTTTTCTGTTTGTTTGTTTTCTCCCATATACTGTAGATGTTTCCTTCTGAAAGCTGTCAGGTTGTTCTAATGGGTTTAGAACGTCTGCTTGAGGAAGAAGTGACAATACTGATCTGTCACCAAGCCTGCTCTGGCTGTCTGTCGAAGTTATCTTCTATCAGGAAAACTTCCTACAGATGTTTCATCAGAAAGGTCATGTCACCTTAGAAGAACCTTCTAGTAGCTTCCCCGGGTGTTTAACTTTGTCCAGCTCTTTATCTACAAGCGGCAGACAACCATTGATACAATTCTCTCAACAAACTGCAATAAGTATCTGGCACTATAGTAATGTCTGGTCTGTCGTGATGACAAACACATGCAGCAGAACAGTCGCTCACACAGAGGAGAGAAAGCATTGTGACAGTCGCGCATCTGTCTTATCTGAACGCAGGCAGAGCACACAGCCAGATAAATAATGAAAGGCATATCCAGCTAAAAGCTTGCTGGGGTTGCAGGCCTGCAGGGGGATAGAGCAGCAGGTTGCCGCAGTGGCAGGTGGGACATGGTGACATGGGAATTCTGGTAAAAAGACTATTTCAGCTTAAGACGGTGAATCCCGGCTGAGGCAGCTGACTGGTGCTGTCACAAACTAAATCTGTATTTGCCCCATCTGAAGGATGGTTTGTAGTGTTAGTGTTAACTTGTCTGTAAACGATCTCGTCTTTTTTTGCAGGCTGTAATTTATTATTACACAAATATGGGAGAAGTCAAGCAAATTTTTTCACATAATCAATGTAATACATCTATATTATTTTAGATAAACAAGGACTTTGCTTCATTTCAAGGTTATTTGAGTGGAAACCCCTTTCTGAGTAATTAGTAAAGGCAAAATTAGTTACTTGCGTATAACCATTTATACGCTTTTGAAGATAAAAACTCTTAGACAAGTCGTATATCTAAAGTGCTAAATCTTTGCTGTAGTCTGTCTCTTTATCCCATATCAGATACTGCTAAATTAAAAAGTAAAAAGTTAAATTCACCTTGATCAGGCGAAAATAATCATTCAGACAGATGGAGTATTAAAATACTTAATAATTACCAATATCTGCTGATATGGTCTCAATATATTCCATTCTTAACGTAAAGTGAAAGATTTTCACAATCGTTCATACGTTTGCTCGGTAAGAGATTTTAAAATATTTTTGAAAGAAGTCTCATGTTCATCAAGGCTGTGTTTGATCAAAAATACATTATTGCTATTGTGTAATATCAATATTTAATTGAACTTTTAGAAAATTGGATAGAATTTTTTTCTATTTTAATATATTTTGAAAAAGGTAATTATAACCAAAGCAAGTTCACATAACTTAATTTTTTCAGTTACGCATGAAGTTTATTACTTAATAATTCCAAGGCATGTGGGTTTCCTCACTTTTTAAGTTATTTCAAATGATCATTTTACAGTAAATCTTACTTACTGTGTAGATCTTACTGAATAGTTCATATTAGAAAGGTAAGGAATTCTGTTTTACTTCTTATACTACAGTATTTGTTTGGAAATTAGAGGCGATATAAATCCAGAGAAAGACCAGAAACATATTCAACATAAATATGCAAATGCAGAAGTGAAGGCTTGGCCAATGTATTGCAAGTATGTGGTAGCTCAAGCAGTAGAGAAAGGCGCTCAAAACGCTGAGGTCATTGCTTTTATTCCCAGGGTAAGCATGAACACAATATAAATGTATAGCTTGTATGCAATGTAAGTCACTTTGGATAAAGTGTCTGCCAAATGCATAAATGTAAATGTCTTTTATTTATTTATTTTTTGCTTTACAGTATCGTAGTCCAATACTCAAGAGGGTGATAGAGTTCCCTTCAAACGTCTGGCATTAAACTAAAATGTTCAGATAGATTCTTTTCAGACGGTTGCTCTGCCATTAGTGGAGTACATTTTACAAGAAAATACTATTTCATTATTTCTACTTACTACTCTAAAAAAAATCATGTTTAATTCAATTGTTTGTGAAGCTTACTAGCAATTTCTAGTACAAATAGTTTCAAATGAAATTCAACACCATTTTTCTCAGTGTTGTATTACCTGACCTTGCAGCAGTGCTAAGAAGCAACACATACTTGCGTTGCATTATGACCTTATGAATACATTCTGATACATTTTGAAATGATGCATAAAATTGAGCTTGCACAACTGGAGGCGTTTGCATTTAAGTATTTAAATAGGGTGTAAGCGTGTTTCTGCTACAAGTTTAACTATTACTACACAATTATCATCATGTTTATGTGAATAGTGAACATGAAAAAATGACTGTCATTGATTTGTTGCCTCTTGCGTTAAGCAGTGCCGTGGCCGCACATCAGACTAAAAGCGTTCTGTACACCTGCACACGTACATACACTCGGGCACATGCTCTCCGTCCTGGCTTTGCCATCGATCTCTTCCATCAAATTAAAGGATGCCTAAGTCACTATCGATCCAGCTTCTCTCTCTCTTGAGCATGCCTATGCCGCAGACAGATGTGTTTGGCAGCCTTCCTGACTCCCCAAGGTTTATTAACCCCCTCTCAGGGAGGGAGAGAGAGAGAGAGAGAGAGAGAGAGAGAGAGAGAGAGAGATGGGATATCTGAGTGAATCTGCATAGGCTCGTTATACCATCAGTAATGATGTCATGCATCCATCAAGCTGTTGGCACCATATGTTTCTGTCTCTCAGTCCTACTGTTACATCACTTAGGCTGATGGATGTTTTGATGTCATTTCCCAGACACTGGGACATTTCGGTATTAACACAGACAATTTTTGGGATCTGTGATGCATGGCACAAATAGTAACTCTTTGAAATAGGATATGATTGTCCCAAATGATCTAGTCATGAGAGTGGCTTGTTTAAAGGCCTATTAGATTTCTCTAAAAATAACAGGCACACCGAGATTGATTTAAAGTAATAGTGTTGGTTAAAGCTAGTGCACAAAAGCTAGTGAGATGACATGCTATTTCCTTCTAAAGGGATGGTAACTGTTGCGATGCAACAAAATAAAAGAACTTTATGCAATATTACTAAAGCGGAATCTCTTAAGTGAATTATTTGGGACATTTCATGTGTCATGGAAACTTTTGATTCCAATTGTGATCATTTTTGTCAGTTGGTTCCAAAACTATTCTAATTAGCTAAAAAATGTATAAAAAAAATACACTACCGTTCTAAAGTTTGGAATAGTTACGTTTTTTTTTTTTTTTAATGTTTTATGCTCACCAAGATTGCATTTCTTGGATCAAAAATACAGTGAAAACATCAATATTGTGAAATATTTTTATAATTTAGAAAGTCAGTTTTCTATTTGAATACATTTTAAAATGTAATTTATTCCTGTATTCCAAAGCAGAATTTTTAGCATCGTTACTCCACTCTTCAGTCACATGATCCCTCAGAAATCATTCTACGAGAGTATGTTTATAATCGATATTTTATTCTTGTCATTCACCATCTTGGATGATTTGTTTTTTCTCTACAAAAGATACGTGTGATGCTGCCTTAGATTTAGGCAACAAGAATGTGTTCAGTGTTTCTTTTTGGTTCAACCTTCATGTCATTAGCATACCTATGTTATCTTGAAACGCCACCTAGGTGGGCAGCTTGCTCGATTTTGGAACGGATTTGATGTCAGAGGTGTCAGAGCAGCGCATACTATTAGCAGCTGTGCTTCTCAGCAGCTGTTCCCCTTCCGTCCTGTGTCTTCCTCCTGTTCTACATTCTCACAGGAAATTACTGCCATGTATCTCTAACATCTAAAGCACTCACGCCCCACAAAATAGTTGATTGACTGCCTTGTCTCTTAATTCTGAACAGATGACTATTTCTGGAAGGTTTTCTTTAATGAGTCCAGCCTGTCGTAGATGAAACATTCTTAAAATACAGGAGATCCTTTGACTATCCGACCATTAGAGTCGATGAAGGTGAGAGGTGTGTTGTGGTAATTGAGAAAGAAGAAACATGAGATGGAACAGTTGTTCTCAGGTAAAGCGAAGGATTTCGCGATTCAACTGTTTGATCTTCCCAAGAGAGTCTAAAAATCAGTCATTATTTATTCACTCTCATGTCATTCAATACCTATAGATTTTCATTCTTCAATAGACCACAAAAGGAGATGTTAGGCAGAATGTTCCAGCTGCTGTTGTGCTACATTTAACAGAAGTTCATAGGGATAGTTCACCTAAAAATGAAAATTCTGTCATTTTGTCACCATCATGACTTTTTTTCTGTGGAAAACATAAGATATTTTGAAAAGTCTCAGTGTTTCATACTGTACAATGCAAGTCAATGGGGTCCAATGTTGTTTGACCCCAGCGTTCTTCAAAATATATATTTTGTACTCCACAGAAGAAAGAAAGTCATACAGGTTTGGAATGGCATGAGGGTGAGTAAATGATGACTGAATTTTTATTTTGGGGTTAACTAACCCTTTAACCTGATTTTTTTGAGAAATTTGATCTCATTCAGATCTCATCTCTGTAACTACACCAGTCCACCCCAGCTCAGTGTTTGTGCTTTATAGAGGGGGGTAGGGGAAAAGAACATCACTTCCTTCCAACCTGACACAAATTTTTTCACTCCTCTGCACCTTCCCAATCGCCCCTCTCTCTCTTTCTTTCTTTGGACGCCCATACTGGCCCCTGCATCCCCTGCCACAGTTGAGCAGATTGTGTCTGTATTCCACGCTGCTACCAAACAAAAGGCATGGGACCATTTCTCCAAAGCCCAACGCAAGAACCTGGACATGTGGCGAAAGCAAGCAGAGGTTGGTGTTTTCATTTCTCTAAGTGAATGTATTCATGCTTCACATCTTCACAATTAATTATGCAGAATGTTTCTTTCAGACATTAGTTTTTCCCATTCCCCCTGTCCATTTCCCCTTCCCTGCAAGCTCCCCATGTGTACTTGAACTATTATGAAGTCCACATGTTTTATTTTGAGTTGAATGTTAATGGTATACCTGTAGATAGTCTCAGCTCTCTCCGGTAGTAATATTTGACCCAAGTCTGACTGAGATTTCAGCGGTTCACAACCGGCAGGTAACATTTAAATCTTTCCTGGTTGAAGCAATAGAAATACCAGTATCTTGAATCATTGGCGCTCTTAAAACCCCAAAACTCAATACATAAGAAAAATATTCATTCTTGATCGCTAGAAGCTTGAGACAGATAAGCTAATTAATGAGTTCTAATCCATATGTGTTGCTGTTGAGGTGTTTATTCTGTCTCTTTCCTCTGTTTTCTGTGGTCATTAGGTAAGTTTTAAGACATCTCTCTCATTATTAGTGCACAAAGACCCAATGTGGTGTCTAATTAGCACCAAGCAGCATTAAAACACCATTTTACATGGATCAGAGGGCTGGTATTGTTTACATCTAATATAGCTGAGAACTCCTGCTCAGCAAATAATGAGTGTGAAATCAACTCGAGGATTGGACTGTCCATGTGTCATAAAAACAAGTTCCTAGAAACTTAAAGTAATTAATTATCATGAATGTAAAAGTCTAAATGAAATCAGAATTGTCTTTTTTTTAATGTGCCTTAAAATAAAAATAAAATGTTTGCCTTTATAATAGCAAATGCCAAATGATTAAAAAAGGTGCTCTAGTGAGTAAATGTGACCTTCAGCCTCCTTAAAGTGTGTTTTGGAGGAGGGTAGTAATCTCCCCATAGTTTTACTATGGAGGGGTTTTAAATGTTGTTTTATGTTTACTTGAAGCCATTGGAACAGCTTTAAGATGCAGGTACTGTAACTGCCAAAAGAGTCTCCTCAAGGTTCAAGGTAGGTGTTTAAAGTATGCACTATGTTGCATAATTTCTAAAAATTGAAGTTATAATCCATTTGATTTCATTAATTTCTGATACATATCTTAATTTCTTTTTCCCATGTTCAGATGAGCAAAAATTGATCCGAACTAGATTTTTCCTTCAGAAATATTGCACATCCATTCATTTCCAGCCCATTGTGAAGCCCATTAAGACAATTTGCTATTACTGTCAGTTAGTTCTTTGTTACCTTCATGAACTCTGAGTCCTTGAATGACTGCCTTGTTTAAAATGTTAAATGACATTTATTTGATTTGTCTCCAAATGAAAGTTACATATAGCGTTCTTTTAGAACTTACTCTGTTCTTCATCTGTGAAAAGAGCTTATTAATGCTGCGGTAATTGCGTCCTTATTGAGCTCTCTCTTTTATTGAGTTCCTCTCATTTCATCTCTTTTATTTCTACCATCAGACGACAAAAAAAGGTTATGCAAAATAACAAGCCTTGATCATTTCTAGAAGCTGATGTAGTCCTCACCTCCAGTTTTCATCCCCCAATCCTTCTTTATTATACCTTATCTCTGACTACTTAAGTTGGATATGTTTATCCTCAGATGTGAGCCTCTTCTCACTCCCGGGCTGGCATTGTGCTTTCTGCATTCACCGTGGCTGTGACAGGAAGCTCTCGATGCTGTCATAGCGGGGTGATGCCTCATTTGAGAAAAGAAGGGAGTTACCAGACCTCTCTTACATTTTACATTATGTATTGAGAAGAGCCGACGTCAAAAACTGTTGGAATCCCTCTAGAATGACAATGGAGGGCTTCAGGGATATGCCACACTTTCACAAGCCTTTTAAACCTCATAATCCAAATGTTTATATTCTAACCGAGCCCACTAGTGGCATTTAAACATTCTTCGCTTTCTTCAGTCCGGAGTGTGGTTAGGTATATCTGGAGCAGGTGACAGTAAGTGATAGGTAATAGATGACCCACCATTAAACTGTTTACTCTGCTTCTCTCACCCTTGGAGCTGTTTGGACCCTCACTGCCCTTCTCTTGTAAATGTGATGGTAAGATGGTGGTTTCGGATGAGTTGTTGACCCAGAGGTACATTCAGACTTAGCAGAATTTCATCCTCATTTTCTTGAGCTCCCCTGCAAGTTTTCCCGGCCGTTTCTTGCATGCGTATACAAAGCTTCGGTAAGTGTTGGTTTTTAAACAGAAATGTCCAGTCAGTACAGAGGGTTCTCCTCACTTTAGGCTGATTGTTATTCCAAGCAGTTGCCGAGAGTTCAATCACAGCCCATTCATACTGCGGGCAGCAAGACTTCCTGTGTTAAAGATTGGGGGAAAGTCTAAATCTGAAAAGATAGTTGTCGTCTTGCAGTAGCACAGTCATCTATCCCTCTATTGATTGGGCAGATGGGCCTGTTTGCTTTTGCGCTACCTGCTCGACCTCTGTAATTCTCTGTGAGATCATGTGTTGCTGTGCTAGACAGATGGCAATGTTTATGCTAGGCCTTTTGTTTGTTGTCAGGCAGTAAGTCTCTCTCCCTGTGGCGGTCATGTTGTGTCTGCACAGCCCTATTTCTTTGCCGTGCACATGGCTCATTAGCCGGAGAGCTCCCCCATCAGGAGAGCCAACATACCCAGACATCTGCTTCATCTGCCCCTGCTTGGCCCTGCCGATCTGTGGTGGCTGTGCAATCCCTTCCTGCCATGTTGAAGCTCCACTGGCAGCCATTATAACACATTAAGAGTCCCTGTTTGACTGCGTACAGAGACAAGGTCAGCCAACATCAGGTGTCTCTCTGCATCGATAACGCTAGAGCAGCGCCACCTGCTTTTATTGCACTTTACGAATATGATCTCTTTTTTACGATCTGATCGAATGGCTTATTACCTTTCCGGCTCATGAATTTCATGTGTTAATCAAAGTGTGAGAGATCATCCATCAGCAACTGGGATTAAAGACTCAGTTCCTCTCGTTCACAGGAGATCAGAAACATCCACAATGAAGAGCTGATGGGAATTCGGAGGGAGGAGGAAATGGAGATGTCGGATGATGACATGGAAGACGCCCCGGATAGCAAAGATTCGGATGATTCAGGTATGCACTGTTCCAGATTGACAGTCTGTAAGCAAAAGATGGGAATTTTTCCCAAGGCAGTATAAACAGTAGTTCCTCATTGATTCTCTTAAAGAGGTTTCTGAGCACCCAGTGCATACAGATTGAATCCACTGGTGGTTTGTCAGTTTTATGTGGAACCTTTTCCTGTGCCACACAGTGCTGACACATTTGCAGATAGAATAACCAGCTAATTTTCATAGAATAAATGAAGAGGGGAAATAAGGACTCCAGCTTCATGGAAGACTCTGGCTGTTTAATGATCCGTGACATAAATCTGGATTCAGACTGTGTAACTGGCACTTTTATCCAGCTTTTTTCTATAAACATTCTCTCAGGAACTAATGATGCTGATATAATTTCCCTTCCCTGTGAGACCTCAAAGTGTTTTAGAATCTTTTTGTATCAGAAAAAAATGTAGACATAAATATCAATTACTGTATGTGGCCTTTTTTTCCCCAACAAAGCCAGGACTGGAAATTGTAAGGAAATTGAATTATTCCATTAACAGTTTCTTTAGTACTTATGGCTTTTTTATGTCAGTTTATGATGTTTGTTTGTTTGTTTGTTTGTTTGTTTCTATTTATTATTGTGTTTATTTTATTTCATTTTTATATTTATTTCTAAAATGAGAAAATGGATTGACTTGGAATAAGTTAGATTAATTCAGTAGCTTCTCTGATTAAGACATTCTGAGTTTAAGATTCATTTATGAGTCGTGTACTGTTCTTTTCTATATTTTCAATCCCCAACCTTAGCTACCAGGGTGAGTTAAATGCCAGACTAGGGAAAAGTTTAAGGTGGGACACTGATCAAAGTAGATGGTCTCTTTTGGCCTTTGGGGGATGGAACAAAGGAAAGGGGAACAGAAAGAAGGAATATTGCAAGCTGAATTTAAACTTGCGCCACCCTCATAAGCTCTACGGCTCAATGTATTGGATCATGTTTTTAATACACTACTCCACCGTTCCAGCTCCAGCATGTTACTTTGATGATTTCACTTGCCCACGTGAGCAAATGAAATAAAATCTGTCTGAAGGCAGCCGAATCAATCGTGGTGGAAAAGTGTGATTTTTGTATTACTATTCCCATTACTCCCTGTGGTTTCCTAAATGTGGTGGTATTGAGCAGAGCATGTGTCCAGCTGCACCTCCAGCTCATTTTAGGTCCTGCTTGTCAAAAAAACCCTGCTATTAGAGATCCCGTACCATAGCTGCTTAGGACAGAATCATGCGATAACATAAAAAGATCACTGTGGGATTCCAGTGTCTTTTTTTGCATCTTGCACCCTCTTTACAGTAAATTTAAAGGGCCTTGTTGGCCCATCATATGTGGCACTTAACTCATGAAATTTTAACAGAAATATCAGAGATTCTCCTGTGTAACAGAGACCCTCATTAGTATGCAAATTTATGCAAATGAAATCATACATTTACCAGGTTTGATTTGCACGTCTTCTCATTTGCAACCTTAGTTATTAGAAAACAATGATAACAATCACTGTCAGTGGGTTGTCAGATATTTGAAAGGATGTCACAAGATAAGGGCAGGAGATCCACACGGTTAATGAAGGAGGTAATTCAACACCCTCCTCGTTTATGAAAACAAATATTTCATACCTGCCAGTAAGACGAGCAACCGCCGTGAAAAGGGCGAGTGGCTCATGCTAACCTCTGTGTGAATTTTAGCCATATTAACACCTCCGTCTTCATTGCAAACCAACAAGTTTGCTTTTATTTTCCCCCAGAGTTAATCATTGGTAACGGGCAAGTGTCCTCTGACAATAGCTATAGTGCAGTGTGCAAACGGGTGCTGCTTTCTTTGCTGTCAGCACCCCTGGGCAGCACAGGTCGATAGATCTGCCTTCCATGTTGCGGAAGGTGAACCGGACTGTTTCTGAGGGCAGCAGCTTGA
Source organism: Gila orcuttii (assembly GCA_026230005.1). Taxonomy (NCBI): domain Eukaryota; kingdom Metazoa; phylum Chordata; class Actinopteri; order Cypriniformes; family Leuciscidae; genus Gila; species Gila orcuttii. The sequence goes on along the minus strand of JAPDVR010000016.1, from coordinate 27,945,074 downwards.
TGAGACAAATCGATAAAAACTGCTTGCTTTCCCCTCTCTCTGGCTCTGTCTGTGTCTCTATATCTCTCTCGCTCTTGTTCTCTGTCTCTTTAGTTCTTTCTCCTCTAATTCACACCAAACATGTTTCCAGACAAAACACAGAATCTATAACATGGCAGCTACCTTCATAAAGGATGCGTACTTGCGTCCCGTGTGAATTGCCATTCCATTGTGCTCGGTCTAGCGCAACAGAGTGGCCATTCTGCAAGCTTCAGGAGTCTCAAGACACATTTTCAAGACGAACTACCCTTAGTGTCACATAGCATGTTGAAAATATTAAGCTTATGCTGCTAAATGTGTAAATAGACAACTGATAAAAAAAAATGACACAGGCAAAACACAAGAATGTGAAGGGCTCCAAAGGTGCCACCTTAACCACAATTTCATAAAGTGAATCATTAAAATGCTTTACATATGCAGCAATTCTCAACGCCACAGAAATAACGCTCAACGCTCTAAAGAAACTTGATTTAATTGATTCCAATAAGGTGCGTAACATTAGCAAAATTATCTGTTGTCAGTAGGGTGATGTATGAAGAATAGCTCACAGAGAAGTCACTTTCAAAGCAAACTTTCTGTTGGTCAGCATGGCGAATTTGCTTGACCAGCCTGAACCCATTGCAAAATCTGCGTGGGGAAAACTTTCGCCCTCACGCAAAGTTCCAGATCGCATGGGTTCCTGAAATGACTGAATTTCGCCTGCGGAAATTCACTGAACAATGGTCAATTTTAACACCACTATTGAGTTTGACGTTAGCATGTTGCTATGATTAAAAATAGTCCCAAATGATGCACTATACACTATTCACTGTGTACTCAACTCTCTATAGTATGAATTTGATACGATTATTTTGTCATTCAACATCAGAGTATGATAGCTCCGCCCCGACCTCTACATCTACAATTAAACCTGCAGGTGTTGAGTGCATAAAATGTCCAACATTCCACACTTTATGTGTGTCCCAAATGACGTACTAAACACTATGTAGCTATACACTATGTATGTATGCTCTATGTACTCAACCATGTAGTTATGATCATTCCACACTTTGTTTTTTCAGTTAATTAAGTGCATCATCTTTTCAGTGATAACACACTACTCTATTTATGCTACAAAACGGCAAAACGTTGTGCGCTAGAATATGAATTGGGATGCATCTAATGTGATACTCTAAGCATAAGAAATACAAAGCACACGCAAATACTGTGAAAATATTACATTAGAACTATTATGAACTATCTTGTATTAATACTTTTCAGTTCTGAATGAAAGACAAGTATATTTTACTCATACACGCCATCTTGGATTGCTTGTTGCGTGGCTGGCTACCTTTTGTGACACTTAAAATGCAGCCTAGGTAGGTTTTGGGACAGGTGACATTATGTTTACCCCTAGACTTCCGATGGTGTTCCTTGCTTAACCTGGCTTCCCTTATCTTCCACCCACGTCACTCAGTCGTTCATCGTCTCCATCTTCAGAGACGCATAACCAAAGAGCCTCGCGATCAGGCAGTCAGCTGTTCCTCCCTCTCCCTGCCCAATCTGAGAGAGACACGCTTCTCGGTCTAATCCCGTTATCTCTTCCCACTAGAAACGCCGCAGAGGTGGCGTCTCTGATATATCGAGTTGTTAAGAGATGGCTGAATGACGGAATGCCTTGGTGTGAAGAACCCTTTTGCGTCCGTTTTAATTACAGCCATTTGATAACAATGCCCATGGTACATTAAGTCAAGCATTAAGTAATACACTTTCTCTCCATTTAATCCTCTCTAATTAGCCTCTGAAAGCAAAAGGAACGCAGCAGTGGGACTGAGGGTCCTTTCATCTCAGTCCATCAGCAGAATTCTCTAAGCAGCTTTTGAGGAACACTGTTTTCTTCTGCCGTATCTTTCCTTTTACCCTTACCAGGCCTCACCACCCCGTGAATTATTACTCTGCACACGACACTTAATATGTGCCTTTTCTTTTTCTGTTACGTCATTGTTTTTCACCCCTGCCGCCTTCGCTCGTCTGCTTATTTCCCTTTCCTGCCACCAATGGAATTGTCATTTTTAATATCTCTCCAACTCTCTCTCTCTGGCCTCCCAGGGCCGCTGGCTCAGGTGGAGGCTCTGAAAGAGGAGAACGACAGTCTGCGGTGTCAGCTGGATGCCTACAGGAACGAGGTGGAGCTTTTGAAACAGGAGCAGGGTAAAGCGCAGCCCCAGCGCAGCGAGGAGGACACCACCCGCCAGCAGCAGCTCAGCTTCCTGCAGCAGGCTCTGCAGGGCATGCAGAAGGTACACACACACACTGAACAAGGTATACGGCAAAAAAAACTGTCATTTTCTTAAGCAGTGTTTTTGTCTCGGTTCCAGTTAAAATGTGTAAAAATCCTTAGTACAGTACATTTATTTGATGTTATTATTTTATATTATTATGATTATTATTATCGTTATGATGATATTAAGTCGGCATGAAATAAAAGTCCACCTTTTTTTAAAAAAGCCGCTTTTTGATCTTATTATAAACTATTCATCCATGCATATTTAGCCGCAAAAAAAAAAAAATGAGAATTTTACAACGATTTCATCCCTTTGTTACAATTGACTTCAATCTCCTATTTAGATCTGCCTCCATCCAATCAACAACCAATGCATTGAATCAAGTTCCTCGCTGATAATCCATTTCACTTGAATGTACATCACAATACAGAAGAAAAGAGCTGTCTCTATTTTTATTACATCACAACTTTAAGTCTTGCGTTTTTATGTTGTTACGTTACAGTTTTTTTTTTTCTTATGCCACTGGCACATGGTTGTTTACATATTTTCACTGGAAAATGACAAAAATACTGAATAACAAAATGATATTTGTAGTGTTTAACTGCACGCAGAGCTGCTGGAGGTTTTTGAAGCCATGGGCAGATGCCTGTCTGTGATGTCGCACAGTTAAGATCGGTAACCAAAAACGTGTCGTTTCAAAAAGCAGCATGGGGCTGCTCCATTGAACCATCACTCATCGAGTGTGTGTTTACTGTCTCACACACCTACTGTTTTCTCACTCAGTGAATATGGTGTTGTTGTGCGTGAGAATTTTTAGAGCAGTTAAACCACAGGGAGTCCTGAGCCGAAACGCTTAATGTCTACAGAGCATCCAGGTCATCAATCAGAAACACTCACACAGACAATAATAAACACAAGAGATGTTGAACATGTGGAATCATGGAAATGTTGTCTGCCCACATAGGCACAAACTTTAGACGTCTCCCACCCATCAAGCACTTTCATCTCTATTACCAAACGTTATTTTATCTTCTCTCAAGGACTGGCGCTATTTTTAGAACAGTCTCCCGCTTTCATCATCTGTTCTTCATTGTTCTTTTCCACACAGAGTAGCCTAGAGATTTGATGGCGATTTTTAGCCACATTTGTTTCATTCACACAATACAAACTCGCGTGGTCAGGGTTAAATCTGTCCCATGGTCCATCTATTTTTGTACCCACTCATTACTGTATCCATCAATAGAACGCAAAGAATCCTGGTCACCCTCATTCTAGTCCTATTAGCCCAGCACATACATGTACAGATGTTTCACATGACTTTGACCTTGCCATTATTAAGCCATGAAGGAGACTGAGAGGGGCGTTTGTCTCACTTTAAAGGTGTGCGCTTTCTGCTAATGAGCCCTAATGGAATTCTGCATATTGAACATTGCTGTGAACTCGCTGCACGGGTCACATATGAGCCGTACGCTGAGCGATTTGTTCGAGTTAGAAACAGGAGTGTTCACTGATCTTCACTGAGCCTGTGAAGACAGCATGTTATTCTGTCACATGAAGTGAACAGTGTAGGCCATTGCTCAGAGTTGAATCACTTTCAAATGGCAGGCGAGGCTGCGGAGATGTTTTCGCTCCTGCACTCAGAGCGTGTTAAACTCACCCTCGGACTGATTTATTCATGATGAGCAGGGCATGAAGTCAAACAAAAAGGTTACATCACCACAGTTTATGTAGCTCAGATAGCTCATGGCGTCTGGATGCTGAGCAGGAACAGTAATGAGAAATCTGAGCAGTCTGGAGCAGCACGTGGCTTCTGCTTTATTAAGTTTGTCAACAAATTAACATGCTTCGAAACAGGGTTTGGGGTAACACGTTACATAATCAATTTTTGCCATTTTACCATTCAGAAATGTCTATTTCACTCTTTAAAAAAAAAACATTACTCTCAGTTAAATTACATTACATTTTGTTTCATAGACTACCATTTAAAAGTTTTAGGTCAGTAGGAGTTTTTTGAAAGAAGCCCCTTATGTTAACCAGAGCAGCATTTATTTTATCATAAATGCAGTAAACAAAAACAAAAAAACAGTAATATTGTGAATTATACCATGCTCTGTCTGATTAATCGATTCTGATTGGCTGAAAGGTGTGCAATAAAACCATTTAGTTTAATGCACATGTCCAAGTCAGTTTAATCACGTTCTATATCAATGCGCTGCTTTCATTGAAGCACACACACACGGACTCAGAGATCGGAGACCACGCTGCGCACACACAGAAACAGGAGCACATAAACGTTTTGTTTCGCACACCGACCATTTTTTTTCCCGTCATTAAACTAGCAAAAGTGGATTCAGACACGCTTAAGTGCACTTGTGCCGTGTGCTTAGACCATGCGCTTAGATCCTTAAAACGGGGCCCTGTATGTGGCTGGTTGATGGTGGAGAGATGTTCCCTCCACTTGTGGATAATGGCCCCAGTGCTTGTAGGAACATTTAGGAGTTGTGAAATCCATCTGGAACCAGTGTCGTTGTTATTTAGCGCAACTTATGTAGAGCTGTTTGTATACTTGCATTCAGAGGTGGGTAAGCCTTTTTCTAATCGAACATACACTAACCCATCTGATTCTAAATCTAAGTACTTGTAAGTACTAAGGACTACACTGTGTGTGTGTGTGTGTGTGTGTGTGTGTGTGTGTGTGTGTGTGTGTGTGTGTGTGTGTGTGTGTGTGTGTGTGTGTGTGTGTGTGTTAGCAGCTCCGATTGTGCAGACAAGCTTGTGCAGACAAGCACTAAAATGTCAGAAACTGTTCTGCCTTTTATGTTTAAACTGGAGTCGGACAATGATGGAGAGACTCAAGAAGAAGTGACAACATGTAGAATGCAACAGGACGTTTCTGTATGATTAGTTGATTAATTTATGTTGCTGATGTGGAGTTAAGTTAACTATCTACAAATAGCATATTCTGTCATGATTGTATTTAAAATCGCTGGTGTGGGAACTGTTGTAAGATGCCTGTGAGTGACATGCTATTGCATTTGTGTTACTGCTATGTACTGTATTGCGTGTGAAAAGACGGATGCTACAGCTTGACTCACAAATGTGCTCTATTACAACAACTCTTCCTCTTCTCAACACTGCTTGCGTGTTCCTGGGGGTGGGGTTTATGTAAATTTTAGGGTTAGTGATGTCACTAACCCGGGAGGAATGTCCTGTAGTCTCTACCAGCCGTTTGTATAGTCCTTAAAAAACGATTTCTTTAAAAGCAAATATCTTCCTTTGCTTTGAACTTTGAGCGTTGTAACTTTGCAGAAGTTGTTTATGCTCAAACAGCAACATTACACACTAACTAAAGTTAGAAAAGTGAAATCATAATCAACCACCCTTTAATAAAAAAAAATCGCGTGTTGAATACTTATTTCCCTCACTGTACATATTAATTTATATAGATTCGGTTGGCACACACACACACACACTTCTCCACTGAGATTGGCCTCTGGCAGCACAGAGCCTGTGTGTATATCCAGCTTTGGATTTAATCAGTCCCTCACCTGAGCCGCTACAGACATACAAACATCCTCAAGGCACAAAGTGTATTTACTCGTCTCTGACTGAAATGCACACCGTCCAAATATTTTCCCTCTCAGTTCTGAATATCACTGGCACAGCACCTCTGGAGGTCGGGGAACAGCTGTCATATCAGGTGCATATTGTTGAAATGTCTTTATGAGCTAGAGGTAATAAAATAAAGCCATATTCAACACAGTCATAACTTCTGAGATTGAATTATTTGATAGCAAGACGTCTCAAAACATAGGAGCATTCTTAAGACAGCATATTTGGGCATTGTATGCTGTCTAGGTCAAGGACGCATACGTAATACATGGGTCTATCTATCCATTAGCGTTCCAATTCATCTCAAAAAGCATTTCCTCGGTTGGCACAGGACTTCGCAGAAGTACTTGAAATCTTATATGCATCATACACATTTGGTTTAGGATTTACTTTTTAACTATTTAACAATTTTAATTTCAATTAAAGCTGCAAGCAGCATTTATCGGTGTTCAAGCAGTTAAAGCAGTTAAGCTCAAAAGCATCAAAAGACATTAAGTTTCATGTAGCAAGCATTTAACCACTTACATCATAGATGGAATAGACCTTGTTTTAGCATGATTTACCATGATATACCAAATTTTAGTGTGTTTTTCATGATTTACCATGTTCCAGTATGATTTACCATGAATCTAGCATGATTTACCATAGTTTACCATGATATACCAAGTTCTAGTATGATTCACCATGATTTACCCTGTTTCAGCATGGTTTACCACAATTGAACACATTGTAGTATGATTAGCAATTACAATAGGTTTTCAGCACTTCGTGCTTGAACACCTAATAAGAATGAGACCTTTTTGACAGGTTTTGGACAAAATTGGACGTAATTTTTTTTTTTTTAGGCCTAAATCGAAATCTGAGATATACATCTTGTTCATCTTGAGCCAAGGATCACAGTGGTGTAAAAAGCTAGGACCAACGGTCTAGGAGTTATGAGCAATTTAGTACTTTTGGTTGCCACCTATGGGCCAATCGGGGTCATACTCTGATAGGTTCTCCCCAAAAGTGTGGCCTACCATCTGGCCGAGTTTCAAGTCTTTAGGCCTTACGGTTTGGGCTGCACGATGCGTTTTAGGGGAATTAGTGCTTGAACACCTAATTAAAAAACTGCTGATAAAATTTACAAATAATTACAAAGAAATGTCAAGAAACACATTGAATTAAACATGAAATTTTGAAACGGAGAGATTTTGTGAAATAGTATTTTCTTGTAAAACATACTCCAATTATTATTTTTTTTAAATAAATTTACTGTGTATATGATGAGCCAGTGAAATAGCATCTGTCCTCTTCCTTACGCCTACCTTTTTTTGGTATTTCAATCACCCACATCAACAATAATCAGCCTATCGTTCAATTAAAATTATGTAATGTTGCAGTTCCACACTGGCTAACTTGCAAGTAACTCTGTATTGTTTACTCACCAATACGGAGCCAAGCACATAACATGCGGGAAAAATATGTATATCGTGGTCACGAATTTTCGTTCCCACGACTTGCTAATACATCAGCACGTTTTACTAATTCATTCGTTTTAAGTAAATCATGCGCACAATATAATTTGTTTACTCGATTTACTAAGTCGTAGCCACGTTGTAATAATTGGTTAAAACGAGAGAAGGATCTCTTAATTCGTTATAACTTACTGTGTGTGTGTGTGTATATATATGTATTTATTTATTTGAATGTATTTATTATTATTTTTCCCGGATGTCATGTGTAGGACTCCGTAAACCAAGGCCAGTGTTAAATCTCATTTGGTACTTATTGAGTGATTGGATCCTGCAAGCACCTACAGTATCCTGAGCTGTGATGTCAAAGGCAGCAGACCTTGAAAATGCATTTCACGCTTTTAAGAGCCCTGAAAAAAAAAAGGGCACTGCTTACATATGTTGCTTACAATAAAAATCTCAATACACGGCTGTCAGTGCTTTTTTGGGTCCAGGTACTACATAAACCAGCAGGAACTAACCGGTCCATGCTAACCAGCCAAATCTTGACCTATTGGAGCCGGTACAGCAAGTGGCTCGCTAGGTTTTGAACAAGAGCCATAGGTATTCACACCTCCTAACATTCAATTTAATGAAGCAGCGCAAACTGCCATCAAAGCGATTGTGCACAGCGTGTGTTCTCTTTAAATACTGATGATCTTATCTGCGAGCCGTGTCAGGCCTTTTGAGCTTCTTATAAAGCTTGTCTCTCGTTATGTGTTTTTAATGTCGTCGATTTTCCTTTGTGCCGTTTCTCTAGCAACTGCTCAAGCTTCGTGAGGATCTGAAACAGAGAGAGATGGAGCTGGAGAAGAACTCTGAGGAAAAACAACAGCTCGAGAGCCAGATCCAGAGTCTGAAAGATCGGATTCAAGCTTTCCCCACATCACACGCTCTGCCCGTGAGTAACAGATGTCTGTCTCTGTCTGGGGGTCCTGTCTGTGCTTTGTTCTTTAACTCTGTCTGGATTTGGTGTGTTCTGTCTGATGAGGAGGAAGAGGACGATGACGAGTGGAGATGAGATGGCTGTCAGTTTGAGGACAGCGTGTATTAATGAGTCTGTCCTGCTGAACGCTCTCCAGGGAATCAGATCAGACCGAGAATATCTGATTCCCTGCGCTCTAATTAAAATAACATGAGCTCAGGATGAGTCTCTGCGTTTGAAACAAAGGAAAACAGTGTGAAATTCTTGCATTAGACTCCCTTGTTTACAAGAAAGCCGCCATTTGAATGCCTTCATGTTAACGCATAAACATTTGAGGCATTATTTCGGAGATTTGATGGCAATGATCCAGTTATGATGTCTGGAAAATAACAGTGGCTCTCAACCTTTTTGAGTCCAAGGCCAAAACAATATTCAAAGGCCTTCCCATCTACCTGTGGTTCTTCTGTTGTAATAGAAATAAATAAATAAAACCACTGGTTTAGAAGGACAAATGTGGACCAGAATATGTAAGTGAAGACAACATTTCAAACATCAATTTCAATTTGTTATCACAGGGTGTCTTTTTCTATATATATATATATATATATATATATATATATATATATATATATATATATAATTGTTTATTTATATAAATGTATATTTTATTATATTAGAATTTATTTTTGTTTTTGTGGTGAACTAGAATGTTTTCATGCTTGAATGTTCGAAACGACATTACGACTGCACATATTTTACACTGTTGCAGCACCTCTCTTCCCAGTCTGTCAGTAACGCTCCGTTTAGTAACGCTCCGTTTCAGTGAAGCCCATCCTTCCAAAAATTGCAATGTGCTCTAAATGTTTGGCTGGAATAGTGTGTTGTTGTGACTGGTCAAAGGTTTCAAGCGTGTTTCGGAAATGTCACGCCTCTTACCATAACCGCCAGTTTCAACACACTACTAACTCAACTCAACCAGGCCTCACCCCCTTTATTTTGCATGTGCCTTGGTGGGGAATTATTTAAATGAGGAATATTGTGACGTACGTTCCCGGACGAAAACTCAAGACTACAATCGAGGCTTTTCAGGGAGTTCAGAAACACCAATTACTGATATAGAGAATAACTCCCTTTGGAGTGACTTTGTGCTTTGTAACTTTGCAGTCTTTTTTCATTTTCAAACAGCAACATAACACACCAAAAACAGTTGAAAACCTAAAAAAGCCTAATAGGTCCTCTTTAATGGATTTTTTTCAGTGAATGTTGTTCTTTTCGTCCTCATACTTGTGCTGAACCTGTCCATAAGTAATATTCACTAACATTTACATTTTAATCGTTTTCTTTTTCAGTGATATTTTGCCATTTGCCATCTCTGACTGTTAATTGTCTATTAACACTGTATGTAATTATCGATGAATTTATGCTGACATGCGTGTCACATTGATGTGTTATGCTCATGATTTGTGTGTTATCACACAATCTTGAACTGAGGGAACTCGAGTGCTCCTGGCTAAATCATGCAACTCCGCACCATTCACATATAGCACTCCTGTTAATGAGCAAGTGGAATCCGTAATCTTCTGCCGATTTTTCCCCAAAATTTGTGCCGAAAATGCAAAACAATGGGTCCTCTTAAAGGTCTTCAGTACGATCAGCGCACGAGTTCCCAACAGCAGCAGTAGACGCTAATGAAAACTAATGGCACCTCTGCAGCGCCAGCCAACAGGCCACACCAGCGGCTACAACAAGCCGCTTTCAATTAACCGTGTGTCACCGCCACTGTCTTCAACAGAGCTCTTATTCAGGGGAACCGATGACTGTGTTGCTTAGGGGACCGTTCCCAACGAATGAGTTAAAAACTGTTCATTCATGTATGAAACTTAGGAAAAGTGACATTTTAAATCATATTGAGTTTCAAATTTAACTTCCAAAAGGTAATGGCAATTTGAGAAGGCTAAACGATGCACGCCCAAAATTTGATAGCCTGTTATCTTGTACAGACAGATGTTGTTATCTCAGTTTTTCTTATCTGGTACCGTGGAGCGGATCGTTTTAGGTTAAGTTTGGGTTTTATCACCCCCAAGACTAATCATTTTAGAAATGGTTGGTCGACTACTCGTGATTTAAAGCAGGACGAGAAGGAGAAATGTCTGGATGTGGTGCAGCAGTGAGTCTGGTTTGATTGGCACTCTGCAGTGGAATTTATCTCGGCACCACTGATCCATGCGGAAGGAGAGTTCAAGGCATCAGCATGTGCATTGATGAATCACCTGAGACAGACTCATTAATGGAAGAAATGAAAATCAATTTTAACGCAGCCATTCCTCCTATAGATCTGTGCCCATCGGTTGTGAGAGCAGTTTATTGTTTTCTGCTAGATGAATGTGTTGCGTATATCATACATCAGCCTGTACGTGTGTGTCTCAGTGTTTGCTCTTCCGTCTCTTGCTGTGATAAACTTCATTAATATTTTTCCTAGAATATCTGTCGTAGAGTTGTGTGTGCCGTCCCAAATCAGCTCACTGCATTACAAAGCAGGCCTTTTACTTAACAGTAGTAAGATTGAAGACACAAATGTTCAGTAAATACGAATGTGTTATTGATAGTTAAATTATTTGTTTGTTCATTTATTATTTATTTATTTATTTATTTAAATTTCAGTAATTAATAATATTTTATTAATTACAAGAATCAAATTCAATGATTCTTTCAACAATGCAATGGAAAATCGGTGGTCAAAAGTGATATCCAGCCTAGGAAAATTGACCTCTACACCCTTTATTCAAATATTATTAAAGATTTTGTAAGCATATAGGGTAGTTGTACTTTGAGTCAATTGTTTTATTTGTGATGGAACGTCAAATTGTACAGGCATAAAAAAAGTATTTTTTTTAAGTACAATCAACTTAGATGTTTAAGTCATTTCAACTTACATTAGATTCAACTGCCTTAAAAAATAGTTAAATCTTGTATAACTTATTTTGATAAGTTAAAGCAGTGTAAAAACAAAGTTGTCAACTTATTGATCATATAATTTTTTAGTGTATGAACACATGCAAAATAAAAAGAGACCTAACGAAATATTCATAACTGATTATGTTGTAGTCAATGCATGCATTTTTTCTGTGAGCTTTTTGAATAATTTTTTTTTATTAACTTTTTTTGCATAGTAAAATAAAACCTGTAGCTGTAGTTTGCCTTTTTTGCCAAATTATTTTGTCAGATAAATACCTTCACCAAATTTAGTGTTTTGTTCATCCCTCATATTTAAAAAAAAAGATACAATATTTCCTCATATTTTGATGGTTTTCTTTTAGGGTCATTAAAAACAAATATATATATATATATATATATATATATATATATATATATATATATATATATATATAGAATTATATGAATATAGATTTCAAGCCAACTAATGTGCAGTCACAGCTTTGAATGTGATTTATCTAATCAGATTTTTGAACGGAAGCTTTCTGCTTTATAATACGAACAATTTACATTCCATGTAGAAAATGTAATCGGTGCTAGCCCCTCTAAAACTTGCCGTTGGCTAGTCAATATTTTCATGATTTTTTATTATATTCGGGTGCCCCCCAGGGCGCTCTGTATGCTGCCACAAGAAGAAAAAATTGAACAGTCTATAATATTCTGCTATCTAGATATGGCTTAGGCCTTTCATGGGATTTGTTCACCTTTTTTTATCATGCAGTAGCTAGACGAAAATCAGATCACTTAGAAAAGTAATAACACGCCTCTCCTCGACAAGCCGCGTGATTTGAGATATATTTCATGTATGTAGCCCAGATGGTGATAATCCAAATTTTAATATATGGATTTGGGGTTTGTTCAAATCCCTAACCATAAGCATGCTGCATGAGCAATATCAATAGTGAATTTTGCCTTGGCAAACGCCACTAAATATTCCGTAAGCATCAGGTTGCGTTACTAATCTCAGCAGAGCGGCTTGAAATGGCTTTTTTCACTCTGCAATTAAGCTGTGCTTCATTAGAGTTTCATTGAGCAGGACAAATACTTTGGAGCTTTGCTGCTTATTTGGCATTTAGAGAAATCCATTGCAAACCTGACCTTCAACTCTCGTTGTGTCAGGCCTGTGTTCCACTTCCTGCCCAGCGGTCTGTCCCGCGTCCCTTAGTTTCCCTGTGTGAACAGTGTGTGTGAGTGTGAGCCTATGACATATTACTCGCTGACAGCTCTCTCATTCTTTTAATTGACTAGCTGGAGACGGACAAGCAGGAGGACAGAGGAAGCGATGAAAGTGCAAATCCCGCCAACGTAAGTGGGAGACGCTGTTCTCCATCTCTAACACTTGTCCACATCACTGCTTCACATCACACCTCACACTGGCACATTCCACGAGTGCGGTACACTTTGGTGTGCCGTGGCTTTAAAAAAAACATTAGAAGCACAAATCGCACAAAAAAGAATGTTTTATGTAGTGAGACATGGATATGTTAGATAAGTATTATCTGGTATAAAAAATAACCCTTCTATGAAAAATAAAAATGGTGAATTTGGCTTGTCCTACCTTAGCCTTTTTGACTTCTCAATATAATATACACTATCATTCAAATGTTTTTTTTTTTTAAATCTTCTCACAAAAAAATGTCTTATGCTCACCAAGGATGCATTTATTCTGATAAAACAAATACAGTAAAAACAGTAATATTGTGAAATATTATTGCAATTTTAAAGAATTGTTTTCTATTTTCATGTTTTAAAATGTCATTTATTTTCATGATCCTTCAGAAAACATTTTAATATGCTGATTTGCTGCTCAAGGAACATTTATTATTATTATTATTATCAAATGTTAAAAACAGATGTGCTGCTTGATGTTTTTGTAAAAACCATGATAGATTTTTTTCAGGATCCCTTGATAAATAGAAAGTTCAAAAGAAAGACATTTATTTAAAACAAATATTTTCTAACATTATAAATGTCTTTACTGTCACTTTTGATTGATTTAATATATTTTTGCTATTACATTTTTTACAAGTGTACTGTCCCCAAACTTTTCAACGGTATTGTATTTACTTTTAAATTATATTTTTATTATAAATGTTATTTTTATTCTATTTAATATTTTTTCATTTAATGTTTTTGGTGTTTATTTAACGTTTAATGTTAACAAAATCACAAAAGTAAGATTTAAACTTGTGATAATACATGTCCTAAATGCTGCTGACAGAGTTGCGAAAACTTGCAAACCCTATAGAAAATAATTAGAAAATGATAAAACTCATTTAATATTTAGATTTACCTCCTGATGTTGACGACAGAAGGTTAAGCTCCTTTTACTTACTGAACTAAAACTTACTGAAAAAAAAGGTTGCAGGCCCTATTTTGCCACCTATTCGTGGAAAGTGTCTATTATTCTTCTCTGCTCTCTCCAGCTTTTTATTCCTTCCACTCTGTTGTTCTTTCCCTCTTAACCTACACACTCTTCTGTTGTCCCATTTCCCCTCCTCCAACCTCTCGCAGAACATGACAGATCATTACAGGCCAATCGAGCACAGGAGAACTTTATTTGTCGTGGGATAAATCACTCTGACACAACTGGGCGAAGAGATTGCAGCCCTGTCAGAGGGCCGGGGTAATGAGGGGAGGGCCAGCCTGTGTGTGAGAAGAAAACAACTTTCTTTTTTGCCGTTATTTCCTGCCATAGGAGGCGTCGGCGTCGGCTGTGGTGTCCTGCAGTCAGGAGAAGGAGAGCCTGCCGGAGAAGGGGCCGCCCAGCCCAGTCAAGTCTGAGAGAGAGGCTCTGCTCGTGGGTGAGTGTCGAGAGACGGTGCAACCATCAACTGGATGCTCTTTTTCACACTTTATCTAATCAGACATAAGACTGAATAAAAAAAATAAACTTCTCATTATTTCCATCATCCACAGCTATCTCTACTAGGGTGCAGGTGTTAATTGCCTGACCAAATGAGCCTCAAATGAGTCACCTCGGATGCTTTTTAATGAGGAACTTTAACATGTCATCCACAGCACAGAGAGTGAACTTCAACATACTTCAACATACGACGAGTTGAAGTTTGCTGTGCTTTATATAGGCCTACACGAAGTAAATGCCAGCAATTATTTAGTCATTAACGAATGCACAAAACGTGCAAATTAATAAAAACATTATGAACTTTACGAAACGATACACAATTGTATTTTAAGTTCGCGCTGAAACTATATTTACCTTTTTTGAAATAATCCATTAAACCTGCAGAGAAACGAGGAGCGTGAACTAAAATGAGCAGTTCCACGCGCATGCCCGGGAAACTCATGAATATTCATGTAGGCTCCGCCCACTGCCTCACAGATGCACAACTCACTTTTGCTCTATATTTCACATAGATCAGTGGTGCAAAAGAGAGAGCGCACAAAACTTGTCACTTGAAAGCGAAAAACAGTGTTTGAGATTCGTCACAGCAGATTTAAGCAGTTGTAGTTATGTACTTGTGTTTGTGCTAGAAAAATATACAAGACATTTGTGTGAAAATATTCTACAAGTGTGCAACTCTCATTGGATGAATTCACATACTGATTTGCGGATGAGCAAAATGTCTCCGTGACTTGCGTTTTTGTGAATGCGTTTTGCACCATATTCACTGCAGCAACTGTAGCAAAAATGTGAGCGTACGAGTTTCTTAATCTGTGATTTGTAGAATAGGATTTGTGCACCTGAAATGAAGAATTTGAGAAGGTGAAACTGTTGGGTTGTGTTTGTGGAAGAGAAAAAAAAAGTCTACAAGTTTGCAACTCTTAAAACATTTCTCTCTGTGTCTTCAAATTTACTGATACACGTGTGGCTATTCTCTACAACTACAAATTTCACTGTCACAGGCGTTCAGTTGATTTGCACCAAAAATACCTTCATACAGTAACCCCTAGTGGAGTATTTTAGCTGTCCATGAGCTCTCCTTCAGCCTCTTTCATCCCATCAGATCTGCTTTAGCTCATGCAGGTTTTGAGGTGGAGCTCCTGTCAGGACTAAGGGAGAATAGACCATGCCTGCATTCGGACATAATGAAATGTGCACTGTGATAGTGCTTGCTTGTAGCAAACCAAATGTGTTTTGGAAGCCACACCATATGACCTGTTCATACATCGGGCCCTATTTTAACAATCTGAAACGCAAGTATCAAACGCGAAACGCAAGTAACTTTGTGGGCGGATCTCAGGCGCTTGTTGCTATTATACCGGCGGGATAAATGAATCTTGCGCCCGACGCAAATCTAAAATGGGTTGGTCTGAAGTAGCTACATTACTCATAGGTTTGGTTTGGGCGTAAAGTGAAATAAACCAATCAGAGTGTCATCTCACATTCCCTTTAAAAGCAGGCGCGCTTGTTTGCGCCGGAACACGCCTCCTCTTTTCGCTGAAACGCCCCCGGTAGCGCAAGTGCATTCCCTAATTTACCGACGTGCGTCTGTGGAGGGAAAAGTCCGCTGTGCGTTGGGTGCAAAATAGGAATGATGCATGCGTCAGTGTACAAAGTCAATTGCGCTGGGTGCAAGATAGGGCCCAGCGGCTGTTATAAAGCTGCTTGCTTTCGTTCTTCCACGTTTACTCACTGCATTGTGTATGCCATGGCGGATTCGCTATTTAGATAGCGGAATTTGCAAGCGGAAAGACTGAGCGCGCCTCCAGAGCGCAAACAGATCTGGTCGTGCGTGAAGTTAAAGCACGCAAGCAGACCATCTACAGGACAAGCCGGATTCCACCATATCTTTATGTACACAATAATAATCTTTTACATTGTAATCCTTTTATTGTTTATATTTGGCATGCTGCTGCACGTCCCTGTGTGTGTAATAAGCAGAGTATACGTTGTGGACCCACCTATAGGCGCACATTAGCTAATAACTCACTCTTTAAATAACAAAACAAATATTGCGCCATTGACTTCAGACCAGGTTTCAGTTGGTCAATGGCGCAGTCTATTTCAGTTGCCTCAAAATAGCAACGCGCCATCAATGTGCCTGAACACACCACGTTTTCAGTCCAGCACACCCATGGGAGCACAGATGGGCGCAAATGCATTTGCTATTTAAACAAAGTCGCGCAGGACGTGAAAATGATAACTGTGTCAGGCAGAAACTAGCAAAAGACACCTGGTGCTGCATTGCATGACAGGGTACTTAGCAGACCGAACACTTATTAGACTGAAGCAGCGTAGGTGCACTGGATCATTTTAAGAAAAATCATGTTAAAATGTATGAAATTGATACATCAGGCTTGCTGCTTTTGAGAAACGTTTATTTGCATTTAATTGCATTGCATTAAATGTTCTGCCCCCAGAATAAAAACTACTGAGCTTTGATCATAAATCTAAGCATTCAAATATCTTCTTAATATGACATATTAGTCTCATTGATTTTCAATAAAAGCTATCATGATTTCATCTTTTGGCCATATAAATATGCAAATTTTTGCTCAGTTTGGGCCTGTGAATAAAAGGTGAGTAAAGTCTGAGATGCATATTCTCTTATATCATACTATATGTTCCATAAAATCCTGATGTATCAAATATGATTTTTCTGAGTATTATTTCATATGTCATGCTTTTAAAGCTCCCAGGTATTTCTGGGTAAGAGTGCTTTGACTCTTCTGTTCAGGGCACTTTTCCCCTATTGACCTCTATCCATCACAGCCTCCTAATAATCCTCGTTTAATTGGCAACATCAGTTTACTCTCCCCTCCACCGATAGCTGGTGTATCCCGAAAAAACACATGTAAATCTAATTACTACTGTTCCAAGCCCATTTGACTTTCTTTTAGTTAAACAAGGAAATGAATGGATGAAACAAAATGATCAAATAATTAATTTGTGGGTGGGAATTCTTTAATTTGTGACCACAATATCTATTTTTTCTTCCAAATGTTGAGTGCAGGGCTCTACAAATTTGACTCTTGCACTATTTCGCCCTTATTCTCAAGCCGTGTAAAAGTTTTGTTTGAGGAATCACACTGAAATTCAAGCCAATTTCTGCTGAAGATCTTCCTCTTCACTGTAGCTACACTGCAACCAATTCCTTTTGGCACCTCTGATGTCATTCCTGGTGCAGAGCGTATTCACGCAACACATTGTATACATGCAAATGAGAGTTGAGAGCTGCATAGGATGGCATTTTCAGCGACTATTTCTATGATGATTTTTGTCATCACTGCTAATCTTCTCATTTTGTGTTCCTTGGAACAAAGCAAATCACATGGGTTGAGTAAAAAATGGCAGAATTTAAATTTTTGGATGAGGTCTCGGGGACAGCTGCCAGCTCAGGGTGTTTGTTTAAACACATACAGCATTATATTTTGTAGCAGATATGCATTAATTAGTGAAACATTGCATTACGTTATGAAAGGTCCATTTTCTTTCACCTTACAATGTTTGGCTTTGGATCAATGTGTGAAAATGGAAAGGTATAGTAATCCTAACACACTGCAATGAAACCATGTATAATATATAAACTATGTCTACAGTCCATCAAGACTAATGGAATATTGACTTTGCGGCACCTGTGCGCTTCTCTCTGGAGAGCTGCCTTGCTTCCCTGATCATAATGCATTCAGAATAAGCGAGTTATTCTCGATCACATTGAAGCCAGAAGTGCTAATAGCAGCTGTTATTGTTATTCCATATGTTTGAGTGTGTGAATGAAGCACTCAGCAGGCCGAAGAACAACCTTGATTACGCCAAACAGCATCAAAACTTCAATTAAACACTCGTAATCATTTTGGAAAGTTCAAGAGGCAGAGTTAGCCGATGAGGACATCCACTTCAGGGGGAAACAACTCAAGTACTTGGAATCATTTGCAAATCAGCGCTTGGAAATATCAATTGCTGATGCTCTGTTCCAAAACCAAGTGAGCTGCCTACTTAGATGGCATTTTAAGGCCTCATAGGCATGCTCTCTTTTTAATAATTATTCAGTCTTCTAAGATACCTAATTTGGGCCAAGATCTGAGGCAGCATTGTATCCTATGCGGAGCAAGCAATGCCAAAATGCTCTGCAACTACAATAAATTAATCCAAGTTTTGAGGAAATATCAATAAATGTAATGTTTATGTAAAATAATCAGTTTTCGCTGAAGATTGAAGAATGTGTATATAATTAAATAAATATATTAACAAGTACACTTCATTTATTTATATTTATTGTTAAAATATTTATATCTTTTAAAATTATTTACAAATAAATATATCTTTATATATTAAACAGATATATTCATTTATGTACATATATTTCATGCTATATGTTTATTTACAAATGTAATACATTTTTTAATTGTGATAAATTAGGGCTGTCAAAAGTAAATGTCTATTTCTGTGATTAATACTTTCTATTTAGCGCGTTAAAATATTTAAAATGTTGTAACTAATAAACTAATTTTCTTACTTGTTGTGAAATTGAATGTGCAAATTAAACTTGGTGGTGCGAAAAATGAGCTGGCAGCTTCTGATATTCAGAGACAGGAACATCACTATATTACTATATACAACACACTATATTAAAGGCACAGCTAAATGTGACATTTATTATAATGAGTTTATTTGAAGATTGGGATAAGTTCAGTTGTTATAATATTTGTTAAGCCTAATAAATGTTGAGCTCTCACTGCCACTGTAAAAATTAATTTCATCCCCAGATTTTTTTTTTTTTGTATCCATTTAATAGAGACATCAGTAGCAGGACTGGTATCAGTGATATGGGCCTTCATTCATTACAGTGCTTAGTAAAAATAAGGCTTAAAAGCTGGCAGCTTCTAAAAGGTTTTGGAACCGATATTAGGTTTATAATGTATAGATAGATCAGTGATTCATCTTTGGCTTTACTTCCACAGGAATCATCTCAACGTTTCTTCACGTCCATCCTTTTGGAGCCAGCATTGAATATATCTGCTCCTATTTACAGCGGCTGGACACTAAGGTATGAAACACACACACACGCACCACGATTTAGGCTTCAGAAAATTTCACTGTTCATTATCAGTTTGGTTAATTATAATATTAGTTGTTATTTATCTCAACTTATCATTAGACATTCAATCGTACTATGATTACAGATTCTACGCTCCAACAGAAACTGCACCAGAGTTTAAAGTGTCCCTATTATGCTATTTTAAAGGTTCTTAATTTTGTCCTGCAATAGGTTTACATGCATCCAAGGTCAAAAATACTTTAAGTTTCTCATAATATACATTGCAGCATCCCCTTATTTCTCAAAGAGTCTAAAGATTCTGAAGATTAAGAAACAGTTCTTCGAAGATTCGAGTTCTTTTCCGAGAGCCTAATCTGTTCTGATTGGTCGGATGACCCAGTCTGTTGGTCAACCACTTACTGCAAGTGTCGGAAACAAATGTCCATTTCCATATCTGAATCTCTGCTCCAGTCAGATCATTCTCAGCACTCGATACACAGTGAAACGAACAGTAACGATGGTGTTGGTTTTTCATATCAATTCCAGCATGAGTCCTCATCTTTTGGAAGTGCATGCATCTGGATTAGCAGTAGACGTTGTTCATGGGCAGACAATGAAGACCATAGGCTGGCATTATGCAAATTTGTTACATTGCTATGTTGGTATGTAACAGGACATGAGACTAGAATTATTAACAACTCGTTTCAGGCAGTTCAGAATCTGTTCTTTCTTTTAGGATACAATAACTCCATTTATCATGCACTTTAATCTTTAAAACTTTGCAAATATTTTACATTCACAAACAGCCATATTACATTTGATTTTTGGTCAAAACCAAAATGTATTTTATTATCTTCATAAAGGTTTTAACTGACGATTATAACTTTGACACACACAGGCTACTCACTCTGACTGAATGTATATACATCACCTGCATACACACACACACACACACACACACAGACTGAAAGCATGTATGGCGGTCTGCTTACCATTCTAATGTTCTGCTGAGTAAACAGCCCTTGAGCTGACAGAAAGTGCTCAGGGTGTAAGCACAGCTCTCACACACACAGCGGGACCACACACACATATTTCCTCTGTGTGTGTGTCTGTGTTTTCATCTTCCGGTTCTCAAATACAGTCCTCAAGCTTTTCCTGCCAAAATGTTTAATGCCGAAATAAAACGCTCCTCTTTCTATAGTGCAGTGTTGATTACCCTTTATTTCCCTTCATGTCTCTGGCTTTATCTCTCTCTCTCTCTCTCTCTCTCTCTCTCTCTCTCTCTCTCTCTCTCTCTCTCTCTCTCTCTCTCTCTCTCTCTCTCTCTTGCTCTCTCTCTCGCTCTTCTTTTGCTGTCACACAGTGACTAATTTACACTTACAGATGGAGGGTGAAAATGAGGCTCTATATCTTTTCAGTTTTGAGTCGAAGCCCTCCGGCTGTCAGTGCCCACGCTCGCTCTCTCTCCACAGAGCACACATGCCTTCATATCTTCAACACTCCCGCTTGTTTTCACTTAAAACAATGCACTCCAGTGGGAGGGTTTAATTGATAAACCGCCATTCACGTCGCCCTGCCTGGCACTCGATAAGCCGGTGCAAGTGGGTTCCGCGATCCTGTGAAGAACACAATTCTCGTCGCATGTGAGTTCTGAGATTCATGTCGCGCTTATATACAGTGGGGTCGGTCCAAAAATCTGGGATTCGAAAATTGGATTAAAAAAAAAAAAAGCAGACAAATGTAAAATGAAATATTTAAGATTCTGCACAATTTCTAGGTCAATGATCCAGCGAGTACATTTGTAACATTGATCATGTGGCTCTTTGTACAGATGGCCAAATGTCCTTACTCTCAATAAAGGTCAAGATGATATTAGAATGATTACTAAATCATACTGGAGAAAATGAACATCAGGTTTCACACACTTGTGGGTTACACTTCATTTTATGGTGTCTGTTACAGTGTAATTATACATTTAGGTTCTAAGTAATATTAATTAACTACATGTACTTACTATAGGATTAGGGTTTGGTTTAGGGTTAGTTGCATGTAATTATGCATAATTTATAGTTATTACTACATTAACTACATGTAAGTGTAAAAAGGACACTGTAGGTACTGTAAATAAAGTGTTGCCCACTTGTGGAGTTCAAACCAAAAATACTCTGAAATGAATCATTAATTTGTCATTCAGTTTGTAAAGCATAATTTGTAAAGAAACATGAGTATTAAAGGACTATTTGAAGTTAAGCTCAAGCTAGTCTCAGCCTCAGACGTCACGGACCGTTGGCTGAACGTCTGATGCATAAGGCAGACAAAATTGGAAACACTTTAGGAGTTTAGAAGTCGTCGTCTGATTGGTTGAATTCTACAGGATCCTGAAAACAAAGCCGTCGTGGCGCTAAACCCCTTCATGGAAGACAGGCGTTGTGTTTATATCTGTGACAATAAGTTAATAACTAATGATCTTTGCAATGGAAGTGAATCAATCAAAAACTAACTTTAGCTGGACAATAACTTTATTCTAGAGCTGCTGTAAAGCCAAAACAATCTCTGTTACTGCAATTTCCTATTATCACTATAAAGTTGCTTTGAAACAATCTTTGTTGTTAAAAGCGCTATATAAATGAAGATGACTTGACTTGACAATGAACGCTTACCAGGATCAACTAAAAGCTGGATTTTCAAAAGTATGTGAAGTTCGCGGCACCATTGCTGCAGTAAACTTGCACAACGCTCTTGAATGAATACTGTCATTTATTAGATGCACATTAGTCTGTCATTGTAGGGACATTGACTTTACATTTTCACACCCCTACACAAAACGAACTGTTTGGTTGCTTTACATGTCGGTCATGGGCCGTAAATGGGACTGATTTTTTAAGGATTTAAAAGCAGAAATCCAGAAATGTGAAACTTACTTTATAAAAGCACTTACATTATTTCATAAAATTAATTAGTTTTTGAGTTCTGAAACTGTTTTAGTCATATTTATGGCCATTTTAGTGATTTAGGCGATACATTGTCGTAGTTATAAAGTTGCCACGTTTTTGTTTTATTCAAATGTTTTTTAAAGATGTTTTCTAAAGTCGTGTAAAAAAAAAACTATTGAAATGTTTAAAGATTGGACCCTTTCACTTTCATTGCAAGTGCACCACTCTGACCCAGATTTGTGCTTTTTTTATTTAAATAGTGACAAGCCTAAATTTATCTTTTGAGTTAATCAACATTATGCCACAAAAGCTGTTAAGCTTAACTTGTATTTTACCCAGAAAATGCCAACAATGGATGTACTTGACAAGGCTGCCATTATATTATCCTTACATTATATTGCAATCATTACAATCACAAGCTTTATTTCCTGCCTTAGGGCCGGCTCAAAGCATTGAGGTTAAAAACGCAAGATGTAGGTCAGTGGAACAAAAAAGTACAAGGTCTAGAGATGCGTTTTTTAAAACTTGACTTTTAACTTAAGCACCGCTTTTTTAAAATGCCTTGACGTGCGAAACACTGCAAAAGACGCGAACGCAACGGTCAAACACGTCTTTCTAGCGCGTTTACATAAAAAAAACAATGGACATGTAGCGCAGTGAAATGGAAAAACACATTCCTTAATGCGTTGAAAGATAGCATCATTTCATCGGTTTAACTGAACTATATTAAAGCTGTAGATCATTGTCATATAACATTATTTTTGTTGCTAGAGGTTCTAGCAAAGAGTTTTTTCCTTGTCAAAGTCAGTAAATGAAATGTATTTATTTAATTCTAGAGCTCCTACTCATGTGGGCAAAATGACATTGTATCATTGAAACATGCATTTTCTATAAATCTGCTTCTATTGATCTGCGTTGTGAAAAGTGCTACGAATGAAATATTCCTCTTAAATGTGAAAAATGGAAGCATTTTCAGGAGAGCATTTTCTAATCATTGATGTTCTTGTTTCAGATCAGCACCACAGAAGTGGAGACTCTTTTGGGTCGGCTGCCCTGCACGTTCAAGCAGGAGTTGACGGGTGTCGGGGCTAGTTTGGAGAAACGCTGGAAGTTCTGTGGGTTTGAGGGCATTAAGACGGCGTAGAGACACGGGTCGGGCTTCTCGCTAGAAACTAAACGGCCGATGGACCGGAGGGGTTACAACCAATCACCTGCCAGCTCTCCGTGTCCATCCGCCCAGCCCCATGGGATTTGAATGTGGAAAAACACTTGGAGACCTAGAGAACCTCAAGACTTTGGTGTGTGTGTGTGTAGTATGTTTTAGTATGTGTACACACGAGCACATGTCAGAGTGTGTGTACGAGCACCATGCGCTTGTTCTACACAACGTGACTCTGGGCCGCTGCGGCGACGGAAAACTCATCGGGTAAAAATCAGGGTTTGCTGAACCGAGGACTTGAACTGTCAACATACATTTTCTTTTTCTCGTTTCGCCTCCGATTCGTAAAAAAGAAAAACCTTATAAATAACATGAATATATTTCTTTTCTCTTCTGTATAGGCTGCAGAAGCTGCATAGAATCTTTTGTTCACATATCCTGTAAATGTTTGAATAACTTGCTATTTTTAAATAAAAAACACAACAAAAATCTGCAACCAGACTAATTTATTAGTTTGACAATCTAGGCCAGTGCTTCTAAAATCTTCAAAAGTTCAACTTTCAGCACCTCTGCTAATTAAAAGAGGAATGCTGGGATAAAGATACGCCTTTAGAAGACATTTCCTCTCACTTCGGCTGCATTTATGCCACACACGTCCTTCCAGACCTTCGGGCTTTTCCTGCTTTACGCTGGTGACCACAGTAGTCTTAAACTCTTCTGTGTCCTCAAGTAATCGGAGTCGGTCTGCGGTGTTTTTACATCTCTAATCATGTTTCGTATGATTCTTTTATGGATATGGAGTTTTTTTATAATACTTGCAGTTGACTGGTAACCAGACTGAGCAGTTGTGAAGGTGTCGAGCAGTGTTGCTGTTTTTGCACGGAGCTTGTGAACTCTCATTAACAATCTGAGTATGCGTCGCGTGTGCCAATGTGTGTGTTTGTGTGTTAGTCAGGAGGAGTAAACGGTGTGAGTTGCGTCTCGTTTCGGAGAGAAGGTTCTTCCGGCGGCACAGTCGCTCTTCTGTTGTGCAATTTGTAAGGTGATTTTTTTTTTTTTTTTTCGCTTATTGCTGAGCTTTATTACACATGATTGATTCCCACTGTCCTTTTTCCATTTCCTTGGGCCACAAGTATGAAAAATTATTTTCAAATGCTTGTCGTACATTTGGCCTCTCAAACATGAATTAATAATGACTAATGATTGTGTTTCCCCCTGTCGTCGAACAACCCTTAAATCATTATTTCTTTTTGCCATGAATTTTTAATATAGACACTTCAGAATTGACTGAAATCAAGTGAACTGGACATGTAAAGCATTTTTACTTGTAGGCTTCGGTCACTTAAATATTTCAACATTGTGTTTTTTGTACAATGTTGCCGTGTTCTGTGTTTGAAGATCCCATTATTCCATGTTCAATCCATGTACAGCATTACAAAATACAAATTGAGATTACAGCAAAGCATTTACAATGAAAGTGAATGGAGTCTTTTTTGCAATGATTAAAAAGCAGAAATGTGAAGCTAATAATTCTATCACTTTTTATTAATTAGTCTTTTAAACTTGTAAATTATTTGAGCTGTAAACGTTGTTCTCATCCTTTTTTACGGTTGTTAAATTGTATCTGCTAACTTAAATGGTTAGTTTAGGCCTAAACCCCCCCCCCCCCCCCCCACAAATAAAAAAAATCTTTCATTAATTACTCACCCTCATGTCGTTTCAAACCCGTAATATCATTAATCTTCGGAACACAAATTAAGATATTTTTGATGAAATCCGAGAGCTTTCTGCCGCCATAGACTCCAAAGTTATAACCACTTTCAAGGCCTAGAAAGTTAGTAAAGACTATTTGTGTTCTGAAGATGAATGAAGGTCTTACAGGTTTGGAACGCTATGAGGGTGAGTATTTAATGACATAATTTTCATTTTCGGGTGAACTAACCCTTTAACCCAGAATATCCCTTTAAACGCAGGCATCACTTCCATTAAAATCGAACCTTCAGGCCCTCTTCGGAAGGTCACTCTCATCCAGCTTTTACTGGTTTAGATGTTTTTGTACATGGATGAGGCAAACAACACGTGCACAGATACAGGGGCACTGAAAGGTTGCGGGGCGAGTGTACTCGTCCTGTTTTCCTTCCTCGTTCCTCTATTTTTGGGAAGCCCCAACCGTTCCATCAGAGCACTTAGAGCTGTGTGTGGAGCTGGTTGTGTGCATCAATTCCCTGGCTTTATGCAGACTCCATCACTGTCATTCAGCCTACATTTGACAAATGGCTGTGGTTTTCACACCGACAGGCACAGATATTCTCTGGAATACTAATATTTTGTGATTTTTATGTACGTTTGTTCCCTGGTCGACTGGAATCCTTCATTTTTCAGATGTTCTGAGATTTTCTGAAAATCACACAAATCCCTAAACGGATTAATTAGATCTCTCTGTGGTGCCCTGGAGAAGTTTTTCATTCTGTTGTCGTCTTCACGCAACACCACGAGTCTTATCCTCAATTCTGCGTGGATTGAGGGGGAATCCACGAGGTTCACTCCTCGATTATATTCTTCCTATGGGAACTGGAGTGTCCTTCAGCACCTAGACTTGTTTTTTGAGCTCTCCTAAAGAGCGAAGCAGCTCTGAATCCAAAGGGCAGCGATGTCAAACTACACAAACCCAAGAGTCTGGCTCATAACCCATAATCCCCTGAATGGCGTGCTCCTCACATCCTTGGAAGTAATTGGATATGGAGTGATCCAGCTTCCGTGGATCTCTTTTGTGGAGGCCGTATCTTGATGCTTTAGCTAATTAGTTCACTCTTACCTGACTTCCTCCAGTCAAAGTGAATCCAGGCAATTACAAAGAGCGACTCCCTTGAGCGATCGGATGAGAGGGAGGTGATTGGCTTGAATAAGGAGAGCCAATGTTCCCGTCGTCCCTCACAAGTGAAAGGTCCTCATTACTCTACAGCAGTCAGAGCCTATGACAGAAAGCGTCCATCTGTTTAAGGAGTAACCCGTGGAGGTTACAGAGGGTCACCACTTCCATAATAATGCATATGGATAAAAGATCGGAGCCAAGTATAGCGGTTCACTAGCTCCCCCTTCTGGACAGAAAGCAGTGAAATGGCTTTTGGAGAGCCGATTACAGTCGTGTGTGTGTGTGTACATATGAAGAGCTCAGTTCGAGCAATGTCAACCTTTTAGTCAAATAAACTGTTTAACTTTGGATAGACACTTTCACATTGTCTTAATATACTGTAATACTATGTATATGCTACAGTGCAAAAGTTTGAGGTTAGTGCATTTTTTAAAAATGTGTTTGAAAGAAGCCAATTATTCTCACCAAGGCTTCATTTAATTTGATAAAAAATAGACTAAAAACAATAATAATGTGAAATATTAATTACAGAAATCATAATAATGATTCAATGTTGAAAACACTTCTTAATATTTTTGTTATAACAAAGATCCGTTTTCTTTCAGGATTCTTTGATGAATAGAAAGTTCTAAAGAACAGCATTTATTTGAAATATAAATCTTTTGTAACATTATAATTGGTGTATTAAATTTTAAAAAAGATAATTTTATAATATTATAAATATTATATAATATGAATATATTATATAATATAATTAATATATAAATAATATAATAATAATGACTTCTTTTCTCAGAATTGTGAGATAGAAACTTGCAATTGCAAGTCCAATTCTTGTTAAAAAAAGGCTGACTTGCAATTCTTATTGTATAACTTGCAATTGCGAGTCAATATTATGCAATTCTAAGAAAAAAAAAGTCAGAATTGTGAGATAAAAAGTTGCAGTTACCTTTTATATTTTGTATTCAGTGTCGGACACAAGTTTCTATACACATTTTTTGTCTTAGAATTTAAAATCATGTGTTTGCAATGATGTCATTTCCTCTTGGACTTTTACATAATTTCATTTGAGGTCCTGATGTGTTTGATTTGAAATGCCAGTGATCTCTTTGAGACGACACACTTTCTGTTTAATGAACTACAGTCACACTCATCTTCATTACGCCTCCGACCTTTCAAAAAACAACCGGAGAAACGGATTACCTCAGTGTGAGAGATAATCAAGAGTGTTCAGAACTCTATTTTTAAACATGAAAATCACTTAGTTTTCAACAAAGTGCCGCTTTGTTTTCATTTTCAAACTGATCCTCCCAAAAGTGACTCTTGTTTTTCCTCAGACTTAACATCAGCTTTGTCTA
Source organism: Gila orcuttii (assembly GCA_026230005.1). Lineage (NCBI taxonomy): Eukaryota > Metazoa > Chordata > Actinopteri > Cypriniformes > Leuciscidae > Gila > Gila orcuttii. Next base: position 27,917,482 of record JAPDVR010000016.1, on the reverse strand, counting down.
AATACCATGCTCTAAAGATTTATTTCCTTGCGTTTACAGGGAAAAGCAAGCTGTGTGCCTTTAAATAGACCTTATTTCAAGTCTTTGAACATAGGATGACAGAACTCTATCCCCGAAATAATGAACTGAAGTGGGCTTGTTTTCTACAATCTACCAGGGTTTTATTAAAAGCTTGCCATTTCATGCTAACAGCATGTAGAAAAGTAAAACAGACTTTATTCCAGTAGCAACTCTATTGATTAGTTAACTTTGCTCATGTCCTTTCACTCATGTTCCCTGTCAAAAAAAACAAAAACAATTATTATTAATATTATATGTATTATAAACAACATCATGTCTTAAAGTAAGCTGCATATTTATGAGCAAACAAAAGTTCAGTCTTGCCATGAAACCTGTGGCACGTAGAGCAAGATTCCCACTGTTACTTTGACAGAAACCTTGAATTCATTCAAATGTAGTTGTGTCTTAATGTCTTCATAATGAGGGAAGTCATGGTGACCTCGTTAACTTTGTGTCGCTGTGTTGCCCTTAACTCACATTTATTAAATCTAAATTAGCTAGGCCTTTCTTTAATGAGTTTTGATTTGTGACTGCACTGCCCAATAAAGATCTTAAGAATATGCAAAGACGGAATTGTCTGTGACGGCTCGACCGGCCCCTTTACGCTCGAGTGACTGGCCATTAGTGCTGATTTGAAGGGCTGGTTACTCGCCTCAGTTCATAAAGTTCACCTCCAGTCAATCGTTGTTTGCAGATACTCAATGTCTGAATCTTTAAAGGAGTCTTTTGGCTTCAAAACGAGTTAAGCTCTATTGACAGTGACACTAATGTCGAGTCGTTTCACAGTTAAATGGGCAAATTTGTCTAACACAAATTGTGTTTGCAGTAACGCACTTACAGTGGAAGTTTATGGGGCGTTCTGGAGAGTTTAAAACAGCAACGTGAAGCCGATTCACATGCACAATCACTTGAAAACACCTTTAAAGTCAATGTCAGGGTGATACTGTCCTGGTATCATAATAAAAAATGAGCCTCATTAAAAGAAAGAAATTCTTGAAAAGAAAACCTTTAGTTTTAAATAATCTTTAGTATTTTAGTATTATTACTATAGTAGTTTAGTATTTGTTTTTTAAATGAATGTCATGTTGTTTTAATCAAATATTAGATAATTTGAGATTTTATAATGTTAGTTCAAGATGTTCATAGTTTATGTGGTGCAACTCCCTAAATATTTAATGACATTGATGATTAATAATTAATAATTCATATTTGTAAATAAATGACAAAAACACCCTTATGATATATATGTATATACAGTTATATAATATATGTAATGCTGATTACTATAAATAAATCAATAAAAATAAATACCCTATATAACAAATTAAATGTAAAAAATATATATGTAAGACGTGAACATGAAGTGAACATTCTTAATTGTCGTTGACCAATATTTAAGGTTAGTGATTGTATCACATAGCCTCATGTGTGGCTAGTATAATGTTTCATATATATGGGTAGTATAATGTTTCATATACTGTATATATATATATATATATATATATATATATTGCTTATTTTTAAAAAGTGAGGGTCGAGTCTAAATGATTTTCAGTGGCATTCAAGAGCATGCCACAGATTGTGTATTGAACCCAGAACTTTCCTTTAACTGGCCTTCACACAGAAAATAGTTTCTACAGAAATATAAATCTTCATTGTTATCTTCTCGGAACAAGCTGCTGAATGGAAACGCGAGGTTGAATCTCTCCAGCCCTGGTGTCGTTTCGGTGTGAGTTCCACTGTCTGTATTTTCCAGACAATCTTTTCAGTACCGTGTACAACAAGGGGTGAAAGACAAGAAAGAGAAATCTATTTTTAGACAGAGCTGAGACTGGATTTTGTTTCTTGCGAGGCATTTTTCAGGCTCTCTGTTGATAGTGGCTGTGGCCCGGGCCAGCCTGTGCTGGGATAGACAGATAAAGGGTTTAGTCTACCTTATACGCTGGACCTTTATTCTCTCTGGGATGGGCCCGAGGTCAAACAGGACGACGCTCATGGACTCGCATGATGATGCGCATCAGCTGGTCCACTTCCATCCACACATCTCTCGTTTGCTGGATCTCACTGACTGAGGAAATGGAAAAGAGGGTGATTGTGAACCATTATAATATTGGCACCAAAATGAATCTGTGCTGCTGTTGGAGATCCTAATACATTGTATGAAGGAAATTTCACACATTCTTCCACTATACGTGAAGTTGTGGTATTTTATGTTTGAATAAATTTGATGAACTTCCACTCAGGCATCATTAGGGTTATTTGTCTATTTATATATTCATCCATCCATGTCTCTAACCAGGTAGTCCAGCAGAATGTATGCTATTGCTGGCATGTATCATGAAGCCTCGTGGAAATTGATAGGGAGCTTTGGATCCGCTTTATTGATTGCCGGCGTTCTGCAGATTTCCCAGCTCAGGAAAGTGAAACCGTCTAAGTGATTTCAGGACTGTTAATGTATGACTCTCAGCAGGCAAACAAGCTCCATAACTACATTAAGGTGAGTGAGTGGTCTCAAATACATGACTCATCTTAAGCATAAAAGCTCATAGCTCTCCATCTGTGATAAAGACAATGTTGTAGGATGGTCAATCTCACAAAGACATCATATTTCACCACAAAATCAAAAGAAAACATAAATCATATTTTTGAAGCATTTAATGACTTTTTTATCAAGACATTTTTCAGTAGGCTACTCTTATGCAGAAAAAACAAACAAACATGTAGGCCTGTTGTTTATATTATAAAATAATATTCCATGTACCTCGACAAAGTTGGGAGGTAAAAGTGTAACTGTTTTTCCTTGCAGGTTCCCACACTTTTAATTCAAACTGATTTGTCAATGTCCAGAATCCCTGCATCCCTAACGTTACTTAGTCAAGCGGTTTAGAGAATGACTGGTTGGATGAGTTGCCATTCGAAAGCACAGAACATTCTGCTGTCTACTTACGGACGATGCTAAATACAGGCGTAAACGGGTCAAAAACGCTTTGAGCTTGTCCACTTTTGACCACTTCCAGAGGTAGTCGAAAGCGCATTCGACCGGATTGCTTTCGTATTGTAAACGCTCATGTGTTCGAATGCGTTCGAACAGCCACAAAAGACCTCCAACTCTCCATCTACTGACCTGACACATAAACATTATGAGAAGCGCGTGAGCCAGACGGGATTTAAAGGGATAGTTCACCCAAAGATGAAATTTACCCCATGATATACTCACCCTCAAGTCATTCTAGTTGTATATGACATTCTTCTTTCAGACGAATGAAAACAGAGTTATATTAAAAAAATATCCCGGCTCTTCCAATCTTTATAATGGCAGTGAATGACTGTTTATGTTTTGAAGTCCATAAAAAGCATCCATCCATGATAAAAGTGCTCCACACCACTCTGGCGGGTTAATAAAGGCCTTCTGAAGCGATGCGATGCTTTCATGTAAGAAAAATATCCATATTTATAACTTCATCAACTAAAATAACTAGCTTCCGGCAGACAGCCTACGCAAGTCAACTTACGCCAAAAGAGTAACACTTGACGATGTAGGATGTTGGAGTAGCGTAAGCTTTGACGCCTCTCGCTGTTCAAACAAACCGTGCTGGGCAACAAACTCAAGCTCCTCCGACATTTCTCTTTAAAAATTTTCGTTTTAGACTTCTAATTCGTGACTGGTGTTTTGTTTTTCTCTATCCTCTGCGCTTCCACTTTCGTCATTATGTTGTGTGTCAAGGGTTGCTCTTTCGGCGTAAATCGATGCGTACGGCAGTCTGCCGGAAGCTAGTTAATTTAGGTGATGAAAGTTTTAAATATAATTTCTTTTTTATTTAACTCAGATTCTATTTGTCTGAAAGAAGAAAGTCATATACACCTAGTTTGAGGGTGAGTAAATCATGGGGTAATTTTCATTTTTGGGTGAACTATCCCTTTAAACTGTGTCGGGTGAAGAGCCGAGTGTGATTTGATGACGAAAAATGTACCAAGCACAATGTTCTCTCACTATTCCTGATTTCTAACAAGCGTTCACAGCGTTTGGCGTCGTCTTGTGTCTGTCAAAGCAGAAACAAAAGCTAATGTTCTCCGTATGTTTTTCTATCATCTCCGGGTGCGTTCATGTGTAAATTCCGTGAGCTTATTTCACCCATTAGATCAAGTATTAGATCAAAAGATCTGAAAAAAGCCCAAACATTTACCCTCCCATAGACCCTCTCCTTGTAGAAATCAGGACAGAAGTGGTTGAAAGTGGACAAAAGAGGTAGATTAAAACACCAGGTGTAAACAGGAATGTGTCTCCCTCGTCTATTGTGATCCGACCGATCAAAACGCATCTTAACACGAGGTGTAAACGGTCTTTGATATTATCGATTGGTCTGTGCAGCGCTACATCGAAGCCAAACACACTTGGGGAATAGTGAGTCCAGGAATATAATTTCTCTGTGACGTTATAATTATAGTTGTGGACTGACTCTGCTATTCTTTTACTTTAGGAAAGATTTTTAGGACCATCTATTTATTGTTACCGTTATAATTATCGTGGCACTGTCAACTGTCAACTTATACGGGCAACTGTCATTTTTTTGTTGAATTTATTGTCATTGTGTCCCTTATGTTACTTGCCAACCATCCAGGATTTGCAGGCACTGTCCCGAATAGAATCATCTATTCACCCTGGGAAAAAATAAATTCCATTCTGGAACCAAAACGTGCAAAGGACTTGTTCAGGTTATTCATCCCGTTGAGTTAATGGAGCTCTCTGCTAACAAGTTGATCTGAATCAAGCATGTTAAAAGAGAGAAATACACTATGTGCAGTGCTGTGGGTCCCCATGCAGGACTGGGGTCGAAAAGTGCACTGCTTTAGGCAATTCTAATGTAAATAGTGTGTAAAATACCAACAGAGGTCACTACAGCACAGGTCTGCAGAAACTCTATGATTCCCCATAGAATTGCGGTTTAATCACAGCAGGCACAAAATTGTATAATACTGACATGTTTGACTTCATTTGTACCTGAGATTAATTTAGCACACAGCAGTTTTACATACATTTACCCCAAATTTGTTTATAGTTGTCTTACAGTTTTTACGACCTCGTATATTGAAACACTCGTATATCGAAAGAAAATGGAATGTTTGTACTTTTTGCACTAAACATCCAAAGGTGATTAAAACAGCACAAAACTTGCTAAGCAGTAACAACACCTAAAATTAGTCTGTCCCTTTTGTAACCTAAAATCTTAGTGTTATATTAAAGGTTCATGCTTCTTTGTCAACAACTCCAGTGTGTTTATTGTCTATTTCAGTGTGGACTGCATGCACTGTAAAACTATTATTTTTGGTACAATCAACTTGGATGTTTAAGTCATTTCAACTTAAACTACATTAAACTGACTTAAAAAAACGAGTTGAAAAACTTATTTTGATTAGTTAAAGCAATGCAAAAATATGTTGTCATAACTTATTGATCTTTTCTTTCTTTCTTTTTTCAGTGTGGAGCTGTTATAAAAATCACAACAACTTGCTATCAGTTGACAATTTTCATCTGTATGTCAACACAGCACAAGGTCATGACCTTTGCATTAGTGACCTGTAGTAAAAGTCATTTGACTACTTCATTATGTACTCAGTGATGAAAAATAAAGCCTTACAACGTAATCTAATTGAGATGGAAAGATACTTTGTGGGTTTGATTTTAAGTTGAAATAGTGAAAGTCTGTACAAAGTCTCAAAGTCTTATCATTACATAACATTTCAGGAACTCAAATTCACATGAACGAGGAACATTTCGTCACACCGCGGACTCTGTGTGGCAAGCTGTTTTGACTTTTATTCATTCCCAGGATGTGAATTCTGATATCAACAATTCAATTTTCACTATAATCAGGAATTAGATTTCTACTGGAAAAAATGGCAATTTTTTTATATTAGAAATTAGTAACTCTTGATATCAGGAATTAAATGTCAATTTTTGGTTTATTTTCACTAGTTAAATGTCACCATGCACTGTTAACTGTCGTTGTAGATTTAGCAGCACAGTAGGGGAGAGCCGGGACAATTGAAACGCGGGACGGATGAAACATTGAGATTTCCTTGAAAACCACTTACCTCATGTACGTCAAATTTCGTCAGCACGTACAGCACGCAATGCCGACCAGACCCGTGAAAACATTTCTTCTTTACGTCATGCCGTTTTAAAGTTGGAGCAGGAAAACTGTTTTTGAGTGCGGTAAGTGAATTCTTTCGTGCAGTACTTTTTTTTTGACTGACAAGTTGTATTTATTGTTTCATGTGCCATTGTAATGATAATACGGCAGGTGTATTAGTCCTGCAACACACCCTTAAGTGTGCATTATCAGAGTTTTTTAATCAATCCCCTTTAAGTCAATCCCTTAAGAAGCCTATGGAGGAGTGATCCAGCTCTCAGATTTAATCAAAAATATCTTAATTCGTGTTCCGAAGATGAACGAAGGTCTTACGGGGTTGGAACAACATGAGGGTGAGTAAATACTGACAGAATTTTCATTTTTGGGTGAACTATCCCTTTAAAAATACTGCACTTTCCTTTGCAACGCAAAATGGGGGATTTGGGCTTAGAGAGATTGGCTATTGGTACCAGTTTAGCCTTTCTATTTAGGCGGGAGACCCAGCCAGTTATAATGATTATTATAATAATTAAAAATATGAATAAAGGTGTAAATTGTTGAAAAACTTTATCAGAGTTAATGATCTATTAGGCAACAAAGACAAGTGAAATGCATGCCAAAAAAGCAAGTTAGAATATTTAGAGAGGTCAAGTGAAGCTTATTTTTTATTAACCTAACTTAGATGTATTGTAAGCAGATTTATGAGATATATGTCCTCAACAAGCAACGCATAACGGTTAACTGAATAATATTTATTTTGATTTCTTACAGCTCTACAGTGTGGGACAATTTTATTTGCAGCCTGGTAAGGAGTTTTCTGTAAGTATTAGCCATTAATACAATGTTTTAAACTTAAAGTTATTTGTTATTATTTGTTTTTAAATTGGCTGTTTTTGTTATTTCTACAGAATCTTCTTTTACAATTTCTCTCTTCCACTGTCTGTCTGCTCATCTTTGGTGCTGTGGCTAACAGGTTTTGTCATATGTGTTTTTGTGTCATGTCTTTTTCAGTTTTGGTCATCAGTCCAATTTTCGCCATGGTTCCAGTACCACCTCAAAGTCCCAGCCAAGTTTTAAAGTATGTCCAGCTACAGCTGCAAGTTATGCAGTTTCTCAACCTCTCTCTTAAAGGATAATTCCGGTATTTAGCACTTTGAGTCTGTTTTCTAGTTTGTTTAGGATGAACTAGAGTGGTGGATACAGAAATTTTGACGATGGGTCCTGTCTTGACTTTTTGACTCTTTTAGAATCGCCTTTGACCGCTTCAGAGTGGCAGTCTATGGGCATGCACAAACATGTCCTTAAAACAACCCTTAACGTTCGTTTTCAAAACTGTGCAACTGAGTGGTTAGTGGTGTTCGTTGATGATTAAAAACAAATATATCGGCGCAATGTATGATTTCAATCCGTGTTATCTGCTATAGTGGAACTATTTTTTCAGATTCCTCACAACCGCGTATAAACTTCCGCTCTATATTTGAGTCTGAAGCGTTAGCACACTCCCGACCACTTGATAGTGTCACGGACTCCTGTTTAAGGGTTTGGAACGCTGTCTCACAAGTTGAACTCCAAGTCACTGAAGGGGACCCCCGGCCCCGCGGCCGTGCAGTGCCCACGAGAAGCTGGTTTAGGGGCTTGGCAGTTTTCGAAAAGTTTTTGATAAACCGCCGGTAATAACCGACAAAACCCAGGAAGGATCGCACCTGTCGGACCGTCGTAGGGGACTCCCACCCTTGTACTACCGATACCTTCTCCGGATCTGGGGAAATTCCCGCAGCGCTGACGCAGTGACCCAGAAAACTTTACCTCCTTCTGAAACAGGTGACACTTTTCTGGTCGCAATTTCAGTCCGTATCTTTCCATTGCCTGGAACACTTGCTCAAGATGAAGCAGACGGGACGTGAAGTCTGGAGAGAAGACGATGATGTCATCTAGGTATACCAATGTTGTATCAACCAACTGCCCCCCCAGGGACCCTCCCATCAGATGTTTCGGCACTCCGCTCCCACTCAAGCTGACCTGCTGATCTTCCTGGACAATGGCAACTTCGACCACTGACACATCCACTTGACTGAAACACACATCCCGGCTTTCTCTCACTTGCTGGGGCTCTACCGATGTAACCCGGGCCAGTCGCTGGTGCCGATGGAGGGTGATCGGATATAAACTGGTGTTTCTTACCCTAACGGACACCCGTCCCCGGTGAACAACGGCAAGCCCTTGGGCAACCTCAATCGCTTGACAATCCCAATGGGGCTCTATGAGGACCCAGTCGTCTGTTCTATCTGGGCGAGCCGGCAACCGAGCCCATACGATGACTTCACTCCGTGCTGGAACAGTTAAGACATACCGGCAAGCCACCCGACCAACATCCTCCCGATCCCACCGGGCTCTAGCAGTATGGATTCTACGGCAGTCTGCTATTATATGTGACCAGTCACGGAAACTAGGGACACAAGTCGGTTCTGGGGCATTTTGAGTTATTCATAGATTCTGAAAGTGTAGTCTCCAAGCTTTCCAACGATGTGTAACATGTGGAAATCTGATAATATTTGGAGAAGTTGTGGCCATTTGAAGGTAGGCACTTAAAAAAGCTCAAAGATGAGAAAACGACCTCGAAAGATTGTGCAGTTCTCACCTCTCTCTGCTGCTAGGAGTGACAATAGGGCTCATTTACATCTCATTTAGATAAGCCATACCCCCTGTAAAGCTCCCCCCTGTGCTTTACAGCTTTTTTTGCACTTCGAATTAGTGCACTTCTGCAGCAGCTTTAGGCGAAAAACAATTGTGATGCCCCTCTATTTGCAACGTACCAGCAACAACACACAAAGACCAATATGCCATATAGCCTACATATAACGCAAAACCAGCAACAACACACAAAGACCAATATGCCATATACATATAACGCAAAACCAGCAACAACACACAAAGACCAATATGCCATACATATAACGCAAAATCAGCAACAACACACAAAGACCAATAAGCCATAGGCCTACATATAACGCAAATAGTGCGCAACGCGCGTGTGCCCAAAATGTCAACAATATTAAAGTTTATGCAGGAGGCAAATGCCTGCTGGCATTTTTCTTTAAGCAGTCATGACAGGAATTTTCCAAATAATCACATTTCACCTCCTCAAATTACTGTTGCAAATCTCTTTACACCACTTTCTTATGTGCGTATACTATACACACACAAATGAAATGTCCGCAAGCACATTATATCATCAGCAGGTTCAGCATCTTAAATAACGACTAAAGAGCAAATGAAGCTTAACTTACGTTTCAGAAACGCGCACGGCAGGCCTTCATCGCCTTCATCGCAGCAAAGGTCTTAACTGCATCCTCTATTTCGATTCTCTGTGCCAGTTCATGTTCTATGGAGATTGTTGCCAGTCCATTAAGTCTGTTCAGTTAACAAAACTTTCCCCATTCAAAGCAATCGGGACGTCACATATGAAACAGCCAGCCACCGCTGTCAGCGAGCCGAGCCGCCATATTCAACACCGAGGGTGCGCGCGCCGCGCCCATACCTCCGGTTCAGTTTCCCGAGCGGCGAAAACATTTTCGGTGTAACTCCCACGGTTCAGCTCGTCTGCGACAATCTTTGCGGCGTCCATCTTCATTGAATTTTGATATCAGATAGAGCCTACCAGAGCACAGCATAATAAGTAGCCATGCGGTTCACTTGGAGGGCGGGGACAAAAGCGCCATATTCAGTATGGAAATACACACAGACAATAACACGCCACGCCCCTACTGCGTGCTAGAATCTCCGAAAACAAGCCGATTTCAACCTCAAAATGTAAGCTTTTAAATATACCAATACTGCTATCTCAAACATGGAGAGGCTTCTTCGTGATTTCAACTAACAGATTCTGCAAAAAAATGAAATTCACCAATTTTGAAAAAAAACTCTTCTTTCTCATTTTGCTCGAAAGTTGTGCTGCCGACTTGTGTCCCTGGTTTCTGTGACGGGTCACATATGTTCCCACTTCTGCTCCTCCGTAGAAGGGGACCTTGGGGCGGCCCGACTCTGGAACAACTCCTCCCAACACTCCGAGATGATGTTCATGCCCAACAGGGCTCGATAGGCTCCCAGGCACTGGTCCCGGACGATGACAACTCGCTTCTGCGGAACACGGACCCCATGAATGTGAAAGTCTGCCACTGCATATCCAACATAGGGGATGTCCAGTCCATTTGCCCCCCGGAGAGTGAGCCAAGGTGTTTCAGTCCCCTGCTCTTGGTAATCCTCAAAAAGTTCCCTAGACAGGCTTTCTGAAACCAAAGTTATTTGGGAGCCAGTGTCCACTAGGCACTGGAGCCTCTTGCCATTAACTTGGACCTCGACAATAGGACAGTGTCCGACCAATTGGTCCCGGGGAGTAGGCAAAGGATGGGGGTCAATCAAAGGGGTCCCGACCACTTGACCCACAGTGGCCGGCAAACCTAAAAACCCCCTTGCGAACCACGCCGTGGGCCACACTGACGACTCATATGTCCTGGCTCCCCGCAATGATTACAAATTGGTCGCCCCTGGTCATCCCACTGGAATTTAGCAGAATTAGATCGTCCAGGGCGGTGTCCCATCACTCGACTCCCCTCAGAGTAAGACCGCTCACGGGGCAAAGGTGTCTCCCCAAGTCGTCCCCGGCGAATTTCTGCCAAAAGTGTCCGAGAGAGTTCGGCCATCTGCTCCTGGACATTCTTCATAAGTTCTGTACGTAGCTCCTGTTTCCAGTCCGTCTGCACTGAAACAGCAGGGGTAACAGTCCCGCTGGCAGCCATGCAAACGGTGGAAGCAATGGCTTCGGTGCGATCGATTTCCTGGGCCAAGGCTTCTCGGCGAAGATCGTCGAACATCAACAAGGGGTCTTGTCGCAGTTGTAGCCGTAAGTTTTGTCGTATTGGCCCGTCCCGGAGCCCCAAGAGGAATTGGTCGCGTAATAGGGTGTCTTCATCACAGAGTCCATGGTTCCGCCTCCCTTTCAAACGAGCAAACTGCTCTCGGAGCCGCAATGAGTACGCTCGGAGGTCCTGTTGGGGGCCTTGACGATAATTAAAAAACTGAGCCCAGAGGGCGGCCACTGGGGTAATATCCCCGTATAGTTCAGACAGGAAGTCGAAGACAGCCGCTGCGTTAGCTCGGGTAGCCCCTGGAGCAGCTTGGACCTCACTCTTGGCCTCTCCTTCCAGGGACCCCAATACGAACTGTACCCTCTGTTGTTCATTCAGCCCTTGTAGACCGGCCAAGTATTCGATTTGTGCCTTCCACTCCGACAGTTTCAACTCCGAGCCAGGCCCTCCGAACCTTTGCGCCCAGGGGGCCCCCATGAAAACTGGCATAACTTGGGGTCTGGCAGCCGGTGCATCTTCGTCCGCCATTTCTCCAACTACGGGTGCTCAACTCAGGGAAGGCAAATCCTGCCGACTACGCCAATTGTCACTGGCCGGAGGAAGGTGTATGTGGGGGCTCTGCTTGTCGACCGCCCCTCCCTCCTTCTACTGTACCTTCCCCCCCTGGGGAGCTACCCCGCAGCTCAAGGACGACGGACAACAGAGTAAAAGTAATCTCAAGTTTATTTATTTAAAAGGCAATCTCAAGGGGAGAGAACAGGCCAACAGTTCCTCCTGTGTCGACAAGTCCGACCTGGATGACAGCAGTGGGGATTGAGCTCGAGTCGCTAGGCCAACGAGACTGCAGACCGAGTGGATTGGTATGGATTCAGTATGCTCCCTCTTTATGCTCAGAAGCAGGGCTGGATACAACAGCGAGGATGTAGCTCGGTTCACTGGCTCAGCGAGACTTCAGCATAGACTGTAAAACAGAGTGTGTTAGTATGGATTCAATATGCTCACTCCTTCTCAGATACAGGGCTGAATGCAGCAGCGAGGATGTGGCTCGGTTCACTGGCTCAGCATAGACTGGTAAGCAAGCGGATTAGGATGGATGCAATATGCTCACTCTTCCTCCGATACAGGGCTCGATGCAGCAGCGAGGACGTGGCTCGGTTCACTGGCTCAGCGGGACTTGGCATGGACTGGTAACCAGAGTGTGTTCGTATAGATTCGATATGCTCACTCTTTCTCAGATACAGGGTTGGATGCAGCAGCGAAGATGAGGCTCGGTTCGCTGGCTCAGCGGGACTTCAGCATAGACTGGTAAGCAAGCAGATTAGGATGGATGCAATATGCTCACTCTTCCTCCGATCCAGGACTCGATTCAGCAGCAAGGACGTGGGTCAGTTCTCTGGCTCAGCGAGACTTCAGCATAGACTGGTAAACAAGCAGATTAGTATGGATGCAATATGCTCACTCTTCCTCCGATCCAGGAGTCGATGCAGCAGCGAGGACGTGGGTCAGTTCTCTGGCTCAGCGGAACTTCAGCATAGACTGGTAAACAAGCAGATTAGTATGGATGCAATATGCTCACTCTTTCTCAGATACAGGGCTGGATGTAACAGCGAGGATATGGCTCGGTTCACTGGCTCACGCGGACTTCAGCATAGACTGTTAAACAGAGTGTGTTAGTATGGATTCAATATGCTCACTCTTTCTTCTCAGATACAGCGCTGGATGCAGCAGCGAGGATGTGGCTCGGTTCTCTGGCTCAGCAGGACTTCAGGATAGACTGGTAAGCAAGCAGATTAGGATGGATGCAATATGCTCACTCTTCCTCCGATCCAGGGCTCGATGCAGCAGCGAGGACGTGGGTCAGTTCTCTGGCTCAGCGAGACTTCAGCATAGACTGGTAAACAAGCAGATTAGTATGGATGCAATATGCTCACTCTTTCTCAGATACAGGGCTGGATGCAACAGCGAGGACGAGGCTCAGTTGACAACAATGAGGAATGTGATTCCGTCGTAGCTCTGTTCGTTCGGATGCCGCACAGGTCGCAGCTTTCTCTCCCCACTCGTGCTTCCACTACGACACACTCAACTGCACACGTGATTAGAATGACCGGCACTGCACTCGCAAAACCTCACCCACCGAAATCAGCATGCGGGCCCCTGACGACAGCCTCGGCGAACAGAATCTCTATGACAGGTGTAAACAAACTCTGCACTGCAATGTCGCATCTGAAGCGCTCCTCTTCTTCCCCCCCAAATTAATGTCTGCAGACGCAGTTCCGTTACAACCTCTTCAAGAAACAAAGCGAAGTAAATCTTCCACCCAATAATACCATGACAGATCCTAATACTATGTTCGGTGAAAAGAGACCATCACTTATCTCTTTTTAAGCCTCGTGCTTTCCACCACTGGCCACTTCCTCGCTGTCTCTTCACTCGACCTCCGTTGCGTCTCTGCGATTTGCTTCCCGCTCCACCGCTCATCCTTCTTCTCCGTATCAACCTCTTTTATGTTCCTCATGGTCCAGTCGCCCTTCAGGATCTTTCCCCGCTGCACAGCTGACAACAATCGCGTTCGTCAACTCTCCTTCCCTTTTTCTCCCTACTTCTGTGTTTTCCCGGAACCGGTCCTGTGTTACGCCGGAAACGTTCCCCGGGCCCAGTTTCTGCAACTAAGGTTCCGCTTTTAGTCACCCCGTGACAATAGCGGTAGCGCAGTAATATCAACGAGCAAAGAGTCCTCCAACTGAAATCAATGCGATTTTACAAAATGCCAAATAAAACACGACATAAACTGTATTTCGCTACGCTACTTGTTTTGGATCATCAACAAACACCACTAACCACTCAGTGAGTTGCACAGTTTTGAAAACGAACGTTAAGGGTTGTTTTAAGGACATTTTTGTGCATGCCGGTAGACTGCCACTCTGAAGCAGTCAAAGGCGAGTCTAAAAGAGTCAAAAAGTCAAGACAGGACCCATCGTCAAAATGTCTGTGTCCACCACTCTAGTTCATCCAAAACAAACTAGAAAACAGACTCAAAGTGCTAAATACCGGAATTATCCTTTAAATGTGTTCACCATGCAAAGGTTCAGAGAAATGTGCCTTAGTACCTTTTAGTTCCACATGTGGTGTACCTGAGTGTCCTTGCACTTTAGAATTTGCAAACTTTTTAAGTCACATATATATCTACACCATGGCAAGGCAATTGTAATTTATTTGTCTAAACCAATCCTGAAGTTCACCCAAAAATGAACTTACTCACCCTCATGTTGTTCCAAACCTGTATGAGTTTCTTTCTTCTGCTGAACACAAAAGAAGATATTTTGAAGAATGTTGGTAATCAAACAGTTGATGGTAGTCGACTTCCATAGTATTTTTTTTTTGCCCACTACTATGGAAATCAATAGCTACTTTCAACTGTTTGATTACATATTCTTTAAAATATCTTCTTTAACTATCCCTTTAAAAGCTGTTTATACCTGTAAATTGCTGGTGCACTGGACATGCAATGTTCCTTAAATGGTTTTAATAGTGTAATTGATGAATAAAAAACATTTTTGACAAGAACATTGTTTGGATTGTCTTTTGATTTGCAGTTATTCTGAAGTTGCATTATAATATTATTACCTATAGATTTATATACTGTAATAACTACATATATAGTTATAATATCATTATTAGTAATTTGAAAATTATAATATTTTGCAATAATGTATCAATATAGATATTACAGTACAATACCATATAATTAATTACAGCAGAAGGAGACAAAAAATACAAAATACAGTACAGTACTGTTTTGTATTTTACAGTACTGTTTGTGTGTACTGTAAATTGAATTACAGTACAATTAATGTAAATTGAAATACAGTAACTTGCTGGCAACCTTGCTGCCAGTACTGTACTGTAAAAATACAAGAAAATTGTTAACAGTGTAGGCTACATTTCAAATTCAATTGTTGACATCATTGATTTCTTACTAAAATTCCAGTTTCACATATCAGAAATACAATTCTTACCAGTAAAAATCATAATTTTTTATATCATTAATTACGTGGTTACTAGTAAAAATATACATTCCTGATATCAAGAATTCAATGATCACTGGTTGAAATGTTACTTCTTGAAATCGGTAAATGTATTTCAACATGTTACATTGGTTATTACTGATATCTGAAAATGTATTTCTGATATCAATAATTAGGAGAGTAATTTCAGATATCTAAAATGGCTTTCTTACTAGTAAAAATAACATTCATGATATCAGAAATTAATATTTTTACTAGAAACAATTCAACTGATGACATCAAGAATAGGCATTTTCACTAACCATGTAATTACTAATATCGAAAATTA
Organism: Gila orcuttii; assembly: GCA_026230005.1. Classification (NCBI taxonomy): domain Eukaryota; kingdom Metazoa; phylum Chordata; class Actinopteri; order Cypriniformes; family Leuciscidae; genus Gila; species Gila orcuttii. The sequence goes on along the minus strand of JAPDVR010000016.1, from coordinate 27,902,073 downwards.
TGATTTTTACTAGTAAGAACTGTATTTCTGATATCTATTGAGAAATCAATTCTTGATATCAAGAATTGAATTTGAATTGTAGCCTATGGTGATTAGTAAAAATACAATTACATATATCAAGATGTATAGTTTTTACCAGTTGAAATTTAATTATTGATATCATAAGTGATGAAGTCATTGTTTATGATATCAAAAATTGGTACTAGTAGGCATTTAGTGAAAATTGAATTGTTGATATTGCAAATTCATATCCTGCGAAATATTAAAAGTCAAAACGGCTTGCCGTAGACTCTGTCACTTTCATTCAGAGACATAGGCTACCATTAAAAGGTGTTTATTCTCCGACTTCTGCTGTTATTCCATATGTAGCAATGTTCTTCAAGTGACCGGACAGGCCATAAATAGTCTGGTAATCTGACTGTTGAAAAGATCACCACGTGCCCTTTCCTTCTCCTTCGTGTCTGGTTACCGTAGCGACGACCAAGCAAATCCGCGATTGGCTGCTCAAGCATGACGTAGGATGCATTTAGGGAATTCCGTCAGCTGGGCAAGTGGCACGTTTCAAAACGCCGCTCAGGTTTGAGCTCTCTCTCTCTCTCTCTCTCTCTCTCTCTCTCTCTCTCTCTCTCTCTCTCTCTCTCTCTCTCTCCACCACACCTTAAAAAAAACATTTTTAAAGCGGTGAAACTTTTACACCGGATCAGTGTTCATGCTGTGTGTGTTATTTTCCGAGAAGAAGATGTGTCATGTGCAGCAAGGGACCCAGAGAGCATTGACTTACTAAATAAATCATTTATAACCTGTGGGAACATCCTGAAGCTGAAAGGAAAGAGGGTGAAAATCCCGACGTGTTTTCTGTTTGAGATGTAAGTGACCTTTTTCCACACTCCAAAAGTTTTTATAAACTTGCAGAGACAGTTTTGTGTTGATTCTGCTCTAGAAAACATTTTAACTAGTGGACGGTCAATGCTCATGTTCATCATTTATTGACGTGCAATGTTTTTTAGAGGTAAAGGTAACGTTAGTTCATAAAGATGGCAATGAACACACCCAATGATGGCAGAGAACACACAGTTCTAGCTGCCCAGAACGGGAACAGACAGAAATAGAGGGAACAGGTGTGTGTGATGCTCAGATTAATGATTGAAATGATGATCATAATCTGATTTCTTATTCAACCTTATTTCTAATTACTACAGTTAGCAGACACTTAAAGTTCTTACAAGTTTAGTCTCACTGGATCAGGTTAGCAGAGGACTGGCTCTTTTTTCAAATCTGTTTTCGGCTCCGAGTGTGTGCATAATGGATAAATATTTATAATAGGCTGAAATTGGGAATATAAACATGAACTATACACCTTTTATAGGCCCCAAAATTGTTTACATATTTTTGTCCTACTCAGCTGATTGTTTGTATGCCTATTGAAATAGGGTGTCTTCTGTGGAACATAACAATTATTTTTGATTTGTGTTAAAAGTGTCAACTCTCTTAAAATCGTGTTCATAGTAATTACATTTGTTAGGCTGCACCGATACGAACATTTTGCCCAGTACTGATATTTCTTTATATTTGAATGCCGATACATGTAAATCCAATTTTTTATTTATTTTTTGAGAGCCTGATTACAAAAAAGCCATGCCCCAAGCACACAATTATAATGATGTTCTGATTATAATTTTATGTAGCCTATATGACAGACTTGCACTGCACATGTTGCACTTAACATGTATTTTCCTTTTTTGTGGTGATTCTAATATTTCAAGCAATTCAAAACCATCATGTCGAACAGTGCGCATCTGAAGTGTCTCAGCTGGAGGAAATATTCCATTATAAATTAATATATCGGCTGATACCAATATGGTGGCCAATATATCATGCATCCCTATTTTTTATAGTTATTATGACAAATACAAAGCCACTATAAAACCCCGTTTCTTTGGAAAGTATGTTTCACACATTTTAAAATAGGACAACAGACATGATAGATTAACTGAACAAACCGACTAATTGATTTATTCACAAAATAATGCTTGTTCTCTCATATACTCTCATAAATGCTCTTAAAAGCTCATAATGCTCTCATAAAAGGAGAGCTAGAGTGGATTTTCAGTGAACAATGACTTAAATTTAAATTTGTTCCTCAACTAAACAATCATGGTTTCTGAATACTTGGAATATAGCGCACAGAACATGTAGACTTGATGTTATAATTTTATGTTCATTATAATAGCAAGATCAATTCTTTAAAATTTTGAAATAAAACTACAGGTTTGGTTGCTCATTTCTGTGTGAACTATCCCTATAAAATTTCAAAATGTCCCTATTATCGTTGTTTACATTCATAGTCTACTATCGCATTGGTGATTTTTGTTTTAATCTATCACAGACTCTTTCTTGTATGGAGTGTAAATAATGAAACTATGTGGTTATCTTTCACTATCTGGCAGCCGCTGGTGACGTACACCAAGCAGATACAGAGTCACAGTGTTGCTGGATTTACCTTATCGTGTCTTATGCCCCTGATGGATCAGTGACAGGGTCAACACGCATGCGGCAAGCTCGAATATCCTCCGTCTCATGTACACGAGCCCTTGAGGCCTCTCACAGGCGTCTTTAAATAGATAAGCACTTTAGATTTGTAGCCAAGGCCATACCGTTAGAGAAAGGTACGCGTCACCAAACTGATATTAGTCAACAGATTTAGACATCCCCTCTCCTGCTAGTCATGAGCATGGATGGGAGCTTATCCCAAGTGTCTGAAGGTATTTTGCTGTTTTTTCTATTTGTGTTTGCTAGAGGTAGGTATGTTCCCAGATGCCCTGGAGGCCGTAGGACAGGTGGAGGGTTTGACACTGTCCCCTGCCCAGACTCTTCCAGACCCTGATGAGGATGATGTGGAATTGGGAACTGAAATAAAAAGACGAGGCAGATATCGGCATAGCTTACAGATACTGAAGCCTTTCCGGATCACACACAAGTAAGTTCTTCTGGTTATTGTTGCTATATCCATATAAAATAAATATGTGGGCTGTTAACAAATGGGCTCAGACATTAAGATCAAATATAATAAAAATCATATTTTTCTTGGTCTAAATATTCCATGCAGTCCCTCAATTAACTTGAGATCATAAACACTGCATGTATAATAATTATAGATGAATAATTGGATGCTGTTTAAAATAGTTCTTGCTGGAGTGCAGCATGCCACACTCAGGACAAGGTATTCATTTACTTTGACACATTGTTTTCAACAGTTAGACTCCCATATGCTGCATCCACACACACACACAGACATATAACTTATTTAAAATGTGGAAGCTTCACTCCGTAGGATGTGATGGATAAATGAACATGGAAGGGCTTCCACCTTTACATGAAAAGTGACATGTGGAGTCATTCGATATGTTTTAAGTGGGTACAGTAATGTTTTTTTTTTATAGACTGGCTGTATAAAACTGTATAGCTTTTTGATATAACATTTTTGAAGTAACATGTCAGTTCATGAGTAGTCATTTGTGAGAATATTAGATCCCAATTATTTGATATTATTAGATAGTGCCAATATATTGCATTATTATTTCTGATACTGTTTATTTTGTTACTTATTTTGTATATCTAACTTCATGAGGACAGTCACAATTTTACCATTTGACAATATTTGAATAGATATTTTTATGTTTATGGACAAAATCTGTGTTTTTTTAATGTCCAGCCAAATGATCTAACAGAAAAAAAATGTATGACCTTTTTCTTCGAGGACAATAAAATTGCTTGTGATGTCACCCACACGGTGAACGTGATTTCACCAAGTACCACATGTTCCTGGATCAACATCGTTGTTGATCCTGGATCAACTTTCCAATTAACCAATCAGATTTGAGGGACAAGTTTACAGTTTATGTCAAGTTTAGGCTTAGAACCAAGGTGAAGTACTTAAACATCAGTGTCATTCACCTATCATTACCCTCTGATTTTAGGGAAAAGTTATGGGTAGGGTTAGGTTTAGGGGTAGGGATTGGGTATGGACTACATTTTGAGACAGGAATGTTGATCCAGGATCAACAAAATATGTTGATCCAGGACCATGTCTTACTTGCCAAAATCACGGTGGACTTACACACACACAAGCAGTGCGTAAGCGGAGCAAACCATAGATATCCATAATAAAGGCTAGATGTCTTACGGCGGAGCCTCTATCGTCATCACCGTCGGCCATCTTGTCACAGGCAAGCTTTCTGGTGGGCTCTGTGGTACCTGATGTAAGATGAGTGATCAGCACGAACACAAATACTCTTATCTGGTTGAAATCTTGACGTATTTACAAACGGTTTGGTTTCTTACAAACGTTATTAACGTGGCTATAATTCTGGATGATTATTTATTTTATACACTTATTATTCATTAGTATACAGTGTGATAACTACATCTCTGACGTTTATAACAAACCAAACCGTTTGAAAATCGGTAGAAAATTGAGCAAGTTATGGTTATTTAAAAAGTGCATGCACCATTAAAACACAATGTTACGAGGGAGCGAGCTGCCTGTGACAAGATGGCCGCCAGGTGCGGACGTCGACCTCCATTGGCCAGCAGCGCGGACGAGACATCTAGCCTTTATTATGGATATCTATGGAGCAAACTACAACAGGAGAATTTGATCTTTGTGAAATCTAACTGACATGAACAGGGGCACCATATTTACATCCAAATAGTTCATCTACTTTGAACCCAAACCCCAAAATGAAGCTATAAGCTGCTTTTATCATTTGAATCAGTCACTTTAATTGAATAGAAAAGGTTTGTGCATGTCACTACATGTTTAACCTGCATTAAAACTGACAGAATTTTTTTTTTTTTTTTTATATAGTAGTTTACTCCAGTATTTCATGTTGCTTCATAAAAAGCCTGTATTGTAAAAGCTTGTGTTGTTAAAATAAGTGGAGCCACTTTATATGAAGTGTCTTTAACTACTCTGTCCTAACATTTAAATTAACCATTTAATGCAATGCACTTATAGGGCCCTATCTTGCACCCAGCGCGATTGACTTTGTACACCGGTCCTATATACGCATACAATAGGAATGATGTATGCGTATACATCATTCCTATTTTGCAGTCGACGCACAACGGACTTTTCCCTCCACAGACGCACGTCGGTAAATTAGGGAATGAATTTACGCTCCCCGGGGCGTTTCAGCGAAAAGAGGAGCCGTGTTCCGGCGCAAATGTTCCCTGGTGCTATTTTGCAGTTTCAGAAAACAATTCTGCCACAGACCAGGAAAAACCTAGTCTAAAGTCAGTGGCCCGTTATTCAGATGCTATTTTAAGGGCGCATGCTTGGCCATAATGTAGCGTGCACAACGCGCGTACACTTTGCTTCTCTCATTTACACAGATGCAGCAGTTCCCATTTTTGCAAACCATACATAATTACAAGGAAAAATATTACCACACGAGGGAAATCATTGTGGTGTCCATGAAAATAGGCATAAATCTAGCACATTTACCCAAATTATTATACGCCTGTTTAACCGAAGCTAATTTGGGTGGGTTTCTCCCACCCCTGAACAATGTAACTTCTGTCTTTTACGGCCCTGACGAGAACGTCGGTCTCCTCGGCTGTGAACCGCTCTTGGCGTGCACCTGGCAAATCCGCCATTATAATAAGCACGCCTGCTTTTAAAGGGAATGTGAGATGACGCTCTGATTGGTTTATTTCATGTTATGCCCAAACCACACCTATGAGTAATGTAGTTACTTCAGACCAACCCATTTTAGATTTGTGTCGGGCGCAAGAGTCATTTATCCCGCCGGTATAATAGCAACAGATCCACAAATTTACTTGCGTTTTGCGTTTGATACTTGCTTTTCAGATTGTTAAAATAGGGCCCGTTGTGTGCATATGTATTTTTACACTATACTTCTATTCTACCTGCATGTAATTACATCTGTAATTAATTTCTGCAATTACATCTATCATTACACTGTCGACCCTTCCTCTACCCCTTAGCTAACCCAAAAAGTAAGATTATGTCATTAATTACCAACCTTCATGTTGTTCCAAACCCATATGACATTAGTCCATCTTCAAAACACAAATGAAGATCTTTTTAAGGAAATCTGAGAGCTTTCTGTTCCTCCATTGACAGCTATGAAACTGACACTTTGACGCTTCAAAAAGTTCATACAGAGATCGTAAAGCGGTTTAGTTCTAATTTTCTGAAGAGACTCGATCGCTTTATATGATGAACAGATTGAATTTAGACTTTTATTCACATAAACATTGATCAGCTAACATACAGAAACTTAAACAAACTAGCTTGAAGCTCAAACGTGCTGCTTAACACGAGAATGGACCTCATTGGTTCTTGCTGAAGCTCAAATGTGATGCGTAACAAAAATGAACCTCATTGGTTCTTGCAGAAGCTCAAACGTGATGCGTAACACAAAAATGAACCTCATTGGTTCTTGCAGAAGCTCAAACGTGATGCGTAACGTGAGAATGAACCTCATTGGTTCTTGCTGAAGCTCAAATGTGATGCGTAACACAAGAATGAACCTCATTGGCTCTCGCAGGTCAAACAAACATGCTTGAGCTTCTGTTTACCACAACTGATGAGTGAGTTGATGAATGTTTATTTGTGAGTAAAAGCCTGAATACAATCTGTTCATCATATAAAGCGATCGTGTCTCTTCAGAAAATATGGACTAAACCGCTCAATTTATGAATTCGTTTTACGATATATTTATGAACTTTTTGAAGCGTCAAAGCTGCGTAGCTGTCAATCGAGGGACAGAAAGCTCTCAGATTTCATCAAAAAGATCTTCATTTGTGTTCCGAAGATAAACGCAACTCTTGCGGGTTTGGGATGACATAACTGTGTGTATTTAATGACAGAATTTTCATTTTTAGGTGAACTAACCTTTTAAACCTACCCAAACCACCAAACCTTTCCCTAACCTTACCCGTATCCCACTTCAAAACCAGCAAAAGTGTTTTGCAATACAACATAAACACAGTAAGTACATTGTACATCAAAATTATTTTAAGTTAAAGACACCTAATATAAAGTGGGACCAAATAAGTTTATAGTGTATTTTCAACATGTTTTCTGCTAAATTCACTGTGACAAACTACATCTACCTACCTACGTGGAAAGTGTGAAAACTGTTACCTGTTATTATGGAGTAAAAATAAACATAGACTACACACTGTAATGCTTTTGTGTGAGTTGTGAAACCGGAATATGTTTGCTATGTTGTCATTTGAACTCAAGTGACAGTCAATGAGGTCTTGATAAGAACGCTCTTATCCTTTTCTCACAGACGGCTCAATTTTTTACATGCTGACTGATAAAGAGCCACTGAACTTTTTCACTGCTCCCTAAGAGTTCTGAGAGGAACGTGCAAACTGCTGTTCAAACACAAGCGTGTGATTCATCTTCTATTTGGCCACATCGAGTAAAAGTTTTCTCAGTCTTCCTCTCGCGTTCAAGGTCACACCGTTCTCAGACATAGCACATAGCGCCTAGATGACTGATATGAGCCAAACTGTTCTTTTTCACCCCCAGACATCAGCACCCTGTGGACAATGCAGGATTTTTCTCCTTCATGACCCTGCAATGGCTGTCCCCTCTGGCATGGAGCGCTCACAAAGCGTCCTGTCTCAAAATGGAAGATGTGTGGGGCCTGTCTTGCCACGAGGCCTCAGAAACAAACTGTCAAAGGTGAGGTGCTGCAAGGTGGAAACTCTCTGATCCATTTTCAAGTTTCAGCGAGGTTCATTTACTGTCAGGTTGTGTTTGTCTGAATGTAAATACCCTGGAGCCAAGCCCAAGTTAGGTATCTTTCGCGCTTGTTTTCCAATGCTGAAACCTGAACAAACAGAACTATTAGAAAACACCTCCTGAGCCAAGGTCTCACAAAGGTGACGCCTTGATAACAAGAGGTTGGGTGTGGGAATCCCTCAAATCACGGTGGGGAATGATGGATGCTCACCTCCTACACTCACACAGCCCAGAGAGTAATGGCAGGTGGGTGTTATTCATAGTAAGGATTAGACATCAGAGAGAGAGAGAGAGAGAGTTAGTCTGCACCTTTCCTGCAGAACGGTTATGTCATTAACACGTGTGATCGGCGCTCCGTGTCCCTTTCGACTAAGCTGGCTCATTGGCGAGAATCAGACGGGCTCAAAGGGTTTCTCGAGGACATGGGAACATGGAAAAGTACCTTTAATCTGTAATTGCCTTTTCGCTTCACAGATCTGAGATTAATCCAAATTTGGTGGATGAATTGGATCAGGCTTTGATAGCATAGGCTGTGCCGCCTTGTTGCAATCAATGATCATATGTTAAATACAGGCTCATGTTTTTGCCATCCAAATGGCTTGACAGCTATGCCTCAGCAACTCTGTAACAACCGGTGTCAGTTTTCAGTGTTTGACCTCAGGGTCTGTTTCTCCCGTTACTGCAGTCATGTCAGAGATAGCTGGGACGTGTTTATGGCATGTGTACAGGTTTGTGTGAGGTGTGCAGTGGATATTTTTCTGGGGTATGGAACATAAAGTGTTATCTTCAAAACAGAAGGGGTCGGGGGCCTGCAAGGCTGTTGAAAATGTAAAAAAAAGAAGAAGAAGAAGATACAATTCACCAAGTGTTTTATCCTTGAGAGAGATTAAAGTTGTGAGTGGAATTTTTATATCAGTCCTTGAAAGGCAGCTGTAGGTCTATGTCATGGGAACAAAAAGCTCAAACTTTGGTCCTTCAGTTCAGATTGATTGTTTATTCTGTTCAACGTTTTAAAATAGTCTTTGCTTGAGTGTTTCAGTATGATTTATAATGAATGTTTGGATGTTTTAGCTTCTAAATGTGTGCCCAAAATTAGCTACCACAGAAACCTAAAATTCTCGGGACAGCAGCATGTGTCCAAATTTCAATCTTAACCGTTCTATTTCATCAGAAACGATCTTAAAACAGGGCTTTAAGTGTAAAATACCAAACTTGTCCTTTAAAGTCGCGATAAAATGGAAGTTTTTATCTTTTCTTCTGTATTGTGACTTGATTGGATTTTAATTGTGGGTGTAAAGCGACTAAATGATTGGAGAACTCCTGCATACATCACCGAAGAGAAGTCTGTTGCTTTCAACGCAAAATCCAGTTTTGACATTCTGATTAAGTCAAGACATTAAAAATATATGCATGGATGAATTTTACACAATAATATCACATTCATAAATAACAAAATAACATTTAGAGGTTTCATTAAACAGTCCACTCACTTGCCATGTAGTTTAAAACACAATGTGTTTGCATGATTTAATGCATCATTCAGACTGGAGTGCCTGTGGCACGAGGAGCTCAAGAGGCGGGGGAAGGACGGGCCGTCTCTGTCCCGGGTTTTCTGGAGGTTCTGTCAGACCCGTATGCTGGTGGCCATCTTCTCCCTGCTCATCACCATGGTGGCTGGATTTGTTGGACCTGTGAGTTCTAGTTTTCCTCTTTTTCCTTTTTACAAAACTGACCCGCTGGGGCCAGTTGCATAAACACTGCCATTATGCTAAAACTGTTTCTTAAGAACTCGTATAACCTGGGGCCGATTGCATAAATAGCCATTATGTTAAAACAGTGTCTTAAGTTCTTGCATGACCCACTAGCATTTAGTCAAGGGGCATTCAGTCTTACTTTTCAGTATCAAATTTGGCCAATCTAAAAAAAAAATTGTACCTGAGTTAAGATGAACTGTTGATGAAAATTGATGACTAATAAGTTAATTGATGACTAAGTCTTCACAGTTTATTTGACCTTTGACCTGTTCCCCTATCCAGCCCCTAACCAAGTGTCACACCAAGCCAACGTGGTTACGAAAGCTGACTGTGTTGTCGGCTGCGTCTCGGCCAAAAAGCTGCGCTTGAACACACCAAAAAGACTAAAGGCGACTGTCGTCATTAAAAAAGGGAAACCAAAACTAGTACTGCAGAAATACAAACTGTAAACAAAGCAGTGCTTGCTTACCATTTTGAATATCAATCACGCTGATCACTTTCTTTACTCCAGTCGGCCCATGTTATTATGAAAATATTTGTGCATTCGAATGCTCAGGTAAGATGACATAAACTAATAATAGCCTTCTGTCTGTACAGTTTTGACGTCTTTGCTCGCTTTTATCATTTTTCATTACAGTCAGCGATCATTATGAATTATTGTTGAATAAAAAAAGATCTATGTAAAGATTATTTTAGTGTGTGTCCCATGGAACAAATCAAGTCATACATGTTTGTAATGACATGTGGGTAAGAAAATAATGACAGGAAGTTTGTTTATGAATGAACTGATAACGAATGTAGTGTGGCAGTGGAATGCGCGTCCAGTCCTTTCTGCTTCACATAGAAAACATAGCCTACTTACACACAGTTCTGAACAGTTTTATATTCAAGGGATACATACTGGTATGAGAGATTATATTTGCAGCTCATGCTGACTCAAAATTTAATTAATAATGGAAAGAAAAGGTTTTTCATACCTTTACTTCAAACTAGTATTAATCCAGAGGATTGTGACGTGTGTCTGGATATTCCATGGTCCAGGGGGCATGTTATTCATATTATTCAAGTTATTGCCTGCTGCTTTATTTCTCTTGCCAAATGAGCTTAGATCTTTATTCAACAAAGAGTGATTTAGAGTTAGGATTAAAAATTCTCAAAAAAAAAACGCACATTTTTGATCTTATTAGTTTCACTATGAGGGGATTTATTTTGGTATAGCTGGGAGTTTCTTACTGCGACACTGTTGGGAGTGCAGCTGTTAATTTTATTTCCCCACACAAGGCCGCACATGCCCCTGACAGCACTCACTTAATAGCATTATCAGGGATTACATGTTACAAAATAGCACACTTATTTCCTTGTGTTTATTTGTTTAGTGTTGCATGGACCAGCTACTGTCTCTGCAGCACGCTAATTTATCTGCAGTAAATTTGAATGCTCTTTTCATGTCAGAAATGAAATATTCCCTCACCAGTCCTGCCCAAATCGTTAAGTCAATACTCAAATAATATTATTATTTTTGGCTTATTTTGGGTTCTGTAAGATATTTGAAAGAAGTCTATTATGTGCACCAAGGCTACATTTATTTGATCAAAAATACAGTAAAACCAGTAATAATGTGAAATATTGTCACAATTTAAAATAACTTTTAAGATATATTTTCAAACATAATTTATTCCTGTGATGCAAAGCTGAATTTTCAGCATCATTACTCCAGTCTTCAGTGTCACAGAAATCATTCAGGAATCATTCTAATATGATGATTTGCTGCTCAAGAAACATTTATTAGTATTAATGTTAAAAAAAAGTTGTGCTGCTTAATATTATTGTGAAAAGCATGATACATTTTTTTCACGTCATTTTTGATGAATGTAATGGGTCCTTACTGAATAGAAGTATTTTTTTTTAAACTGACCCCAAACTTTTAAATGGTATTGTATTTGGTCAGAGGCCTAAAAACAATTTAAAAAGTGATTGGAGGATTATTATCTTTTTTTTTTCAGTTTTCAATTTTGTTATGTCTTTTATTATTATTAACTCTATTTTTGTGATTAAGTATATCCCCAATCAGGATCCAGGACCAGATCTGAATTATAATTTGAATGAAAATATTTTGAGAAAGTCAAAGAAAAAGACCTCAGTGTTTTCTTGTATTTTCCTTAAGCAGTACTTGATCCCATGACCCCAGCAGAATTCAGAGGATGTTTTGATACCATAAAACCTCAAAGCTCACCGCTGAAACCCTTCTTATGTCATTTTGATTTGGTTCAAATAATACATTTAAAAAAACTCTGAAAAGTCTTTGTACACCTGTCACCTCCCTCAGCATCCTTGTTTTGCCATGTTATTCTCAGGCTCTGCTGGTCCGAGCCCTGCTCGAGTATTCTCAATGCTCAGAGGTGAAGCTGCTGTACGGCCTGGCTTTGGTCGGGGGGATTTTCCTCATGGAACTGACACGCTCCTGGTCTCTGGCTTTAGTGTGGGCTGTCAACTACCGCACGGCCGCACGCCTCAGGGGAGCCGCGCTCACTTTTGCCTTCCAGAAGATCCTCCGACTACGCAGTACTAAAGATGTCAGCACGGGAGAGGTGAACTGTGTGTTAATACTCTCGTAATAAATACTAAACTATTCATTAGAAACAGCACTTTTGTAAACAAGATTCTCCACTAAGAATTTCAACATTGAGAAGGTTATGCCTTGTTTACTCCAATGTAAATGAAAAATAACATCATTAGAGGCTTAATGGGAGGGTTCAGGTCCTCTATGTAGTTTTAGCCCACTTTTCATGGCTCATCGTGTGTCCTTTTAGCCCTTTAAATCCGAATTGGGTTTGTGTTTGTGAGGTCTGAGTGCTGAGTGCGGCCCGTGGCACGTTTTAGTTTTGAATGACTCATACTGTTACTCTTTCAGCTGGTAAACATTTGCTCCAGTGATGGACAGCGTCTGTATGAGGCGGTCTCAGTGGGCTGTCTGCTGGCCGGAGGGCCTCTTGTTGGAATTCTGGGACTGTCATACACCACCTATTTCTTAGGACCAACTGCACTCGTGGGCTCAGCCATTTTTGTCATCTTCTATCCCACCATGGTAAGATAAGCACATCTAATGCCTTTGGTAATGAATTGAATGTATGTACTGCCTTTAGGATAAGTAACACACACAAGTTAACACACACTGCAGCTGAATATGGACAAAATTTAATTTTTGTTCCTTTTCCTCACATGTGAGACAGGTTTTCTAAGAGGACAGTTTGATAGCAAAAATCATAGTTATTGGATTTATGGCTAAATTGGACTGAACAGACTTCATGTAAACACCTCAATCGATCCAAAGGAAATTTCAACAGGAAACAAAAATTAAGCATGTAAATGCTTGAATCAGCTGTCAGCCTCAATATATTTAAACAGGTGATATCATTTATGAATTCCTCTAGCTGCTGCTCTCTCAACCCATTATCAACTCATTTTCTTAAAACAGTTATGAACTGCTGATTACCAGACATCCTGAATGTTGTTAATCAGTCCCTACAGCAATGATTTTTTGCAGCAAATTTTAAAAACTGCAATTGTTAGGCCCCTGCTGTCGTTACTGTGCTCTACAGTAGTTACTGTAAATACAGACCGATCTCTAATCTTCCATTTATTGGAAAGAAAATTGAAAAATAGTGTCTAAACGGCAATAAACTTCCAGGCAAACCACAGCACAGAAACAGCCTTGATTAAGGTTTTAAACGATGTGCAGGTTATTTGGGACTATTTCTTTTAGATCTGAGTGCTGCTTTTGACACCGTTGATCACGAGATTCTACACCCCTGACTAAAGAACTGGGTCGAGTCTGTCAGGTCCTGTCTTAGACTGGTTCAGATCCTACTTAAGCAGCAAGAAATACTACGTTGCACTGGGAACCTACACCTCCAGGCGTTACGTCATATCTTGTGGTGTACCTCAAGGCTCAATTTTGGGTCCTCTATTATTTAACCTACACATGCTTCTTTTAACTGGTGTAATTAATCAATCAGTAAAAAAATTTTTTCACCAGTGTGCAGATGACATGCAACTCTATCTTTCACTTGCACCAGATGCCCACACTAATTTTTCAACCCTGCTGGACTGCATAGAGAGCATAAAATTGTGGATGTCACAGAACTTTCTACACAAAGATAAGACAGAGGCACTTGTTATCGCTAATGACACATGGAGAACATCTATTGATCCATATCTAAAAGCCAGTAATTGGGTCAAGAGTTAATGTTTGAAAGCAGTGACCTCAGTTTAAAAAAGCATATTAGCAATGTTACTAAAACTGCAATATTATCACGTTTTTGCTGGGTTACCGAAGAGCTCTATTACATTTTTACCAAGAGTTCAGAATGCAGCTGCACGAATGCTAACTTGCTCTAAAATGAGAAATCACATTACTCCAACACTCAGATCTCTTCACTGCCTATATACAGATCCTCTCATTAGATTTTAAATGTCTTTATGGTACTGCCCCAATATACCTTTTATAATTTGTTGAATAAATATACTCGATAAAATACACTTTGAACATCCAGTGGTAATTTGTTTGTTGTACCAAAAACACTGCTAAAAAATGTATAGTCAAATCAGAATCGAACTCATAAATGCATAAATTGAATAACTGGCATTACGCATATTGTGCATGTGTTTAAAATATTACAAACAAATCTATCTATCTATCTGGCGGCACAGGGACTCAGTGGCATTGTCGCCTCACAGCATGAAGGTCCCTGGTTCGAGTAGTCCTTTCTGTGTGGAATTTGCATGGATCATATATAGATTCTTTATAACCCATCCATACAAGCTAAAAATTGCCTTAAACTTTAAGACTGGAGGTCAAAAGGTCTTCTAAACTTATGTAATAACAAAATATGAAGTCAGATTCAATTACATTATAAAATATGGTGATGTTATGATGATCATGCCAGGGAAAAAGGTTTCAAGCATGCAGCAGCAGTTTAGATGTCATTTGAGCCACATTATAAAGTCACAAAAATGTATTTGAGCAGAAAATCTGAACATTCTGTAATTTTTGTGCAGTACATTGATAGTTTTACTCTGGGGATTTCCCTTTGAGTCAGGACACACTGTAACCTTGTGACTGGCCATACAGGTTGTTCTTCACATAATAATTATTTCCCACAGATGCTGGCCTCCCGCATGACAGCGTATTTCCGTAAGAAGTGTTTGGTGGTTACGGACCAGCGCGTCCGACTGATGAACGAGATCCTGGGTTGTATTAAGTTCATTAAGATGTACTGCTGGGAGACGGCGTTTTCCCACAACATTCAAAGTAAGACAGCGCTCAACTACACCCACTCAGACTGTAGCACTGACTCAGTCACCGTCATTATATGCTCACTTCCTGTTTCTCTGAGCCCTTGGATGTCATAGTCTCCATGGAAATCAATGGATCATCTCTGTGTCTTTACACTGCATTCAAAGGAACATTCTCAAGTTTCCTAATCCACTGTCTTGGCTGTGTCCTTCCTCGGTCCTCAGTCACTGAAATGTCCTGAGAGTCCCTGAGCTTCAAGATTAACTTACAAAGTGTTTAACGCTCTTTATTCCATAATGCCTTTGGAGTGGTTTGACTTTGTTGAATGTTAGATAATAACGATTTGGGTGACGTGGATATATACTATCATTCAAAAGTTTGGGGTCAGCAAGGATGCATTGATCAAAAATGTATCAAAAATGACAGTAAAGACATTTAAAATGTTTCAAATAAATGCTGTTCTTTTGAACTTTCTATTTTTTCCAAGAATCCTGGAAAAAAACTTTTATGGTCTTCACAAAAGTATTCAGCAGCACAACTGTTTTCAACATTGATTATAATAAGAAATGTTTCTTGAGCAGAAAATCTGCATATAATTATGATTTCTGAAGATCATTTGACACTGAAGACTGGAGTATTGATGCTGAAAATTTAGATTTACATCACAGGAATAAATTGCATTTTAAAACATGAAAATAGAAAACAGTTCTTTAAAATTGGAATAATATTTCACAATATTCGTGTTTTTACTGTATTTTTGATCAAATAAATGCAGCCTTGGTGAGCAGAAGAGACTTTTTACAAAAACACTTAAGTAACCCTTTAAACATGTTTGAATCATAGCATAGGGGAAAAAAAATCAAGCAATCGCTTGTGTAATTCATAACATAAACCAAATATGAATTGTCTTTATTTTGAACAGTATATTTATTTATCAATTTTTCATTTATAACCTCTTTCTGTAAAATGTTTTGCTTAAAAAGTGTCCTTGTACTATCCTTTTATTTTGTATGAAAAAAATGACGTTCAGAGATTTTAAATTCTGTCCTAAATGTTCAAAAACTCTCTGTATATGTAGGCAATGGATGTTTTAAACCATTAAACTGGGACGTACTTATTCAGTAATCCATTTTCACATAAGATATTGCCTGTTATGTAGCTGAGAAATGAAGGATGCATGGCCTTCTCTCTTAAATTTGAACTTTTATTTGCATGCACTTATGAATAAAATATCACAACCTCCGTAGATTAACATCTTCTATATCTAAATTATGGAGATCCAGCAATGTTTTCAGAGATTACGTCCAGTGCTTCTGGTTGTTTAGACCAGCAGCAAAACACTTTGGCCATGAGCCAGAGAGCCGCACTGAATGAATGTGCCAGCTTCCAGGCAGTCGGGGAGACAAATATTAGTGCAGCAGAAGGAGGGTGAAATGGGGCACTTGGACACCATCCAATGCCTCACCATTCCCATCCCATTTATGATTACGATCTGTCTTCCATTACAGTCACACTTCTCAGTGTTGCCGCCGGATTGGACATCGTTTGGCTCCTGTAAATTAGAAACTACATTGTAGGATGGAAACAAAATAGGGCTGCTTGGTTCTGTTCATACACAGTTCAGTTTCAAGAGAGAATAACAAATGTATTATATAACCGAACTCCCTTAAGGCCGCTTCAATGCGTTTCTGCTGTTAAAAACGCAAGATGTAGGTCAGAGGAACTGAAAAAGTGCAAGGTCTAGAGACGCATTTTTAAAAAGTTTAACTTCTTTTAACGTGAATGCAGCGTTTTTAAAATGCCGTGTCATACTAGAGACTCGAACGCTATGGTTAAAGGTGCAGTAAGCGATTTATGAGAATCATTGTTGAACACTGTTGATATTTGAAATCAAGCCAAACAAACACAAAAACCCCTCCTTTCAATGAGAGAGTGGATGTCTCTTTATCATAGCTGAAGCGAAAGCAAAATAAAGCTTTTGCGAAATATAAAGTGAACATGATGAACGAACGACAAGGAGGAACAAAAAGTCTTTCTTCAAATCTCTCCTCCCTCATCATAAGTTGATTGGCTGATTATCTACAAGTGTGTTTTGGTGCTCGGCCCGATCCACTTTCAACAGCGTTTCTCAGAAATCGCTTACTGCACTTTTAAAGATGCCGTCTATCATGTTTACATTGAAAAACAACGGAAAAGCAGTGCAGTGGAATGGAAAAACACTTTCTTTGATCGGACGCTTAAGTCTTCAGGAGTCACAGCTACATTTTAAAGTGCTCCTATTATGCTATGTTGTTTTGGAGACTCCTACAAAAGGTAGTCCCAAATAACCTGCACAAAGGTAAAAAAAAAACTTTTTTTCTCATAATATACATTTGCACATCACCACATTTTCAATGTTTCTCAAACAACTCGTCAGATGAATCAATCTCTCTAAATTCCTCCTTTCCGCAAGCTACTCTGCTCTGATTGGCCAGATAGCTCAGTCTGTTGTGATTGGTTAACCGCGTACAGCACGTGCGACGAAAACAAAAACGCCCATTGCCATTCCAACGTCAGGTCTGCGTGTCCTGAGGCTTCCTACATCGTAAACTAAACACAGTAACGAACAATGACGCCGATTTTACCATATCAATCCTAGCGCAAGTCCGATGATGAAACATTGGAAGAACAATTCATTGAACCTGAACCTCTAGCAGGATGTTTCTCAGTGATGCACTACTCAGTTTGAGGTACATTATGAGATGTTGCAACTGTAATTCCTCACTATCAGCATTAACAAGTGCATGTCCATCAACAAACCGATTATTTTACTTGTACTTATTTATTTACTGAGTATTTTTCTAATTTATTGCGGTGAACATGTGGTAACTGTATCAATAACAGTGCATACATTAGCCGAGCTCTAGCGTGAATGACTGATGTAAACGTTGGTAAAAACAAATCTTGCTCATTGCTTAATCTTTCCTCAAAGTAGTGAGAACGACAGACAATCTGCATTAATAGACAGTTTTAGGTAATGGTGGCCCACAGCTGATTAGCAGAAGTATTTCAGTAAGACAGTAAAAATGTGAGTTAACCAGTTAGCAGGAGACCAACACAATATAAAACTCAAAAGTATTTTGAACACCATCTTTCAAGAGCACGCGGTGTGCGAATCCTGCATTGAACTCCGAGTTTTGAGAAGCAGTCATCAGTAAAATAAAGGGAACAGCAAAAGTTTAGGATTACACCGCTGTGGTATCGTGGTAAAGATGAGTTTTAACCACTGATTCTTCACATGCTCGTCCTTGGACAGTGAAAAAAAACTGGCTTTACCTTCTCGACATGATGCTATCCAGTATCCACAGGAATCAGCTGCAGTGTTTGAGGTTCAAGTTTTCCATGGTGTCTGCGCATGCAATAAGTGTGCGGGCAATATGCAAATGTTTCATCTTGGCGTCAAAACGAAACGGCTTATGACTTGTTTCAAAAACGATTCATTTCATTGACTCAGAGTTGACTCTTACAATTGAAAGACAATAACTTTATATGGTGCACTTTCAGATTTTAAACTTAGCAGGATGTTTTAATTCACTTAGAGCTATGTTACACACTACATGAAAGGTCATTTTCAAAAATCCATAATTGGGGCATTTTAAAAGCGTACATTTTTTTAGACGTCTGTCATGTCATTGAGGCATTTGGCATACAGTTAAAAAAACAATTCATCAATGAAATGTTTTACAATTTTTCACTCAATTTGTTATTTTGTTGATAAAAAAAACAAATTAGAAAAATGCAAAATGGAAATGTTTTGGACTGAAATAAGTCCAGTTATTTGTATTAATTGTGTATAATTCTTAATGTTTTTTGTATTATTATTATACATTTTTATACATTTTCCTGTCACACAATAAGGTATTGTGTGGCCATAGATTGACAAAAGAAGATGAAGACCAGGGCAATTTGATAGTTAGTAGTACAGTTGTCAATCTCAAACCCTGACAGAAAACTGTTCTCTTGCTTCTTTGACGACTCCTCTGTTTGTGTCCCCAGAGGTCCGATCAGAAGAGAGGAGGATACTGGAGTGGGCCGGCTGTGTTCAGAGCCTGACGGTGGGCGTAGCTCCAGTCGTGGTGGTGATAGCCAGCGTGTGCACGTTCACTCTTCACATGGCTCTGGGTTATGATCTCACGGCAGCACAGGTTAAGCCATATTTCTGCTTTTCGCTTTCTATCCGAGGCTCCTAAACAACAACGAACTTGAACTCACAGAGACCTGTTTTCATTTCTGTCACACCGCGCAGGCCTTCACCGTTGTTGCTGTTTTCAACTCCATGACCTTTGCTCTAAAGGTCACGCCCTTGGCAGTGCGTGCTTTATCCGAGGGCTCCGTGGCTGTGAAACGATTTCAGGTCAAAAACACATCCACATCCACATAAGAACCAGAAATGACTGATCTGCCACTATTTACTCGCCCTCATGTTTTTCCAAACATGAATTACTTTCAGTGGAACACAAAAGAGAAATTTTGAAGAACGTCTAGATGGCTCTTCTCCAGTACAATGAAATGAATAGGGAATGGGAATCCAAAAATGACTAAAAGATTATTTAACCCTATAAAGCCTACTGTATCATATTGTATACACAAATTTCTAAGGTCTCTAAATTATCAACATGATCAAAACTTTGCCAAAAAACCTGTTGCTGTAGAGGCGGGATTGTTGCATTAGACCAAAACAGTTGTATTGTTATTCTCAACTTCAAGATGAACACTTACTGGATTTGAGCAACTTGATTATCCAACATTATTTTTTGAAAAAAATCATGTTAAAATGTGAGTATAAAATATGATTGATCAGGCTTTTGAGGAACGTTTTGTTTATCTCTCAATCATCATTATTTTGCATTACATTATACCCCCCCAATTAAAAACTACAGAGCTTTGATCATAAAACCAAGCATTTAAATATTATTGGGAGATATAGATTGAAAACTTATTTTTATATGCATTTCATGCAAGTAGTCTGCTTTACTGTTATAAACATCTTATTGATTTACATTACAAGCTATCAAAACATATTTTTGCTCAGTTTGGGTCTCTGAATAAAACTGAGGTGTGTTTTTCCCTCCTTGAGAATGAGCTCCATATTCTCATATATCATACTATATAGGCATACAAGCCTGATGTATGAAATATGATACTAAAAAAACACATACAAACTTTTTCAATAAAGTAAACTGTTCCCTTTCAAAAGTATTTATTTCATACGTCAAGCTTAAAAATCATCACCTCAGTCATGCTCAAATTCACTTTAAATCGTCGCACTGGACTACTTTTATGCTATTTTTGTGAGCTCTATTCACTTTCACAGAATTTCTTGTTCAAACAACATGATGGAGAGTAAATAATGACAGAATTTGGTAACACTTTAGTTTATGGTCCAATTCTCACTATTAACTAGTTTCTTATTAGCATGCATATTACTAGGATATTGGCTGTTTATTAGTACTTATAAAGCACACATTAATGCCTTATTCTGCATGACCAGATTCTACATCTCTTAATCCTACCCAATACCTATTAACAACTACCTTACTAACTATTAATAAGCAGGAATTAGAAGTTTACTGAGGCAAAAGTTGTAGTTAATAGTTAGTTAATAGTGAGAATTGGACCCTAATCTAAAGTGTGACCCAGGATTGTTCTTATGGGAGAACTATTCCTTCAAAGTTTTGTTTACTAAACAAGTTCGATGTTCCCGGTGTTAATGACACCACTTTTGCCCACAGAAGCTCTTCATGATGGAGGATAGGGAGCTGGTCTCGGTCAAAACGGAAGATCCCAGTAATGCGGTGGAGTTTAAAGATGCCACACTGGCCTGGGAGAAGACCTGCGGCTCACAGGAGAAAAAGAGCCGAGTTCAGCAGAAAAGAGGAGGCATGAGGAGGCTTTTGAGGAGGGAGAAACTGAGCTTGTACATCAGCACAGAGGAGAGTAAAGGAAAGAGCGAGGAACCCAACGCAGAGCACCTTCTCACACACATGGAGCAGGAGAGCCCGCAGAGCACCATCTCCTCATCCCAAAGCATCCGACCACCGCTGCACAAAACCCTGCACCGCATAGACCTGAGCATCCGCACGGTACTGTCATTGGTCATCAGCACATTTTTAACATTCCATGTGTGGTTTCACCTTCATTAAGCTTTTCAAGGCTAAAACCTTGCCTGCACGAAAACTGAATAGAGGGCTCCTGTAGTTTTTCAAAACTTGAATTAAATTCACTCTATTGTCACATAATTTTACGTGATTTGACGGCCTGCTTTCTGCGCTGTGCACCCAGGGCTCACTGGTGGGGGTTTGTGGTGGAGTCGGCAGTGGAAAGAGCTCACTGTTATCTGCTCTCCTGGGACAGGTGAGAAATTACATGCACTACCATTCAAAAGTTTGGGGTCAGAACTTTTTTGTTTAAATGTATACTTTTATTCAGCAAGGATGCATTAAATTGATGAAAATAGTCAGTAATGACATTTAAGATGTTACAAGATTCAAATAAATGCTGTTCTTTAAAACTTTGAAAGAGTTCTTTTTTTGGAGCTTGACAGCTGTTGTTTTACAGAAAAGAGAAGCATTTCACCTTATGAGTTCTACTGAGGAAATAACAGCATATGGGTTTGGCAAGGAATTAGAGTAAATAATGAAAACCGTTTATTTTTTTACAACTACCCCTTTAACCATCATCAACCAGCCTGGACATAAACCAGCTGGTCTTCTCAGCAGGGTGAAAGCAGATGTATAGGTTTGATTCTTCGCCTTCTGTCTAGATGACCCTTCTTGGCGGTTCAGTAGCTGTAAATGGAGGATTCGCATATGTTGCTCAACAGGCTTGGATCCTCAACGATTCCCTCAGGGAGAACATCCTGTTTGGAAAACAATATGTTGAGGAAAAGTAAGGAGCTTTATCCATGCATATGCAAGTTGTGCATACAAATGACTTGGGCCTTTTTCCTAAAATGAAACCAGTGTTGTGCTCATTTCTCACCAGGTACAATGCTGTTCTGGAGGCATGCTGTTTATTCCCTGATATTACTGAGCTACCATATGGTGATATGACTGAGGTATAATGCTCCTAATATAATCTCTGTCCCCGACAAACACAATCAAAGTACAAGGACGTACAAGTCTCACTTGTATGATATCCATATTACTTTTTCAATTGTAAATAGCCTTGGAAAAATGGTGTATAATCATGACTGTGTCTGTAACTGAATTATCTGCTGTAGATAGGAGAGAGAGGAGCCAACCTGAGCGGCGGCCAGCGGCAGAGAGTGAGTCTGGCACGTGCGCTGTACAGCGAGAGACCCATCCTTCTGCTCGATGACCCCCTCAGCGCCGTAGACACTCGTGTGGGCTCACACCTATTCCACAGCGCCATCCGCCCTGCTGCCAAGGGCAGGACTGTCATCTTCGTCACGCACCAACTGCAGGCAAGAGGCTTGTGAACGCACGTGATGTGCAGCGAGAGAGCATAGACATGTGGCAACATTGAACTCGTCCACCAAGTTCCACTGAGAATATATACGTTTTTGAATCGAATATGGTTCATATGAGAGGCCGTGCTTTATTGTGAAGGCCGTTGTTAGGCAATCCTTTCAGCCATTACTATACTTATAATACAGCATGGCTTTAA
The DNA here is from genome assembly GCA_026230005.1 of Gila orcuttii. Classification (NCBI taxonomy): domain Eukaryota; kingdom Metazoa; phylum Chordata; class Actinopteri; order Cypriniformes; family Leuciscidae; genus Gila; species Gila orcuttii. The sequence goes on along the minus strand of JAPDVR010000016.1, from coordinate 27,879,569 downwards.
ATGCCTTTTTCCTCTTATCAAATATTTATTTATTTATTAAATATTTATTTAAGCCAATACCAATAAGCCTTTTTGTTTATTTCATATGAATAAAAATTTTGTATTATTTTTATACGATTCAGTTTTATTTTAGTTTTAGTTTAGTAATTTTACGTGCCCTTGTCACGTGTCTGTCCTGTCTTGTATTGCACTTGGGTGCCTTTGTTATGTTGGGCCATGTGCTCTCGTTATTGTTTGATCCCTCCCCCTTGTTACCTGATTAGTGTTTGAGTTCTTCCACCTGTTCCCTCTTGATTTGTTCCCTTTTTAAGTCTCCTCTTGTTTGCAGTCTTTGTCGGATCGTTGTCATATGTTTTCCCAGTTTCCGTGTGATGGTCTTCGTGTTCAGAGTCAGTGTTAGTTCTTCAAGTTCAGTTTTGTTTAATGTCTCATTTATTGTGTTTTCCCCCTTGTGGGTTTTTGCTTTGTGTTTTGTTTTCTTTTGTTAATAAATCATCCGTTGCTGCACTTGAGTCCTCCTCTCCACTTTTTGTAACTGTAACGTGACAGAACGATCCGACCATTTGAGGACTCAGCAGCATGGATGACAATGATTTTGACTGGATGGACGATGATTTGGATTGTCCAGACTACACAATCGCTACATTTGGATCGACCCAGTTTTCAACTATATTTCATGACGGCATGTCGGAGCGTCTCGCCGGGTTCTCGGGGACCCGTGGATGTCGTAGAGGAGGAGGAGAGGGTCGAGAAGAGGCTCCACACCACTCTCCATCCTGGCCCCCCTTCGATCCTGGGCCAGTGAGGGACAGCTTAGAGCCTACTTCTCGCTGTCACGGACGGAAAAGGAGGAGGAAACGTCCGTCTGCACAGCGAGAGACTGTTCACGTCACATCGGTCCAGCGAGAGACTGTTCACGTCCCGTCTGCCCAGCGAGAGACTGTTCACGTCCCGTCTGCCCAGCGAGAGACTGTTCACGTCCCGTCTGCCCAGCGAGAGACTGTTCGCGTCCCGTTTGCCCAGCGAGAGACTGTTCGCGTCCCGTCTACCCAGCGAGAGACTGTTCAAGTCCCATCTGCCCAGCGAGAGACTGTTCAAGTCACGTCGGTCCAGCGAGAGATTGTTCACGTCCCGTCTGCCCAGCGAGAGACTGTTCACGTCCCGTCCGCCCAGCGAGAGACTGTTCACGTCACGTCTGCCCAGCGAGAGACTGATCACGTTTCTTCTGTCCAGTCTGGGACAGAGCCAGAGATCCCCTTTGGCGTGGCCGTCAAGGTTGTGACGGACTATCTGGAGCGTCTGGCTCGGATCTTGGAGATGCCAGTCTCTGCTGTTCCAGAACCGGAGGCAGAGGTAGTGTCCGCTGTTCCAGAGCCGGAGGCAGAGGTAGTGTCCGCTGTTCCAGAGCCGGAGACAGAGCTAGTGTCCGCTGTTCCAGAGCCGGAGACAGAGCCAGTGTCCGCTGTTCCAGAGCCGGAGACAGAGCCAGTGTCTGCTGTTCCTGAGCCGGAGCCAGTGTCTGCTCTTCCTGAGCCGGAGCCAGTGTCTGATGTTCCTGAGCCGGAGCCAGTTTCTGCTGTTCCTGAGCCGGAGCCAATGTTTGTTTCTGTGTTTGTGTCTGTCCTATTGGCCGTTGCTGTTCTGGTGGCTGTTCCTGAGCCAGAGCCTGTTCCTGAGCCGGTGCCAGTGTCTGCTCCAGAGCCGGAGCCAGTGCCAGTGTCTGCTCTAGAGCCGGAGCCAGTGCCAGTGTCTGTTCCTGAGCCGGTGTCTGCTCCTGAGCCGGGGTCTGCTCCTGAGCCGGAGCCAGTGCCAGTGTCTGTTCCTGAGCCGCTGTCTGTTCCTGAGCCGCTGTCTGTTCCTGAGCCGGTGTCTGTTCCTGAGCCGGTGTCTGTTACTGAGCCGGGGTCTGCTCCTGAGCCGGGGTCTGCTCCTGAGCCGGTGTCGCCCGAGGGGTCGTCTCCGCCCTGGCCACCCGAGGGGTCGTCTGGGGTCGTCTCCGCCCTGGCCGCCCGAGGGGTCGTCTCCGCCCTGGCCGCCCGAGGGGTCGTCTCCGCCCTGGCTGCCCGAGGGGTCGTCTCCGCCCTGGCTGCCCGAGGGGTCGTCTCCGCCCTGGCCGCCCGAGGGGTCTTCACCGCCCTGGCCGCCCGAGGGGTCTTCACCGCCCTGGCCGCCCGAGGGGTCTTCACCGCCCTGGCCGCCCGAGGGGTCTTCACCGCCCTGGCCGCCCGAGGGGTCTTCACCGCCCTGGCCGCCCGAGGGGTCTTCACCGCCATGGCCGCCCGATGGGTCGTCTGCTTTGCCCTGGCCGCCCGATGGACTGTCTGCTTCGCCCTGGCCGCCCGATGGACTGTCTGCGTCGCCCGGGTCTCCCAGGACTGAACGCTTTGTCCCTCCCGTCCCACCCTGGTCTGGCCCTCCCGTCCCACCCTGGTCTGGCCCTCCCGTCCCACCCTGGTCTGGCCCTGGTCTGGCCCTCCCGTCCCACCCTGGTCTGGCCCTCCCGTCCCGGGAGTGTCCTGTCTTGTATTGCACTTGGGTGTCTTTGTTATGTTGGGCCATGTGCTCTCGTTATTGTTTGATCCCTCCCCCTTGTTACCTGATTAGAGTTCTTCTTTGAGTTCTTCCAACTGTTCCCTCTTGATTTGTTCCCTTTTTAAGTCTCCTCTTGTTTGCAGTCTTTGTCGGATCGTTGTCATATGTTTTCCCAGTTTCCGTGTGATGGTCTTCGTGTTCAGATTCAGTGTTTGTTCTTCAAGTTCAGTTTTGTTTAATGTCTCATTTATTGTGTGTTCCCCCTTGTGGGTTTTTGCTTTGTGTTTTGTTTTCTTTTGTTAATAAATCATCCGTTGCTGCACTTGAGTCCTCCTCTCCACTTTTTGTAACTGTAACGTGACAGACCTTGTGATAAAGAAAAATCATATTTAGCTTTGAGTAGCATTTTTATTTCAATTTTAGTTTTAATAATTTTAGTACTTTATCTTAAACTTATTTTATTTCAGTTGGTTGCCAAGGCAACATTTCTAATTTTCTTTAAGTTTCAAATTTTTTTTAAGTTTAAGTTAATTTTAAAAGACATGTTTTATTATATTTCAGCTTTATTTCAATTAACAAAAACGATTATTTTAATCATTTCAGTTAACAATAAAACTGCCGCTAACTGATAAATGGCACATATTTAAATTCTGTTCTGTTTTGTCTAAATAAAATGTAAAAAATGAAACACTAAAAATTGAAATGCAACATTTTAAATGCTATAACATTATAATGTGCATTATATAAAAAATGGATATTTGTTTTGAGATTTGCTGAAGATTACTTAAATTAGTTTTAATTGAGCATTAGATGACAGAAAGGTAAAAAATATAGGAAATGAACTGCACAATTTAAAAGTCAACTATAAATCCAATATTGACTTACTAATACATAAAAAATGTCTAATATTAGCTGATAACTGATAATATCGATATGTCATCCCTATTAAAAATATTAGAGACATAAAGATTTCCCTCAACACATTATTTTATTATATTTTATATCATTATTATTTTGTTATTTTTCTTTTTTCTTTAATGTCTTCTACTTCTATGATATTATTATGCTTATATTTAGGTTAATGTAACATAAGGCCTCCTAACTCTGTTTTATGACACTCTATGTCCTTTCCCCCGGGTGTGTTTATTCTACAGTACTTGCCAGAGTGTGATGAGTTGGTGTTAATGAAGGACGGCCAGATAGCAGAGCACGGCACACACACCCAGCTGATGGAGAAAGGCCGAGACTACGCTGCCCTTTTCAACAGCGTGCAGCAAGAGGTGCGATATGCCGCCCACTGCAGCTTTGCCCTATGGGAAAACACCAGGGTCACACTCTCACAAAACATCCTACATCACCCACTGCAAAATTCATGAACCACGGGCTGCAGAGCTGCTGGGTTTGAAATGTTAATTTACACTTTGCTTTTGTAATTTATAAGTGAATTGATCTGTGGGAGTACCAGCCGAGGGACATTGTCACTGATCTCTGTATTAATGACCCAACAGCCGTTGTTCTGGCTCATTCAGTTGCGGGTTGCTCTTTACCAGGTCTCGCTCTTTCTCTTTTTCTGTTCATCTTTCATCCAGAACCTGGTGAGGAAGAACCTGAAAAACAAGCAGAGGGCAGAGGAGGAGAGCAGCCCGCGGGCCCTTCATGTCAATGATGCAGCCATGCCGCACGCCGAGAGCAATAAAGGAGGTGAGGGGTGTTTAATCCAGCACTTCTCAGCTGGGTTTGCTTTGAATCTACATTGCATTTCAAGTGGTGACACCATTAACCCATTACCAGTACTAAAAAGTAACTTTAAGAAATGACTTGAGTCAAACACATTTGGAGGCAAAAACTATATATGCATATGATTTAATAATGTATACAATATATATGTTAATAATATGTTATTATAAATGTTTATATGAATATTATATGTTGATCATTAAAAATGTACTTTAAATTGGCAGTCAACAAAAATACATTAACATAACATGACCATGACATAAGCTGAATAGACAAAAATGTGACAAAATGTTTACTCTACAACGATGTACTAAAACCGATCCCCGTTCACATGGATCTGCGCAAATAACTAAAAAGGCTGTTTTACAGTATGCATGCCAGGCCAGTAGTTGTCGGTGTCACTTTGTCAAGAAACGCCCCACGAACACGTAATACGCATCCGTGAACATAATACGCGTATGCATGACGTCACCCGTTTTTACAAATTCACGTTTTTGTTGTTTACACAGTCAATAAAGGTAACCTTGCACCAGGGGCGGATCTACAGGGGGGCAAGGGGGGGCAGGTGCCCCCCCACTCTAGAGCCTTGCCCCCCCCAGCTGCCCCCCTAACTTTGATGATCCAAAAACTGTACTTGTAAAAACAACCCGCAAGCTTCTCAAAACAGTGAACTAAACGATACATTTACCAAAAGTGAACAATTCAATTTTTATTAAAGCCCCTCCCCCTGCCCCTCAAATACTTAGTACGTTCCCTGATTCAAACGTGCAGAGCGGCGTTTGCTCAGTCTGGCTCACACACACACACACACACACAGCGAGTCTGCTGCGGTGCATTGGGCCTGCAACCCGACTGGAGAGACTGAGCTGCCCCAGAGCCTCTGAAGGTGAAGTGAGTTTCCCCAGGTGTAGTTAAACACACATTTAACTTAAAGTTACATTTGTAATGAATGTATTGTGCTAAAGACGATTCAGCATCAGCAAAAACAGCGAGTCTATTACGTCAAATCGCTCCCTCGTGATTTGTAAGAGCACTCTTCCCTTTGATTAGCCTAATTTTGATTTTAGTAAAGACAAGAACAGCTTAATAAAAAATACAAATTGTTTGTATCCATAACGTTTACTGATGGTCGCCGTTACGCCGACGTTACGTTACAACACACAATACAGTGCCAGTTAGGAGATCGATCGAACAAATACAATTAGGATTATTATATTAAGTAGTCTAAACATAACTGGTGTGTGTGCATGTGATAAATCTTTCTGATTTTATATTTGTTATATAGGCTATTATTAGCTACATGGCCCTACAGTGTAATGTAATACAAGGATAACCAGAGGTTTTCACATATATTGACTTTTGCAGGCAAGAGTAGTTGAAGAAAGTAGCTGGAGCCTATAACCATTAAGGCTAAAAGTCCTTGGACACAATTATTGTACTTTTTTTTTTTTTATATTTTCATTTTGCTTTTTATACTTTTACTTTTTAAAAGATGCACAGTTTTGTTTTGTTTGGAAACTGCACTGGGCTTATTCCTGTTGTGAATTAAAAACCTTTGTAGTGTGTAAGGGCATGATTAAACAATAACTACTGTGTTTTTGTGTTTGTTTTGTTAAAGCAATTTATATATAGGGCTTCCCACCGTCTACCCCTGCCACCCTGCCAAGACCTCATGCCACCCCTTTGCCCCCCCATGTAAAATTTTCTAGATCCGCCACTGCCTTGCACTATGAAACCGGTTTTCAGGCCATCAAAACGCAATTGTCGTGTAAAAGAATGTCCAAAACGTATAAAAAGTTTCTTTTTTTCAGTTGAAAACGGTGTCGTGTAGACACACCCTCAGTCGCAAAGAATTACTTTTAGTGCTTCGAGAGAAAACACAGACACTCAAACTTTTAAAACAAATCTAGGTCTCCGCCCAATGCAGAAACGCACAACTCGCTCACATTCGCTGATCTGAAATGATGCAAACACAAGCCTAGTTGATACAAACATCCCATGATCCCTTTTGAAGTTTGTTCAGATGTTTGGCTAGCCAACGTGTGACCTATCTTGGGGTCGTGGCCAATAGCAGTTGAGAAGCGCTGGTTTAATCTGAGAACAACAGTCTTGACTTAAGCTGAGCTAATATTGGTGGATGAGTCACACTTCTTTGTTGCTCTTCTCTGTCTCTTTCTGTTGTTTGATTTGCACCTCACAGAAAAGCTCATGCAGGCGGAGGAAAAGGGGACCGGGGCCGTGGCCTGGCCCGTGTATGCTGCTTACATCAAGGCTGCCGGAGGCCCTCTGGCCTTCATTGTGAACATCCTCCTCTTCCTCTTCACCACAGCCAGTATCGCCTTCAGCAACTGGTGGCTGAGTCACTGGATCAGGCAGGGCAGCGGGGTAAACCAATCTCACTGCTTTAACTTTTTGCCATTTAAAGGGATAGTTCAGCCAACAAAAAGAACTCTGTCATCAGTTACTCACCTGCATGACTCTTTTTGGAGAATTTCTGATTATTAACCAACCAATTCACTGGAAAGATCTAACTCAAAACAATATTTAGTTTCCTTGGTCCGTTCTTGCTCACATTCTTCAGAGTTTCATGGAAGAAAGTAAGTCTTTACAGGTTTAGAAACGACATAATGGTGAAACAATGATGACAATTTTCATTTTTGAGTGAATTATTCCTTTAAGGCAAGGCAACGCCAGCTTGAATCACCGACTTTTGGTGCTCAGCTGAAATGAACATCAATCCCGAAACTAATTAGAAGTGCCAGACTCCACACGATTTACACAGAGGGACAATCACGGCAACAGATGTTGCAGTTAACTCGCATTCTGTAAAATAATTGAGACTGGGACTGGTGCACACAGTTCAGCTGGTATGTTGGGAATCTCTAGGGAAGGATCATGTTTCCAAGGTAATGTTCGTTTGTCCCTGCAGAATTCCTCGCTGCTGCAGGGGAACGAGACCGCCGAGAGCGATAGCATGCGGCTGAATCCGCACATACAGTACTACTCCAGGGTGTACGTCTTATCCATGGTGGCGGCGCTCTTCCTGAAGACCGTGCGAGGGCTGGTGTTCATCAAGGTAATCTGGAGTTTATTGTCAGCCAAGTTAGCGCACGAGATTTCTCTGTTCAGGCTTCCTGCTGAATTTTTCATCAAACGGTTTGGTCCTCAGGCAGATGCATTTCCTCTTTGCTCATGTACTATTCATCACTGCCTGAATCTACCTGAGAGTACCAGGTTAATCTCTCATGGGGGCATCGCAATTAATGCCTTTTTTCCCACAGTGAAACTGATATGTTATTGATATGGTATAGTTTCAGTTTAATTTTCACACTAAATCCTTGCTCTGCAATCCATGACATTGGCAAGTATCCACTTTTTTCTCTTTCTCATCCTTTCTGTCTCTTCATTTTTTCTGCGGTTTAATTGAAATTGCCTGCAGGCTAAATCCATTTATCTGTCCAGTGTCTTGACTTTGAGCTGGAGGGGTTGTGTATGCGTGTCCCATCAGGACCCTGTGCCCCCTTCTCCATTAAGCAGACCCGACAGCACATTAGAGAGGTTATGTGTCTGTGTAATTGTGTGCCAATTGTATTCACTAATTCCTCGTTGATGGCTAATCTCTTTTACCCGAAGGTAAGATAGCAAATTTGGGAACTTTACATATTCCTGTAATGGAATAAATTTGTCTCCTAGTGCCAGAATCCATCAAATCCAAATGTACTCCCATAAGCATAACATGAGGAATTTTGTTATGAAGGCATGTATGTGAGAATATCTGAACTTATGCAACCATGTGTTTATATGTGCTCTAGTTCTACCCTCAGGGCAGTGATGACGTTCATCATTTACTACGCCTCATTTGTGTGTTAGATTGTGTAAAATGCTGGGGGAAACATCATGTCTACACTGGATATGATCTGTGGAATGTGCTAAAACTAGACCGCTTTGATTATAATTAAAGAAGCTGTTTTCATGAGAAGTGCCCTTTGTGGCGCGGCATTTCTCAGTGTGCCTACAGATGATGATGCCTGTTTTCTATTTCTGACACACTGCTGCACAGCGATCCCAACCACTTTATTTCCCCTGTGTGACTTAAAAGGACAAACTGATTTTATTTATACATTACATTTATTTGTTATACAATGTAGGGTCTGGACCAATCAGACACACACAAATTATTCATATTCATTATATTTAACGAATATAAAGGTCTATGAAACTCTCCCCCAAAACTAACCTCACAAATGAAGTTACTTTGTCAGCCGGGTGTCCGGTTACAGAACACTTTAAGACTGATAACAGACTTTTACGACCTCAAAGGAATGTGGCCACATGCGCCACATGCTTGAGAGAGAGACCATCTTTAATTAAATAAACTTTGCGGTATTACTCTGATCTATGAAGGAACATGCCTCACAGAAACCGTGATGATTTACTGTCTCGTGTACTATTAGGTATAACAACATGGTATGTTTGATTGGGGTGTATGTGGTTGCACAACCACCCAACGGTCAATATAACCTCACCTGTATCATTCTTCCTACCTAATTAATCCTCATTTAATGACACATACTTTGATGTACATCACCTTCTCTTAGAATGCAATTTGAATTTGTTATGTCTATTTGAGCTTGAATGAACAGTCTAAGCACGCTGGGGACAAAGACCATAAATCAACTAAGAGCCGCTTCCCCTCTTGGACATGTCACCTTACTCATAGGTCCATTCAAACCTTAGGGGTTGGTTCTTTTTCAGACTATATCAGAGAGCCGGCAACAGTGACCGCCCTCTCTTGGTTTTCCATCCTGCCGCAAACACTGTCTCGGGTGATACGGGGAAACCCCCCCTCCCCCCCTCCATGGGGGCCAAGAGGCCTTCCAGCAGGCCTGGATCCCAACCAGATCCGGCCTCATGGAAAAGAGAGGAGACTCTCTCACAAAGAACCAAAGACAATCTCAGGAGTTTTGGAACAAAGACTCCAACCAACAATGACTCCAATCACCCATCCTTCCGACTTCCTCACTTCTCCTGGGTGCTCGGCGTGGCCTCAACAGAGTCCCAGGCCTTGACCAAACCAATCATGCGTTCCTGGAGAAAGAGAACGCTCAACCAACTTCCACTTGACACTGCCGGAACCATCAACGACTTCAATTTTCAACAACTTCAAGAATTGTTCCCATTACAAATGCAAGTATTCTATTCAATGAAATGTGAAAATGAAATTCTGATGGTTCTTCTCATAGACCCTCTTCCGGTTTCCAATTTCATCCTATCACTAACCTATTTATGTATTCATGTGTGTATGTTTTTTTAGTTTATTTATATTCATATAAATATCTATATTTAGTTAATAAAACTTGTACATATGTATTTGGTTCTGCTTTGTTTGCAATACAATGTCACTTTATGATCACGGTTTTTGCTACTGGCTCAACGTGCGGTATATGCAAAGAAATAATTATTCTTCTGTGGCCATGGAAGATACCCTTTCCTTAGAATAAATTAATAATCAAAAGAGTTCGTTGGACGAACTGATTAATTGATTGTAATATTAATTCAGCCACATCAAGTTAATCCAATTAACTGACCCAAATATTTATAATTAATAATAACAAGATATTATTGATTATTAATATTTCCAAAAAGCTGAGTTCCTTACATATGGTGGAGAATTTTAAGGCATCGTATTAAACATTGTATGCAAGCAGACAGTAATCAATCATATGTTGTCCCATAAGTTGTTATTAACATCTCATACACACGCACAAGTATCTGAAATCAGCAAAACTATAGCCTGAATATGCCTTCCTACGAATGGCAGAAAGTTTCTCAAATGCTATAATGCATATTTAAATCGTACGATAAGAAACTCCTGATATTAGCGAAGAAATCCTAATTTCAGATAGAAGTCGAGCGTACGTTAAACCTTCTCATGGTACCAGAACAATTTAATCTGATTATGGATGAAGAAAACTCCATTCTCAGCATTTTGAAGGTGATCTGAGCGATGCTCCTCAGTCACCAATCAAGGCCTTGTTGTTCGTTACTTCATTCTATTCATATTAAACCGCCGAAGCGCTCATATGAAACAATCGCGTCAAATTAGTGGTATAAATTCTAGCCTAGCTAACTAGTAGGCTAATTTGCCATTGTCTGGGAAAGAACGGTGCTGTTTGATTTGTGAAAGAGTCACTCACATGCAACGTCATGTGCCTAAGCGAGAGACTCAGTGCAAACTTTCAGCACAGCTCGTCCGCTGCTCCGGCCGATCGGTGTTGTTGGTTGGCATTAAGTCCGCAACGCAAGCAGGCGTTCCTATCTAGTTTTTCTGACAACAGCACCAATCTCACAGACCCTCGTGTAAACAAGCGACGGTTGTAGCCAATAGCTCCCTCAATCCTAACTTACACGCATAACTTACAAGTAAAACCCTCTACCTCGAGTGATAGTTTTAGCACCGCCTAAAAACCTTAGACACTTTAGAGCGTAAAGTGTAACCTTAAACCAAAGACTATAGATTTTGCGTGATTTGAACTGAGTGATTTGAACACGAGTAATGAGAGTCAAAGCTCTTCGAGGCTTTGAATCAAAGGAGTCAACTGCGTCACAAATGATTCTTTGTTTGAAGCGCCCTCGCTGGCGACCCCTGCTGGTCAAAACAGTGGAAGTGTAGAGGAAACTCAAATCAACGGAACACCTTTTACAAACCAATCGCAAAGGTTTTATCAAAAGGTGTAATCAGGTAATGGCAATCCGCGAGCTACCTAATATCGTTTAATATGAGGTGTCTTTCAAGGCACAATATCCTAGTAAACTGTAAGGCTCGTTTTATGAAAGCTTGACTTGAAAGTCAATCAGACCCTTTATCAAATGCGTCATTAAATGTGTATGAATCTATAAAGTGATACAAGATCACATAGAGACCAGATACACACTGGTTCACGAACCGTTGAAATTTAAAACAATTTCGAAACAGCTATGACGCGTAACGAAGCCCAGTTTAATAAAATCACGTGACCTTAGCAGTGATACCCACTCCGAATGATTCACCCTGGTGTCAGAGCTTCACGAAGCACGTCTCATAATGCCTAGTTCACACTACATGATTTTAAGCCCGATTTGCAAATCGTTGAGCTCGCCGACAGGTCAGGGTGTTATCGCGTGCAAATCGCGGGGGATTAGCGGGCGATGAACGCTTGCCAATCTGTTAGTATGAAAGAGCCAACAACGCATCAAAGACGCTCGCAGACGCCTCGCTGACGCGTCGCCGAGCCTAGAAAAATATCTAGCATGCTAGATATCCAGAGCTGTCGCACGACTCAATCTCACTGATGTCATGAGCAACAGCCAATCAGAGCAAGTAAATAAATACGCGGTAAATACGTAGGGTAAATACGCGATTTTTGCCGTCAGCCAAACATAAACATGCTCATATGTTAACAGATTTCCGACGGCAGCGGCTGTTGTGTCCATCTAGCTCTGTTTGTGTGACAGTTTTTTTTTTCAAGTTGGTTGAGCATGTGTTCGACATTGGCCTCAGCGTGGGATTTATATCGGAGATAACATATATCTCCGATATAAACATGCTGTACTCACCTCCAACTCTCTCTGTAGCACAGACCTGCTGTTCGCGTATGCACATCCACTCTTTCGCCCATACTCTCTTATTTTTTCTTTTTTTGCGTTTTTTCTCAGAGCAAATCATCGCGCAAACAGTTTGCAGCACTAGTTTCTGTCTGACGTCCATATTCGCGTGTTGTGTTCTTCTTCTCTGTGTATTGGCGCGCGTGCTGTTTCGCGTCAAGATAGACATTAGACAGATAGATTTGTAGACAAGATAGAATCGTTGGATGACAGAGTTGTTAACTCGTGTAGTGCGTTACCTCCTGTTGCGGATCAATCACGTTGTGTCGTGTGGTGTGAACAGCTCAACAACTTGAACACTCCTGATTTCTCAGAGAGCAAGTCATGTAGTGTGAACCGCACAGTTCAGCCCGACGTTTTAAAATCATGTAGTGTGAACTAGGCTTAAGAGGGTTAAACCACTCTCTTCTCTCTCTCTTTCTCTCGCTTGACCCCTTCCTCTTGGTTTCACTTTCAGATTGAAACCCAGATACTGTGGTTTTCATTTGTGTTTCTTTTATTTCGACCCAAACCTACCCCTGTCGTATTCTGTGTCTTCACACCTGTAGAGCCTGAATATTCCTATTCGGTTAAGTTGAATTTAATTAAATTTGGGATTTAATTAAATCAATTTGCTTATTCAAGTTCCCCTCTAGTTACCAGAGCTATGAGAACACTCGATGTTTAATTTTTATTTTTTTATTTTATTTCAATTTATTTATTTACTTTTGTTTCAGCCTGAATTCTTATATTCAGATAAATAAAGCTTAACTAAATTTGAAATTTAATTAAATTACTTGATATGCTTCCCTTTCCCTTTTAGTTTTCTTAGAGCTATAAGGACGTTCTTACTTTACCTTTACCTTATTTTAGATCACTAGTCACTATCCTCATCTTCTCTCTCTCTTTAGGATTACAATATCTAGCGACTGTTGTTTCCTTAGCGAGTTACACAGGTCATTAATATCCTACTTCCTGTCTGTGTTTACCCATCCTCACTCCTTAGCACCAAGCTAAGTACATGAAGTACGGCTAAACACAAACGCACAGTAGGCCCCAGACAGAACTGGAAACACTTCCCATTGTTTCTTCTTCTTTTGGACCTTGAGATGTTTGATGTGTCCCTGCTAGCTTAGTCTAACAGCAGCATAACCCATAAGTGACTCCTGTTTACCTATGTCTCCTAGCTAAACCTAAATAGGTAAAACACTCCTTTCTTCCTCTTCTTTTCTGGTTTCATCCTATTGTTGTATTTTGGTTTTGCTCTATCTGTTACTCTCGTAGCACAACATGTGAGAAGAACCATCAGCATTCTTGAGTGATAGTTGTGACATGTAAAAGCCCAGTCATCAGTTGACGCTGCTTAAAGCACGTCAACTAGGATACTCAAAACATTTTGTTATGAGTAAGCTCATAGCTCACCACCTCAGTAGAAACTTGCATTTGCCTTTGCCCTCTCTATCTCGTGTCCCACAAGTGTGCCAGTAGGCCTCAGACATCCAGCCCTGCCTCCTACCAGGACCCCCTGGAGACCCGGCAGAGCAGTGTCATGGACATCCTTCAGCCTGAAGCAGGCAATGACCTGCCACGGCAGAGAAAGGAACAGTTAGACGACAACGAAAGCGGACGTCCGGCCTGAGCCACCAAGAGCTGACCAGAATCATCTTCTCCTTGGCCGCACTCCCGCAGGCCTCAAACAGGAGATAAATGAACTAATGCTGCCAGCCACAGAATTCCACAGAGAACAAACCCTGCTCAGCGTGAGAGGACACAGGACAGATGCAAGGACCCTGACAGAGCAGAGCAACTGAAAGAGATCATCAGTTTTCAGGCGGACGACAGCTCTGAGCACCTGCAAACCGACGGGTAAAGAACTGTTTCACTCAAAGAACTTAAAGAAATGGTTGAACTCAAAGAGAGCTAAAGCCATCAATGTGCAGCGGAAGTCCGAACACTGACTTAGCGATGCTGTAACATTATTGACGCACTGCATGTGGTCCAAAGAGAGCTGCAACAGTCCAACCCACGGCAAATGGACCACACAAGAAAGACGTACCCTGCTGACCTTCACATCAGCAGCGTAAGCTTCCCCAGCCCTGCACAAAGGGGGGGGGGGGGAGCCAAAGCCCTCGGCTTAACACTTCACCAGCCAGTGGCCTGAGAGCCCCTGCAGCTGCAGGAGGAAAAGGTAACTCAGACAAACCCTGCAATGGCACATGAAGTGACACTCAACAATCTCAAGTGAAAGGTCAGAAACATCCCTGTCAATCTACGAGACATTGATTTTCACCTGCAGTCTCCAACCGGTGTGGCACACCGAGACAGACTCCATCTGATCTGGACACATCCAGCCCAGCTGGGCCCTGCCCAGACACCAAGCAGGGCAGACCTAGAAGGGCCTGTGCTACCACCACCGACTCCGAATGAGTTTTCTGTGGAACTTACAACGAACCTGTGACGGAGGAGGACACCAGCGTCAAGAAACTTTTCCTCCAAAACCAGTTAGTCCCCATATTTTCACCTCCCCCCACGCAATGCCCACTCAACGATGCGTGACCTGATGCAGAAGGCCTCTAACACAGAAGGCCTCCTCAGAAAGCGTTCCTAAGACCCCATTGATTCTGAACTGCAAAACCAGAAGGCACACAGCATGAACACAATGCACGACTCTGCTACAAAGTTCCTAGTCAGCATAGGACATAAAACTTTTAAAGTAGATGAAAATGTGTGCTCAAAAGGAAGCAAGAGTTTGCATTAGTAGAATTTGAATTTTACTGATTTAAAGAAAATCTTGAATGCAGGTGTAAGCCTCACGTGCCAACAGACTATGCACTGCTTTTTGAAACATACAGACATTGTGCCACCCGCTGGTTGAAATATACACTGCTGCACATTAGTTTCCATGAAAATCACTTGTTACAGGAAATACAAACTCCAAATAGGGCATTCGTCACCCTAATGCCAGATAGTAAGCAAACCACCTGAGCTGGGAAAACTAGCATGACCTAGAGCCCCTTCGTAACTACTGTTTAGGAACACCGTTCTGTTCCTAAAAGTGCTTATTTGATCATTCCGATCCAAATAGGACATGATATGCGATACACATTTTGATCACTAGCTGCTGGCTTGTCTAAATGCAGATAAAACGATAGCTGGAATTGACGTCTCTACTTAAAATAATAATAATAAAAAAAGAAAAAGGTCTAAGGTCTAAAAGGTCTGGTATCGGTAATTTCAGCATTAAAGCGTAAGTCTGTTTGACAAAGGAATCTCATCTCAGCGGCATGTAAACTGTACCGGTATTTATTATTCTGCATTGGTTGAAGGAATCCAAATTGCAGTATTGCTTAATCTGTTTCTGACGAAGGAATCTCAGTACAGTGTTATATACACGTAGACTTGGGTGATGCTCCCCTTTCTACAAAGTAAAGACCTTACAAATTATTGTTAGATTGATGTAATTCACCTAAATTTTGGCTGCATCTACAAGCTAGGGATGCGCGGTATACCGGTACTGCAAAAATACCGGTATATATTATATGTCAAACGGTACAATATCATAATTTTGTTCAATTCGGTATTTGATGCGCTGCTGTTTCGAAGTTCACCACTAGGCGGCAGTGCGCTATCTAAACTGACGCGGGTCATGCCAATCCGGCAAACGGTGACAACAAAGGAACACGATGGATCAAACCGGATCAAACGAAGCTCATTCGAATTTCTTCACGCCCGAAATTAATAAATAGAGAGAGCAGTATGAGTGAAATAAGGCATTACTTTGCCTACAAAAGTCATGAGAAAAGTAAAGAAACAGATCTCAATGCACCACTCTGCAAACGCGGAGGCAACACATCAATTCTGCCTCACTTGACTCGTCAGTTGCTCATCTTGACTTGTTCAAAGAGTTCACAGATCGACAGGTTAGTCCATCATTCAACTGATTTAATTTAGACTTTTATTGAACACTGAACTGCGCACATACGTAAGAGCTTATCAATTATATGATACGGTAAACACAAAAGCTAAAATCTCCTTGCATGACACGCTAGAACCAATTCAGTTTAGGTCTCATCATTGTTATACTTTCAAACAAAACTAATTGAATTTGAATGAATAAAGAATAAAAAATTGAATAATATTAATTTTAGTATTAGTGATGGACAAATGAATGGCATATTAGTGCCGCTGTGGTGACCAAAGCAGAGAGAGAGAGAGGGAGAGAGAGAGAGAGAGAGATAGTAGTAATATGAATATTACTAATGTTACAATTAAGCTACATTTGTCAACATTCATTAGGTAACCTGACCTAACAGTATTATAGCATGTATTCATCTATATCAATCAGTAATTAAATGACCTAAAAAATTACATATACTAATACATGTTTAGCATGTTAACATTACTTTATGCAATGCATTAAACTAATATGAACCCAAACAGTAACCAAACCAAGATGAATAAATGCAATAATGTTGATAATTCTCTGTTGATGCATGACAGCTATGGTTTACATGTCATTTCATTATTCTATTATTATTATTAGCCCATATGTGAATCTATTATTATAGATATTAACCTATTTTAATTGTATAATTTCAGGGGTATTTTTTTTTCTAAATCAAAATTTAACCTACTGTATGTTCCCTGACTGATTTTTTTTTTTAAAATGTAGATTTTGATACCTTTTCTTTGCACATTTGGTAGTGGAGAGTTTCAAGCAGTGTTTTTTTTTTTAAGTATCACTTAAATTGAGACTTTTTTTTTTAACCTGTGGTATCGATTTAGTATCGATACCGAGGTATTAAATTCTGGTATCGTACCGAAGCCAAAATTGTGGTATCGAGCCATCCCTACTACAAGCAGAGAGCTACATGGCGATCAAAACTGTTCACTCGCTGAAAAGTCAGTATTTATGCATGAGATGGACGTAACTATATAGGCTTAGACAAGCTTTGACTTACAGCAAATCTATTTCCTTACTCTGTAAACAAATAGAATAAGTTGCGTAAAGTAAAGAGAAGAGTTCCATGAGTAAAATTTGCAATGCCAAACCACATTTGCATTTTACTGAATGTAACATCAAGTTCTTGAAAGACTTAAAGTATAGGCGCCCCCTTTTAACCCGTTTAAACATGCATAACTCATTTAAAATGTGCAGACATTCTTCATGGACTGTTGAATTGTTCTGACATGCACTGGTTCCCATGACAACTACTTGTCACAGGAAGTGCTAACTCGTGACGTCATTTTGTAAACAAACCAGCCTAGGTGGCTAAGCTAACTTAACCTAGCGTCCATCCAGCTTAGGCTAAGCTAAGCTAACCTAGCATCCATCCAGCTTAAGCTAAGCTAAATAATAACTTCTACAGTTAGCAGTTAGCATAATTCACTTGAAGCCTTAATTACAGCTTTTGTTTACACAGTGCAAGGTATTCTAGAATACTTTCTTTAACCCCAGTTAGGGTTTCTAATTCTTCACTTTCCGTACTTTCAATTCTTCTCAGGTAAATTTCACCTTCACTAGTTAGGCATAGTCCTGGCTGAGCGCTGTAGGCTAAATTTCCAGATGCCCTGTCAATTAAACTTAAGTTTAACTACATGTAAACTGTGTAGCTAGAGAATAATTTGTATGGTAATGAGAATTTCCATCAGCATGTTGACTAAACCTTTGGAGGGACACACACAGTGTGGTCTTGAAAAGGCAAACCGCTGTAACCCACTACGGAGTTTTGGCCCAGGCAAATCCAAAGTTTAGTCACTAGGCTACTGATTATTCTCACATTCAGATCATTACCGCTGTTTTGATTACTTACTTTATTTATTTTATTTTTTATTTCCACTTTAATAATAATAGCAGTCAGCTATTCCCTTGTCTATTCGGTCATCTATATGATTTAATTCCATTTCCTCTCTTGTTCAAATGTGGTTCTATTTCCCATTGGGCCCAGAAAGGAAACAGAGACACCTTTATTTGTGATTGTGTTTATTTTCAACAAGTGCACTCATTTTTGTGACCCTGCAACACAAGTAATTTCAACAATTACTAGGGCATAACTATAGTCCTGAGGATTGATAATAAGCATAATTTGAATAGGAAAGCTGTCCCTTTTCCTCCTATCCTTCACTTCGTCAAGCCGTAGTGAACCACCATTTAAGTCCAGAGAAATAATTTAGTCATAAGAACCATCTTAAGTCATTTATTTCATCTCGGCTATGCCCTTCCCAGGAAATACTCTAGGAACCACACAAGTCTTAGCCTCCTAACATCCACAGCTAAGATGATAAAGATACAAGAGACACATCACTAGCTAGATACACATGAAACACCTAACTTTATGCTACATATCTAGCGAACCCATTAAACTGTGGTCCTGAACTTTTAGGGTCATGTATTAGTCTCTCACCACAAGTGTGCCAAAATGTCACAGAGCCTCTGCTTAACCTGACCCCAACCTTCCAGCTTACCAAAGACTATGACAAACCAATGGACACTATGAGAAACCACCTCTAACCCCTCCAACCACCCACGAATGCCGTCTGCACCCACCGACAACCGGTGCCCAAGACAACTGAAATCAACAAGCACACGCTGCGTTCACAGGACAACACTCTGTGTTATGCACCTGATGACATCGCTGCGCCAAAGCTTGTGGTGCCAAAGTGCAAAAGGGGGGTCATGCCAGTGTATGCCCATGACGCACCATGTGCTGCACACCGCAGCACCAGAACACCGAAGCAAGTGGCATACCGGCGTCCTCGAAGCGGAAAGACTGTCCTAGCCAACAAAGGACGACAGTCGCTGAGATCTTTCCTCCCTTTCTCTCTCCCTCTCCCCTTTGTCTGTTCAAGGATGCTGCTGTGGTTAGTCTTCCTGGGCCTCCAGCCAACCAGAGGACAGCCGCAGTCGGTCATCTCACCAGGTCCGGTATCAGGCAGCGTCCCGAAGGAACAACCGGGACTCCTTATCACCAACTGCAGGACCCACACCCAGAGAGTGTATGTTCAACTCCACTCCCTCGCCCACGCTGAGGCCAATGTCGAACACATGCTCAACCAACTTGAAAAAAAAACTGTCACACAAACAGAGCTAGATGGACACAACAGCCGCTGCCGTCGGAAATCTGTTAACATTGGCATGTCCAGTGTCAACGCACTGAACCTAGCCACCGTGAGACAACGTGTGGCTGAAATTCAAACGGAAATCCCACAGCTAAAAGGGCAACTCACAACACAGAGTGCCTCCCTGCCGTCCATCGGCAAGACATCGAAGGGAACTGTGGTAATTCTCAACACCTACAGCGTTCTGCTGAACCAGACAGTGAACTCCATGAAACAGCTGTTTACTTTCTTCCAGAATGACTTTACTCAAACTCAGCTGGTCTGCAGTCTCTGATCCAAGACACACGCTGCCCTGCTGAGGCCAAACCTGAATCAAAGCTGGAAACCTCATCTTTCTTCAAGAACCACAATTTCACCCTAACTCCAGAATAACAGGTGATACCCAGTCAAGGCACCCTCTGCCCCAACACCTGCTGCAGAGACCTGTACTGGGCTACTGTCCACATCAACCGCCGTGGAACGACCACCGCTCCAGAAGACGCGAGCAACCAGAGGCCACCATGGCCTTCCAGCCTTCTATGACAAAGGTCTGATCTCTCAGCACTTTCAACTTCGATCATGGTTGTCCTTGAGGGGGACAACAATGGTCGAAAGGGGGGAATGTAGGGTCTGGACCAACCAGACACACACTAATTATTCATATTCATTATATTTAACGAATATAAAGGTCTATGAAACTCTCCCCCAAAACTAACCTCACAAATGAAGTTACTTTGTCAGCCGGGTGTCCGGTTACAGAACACTTTAAGACTGATAACAGACTTTTACGACCTCAAAGGAATGTGGCCACATGCGCCACATGCTTGAGAGAGAGACAATCTTTAATTAAATAAACTTTGCGGTATTACTCTGATCTATGAAGGAACATGCCTCACAGAAACTGTGATGATTTACTGTCTCGTGTACTATTAGGTATAACAACATGGTATGTTTGATTGGGGTATATGTGGTTGCACAACCACCCAACGGTCAATATAACCTCACCTGTATCGTTCTTCCTACCTAATTAATCCTCATTTAATGAAACATACTTTGATGTACATCACCTTCTCTTAGAATGCAATTTGAATTTGTTATGTCTATTTGAGCTTGAATGAACAGTCTAAGCACGCTGGGGACAAAGACCATAAATCAACTAAGAGCCGCTTCCCCTCTTGGACATGTCACCTTACTCATAGGTCCATTCAAACCTTAGGGGTTGGTTCTTTTTCAGACTATATCAGAGAGCAGGCAACAGTGACCGCCCTCTCTTGGTTTTCCATCCTGCCGCAAACACTGTCTCGGGTGATACGGGGAAACCCCCCCTCCCCCATCCATGGGGGCCAAGAGGCCTTCCAGCAGGCCTGGATCCCAACCAGATGCGGCCTCATGGAAAAGAGAGGAGACTCTCTCACAAAGAACCAAAGACAATCTCAGGAGTTTTGGAACAAAGACTCCAACCAACAACGACTCCAATCACCCATCCTTCCGACTTCCTCACTTCTCCTGGGTACTCGGCGTGGCCTCAACAGAGTCCCAGGCCTTGACCAAACCAATCATGCGTTCCTGGAGAAAGAGAACGCTCAACCAACTTCCACTTGACACTGCCGGAACCATCAACGACTTCAATTTTCAACAACTTCAAGAATTGTTCCCATTACAAATGCAAGTATTCAATTCAATGATATGTGAAAATGAAATTCTGATGGTTCTTCTCATAGACCCTCTTCCGGTTTCCAATTTCATCCTATCACTAACCTATTTATGTATTCATGTGTGTATGTTTTTTTAGTTTATTTATATTCATATAAATATCTATATTTAGTTAATAAAACTTGTATATAATATGTATTTGGTTCTGCTTTGTTTGCAATACAATGTCACTTTATGATCACGGTTTTTGCTACTGGCTCAACGTGCGGTATATGCGAAGAAATAATAATTCTTCTGTGGCCATGGAAGATACCCTTTTCTTAGAATAAATTAATAATCAAAAGAGTTCGTTGGACGAACTGATTAATTGATTGTAATATTAATTCAGCCACATCAAGTTAATCCAATTAACTGACCCAAATATTTATAATTAATAATAACAAGATATTATTGATTATTAATATTTCCAAAAAGCTGAGTTCCTTACACACTATTGTTTAAAACTTTTGGGTCAGTAGGTTTTTTTTAAGGACTTTGAAAGAAGTCTCTTATGGTCAACAAGGCTGTGTTTATTTGATCAAAAAAACAGTAATATTGTGAAATATTACAATTTAAAATCACTTTCTATTTAAATATATATATTGTTTAAATAAAAATGTATTCATGTGATGGCAAAGCTGAATTTTCAGAAGCCATTATTCCAGTCTTCAGTGTCACATGATCAAAAGAAATATTGGTATCCTTATTTTACAGTGTCCTTGTTATATGTACTTACCATAGTAATAACAGTAAGTTATTAACCAACTAACCCTCAACCAAACCCTAATCCTGCCCTAACCCTATAGTAAGTACATGTAGTTAATTAATATTACTTAGTACTTAAATATATACAGGTTCTTCTCAAAAAATTTGCATATTGTGATAAAGTTCATTATTTTCCATAATGTAATGATAAAAATTAAACTTTCATATATTTTAGATTCATTGCACACCAACTGAAATATTTCAGGTCTTTTATTGTTTTAATACTGATGATTTTGGCATACAGCTCATGAAAACCCAAAATTCCTGTCTCAAAAAAATTAGCATATTTCATCCGACCAATAAAAGAAGTGTTTTTAATAAAAAAAAAAAAAAGTCAACCTTCAAATAATTATGTTCAGTTATGCACTCAATAGTCAATACTTGGTCGGGAATCCTTTTGCAGAAATGAATGCTTCAATGCGGCGTGGCATGGAGGCAATCAGCCTGTGGCACTGCTGAGGTGTTATGGAGGCCCAGGATGCTTCGATAGCGGCCTTAAGCTCATCCAGAGTGTTGGGTCTTGCGTCTCTCAACTTTCTCTTCACAATATCCCACAGATTCTCTATGGGGTTCAGGTCAGGAGAGTTGGCAGGCCAATTGAGCACAGTAATACCATGGTCAGTAAACCATTTACCAGTGGTTTTGGCACTGTGAGCAGGTGCCAGGTCGTGCTGAAAAATGAAATCTTCATCTCCATAAAGCTTTTCAGCAGATGGAAGCATGAAGTGGTCCAAAATCTCCTGATAGCTAGCTGCATTGACCCTGCCCTTGATAAAACACAGTGGACCAACACCAGCAGCTGACATGGCACCCCAGACCATCACTGACTGTGGGTACTTGACACTGGACTTCAGGCATTTTGGCATTTCCTTCTCCCCAGTCTTCCTCCAGACTCTGGCACCTTGATTTCCGAATGACATGCAAAACTGAGCAACAGTCCAGTGCTGCTTCTCTGTAGCCCAGGTCAGGCGCTTCTGCCGCTGTTCCTGGTTCAAAAGTGGCTTGACCTGGGGAATGCGGCACCTGTAGCCCATTTCCTGCACATGCCTGTGCACGGTGGCTCTGGATGTTTCTACTCCAGACTCAGTCCACTGCTTCCGCAGGTCCCCCAAGGTCTGGAATCGGTCCTTCTCCACAATCTTCCTCAGGGTCCGGTCACCTCATCTCGTTGTGCAGCGTTTTTTGCCACACTTTTTCCTTCCCACAGACTTCCCACTGAGGTGCCTTGATAAAGCACTCTGGGAACAGCCTATTTGTTCAGAAATTTCTTTCTGTCTTACCTTCTTGCTTGAGGATGTCAATGATGGCCTTCTGGACAGCAGTCAGGTCGGCAGTCTTACCCATGATTGCGGTTTTGAGTAATGAAACAGGCTGGGAGTTTTTAAAAGCCTGAGGAATCTTTTGCAGGTGTTTAGAATTAATTAGTTGATTCAGATGATTAGGTTAATAGCTCGTTTAGAGAACCTTTTCATGATATGCTAATTGTTTGAGACAGGAATTTTGGGTTTTCATGAGCTGTATGCCAAAATCATCAGTATTAAAACAATAAAAGACCTGAAATATTTCAGTTGGTGTGCAATATATCTAAAATATATGAAAGTTTAATTTTTATCATTACATTATGGAAAATAATGAACTTTATCACAATATGCTAATTTTTTGAGAAGGACTTGTAATTACACTGTAACAATGACACCTTAAAATAAAGTGTAACTAAAATCTTTTGTAGCACTATAAATGTATTTACTGTTTGATGCATCCTTGCTGAATAAAATTATTATTTTCTATAAAAAACAAAAAGTACTTGGTATATATTTAATTAGGTTTAATTTGTTGCATCAAAACAAGAGCTGGTGAAATGTTCTCTTGTCCTTTAATGGTGCCCTTGTTCTTAAATCATCTAATGTGTCTAACCAGATGTATCGGTGTGTCGTCAGGAGGGAATAACTGTGAACACTGTCCTGGGCCCTGTGATGGTGGAGACCCTCGGGGAGTGCGGGTCCTGGGCCCTTTGAATTTTCATCCTAATGATCATGATCCTAATACGCAGTTGTTTAAAGGGATAGTTCACCCAGAAAGAAAATTCTGTCATTAATTACTCGCCCTCATTTCGTTCCAAACCCGTAAGACTTTCATTCATCTTCTGATCACAAATGAAGATCTTTTGAATGAAACCTGAGAGATTTCTGTCCCTCCATTGACAGCTGTGCAACGAGAAGTTAACCCCAGAAAGGTAGTAAATACTTCATTAATGTAATCCATGTGACTCTAGTGGTTTAACCTCAATTTTATGAAGTGACGCGAGTGCTTTGTTTGTGCAAAAAACATAACTTAACCACTTTATTTACAAAATATTAATCTGTTGCGCATTCACGCAACAATTTTTATTCTCACATTTAGTGTGGTGCTCTTGTGAACGCACGTTGGAGATTAATATTTTGAAGTGGTAAATTATGTTTTTTCTGCAAACAAAGCACTACAGTCGCTTTATAAAATTGAGGTTGAACCGTTGAAGTCATATGGATTACTTTAACGATGTCTTTACTACCTTTCTGGGGATTTAAAGTGGTAGTTGTGTAGCTGTCAATGTAGGGACAGAGAGATCTCAGATTTCCTTAAAAAGATCTTCATTTGTGATCAGAAGATGAACGAAAGTCTTACGGGTTTTGAACGACATGAGGGTTAGTAATTAATGACAGAATTTTCATTTTTGGGTGAACTATCCCTTTAAACCTTTTGCTGTTCTACGAAGTAATTTTTTTTTATACCAGCTGTATTTGTCTATTAACAAAGAAATTTTACTCTGGCTGAAGTTGATTGATGTTTGCTCAGTGATGTCAGACTCGAGCAGTATTGGTCAATTCCAGTGTAATGTCTCGTCTGGACCTCACAGAGCTCAGGCAATAGCATTTCTGTATGCTTGCCACGGATTCCCTTCATATAATCTAGCTATTATGGCTGTTTAAATATTTGTTTACACCCCTGACCTGTTTATTTGCATTGTAGACCCTAACTAAAGCATTTTATAGGTTTTTAAATCACCGGCCCATTTATTAGCATATTTGCTGTGATCATGCATTATTAACACTGTTGTGTGTGTGTGTGTCGTTGTTGTTGTTGTTGTTGTTGCAGTGCACTGTGCGGGCAGCCTCGGTTCTGCATGATAAACTATTTAAGACTCTACTTCTGAGCCCCATGCGCTTTTTCGACACAACACCCCTGGGACGCATTCTCAACCGATTCTCCAAGGACATGGATGAGGGTGAGGAACCTCTTTCTCTCTTTCTCAGTTCATAAATCCTTTTCAAATGCGGGATGACGGGGGCGTCTCAAAGAGTTTTGATGTCTCGCTCTCTCACACGTTGACTCTCTATTCTTCCTCTTTGCATAGTTGACGTGCGGCTGGCTATGCAAGCCGAAATGCTGCTCCAGAATGTGACACTAGTGCTGTTCTGTCTGGCAATGGTGGGCATTGTGTTTCCGTGGTTCCTGTTCTCCATCATTCCTTTAGGGGTGTTCCTCTTCATTGTCAACCGAATCTCCAGGTTTGGTCTCTCAGATTTATTAAAAGAAACCGATAGTTGTGCTGTGTGTAGCAAATTAGCTCTAAAGAAATATTAATAATCAATAATAACTTGTTATAATTGATTATGAATATTTAAGTCAGTTAATAGAATTAAATTAATGTTGTAAATTAATATTACAATCAATCAACCTGTTTGTCCCGTGAACACTCAGTGTTCATTGCTTATTAATTCTAAGAAATGTACATTTCCAGGGTATGGGAAATATCTTTCTTACTTTACAGTACTACTAAGTAGTCAAAATCTATGATTAGGGACTCTCAGTATATGAGCTTGAGACACGGACAACTTTACGTGTGACATGAACAAGACTTTATTAACTAGACTAAACATTTAAACTACTCTAACATACACATACATGCATGCACACAGTTTACCAAGGGAAAGAGAGCCGAAGCAGAATATAGGAAAGCGAGAAGTTATAGCATTGTTTGAAATTCAGCAGATCAACAGCCTTGAGCAAACCATCAGTTTAGCTCTAACACACCCTTCTTTGTGAATAAAAGTCTAAATTCAATCTGTTTATCATGATCGTGTCTCTTTTGAAAATTTGGACTAAACCGCTCAATTGATATCTATTAGTTTTACGATCACGACTATTTTAAGCGTCAAAGTGTCAGTTGTGTAGCTGTCAATGGAGGGACAGAAATCTTTCAGATTTCATCAAAAACATCTTAATTTGTGTTCAGAAGATGAGCAGAAGTCTTACGGGCGTAAATATTTTTGAGAGGTACGTCAAATTGCTAGCATTTTTAAACATAAAAAAATGGTAAAATATCATGTAAAATATGTTTAAAAATGGCAGCAATTTTAAGTACCTCTCATTTGCCAGTGTACTTCTGACCACTAGTTCTAGACATTGTGATACAAAATTTGTTTCTCTCTTTGAAGTGAAATGTGTTCGAATGTGTTCTTTTGCTCTGAAAAGACAACAGCACCACCCTCATGCATGTTTTTACAAAGAATCTGTCTTACATATCAAGGGCAGGTTTGTCCTCTTTCACCTTCATTTTAAGAAAAGTATAATTCATTACTGACATTATTCACAAGCCTTGTCTTTTTTACATATGCACTTACAAGCTAAAATCAGGCTAGTTTTTCATCAGTAATGGCCTCTGCCTCTGCCTTACACTGCAGATAGACTCTGCTGTCCTGTCTGCGATAGCGCTGACGTGTGAAAGGCCTCATAAAGCCCCGTATAAATCAGTTTAGAAGCCAGAAATGACTGCAGCTCAGCCAGGAAGATCCCCTCAGTCTCACTATTATTTTCCCCTGTGGGCCTCCATCTCACCACTAACCTGTCACATCACAGACAGTTCTGTGAGACACACAGATAAGCAGATGAGATGAGCCAGAGCTTTGATCAAAACTCAGCCGTATATCGCTGCTCATATTCCATGACTGGGTGACTTTTTGTCAGGGACTGAAAATATATATATATATATAAATAAATAAATAAATGTACTTTTCTGATTGTCCTTTTAACCCAAAGGGTTCTCATTCGTGAGCTAAAGCGCCTGGAAAATATCAGCCAATCCCCTTTCACCTCTCATATCACCAGCAGTCTGCAAGGACTGTCCACTATCTATGCTTACGGCAGGGGTGCTGACTTCATACACAGGTAATATTCAGACAACATAATGTCCTCCATGACTTTGCAGAACTTTTCACTGAAACGCTGAAGTTATGCTGGGGAAACTTTACTTTAGGTCTTTATGTACCATGGCCCCAGAAAGTATTCTCAAATTTCGAAAAGTCACACTCACCAATGTCATTGCATAAGATAATAATAAAAAATCAAAGACCAATCAAATTTGAGGACCGGAACTAACTGTTTTGTATTGTATAAATGCACCCTTGGTGAGAATAATATACATCTTTAAAACATATTAAAAACTGACCACAAATTGTACAAAAAAATAATTATCTGTTCTATTCCACCAGGAATCAAGCCCTGCTTGACACAAACCAAGCGTGTCACTATCTGTTCAGCTGTGCTATGCGTTGGCTGGCTGTTCGTCTGGATCTTATCAGTATTTCTCTCATCACCACTATAGCCCTCCTCATCGTCTTAATGCACGGAAACATTCCCCCTGCCTACGCGGGCCTGGCCATCTCCTACGCTGTACAGGTGCGCTGCTCTCACAGCCGAGTAGGGGACGTGTTGAAAGCTTGTAGGGCATTAGCATTGCTTACTATTGCTCATAATTGTTAATTCATAGTCCATTTTCTTTCCCTTCCCATATCCAGCTGACTGGCCTGTTTCAGTTCACCGTGAGGCTTCTTTCTGAAACCGAAGCCCGATTTACCTCAGTGGAGCGGATCAATCATTACATAAAGGTAGAAGCATCTGTGACACATGCGTGCGTGTTGTGTCGATGGAAAATAGAAAGGGACCGACCATTTGTTATTCAGCTGACACCGCTCACACAAGACAACAGCTCTTTACTTTGCACAGGCCGCTGAGCCCAGCGGTCAGTGCGCTGCATAGTGAGTCTGCTACATGCCGCTCAGCAGGCTTCATGGGATGCGTTTATTGCCAGCCAGAACATCATAGCTTATGACACAGCTTGTTTCAGGAGACTTTTATCAAAGCAGAACAGTACAGCTGTCTTAGCTGCCGTCCAAGTGGCGGAGAGCATTTTACTGTGATTAATGAAGACAATAACTCAGTCTCGCTGAGTTCTGAAGGACAAAGTATAAACATTATACCATTTATTTACTCAGAACCTGGAAAGCGAAGGTCCTCGACAGATCGCCGGATCCTCCGCTCCTGCTTCCAGCTGGCCAGCGGGTGGACGAATCACCTTCCAGAATGTAGAAATGCGATATCGGGATGGCCTTCCTCTGGTTCTGAAGAATCTCTCCTTTAGCGTTCTTCCAGAGGAGACCGTAGGGATAGTTGGCAGAACGGGCTCTGGTACACTCGTCTACTTGACTTTTTTATATCCTATCAGATGCTGTTTGTGTTCATCTGTACTGCGAGTCATATTACTGGTGCAGGAAATAGATTGTGACACAGGTTGGTTGTTTTTTCAGGGAAATCTTCACTGGGTGTTGCACTCTTCAGACTAGTGGAGCTCAGCTGTGGATCAATCATCATTGATGGTGTCAACATCGCTCACATTGGTCTGGAGGACTTGAGGAGCAAGCTGTCAGTCATCCCCCAAGAGCCGGTTCTTTTCATTGGTACTGTCAGGTACGGTCCACGTCACTTTACTAATACTAGCCATGTGCTTTCAGCTGAAGTCAAAATGATGCAGTTCACTTCCTTCAGTGTGAAAGTTAGACTATATTTTATCCATGTGGAATTAATCAGATTGTGAAAAAGTGGGCGTTGCACACCAGAATGGAGAGTCAAAACAAAGGCTCTGTTTACACCTCGTGTTAAGATGCGTTTTGTTTGGTCGAATCACAAGAAGACGAGGGAGACACATTCCTGTTTATACCTGGTGTTTTAATCCATCTCTTTTGTCCACTTTCAACCACTTCTGTCCTGATTTCTTCGAGGGGAGGGTCTATGGGCGGGTAGATGTATGTGTTTTTTCAGATCTTTTGATCTAAAGGACAAAATATTTACACAATTTACTTATGAACGCACCGAAGACGACAGAAAAAGACACGGAGAACAGCATATTTATTTTCTGATCTGACAGCCATAAGATCACACCAAACGCTGTGTGTGTGTGTGTGTGTTAGAAATCAGCAATGGTAAGAACATTGTGCTCATTGTGCTCAGTTTAAATCCCGCCTGGCAAGCGCGCTTCCCATAATGTTTACGCGTTAGGTCAGTAGGCGGAGAGTAGGAGATCTTTTGTGGCTGTTCAAACATATTCAACCACATGAGCGTTTACAATACGAAAGCAATCCGGTCTAATGCGTTTTCAACTACCTCTGGAAGTGGTCAAAAGTGGACAAGCTCCAAACATTTTAGACCCCTGCTTATGCCTGTATTTTGTGTCCTCCACTTGTGATCCAATCGACCAAAACGCATCCTAATACCAGCTGTGAACAGGGCCTAAGTAGTTTCAGAAGTTGAGTAAAATCAGCAAATAATTATGTTTTCACGAAAGATTGCAAAGACAAGCATTTTTTTTCTTTGTAATAACACGCACTTGATGAATCATGCACAGTAAGACCAGGGTCAGTTTATGTTAAACATGTGGACTAAGTTGCTTATCTCAACATCAGATCAAATCTGGATCCCTGGGATCACTATACTGATGCACAGATCTGGGAAGCACTGGAGAAAACGCACATTAAGGACATGGTGAGTAAGAGCAGGAGGTTTAGGAATTATTTTCCAAAGGCAAATGTCTTTGAGTAGCTGTGCCTTAGAGGTTGTAATGTGTTGATTTGGTTTCAGGTTAACCAGTTGCCCAATTCACTGCATTCAGAGGTGACAGATAATGGAGAGAACTTCTCAGTGGGAGAGAGACAACTTCTATGTGTGGCCAGAGCTCTTCTAAGACACAGCAAGGTAACTGTTAGGATTAACAGGATTAACTCCTGAACACTTCTTCTCAGCTCTGCTCTTTAATTAACAACCAGTTGGTCACGCAGAAGCAAACGAACATGCTTAAAATGTATTAATATTACTAGGAACTATATTGTGATGATCTGAGGTGATAAGTTCTTATCACCAACATTTTGTTACAAAACACATTGTGGTTGGCTCAAGCCATGTTTATCTTCTTTTCAAGTGAACCCATATTTAGTGATGCATTTTCTTTAAATGTTCTTGTGTGGTGGCATACATGCACCCAAAAATTAAAATGATGTCATAATTTTCTCACCCTCATGTCGTTCCAAACTTGTATGACTTTCTTTTATCTGTGGAACATAAAATAACATAATTTGAAGAATCTTGTCAACCAAACAGTTTTACACTTTAAAATTGATTAACCGGTTTATTTTGCTGCCTTAACTCTATTTGATTACATGATTAGTTGCAGTATATTATTTGCATCATTGTTTTTCTCCTACTGTTGAGAAGCACTGATCTACAATTCTGGTGAATCTCAGCTGTTGTAAAATGGTGAAACATTGCCACCACATGGCAGACAGTGAATGACTATTGCTAGTATAACATTTTATGCAATCTTTTCTTTTTGTTTTTTAAACTTGCCGATCATGTAAACCTGGGAAGCTTTGCACAAAATGTGCAATGATATCAGAAAGGGATGTGATGTAACTGTCTGTACAGAACAGTTCACATGGACTTACATCTGATCTGTGACACCCAAGCAGTTCACTCACAGTTTAATAATCCTCTTCTGGGAAAAATCATACCAATGGTTCCTCAACCTTTTTGACTCCAAGACCCTCCATTGTCCACAACAATATTAGAAGAAACAAAACTCTAGTTTAAAAAACCCAACTTATTTGAATCTATTGGTACTCATTGTTTCTGTAAATTCTGTTAAAAAAATATAATTAAAATAATGACATCAGGATTCCAGAAGTTTTTGGAACTGAATGTTCTTGTTATCCAATGAATTTACGTGACTCTTACAGTTGTTTGTGATTTACTGGATAAGTATTAGAATGATTTTAAATATAATTTTTAATTAAAATTTCTTCTAAATAAAATATCAGAAGTCATTGTGAAGCTCTCTTTGAATTGAGGTCTCTTAGTGACCCCTGTTTGAGAACCACTGATTTAGACTTTACAGTTTAAATAATAAACACATTTTTACTGAATTATTTGTGTATGTTCTTGAACAAAAATGAAAGACTATTGGTCAATCAATATGTCCTGCCCCAGCTTACTGTTCCAATAGGACATATGGAAAAAAAGAAAGAAAACTGTACACTGATGAGCCAGAACATTATGACCACCTGCCTAATATGCTGTTGGTCCTCTGCGTGCTGCCCAAACAGCATTGACCCGCCGAGGCATGGACTCTACCAGACTCCTGAAGGTGTCCCATGGATCAAACTTGTTGGTCCAGCACATCCCAGAGATGCTCATTTAGATTGAGATCTGGGGAATTTGGAGGCCAGTGCATCGCCTCTTCATCATGGTCCTCAAACCATTCCTGAACAATGTGTGGCAGGGTGCATTATCCTGCTGAAAGAAGCCACTTCCACCAAGGAACACCATTGTCCTGAAGGGGTGTACCTGGTCTGCAACAATGTTTAGGTATGCTGCACGTGTCAAATTGACGTCCACATGAATGGCCAGACCTAGAGTCGCTCAGCAGAACATTGCACAGAGCATCACACTCCCTCCACCAGCTTGTCAGCGTATCCCGGTGCCATCACTTCCCCCGGTAAACGGCACGCACGTACATGGTCATACATATGAAGAATAAAAAACGAGACTCATTGGATCAGGTGACCCTCTTCCACTGCACCAAGGTCCAGTTCAGACGCTCATTGTAGGTGTTTTCTACGGTGGAAAGGGGTCATCATAAGCACCCTGATTCGTCTGCCGCTATGCAGTCCCCATGTTGAGACACATTTCTCCCAATTAAAATTTTGTGACTTGTGACCAAAGTAGACCTTCTGTTGGCTTGGACCAGACGGGATAGCCTCCGTTGGCCTTGTGCATCGATGAGCCTTGGATGCCCTACACCCCCGGTTTTTGGTTTGTCCCTCCTCGGAGCAATGTTGGTAAATTCTCACCACTGCTGACCGGGATCAACCCACAAGTCTTGCCGTGTCAGAGATACTCTTACCCAGTCGCCTTGCCATAACAGTTTGGCCCTGGTCAAAGTTGATCAGATCTTTATTCCTGCCCAATTCTCCTTTATCCAACACGAGAACTGATTGTTTGCTTTCCTTCTAATCTACACAGACCTTAAAGGCCCACTGAAGAGCCTTGAAACGCACAGCATTATTCAATGAGTTGACGTAATTTCCACTTAAACAGGAAGACCGAAAGAGATAGTCTCTCTTTTTAAATAGTCAATAGCGATTTGTTTGTATCACAGCTCGGCAAAGCTGCAGTTGACAGCTTATGACAGTCTAATAGATTTCCCCTTTAGATTTTATATGAAACTGTTACTAAAGCAAAACTGTAAACATAATTATGTTGAGGATGTGTATTTATGTTGGTGAATGACACCGGTGTTATCTCTTGCTGTTTCTAATGCTTAGTCTGTCTAACCGTTTTTCCTCCTAACTCCTCCATCACTTTAAAATAAAGCATTCTGTGTAGAATTCAGATGGGTCCGAATCGTTGGAGATCTGTGCCGACTCAGTGCTCTCGTGTCTCTGGACCGAAGCGGACTGTGTGTGAGCTGTGTTCAGTGACACCAACATGAAACCAGACTTCCATATCCCCCCCTAAATTCATGCAGTTAGCTAACATGTATTAATTTAAGGCAGAAACAATGAGCTCATTAAAGTAATTATTACAAGTTGTGAACATAATGATTACAATATTAAGAAAA
The DNA here is from genome assembly GCA_026230005.1 of Gila orcuttii. Lineage (NCBI taxonomy): Eukaryota > Metazoa > Chordata > Actinopteri > Cypriniformes > Leuciscidae > Gila > Gila orcuttii. Next base: position 27,847,138 of record JAPDVR010000016.1, on the reverse strand, counting down.
TCTCGCAGTGGTGCATGTTGATTCAGAGTTGGCATCATCCGAAGTCCTGTCATGAGTTGGCGCCGTCTCTTCACAGGTGTTTGGTCATCTGAAGTCTTCATAAGAGGCTGGATCCAAACTGAAGTTGGCGTAGATGATCAACGATATTCGCTTCACCTGAGACTGGTCATAATGTTTTGGCTCACCAGTGTATGACCATTTCATGGGGTGCTGAAATGTAAAAGAAATGAGAAGCCTATTGTCCATTGAAAAAATTTTGATTATAACATTGATGATCACAAACTTGTGCTGTATGTGTATTTCAGATCCTACTCTTAGATGAGGCAACATCTGCTATCGACACAGAGACAGACCACCTCATACAGGACACTATTCGCAGCTCTTTCAGCGGCTGCACCACTCTAGTGATTGCCCATCGTCTCAACACTGTGCTGAACTGTAACAGGATCATGGTCCTGGACCAGGGGCAGGTGGGTCTCCACTTTCATCTGCTGTTGTTTTAATGATAATCATACAGTGAACCCAAAGGGACAGCATTAGTAGAGCATGTTCATAATTAATATGATAATCAGCTCCAAAGGTTCAGCTTTCAGTCTCAAATTAGATAAATGTGTTAACTCTTAAAAAAGCAGAATGGTGTTAAACTTTTAATTCTATATATACACAATGTATATCTACAGAGAGCTGTCAGAAACATTAACATGCAATTAAAGTGTTGTTTTGAAAGTGTTAATGTCTGATGGATTCTCATTACATGTAGAATAACTGACTCAGAACAGTAAAGTTAGTTTTAAGAAAAGCTTAATGTGTCATTTGTCTAGAGATTGCACTTGGTTTGATATTTTGCATCAAAAAACTGCCTAGATGTATACATTATGGACTATAAACAGTAAATCTAGACAAAGTTATGTTCATGTAACATTTTATCATCTTTGAAATAGATGTTGGAGTTTGACACCCCTTCAAACTTGCTGGCCAATGAAAACTCATGTTTCCATGCCATGATGGTGGCAGCAGAAGAAAGGCTCACCTGTAAGAACTAAGCAGGCGTTGAACACACAGACCCTCTGCTCAACAAAATATTCAGAGAGACGAGAGGCCCTCCAACCTGCTGCTGTGAAGATTTATACCAGATGCAGAGCAAAAATCCTTCAAGCTGCTGAGATTTTCCGTTTGTTTGTTATACTTTAAGATAATGATAATGTTGTTGTTCGCACGCTGAGTGATTTTGAGTTCATACGGTATATGATGTCATGAAGGACAGCTTTCCAATGGAAACATTTATGTTGATGGCACTTTATTTGTGTTGATGTGTGAATATCCTGCCGGCCAGAGAGGCGTCCTGACTTTTCCAGTCAGTCCAAACAAGTGTTGATTGAGTGCATTTCTCATACTGGACTAGATCTTCTGCCTGTGTTTGGAAGAAGTAAATTTAGCACACTGATAAATGTAATTTATTTACTTTTTCATTTATTTGCTATAATTCACGTTGGGCTCTATAAAGTATGCAAGATATGTATTGACCATAATGTATTATTGAATTGCCTTGTATGTATCTGACGTTTTCATGCATATGAATCCAACCAAAGATGACATTCAAATCAGTCACACATATCAATCATTCCAGAGATCAGCACCAAAAAAGAGAAATGCGTTTTATTTTCATTATTCTTATTTTTTTGTTGTTGTTGCCACTCATACTGTGTAAGTTATGTGCCTCTGCTGTTATATATTTGATGGATATCTGTCAAAAGCATTGTGCAATTAGTGTTTTAGAGAAGAAAATGTGCAGCGTGATTTCTTATAATAATTCATCAAGACAGTGCTATTTTTATTTGTATTCTAAGTGCATATTTCTGTGTTATCTGACATTTTCTCAACAAAAATTCTTTAAAAAAATCCCTTAGATTATTGAGGAGTGCCTGTACTTCTTCATATCAAGACTTCACTGCGTGATCTCTTCTGGAATGAATGACAGTTTTGTATTTTCCAAGCTGAATTGCACAGGTACCTAAATTATGCAGGAATTTGGGTCGATAGGCCTTTGGGAGTCTATTTTTTTTTTTATATATATATAAATAAACGTATGCCACATCGTGCAGTATCTGTTTAGATATTAATCTTGGAAATATCAATATAAATATAAATCAGTTCACAAGCTCAGATATGTTAATCATTAAGAGTTGCCTTGTTCTTTAAGATCCAGAGATTATATTTTTGTGGTTGTTGAACATTTGATTTATGATTATTATAAAAATGTTTTATTGAATAAAAAGTATATTTATACATTTAACTGCTTTGTGTGTGTGTAAGACCTTTGTCAGAGTTGAAATATTATTTTTAAACGGTCATGTAATTTTGTTCCTGCATGCCTTTAAACACCATTTAGGGTTTTGTTTTTTTCAAAATATGACACTTTATATAAAGACAAAAGTAATATAAACATTGAATAGGAACAAAATATTAATATTTCATGGTTCTCACTTTGGACTTTTATCATCCTAAGCAGTGATATGCATTTTCATTTGCCTATAGTAACTCATCTAATAAAAAACACAACACGAAACAAAATAACCACTACGACGCTGCAGGAGCTCTTGATCGAACAAATAAAGTCCTTATAATCAAAGAAGCTCCATTATTTTGTACTGAAGGGACTTTTATGTTGTCTTGTATTTTCCCATCAATCCTGTCGGAACGGAAGCATCGGTGAAGCTGCGGAGCTCTAGCCGCAGCAGCAGCGCTCAGGATCGGCCACACACCGGGCTGACATGCCGCGGGGATGATGGCTGCCTTCGGCATTCTGAGCTACGAACACAGGCCTCTTAAACGGCCCAGACTCGGTCCCCCGGACGTCTATCCACAGGACCCGAAGCAAAAGGAGGTTAGGCCACTTTCCTCCTTCCTCTCTAGCCACATTTAACGTTTAAATAGTGAATTAAAGGGTGTTTTTTTAGGGCTGTTAAGACGAGGCCCTACCATCAGCTAACGACAAATAACAATGAACCGAACGGCTCGACTAGCTGAACAGAAAAGCATAATTTTATTGCCTCAAATTATTTCGGTTTTCATCTTTAGTTGTTGTTGCAGATGGCTTGAGAGACAAAGGGGATATTTTATTAGTGAAACACCGCTTTAAAAATGACGTAAGGATCTATATGTATCGAGCTTTTTGTTTAAAGCCACTTTCATCGTCGCAGTGCCATTTAAAAAGCGCGTCATGTGAAATGTACGACTGTTAATAATCATTATCTTGTGTTTTTATAATAATTAAATAAGTATTTGCAATCAATAAAGCTTTATTTAAGATGTAAACAATCCCAATAGCCTGTTAGTAGTGTTGGGTTTGTGTTTGTTGACAACTGCTCGTGGATTGAAGTGTTTGTCATGGATGTGTTTTAAAACCTAGCGAGCTGTCTAGATGGGCAACATTTGTGGGCATCATTGCCTCGTTCAGAATTTTGTATATTAATGATTTATGCATGCAAAAACGATGTACGTGCCTATGATGCCTAAAAATGGTTTCCATGACACAACCATTATATCACAAACGCATTAAGACTGTTGTGAAGAAGATGATATATATATATATATATATATATGTATATGTGTGTGTGTGTGGATTGCATCACAAGTCTTATTTTTCAGCATTGCATGTGGTTTCTTATACTCCTGCCTGCAGCTTTTTCAATCTGAATTCAGTTTGTCGTCTTGGTGAATTTTAAACTTTCATAAAGGACGGAGGACTGATTAACTCTGATTAACTGGCGCTTGATTAACTCCCCTGCACACTGTAATGAGATATGCATGTAGTAACTGAAACTATCACTCTCTCGTTGATTAGGATGAGTTGACGGCATTGAACGTCAAGCAAGGATTTAACAACCAGCCGGCTGTTTCAGGCGATGAGCATGGCAGCGCTAAAAATGTCAATTTCAACCCTTCAAAGGTAAGATTAATTCATTGAGAGGTCAATTGCATGCATGCATTTTAATACAGTTTTAACCTCATTCATTTACACTGGGGATTCCTGTTTCCTTCTGCTTTTCAGATTAGCTCAAACTTCAGCAGCATCATTGCAGAGAAGTTACGCTGCAACACATTTCCAGACACTGGGAAGAGGAAGCCGCAGGTCAATCAAAAGGACAATTTCTGGCTCGTCACAGCCAGGTCACAGAGCTCCATTAATAATTGGTTCACGGACTTGGCCGGGACCAAACCCCTTACTCAGCTTGCTAAAAAGGTTAGCTTTTGCCTGGTTCCTTTTTGTGAACTCTGAACAGATCACTTGTTGTATTTCCTTAATATGTTAATAGCCCACAAACCTCTGAGCATTACAGTATTTCACAGTAGGAGGTCAAATGCTCTTTTATCTTGGGGTTTGCATTAGTCTAATTGCTGTGTGTGTGCTCGCTAGGTTCCTATCTTCAGCAAGAAAGAGGAAGTGTTTGGCTACCTTGCCAAATACTCTGTGCCGGTGATGCGATCTGCTTGGATGATTAAAATGACTTGTGCGTATCACGCTGCCATAACTGAAACCAAGGTGAAGAAGAGGCATGTCATTGACCCCTGCATAGGTTAGTGTGGTAAATGTGCATCATTCTACATGCTCATATAAGAATTTGGCTGTATCAAACATGCAGCATGTCCTCTTTTAGTTATCGAAAGAAGATAGGATGTCCTCTGTTGTTGTGCTGTGTAATTGGGCTTTGTGCTGCAGTGCCTCACTGGTTTTATCTGGCTTTCCTAGAATGGACTCAGATAATTACTAAATACCTGTGGGAGCAGCTGCAGAAGGTGGCAGAGTTTTACAGACAGTCTCCCAGCCAGGGCTGCGGGTCTCCTCTGTCCGCTCCTCCTGCAGAGGTCGAAACTGCAATGAAACAGTGGGAGTACAACGAGAAACTGGCCATGTTCATGTTCCAGGTGGGTGGACCCATATTTACTTGAAGTCTGCATGAACAAACATCTTTTCTTCCCTATTGGGACATATCCGAGTGAAACTGCTTCTCGAGCAAGAACAAATGTAGGGTGGGCTTGATTTTGTCCATAGGGAATTGACTGGATCATGGTTGTGGCTTGCTATTGGTCAATTTCATGTGAGTGACAGGTTGTCCTGTCCTCGCACCAGTCAACGCATCATCAGAGAAGAAAGGAGATGTCGCTGCAAGTGGGGGGGGGACACATGATTTAAAAAAATGAGTGCTTGGAGTGCCATTTGGGACAGGGCCAAACAAGTGAAGTATTTATGAGCGAGTCGTTGAATCATTCTTTCAAACCATTTATTTTTTTTAAATAATGCACTCAAATTAATCAAACGTGTCCAAATATATGTATTGGTTAATCTGATGCGTGTCATTTATGTGCTCATCATGGCTCAATTATAGTCATATCTTTTTTTTAGTTTATTAAGTTTGGATAGGAGAAAGAATTGAACATGAAAAATGACACACCTCGCCATTAATACACTACCATTCAAAAGTTTGGGGTCAGTAAAATTTTAAATGTTTATGAAAAAAGACTCTTATATCCACCAAGGCTACATTACTTTGGTCAAAAACAGTAATATTTTTAAATTTTGTTTTCTATTTGAATATATTTTAAAATGTAATTCATTCCAAGCTGAGTTTTCAGCATCATTACTCCAGTCTTCAGTGTCACATGATCCTTCAGAAATCATTCTAATGATTTGCTGTTCAAGAAACATTTCTTATTTTTATCAATGTTGAAAATAGGCCTGCACGATAAATCGTTATAAAATCGTGATCTCGATTCACCCTGTTCACGATTTAATTTTTAAATGACTTCGATTTAAAAATAAAAAAATCGGCCTTTATTTTGAAGCGTGTATCGCCTACTACAGTGTGTGTGTCCAGACAAAGAAACACTCACAACAGAAAGTAGAATGGGGTTAAAAAAAAAGAAGGCTGTCTATGAAGTAAATGTGTCTTATTAGTGGAATATTAAACCCAATATAACACTGTGGTGCGCGAGCACTAGAAACGCGCAGCGGCACAGACGCGCGAGCTGGTCAAGCACATCCCTTTAAACAGACATCAGTGGACATGTTGTAGTTCAGTCGGATGTCAATGGCGAAGACAATTAAAACGAGTAATCTAGCTTATTATTAACGTCGTTAACTGACGAGAGAGAGCGCACTTCTGTTGAATGCTCCTGGTCGCTCACGTCACGTGTTATTTGGATGAAAACTAAATCGTATATGTAAGTAAAGTAAAACATGACCTGTTACCTGATTTATGTATAACGAGTGGTTCTCTACATTATTACTGGGCGTTTGCAGGTCAAGAAGTTCAATGAACGCAAACATCCAAAGCGCGCGCACCGCAAACCAGCGTCTCAGCGCGCGAATACTGAATTAAATTGTCTTTCACGTCTTGCGCTTGTACGGACGAATTTACACAAAATGATGTAAAAAATAAAGTCGGTTATAGTAAACAAAGTTTACTAGTAAACAAAGTCGGTTATATCTCAAGTGAATGTAAGTTAGCCTTGTACAAATCGGGGTCCGTGCGTTCAGTCTTAAAGGGGCAGGAGTTTAATAAAACTGCTGCTGTGTTTTCATATTAATCAAAGGACAAAGAAATTGCTCAGTGCTCTAGACTAAATAGTCTACCCTTTTAAACTTTACAAAAATATCCATCTTTATTTAATTTATACAGTAATGAATATGCAATTTTTTCACATTTGATTACTTTATTCAAATGTATACCGATCTACTCTAAAAACACTGTTTATTTAATTTGCAGCTTTTCTTTGTTCTATTTTTGTATTTATTTGTCCTATTTGTAATTCCATTATTCTTATTTTGTTTTAAATACATTTAAAAATTACAAATGCAGTGACAATTCAGGGATCGGTTATTGAAGTCCTTGAAATCCAAAAAAGTAGTGCTTGAAAAGTCCTTGAAAGTCCTGGAATTTCATTTTACAGAATCTGTACGAACCCTGATTACACTTCATGAGAAAAAAATTGTGAAAAAATCGTGATATCAATTCTAAGCTAAAAAATCGTGATTCATATTTTTCCCAGAATCGTGCAGGCCTAGTTGAAAACAGTTGTGCCGTTTAATATTTTTGTGGAAATCATGATGCTTTTTTTTTAGGATACTTTGATGAATAGTAAGAACAGCATTTAATTGAAATAGAATCCTTTTCTAACATTATAAAAGTCTGTTCTGAATAAAATTATTAATTTATTTTAAAAAGACCCTACACTTTGAATGGTAGTGTATATGTGATATGTGCTGATTGTTTTTGAATAGAGCAAAAAATATGAGATGTAAAATTACTTGATGCGTGATATTGGTCATACTACCATTTATAATTCATTTGGCAATTTATTTTTTGTGGATGGGATTATTGTGTGTATGTGTACATAGGATGGCATGTTAGACAGACATGAGTTTCTCACTTGGGTGCTGGAGTGTTTTGAGAAGATCAGACCCGGAGAAGACGAGCTTCTGCGATTGCTGCTGCCGCTCCTGTTACAGGTTAGTTTAACACAATTTACGGTATTTCAATGAATTCTGCAGATTTTTCTCCTGAAATCAAGGCAAATGGCCCATAAAAGCTTCGGTCTGTCTTGATAGTCATTTTCTGAATGGAGTGTGATTATTTTGACCTCTTGTCATTATTTCATTCAGTATTCTGGGGAGTTTGTGCAGTCAGCCTATTTATCTAGACGGCTGGCGTATTTCTGCACACGCCGGCTCAATTTGCTGCTGAGCGATGGCAGTCTCGGCCCGGGCCCAGGCGGGCACCCGGCCCACAGCATTTCAGCACAGCAAGGGAACGCTCTGCCCCCCACCCCCACCTCCCAGCCTTCAGGGGGCAACCAGCCCCAGACCCCCTTCACAGACTTCTACATCTGCCCCCAGCACAGGCCCGTGGTGTTTGGACTCAGTTGCATGCTGCAGGTACTGTCTTATGTGTCATTCCAGCTGCATTCCTCTGATTCCAGTCTTCCTGTTTATTGATGTCAGTTTGTCCCTGTGTAGAGTATCGTGTTGTGTTGCCCCAGCGCTCTGGTCTGGCACTACTCACTGACAGATAGCCGTAATAAGACCGGCTCCCCGTTAGACCTCTTGCCGATCGCCCCCTCTAACCTGCCCATGCCGGGGGGCACCAGCACCTTTAACCAGCAGGTTTGTTTTATATCATCTGATCCTCTGGCACTTCATCTAGTGAGTTTGTCTAAAGGAATGTGATGTTTCTCAGGTTCGGGCCAAGGTTCGGGAGATTGAAGAGCAGGTGAAAGAGAGAGGACAGGCTGTGGAGTTCCGCTGGTCTTTCGACAAGTGTCAGGAAACCACAGCAGGTGGGCATGAACGAGCTGTTCAGTATGGACAGGACTTAATTTATTTTGGTACAGCCTGTTAAATGTATAATCCCGATAGGTTTCACTATTAGCCGGGTTCTGCACACATTGGAGGTTTTGGATAACCACAGCTTTGAGAAGTCTGACTTTAGCAATTCCCTGGACTCGCTGTATAACCGGATCTTTGGCTCGGGTCAGAGCAAAGATGGACACGAGGTAAAGACAACGGTGTTTTCATTTGTTTTTATGTGGTCCCACTGGACAAGCTACACTACAGTTCAAATATTGGGGTCAGTATTTTTATTTTTTTGAGAGAGAGAAATTTATACTTTTGAGGATGCATTAAATTGATCAGAAGTGACACCAAATACATTTGTAACGTTACAAAAGATTTCTATTTCAAATAAGTGCTGATCTTTTGAACTGCCTATCCTCAGTTTGATGTTTAACGTCGTGTAATGTGCTGGTAACTGTAGATGAGTCCAGACGACGATGCGGTGGTGACCCTGCTGTGTGAGTGGGCTGTTTCCTGTAAAAGGTCTGGGCCGCACAGAGCCATGGTGGTGGCCAAACTCCTAGAGAAGAGACAGACGGAGATTGAGGCAGAGGTGCTGTTGGGAACAAAAAACACTAAACATTATTTTACATTATGAAAACAGTTTAATAATGTCCAACTGCACAGTTCACATTTGACCGTTTCTGTGTGTGTTTTTAGAGGTGTGGAGAGTCAGAGGTCGTAGATGAGAAAGGCTCTGTGTCATCAGGGTCTCTGTCTACTGCCACACTGCCTGTCTTCCAGGACGTCCTACTGCAGTTCCTGGACACTCAGGCCCCTGTGCTCAGTGAGTCAATATATCAGTGTCCATTGGGATGTTTTTTGGTTCCATTTCTGTCTTTAGGAATGGATTATACTTTTAAATTAAGTTAATCTTTGTCTCTGTGTCTGTGAAGCTGAGCCCGGAAACGAGAGCGAGCGAGTGGAGTTCTCTAATCTTGTGCTGCTCTTCTGCGAGCTCATCCGTCATGACGTCTTCTCACACAACATCTACATGTGCACCCTCATCTCCCGGGGTGACCTGGCCTCCGATTCCCATCTGCCCCGCCCACGTTCCCCCAGCGACGATCCCTCTGACGAATCAGAGCGCAAAGAGCAGGATGCAGGAAGCAGCGTTAAAATCGAGGCAAGTAGCTAATTTGTTTTTCAGTCACAGTGTAATAGAATTGGTTTTAGAATTTAGTCTTACTATAATGCTTTAATTCTTTTTTTTTAGGATACTGGTATGTCAGAGTCGATGGAGATGGATCACAACTCAAGCGCTAACTTTGATGAGGTTGGAGAGAGTGTTTCACAATACGTGTCTATTTTGTAATAATGATGGTATAATGGAATGGAATAATGCATCATTGAGCATGTTTACATGCACACCAGTACGCTGATAACTCTCAAAAGTCAGCTTATTAAAATAACCTGTTGTCCGGGTTTACATGCAAATCAATAACCAGAAATCAGGTAATTTCCCGGTAGTGATGTCAAATCAAAATAATTTGAGTATCTGACTCCGAGTATTTCATTTATGTCGGTTGTGATGTTAAATAAAGCATTAAAAACCGAAGAAGAGTATTACAACATGTCAGCGTGAAACTTACGGCTAATATATTATCCTCTCATGCAGTTACAGTTGCAGCATTTTGACTGTACCACTTCTTCTGCACGAGATGAGAGCACTTTTATAGTTTTTTTGGGGTCAAAAAAGAGTCTGAGTTTCTGATATATTTCCATTCACAGTAAGGACACGTGCCTGTCACACATAACACATGCAGACTTCAATAAGCCGGCAGAAAGCAGGTTCCTGCATTTGCACACTGGGTGAAATCAGCGCAAGGGCCAAAAATCTGTCTGTGATGATCGGGTTATGCTTAAGCCATTTCTGACCTTACTCCGATAAAGAAAAAAAACGGGTTAACACGTTTACGTGATCATGTGCGTGGTCCGTTTATTAAGCTTAATCAGGTTAAGAACCTGCATGTAAATGCACTCATTGTCTGAACCTTCAGCAGATGTTCTCTCCTCCAATGCACTGTGAGTCGAAGGGAAGCCCTTCCCCGGAGAAACCTGCCCAAGAGCAGGAGAGCAAAAACACTGCCAAGGATATGGGCATGGACCCGGCCTTCCCCCTGGTTTACGAGCAGCCTCGCCACATACAGTACGCCACCCACTTCCCCATTCCTCAGGTGAGCACACTGAGGATTTATGGGAAATTTTGTTTTGGCAAAAACAAATTGTTAATTTTTGTTTGATCAAATAAGTGCCTTGGTGTGTATAAGAGACTTCTTTCAAAAATATAATAAAAAATCTTACCAACCCCAAACTTTTGAACTGTAGTCCACATGACTAATATTCTAATTAAATTGATTGTTGTTCAGGAGGAGAACGCAAGTCATGAGTGTAACCAGCGTCTGGTGGTTCTCTATGGAGTTGGCAAGCAACGAGATGAAGCTCGCCACGCCATCAAGAAGATCACCAAAGACATCCTGAAGGTTCTCAACCGCAAGAGTACAGCAGAGACAGGTGTGGCAATGAACACAAACCAACCGTTTAGTTATTAACTGATTTTGATGAGTAACTATAATAGGGGCTGTTTACACAACACCGTTTTCTACTAAAACCGTAAAACTTTTATGCGTTTTGGCTGTCATGTACACGACAAAGGCGTTTTGGGTGCCTGAAAACGTGATTCAAAGTGCAAGTTTTTGAAAACTGTCTGTCTCCGTGTAAACAACAAAAATGCGAATCTCTGAAGATGATTGCTGTGGTATGTAGCACAAATTATTTGTCCCAATCAATCTTGACTGCGATTATGTACTTTAGCTTTACCTATTGGCTCTGGAGTGACACATTTGGATATCTGTCTCTCCTCATATAGACCATTCTTCATTAATGCTCAATTTCATTAGTCTTTTTTTTTTTCACCCTATTTTCCATTCTGCTCTCTTATTGACAGCCCTTCATTGCGCTGAACCTCTAAATATTCATAGCTGTAGCCCCATTTCAATGCTAATAGCAATCATTGACTTTATTAAATTCAAGCTTAGCTGCCGACTCGGTCAGAAAGAGCAGCCCTGCTTTTGCTTTTACTTTTTAATAGAGGTGTAATTGAACATCCCATTATTTCCCTCGCAGCAGACTAAGTGTTGCCTTGGTCCTGACATTAAACGGCTCAACCCACAGCTATTACTATTTCAAGCATGGCACAGAACAATGACCCGTCATGAATAAATCACCCATCCAGCTGCCTTTCATTTAAAAAAACGTTTGACCTCAGTGGTTGACTGATGGATGCTTGATGGTGCACTTTAAACTTGATAGCAATCTCTGTATTTCATCTTCCTGATATTCTTTTAAGGGTCACAGCCTGTTGATGGCACGTGGTCTCTCTCATGTGTGCTGTGAATTCATTGATTTTTGTCTTTTGCTGTCTTTCCTTAGGAGGTGAGGAAGGCCAGAAGAGGAAGAGGAGTAAACCCGAGGCCTTTCCCACTGCTGAAGACATTTTCTCTAAATTCCAGCACCTCTCACACTTTGACCAGCACCAGGTCACCTCTCAGGTCAGCCTGAGTTAAATGAATGAACTACTGTGGCCTGTTTGTTTTTCCCACAAGTTTGTGTCTTAAGCCCAAAATACACTTTGGAATGTGGAAAACAAAGTATACTTGAGGCTTTAGATGCATAATTCCATTAAATGGGGACGTAATCTACCTTTTTGTAGCACTAATAATGTTTATTCAAGTTTTTTGCACCAAAAGCAGTTTCATTTTTCACCCCTTCTCTTACTCTAAATGTGTGGACACATCAGCAAAATTTTTGTAACGTTTCACAGACAAAATGGGTCTATTGTCAATAGCATAGCAAAGCATATAGCAACACTCATATATTGACCACTATAATCTATTATGATGATAATCAAGCAGTCTTAAATTAGGCTATACTGGTGTGTTTGGGATCTCACAGGTGTCCAGGAATGTTTTGGAGCAGATCACCAGCTTTGCCTTAGGGATGTCCTATCACCTCCCACTGGTCCAACACATCCAGTTCATCTTCGACCTCATGGAGTACTCTCTCAATATAAGTGGCCTCATTGACTTTGCTATACAGGTATGAGAGCTGATCCTGTTTGGAATTGTACAGTACCAGTACCTGGCTGTGATGATCGGGTTATGCTTAAGCCATTTCTGACCTTACTCCGATAAAGAAAAAAAGCGGGTTAACACTTTTACGTGATCATGTGCGTGGTCCGTTTATTAAGCTCATTGACTTTGCTATACAGGTATGAGAGCTGATCCTGTTTGGAATTGTACAGTACCTGTACCAGTACCTGGCTGTGATGATCGGGTTATTTGCACTTGTTTTGGAAACATAAAAAAAAAAAAAAAGTCTCTTATGCTAACCAATGCTTCATTTATTTGATAAAATAAAAACAGTGATCTTGTGAAAAAGTATTACAAATTAAAAGGACACTTTTTCTATTTGAATATATTTTAAAATGTAATTTATTTCAGTGATGTCAAAGCTGAATATTCAGCATCATTACTCCAGTCTTCAGTGTCACGTGATCCTTCAGAAATCATAATAATATGTTGATTTGCTGCTCAACCAGTGTTTACCAGCCAGAGCAAACTTTTCTGGAAAGTTCGCTTTGGCAAGCTGTTTTGAATCCCAGAAACAAACTCTGATTTGGCCTGATTTTTTTTAAAATTACATCAGTTCATTCTTCGATTTTGCTTGAAGTATGTCAGGGCCTTAAATTGTCTCCCTTTTTTGATTTAATACTGCTTTGTATATTGGTGATTAACCTCATTGTGTGTTGATCGTGTAGCTGCTGAATGAACTGAGTCTGGTGGAAGCAGAACTCCTGCTGAAATCCTCCAACCTGGCAGGCAGTTACACTACAGGTCTCTGTCTGTGTATCGTGGCCGTTCTCCGCAGATACCACTCCTGCCTCATCCTCAACCCTGACCAGACCGCACAGGTCTTTGATGGGTATGTCATATTAATGTCTACTGTGCTCGATGGGGCAGTGCAAAAACATCTTTTGGAAAGATGTTAAGCTGTTTGGACAGTGATGAATGTATTGTATCGTGCTCGGCAGGCTGCGGATTGTTGTCAAGTCTGGTGTGAATCCTGCGGACTGTTCCTCAGCTGAACGCTGTATCCTGGCCTATCTCTACGACCTCTATACCTCCTGCAGTCACCTAAAGAGCAAGTTTGGAGAGATTTTCAGGTGAGAGCAATGAACTGTGAGTACTTTTTAATATATCTCCATATTCCTGGTGGTTTTGATGACATTCCTCTCTAATGGTTTCTGCTTTTGTGTGAATTCCCACAGTGAGTTCTGCTCAAAGGTAAAGAATTCCATCTACTATAACATCGACCCATCAGACTCCAACATGCTGTGGGATCAGATGTTCATGATCGATGCCATCGCTAATCCTACCGCACACAATATCAACCACTCCATGGTGGGAAAGATCCTCAACGACAGCCCAGCTAACCGCTACAGCTTTGTGTGTAACGTGCTCATGGACGTGTGTGTGGACCATCGTGATCCTGAGAGGTTGGCGTCTGATTCTGTCGATTATGTTTTGAGCGGGGTTATTATCATTAACTGAAACTATTACAAAGCATTGTCGTTCATTCAAATAAAGCTGAAGGGTTAGGGTTACATTTAGATGAAAAACTAAACTGAAATTAGAAATGTTGCCACGTCAACTAATGGAAATTTGTTGAAGCAATAAAATTGAAAATATAAATAAATTAAATCAAAATAAATTAAACACAAATAGTTGTATTAAATAATAATAATAAAACAAAAGCACATTAAATTGGCAATTTTTAAATCAAATAAAAATACAAAAGTTAAAGCTAATTCAAAATATACAAACATGCACATATATAATACACTGATTTTGAGTAATAAGCCATTACAGTGCATTTTTTGAGAAAACAGATCAGTGTTCATTAAAAATATACAGAGTAATAGCTTTCTTTAACACAAGGATTGTCTTATTAGTTGTTAGGAAAAATAATGGCCAAATTAAAATGTGTTGTTGCCAAAACAAATGACCAAGATGATTATTGTACTAACTGGCCCTGAGTCCTTCTGCATAATCCTCCATAAGCATCTTCAGTAATAGCAGAACAGCTGCATGGCATCTCTACTATGGTGAGCAAATGTTGTGTTTTGTTTCAGGGTGAATGATATCGGTATCCTGTGTGCGGAGCTGACGGCGTACTGTCGCTCTCTCAGTGCTGAGTGGTTGGGAGTGCTCAAGGCTCTCTGCTGCTCTTCCAACAACGGCAACTGCGGCTTTAACGATCTACTCTGCAACGTTGACGTGAGTCGCTATATCTTTTGTGTAAACCCCTAAAGGGGCAGTCATAGCAAAATTTCAGGCAAAAAAGGAGTGATTAATTAATCCCAGTTCACAGAGAACTAAGCAATTTTCTGTTTGTCAGGGCGGCAAATTTGCTCGATCAATTTGAACTTGTTGTAAATTCTGCGTGTGGAAATATTTCACCCTCACTTGACATTTCTAATTGCTTGGATTCCTATTGAAATGACTGGATTTTGCCTGTGAAAACAGTAAATGTCATCCCACCTTAGTATGTTGTCTGCTGTTTGTGCATATTTGTGCTATCATTGTAATAGAAAGATTTTGGTCATGTTTTGTGGCATGCCTAATGAAGATACTCAGTTATGAGGTCTGGTAGACTTACTTTGTCGGCTAGATGTGTCTCTGTTGCACAGGATGAAATGTTTAGTCGACTAGAATGACTACTAGATGTTCTTGGTGATAATTGCATGTGTTTTGTCTTTGGCAGGTGAGTGATCTTTCTTTCCACGACTCACTGGCGACATTCGTTGCCATCCTTATAGCTCGGCAGTGTTTGTTGCTGGAGGATCTGGTGCGCTGCGTGGCCATCCCCTCCCTCCTGAACGCAGGTACGGCTCTCCACAGTCTTCCACAGCCACATACCATACAGACGCTCATTCACTGCATGCCTCACTCTTGGAAGTGCAGGTGTTTCGTTTTTCACACTTCTATAAGAGAGAGAGATGTCAGTACTAACTGCCTGCCAGTTTGATGTCTCCACATTTCACACTGGGAAGCTCTATCTTTAGCGGCACTGCTGTGTGTCCTAGAGCCAGAGAGCTGTTTCCACTGCCCAGTGCCCACAGACTCACTCTCTCTGTCTCTGATTGGCTCACTGCACAAGGAGCTATTCAGGGCAGCAGTGAAAGACCGAATGATGCTGGGAACACATACTTTGTCACTGATTTCTTTTGGGTTCATTTAGAGGGATCATTTTCACAAAATCTATTCTGGTGTGGTTTACTCACCCTAATATCATTACAAACCTGTTTGACGACTTCTGTGATTTTTTTTTTTTTTTAAGTATGCAGAGTGCTGTTTTTCATAATGGAATAAAATAAAATTAAAATAGCCAGATCGCACCGTGCTCAAACCCACCTCTTCAAGCGGGCCAGGGCATGGTTCAGCGCGATGACACTAGTAAAACCAGCCTTGTAGGGTCAAACGTGCTCAGGCACAGTTCAAATTGCTTAGTGTGAGTTGACCCTTAATTCCAGCTTTTATTCACTTACACATTAATCAAGACGCATATGAAGAGCTCTTCAAATATAGTTAACCGAAGCTCAATGTTCTTGCTTGATGCATGAGAACCAATGAGGTTTGTTCTTTGCGCGTCAAGCAAGCATGTTTGAGCTTCCTTTTACCATATTTGATGAGCTCTAGGCATCTTCCCTCTATGTGCCTTTTTTTTTAGTTCAACAGTGGTGTCATTCAGTTTGGAACAACATGAGGGTGAGCAATTCATGACAGCATTTTTGTGTTTGATTGAACTAACACTAAATCAAGTCTGAGGATCCTTCTGGGAACTTAAAAGGATTCTTAAAAGGTGTTTTTTTTATCCAGCTCGTTTGAGTCACCGGTGGTCTGCCTGTGTGGTGGTGTGCAGTATTGTGATCTGCCTCCATGCAGCTGTGAGAAATGATGGGGTTGTGACATGTTCATGTTTGTGTGCAGCCTGTAGTGAGCAGGACTCTGAACCTGGAGCCAGACTGACCTGCAGGATCCTGCTTCATCTGTTCAGAACCCCACAGCGCAACCCCTGTCCACAAGACGGCACTAAATCAGGTAACGAGGAACACACACTCCCCTCTACACATCCCACCTGAACAACTCTAGACACTATTGATATATATATCCCCAAAACTGAGAATTACGTTTCTGTCCACAGACAAATCCACAGTGGGCATCAGATCGTCCTGCGACCGACACTTGCTGGCTGCTTCTCAGAACAGCATTGTGGTGGGGGCCGTGTTTGCCGTGTTAAAGGCCGTTTTCATGCTCGGTGAGATTTTGGGTATCTTTTTGTTGTGCATTCATGTTTTAGCCAATCAAACAGGAAGAATAACGTCTCTTGGTGATCATACAGAAGCTTTAACTGTATCCAGTGATTAGAAAGCAAAACAAGAGAACCAGGAAAGGCTTTTGGTAAAGGAAAAGAAAGCCAAATGAATCGGAGACGGTGCGAATGGGAATCCAGCTGGAAGTTAGATGTTTATGCAGAATTTATGGTTGCCTAAAAGTGTGACTTTGTGTTTATTCTTTCCAGGAGATGCTGAGCTGAAGGGTTCTGGCTTCTCCCATCCTGCTGGCTTGGACGACATTGGAGAGGATGACATGGGCTCCAAAAAATCTGGAGGACGTAACGTCTCTATTGAAACAGCCAGTCTGGTGGTTTACGCCAAGTATGTGCTGAAGAGCATCTGCCAGCAGGTGATGATTTTAAGAGGATCAGATTCTCATCCATGGAAAGATTTGAGCTATTATAATCTGTATTATAAAATAAACAGAATAAAGTTGTGAAAATAATTTCCTTGGCAAAGAAAGACATTCTTGAGTGACGTCCTAACCGCTAGCTTAAAAGCGAGGATGTAATCTTCCAGATCTTGTGGAAATGCGTCTCACTGTTATTTTATTTTTAATTTCTTTGTGGGTTTGCTTGTTCACGTGACAATTCGCGTAATTTACGGCAGCATATTTCGTCTGTCTCCTGCATGCGAAAGGAGGGGAGAAGGAAATGGGTAATGTCAGTTCATTCTTCATGTGCGTAGGGGTGTGCGATATGTATTGTCTGTGATGATATTGTAATCATTGTTTTAACTATGTACGAGGCACTGCGAGGCGAGCTGACATCACTCGTGCTTTCACTGCGTGATGTGTGCAGTTATAAGTATGTCCCCAAATTAGTTTTTGTCTTCTATTTAGATCATATTACGTTGTTATATTACAATATCACATGAGCAAGAGTGGCGTTTTCCCGTGCACAATTGCAAATGTGCTATTTATTTTATACAACAATTAACATTGTGAGTTACATTTTAGACACAATATTGTTTATTTTCCCTTTATTTCGCCGACGAGAATTTCAAAATGAAACCGTAGCAGAGTCTCCATGCAACGGACAGCGATGATTTTTTTTTTTTTTTGACTGATATCCGCATTTTGAAGAATCAGTTTAATGATTCAATGAACAATCACTTGCTGCTTTCCTGAATTAATCAGCCGTTTGCACAAATCAGTTGAATGAATGACTCCCTCAACTCACTTAAGACAATGACTTCCTGCCACCTACTGGCGGTTTTAGTTTCATATTTAAAGTACCCTTTAATTAAAAAGTTAAAATAAAAACAAAAACAATCTCTCAGCATTATGTAATTGTAATTGGCATATTAATGCCAGTTTTGATGCCGCTTCTGTCACCTCTGCACTGCAAAGATGGATTTTGATTTAATTTGACTGGTAACAGTGGTACGGTATTATTATTGTAATAGAATTTAATTTGAATGTTAGAATTTGACAGAAAAGGGGATGCATACATCTAATAAGTTTAGAAAAAAAATCCATATATAGGTGAAAATGCCCCTGGAAATCAATTTAAGGTGGCAAATATTGCCCCTTAATAAAAATGTTTATTTCTGTCACTGTTGTGAACTGACCACTGCATAGAATATGAAAAATATTAATATCTTTGAGAGTCAGCTGTCAACAACAGGCCTAAACCAGCCATAGTACCAGCACAAAAACACAATCAGTAAAATATCATCTAATTATTATCAACAAAACATTTTGATTTCTTCAGGTCTTAAAAAAGCCTTAAATTTGACTTTAAAAAGTGTGCAGCAACTCTGTAATCCTCCAAATTGTGTTTCCGTCACTGTAATGAACGAAGACTCAAAGTGATCATGATTTGCAGCATGCTGCTCATTTCCATTGTAGACTAGGTGTTTTTTTTTTTTGTAGAAAACAATGGAACACTTTTCTTCATTTAAGAAGTTTGCGTTCCATTTGTCTGTGTTTCAGGAGTGGGTCGGCGAGCGGTGTCTGAAGTCTCTGTCGGAGGACAGCAGTGCACTGCAGGATCCAGTGCTGGGGAACATCCAGGCTCAGCGGTTACTGCAGCTCATCTGTTACCCACACAGGCAGCTGGACAGCGAGGAGGGCGAGAATCCTCAGAGACAGCGCATCAAACGTATCCTGCAGGTCACACGCTCTCACATGACCCCATGATAACATCTGCTCCGGAGTGGACTGAGCTTTTTGTAGTAGTATAGAGTGAATTTTTTGATATTCCCAACTCTATGTTGGGGTTAACGTCTAAACCATTAATTTAAATATTACTTTAATTGGAAACACTGCATTATATAAACATTTAATGCCCCAAAAAGTATTTTTACATTTTATAACATAAAAGATCTCTAACTTTGTTTTGCGCTGTTGCTTTGGCAAAGTGTATCTGGCAATCGAATTGAAATCTAAATTGTGATATCGCTTGTGTACTCACAAAAATCACAAAATGCTGTAATTGAATTTAATAAGTAGGCTCAGTTCACAGTAAATGATGCAAACGCCATCTCTGCATGAGCTGATTTTAAAGATGCATGTTGGAATGCAATGTGCACCAGGGTCACTATTTTTTTACAGTTGCATAATTTCTAACATTTTTTGGACGGATATTTACAGCGTTTCACTGGATTTGTATTAGGGCTGCACGATTAATCGCAATTAACCCGAAATCGCGCTTAAAGGGATAGTTCACCCAAAAATGAAAATTCTGTCAGTATTTACTCACCCTCATGTTGTTCCAACCCTGTAAGACCTTCGTGCATCTTCGGGACATGAATTAAGATATTTTTGATTAAATCTGAGAGCTGGACTACTCCTCCATAGGCTTCTTAAGGGATTGACACTTGTTCCCCTAAAAGTTATTAAAGACATCGTTAAAATAGTCTAAGTGACTACAGTGGCTCAATCTTAAGTTTATCAAACGACGAGAATACTTTTTGTGCGCAAAAAAAACAAAAATAACGACAACTATTTATTTCAACTATTCATTTCCTTCTCTGTGGGCCTCGAGTCAGTTCACTAGTGTAATAGCATAAGCTTCTGTTGTTGTACGTCACACGCATCACACACATGACCAGCGTCAGCCAATAGTGAGCCTACGTGTGATGTAGCACTACGCAATCACACTACGTTAACTGACCCCTCTCTCAGATTTAATCAAAAATATCTTAATTCGTGTCCCGAAGATGAACGAAGGTCTTACGGGGTTGGAACAACATGAGGGTGAGTAAATACTGACAGAATTTTCATTTTTGGGTGAACTAACCCTTTAAACTGATTTGGCTTAGTGCGATTTACTTAGCTTGTCAGTGACGTACGGCTCTGTGATCAGTAGTAAATGCTGATCCATCTGAAAGCACTGCAAGTTTGAGTCACTTATAACATGCATTTGAAAAAAGCAACACGTGTCAAACATCTTTCCAAACATGAGAAGCATTTATGAACCTCTTGTCCAACAAAAGACTAATATTCAAATATTCACCAACATGTTTTTACTCCAAACTAATAAAATATTTAATATACTTACAATGAAATATTAATTTTTACAGTGATTGTATATCAATAGTAATAAGTTCCTGTACAAAATTAGTCTGGAATCCACCCACCATAGACTCACAGAATCCTGTGGGAAACACTGTAATATGCCATGTTTCTACACATTTTTAAGGAGCGTTCTGAAAACAGTACTTGTTTTTGCCATTCCATTAGGTGATGCTGTAGGTGCAGAAAATACACACATACGCTTTAAAACCCAGCAGACTAGGTCTGCATACATGAAGACAAACCATGTGGTTTGGTGTTTTAGACACCAGTCTGCTCTGTTCTGTTCTGGCTGTCGGCAACGCAAGAGCAGCAGAGAGTGAACAGACAGTCATTTCCCCAGGCTTAATTATTTATTTCACACCCTTTAGCCTTTAAGCCATTAATGATTTGTGTGGGTCTCACAGCAGCTCATTATTCTGGATTGGTTTTCATCTTCATAGACTGTGAAGACAGGGCTCCATCATCGCAATTAATATCCAGCTGGGCTCTTAAGCTCTGCTTTGATTCCTTTTAAATGCATTCTTTCCATATTCCGTCTGTTTTTCTGCTTGCAGAACATGGACCAGTGGACCATGAGACAGTCGTCTCTCGAGCTGCAGCTCATGATCAAGCAATGCCCGCCTAATTCAAACTCAACTAATGTAAGTGCTTGCCGAGTTCAACTTTGCTTGATGATTTCTCATCCCTTTTTTAATGTTCATAATTTCTTGGTACATCTGAACCAACTCTTTACAGGAGCTGTATGCTCTCCAGGAAAATATAGCCAAGGCCACCATAGAAGTTTTCCAGAAGTCTGCTGAGATGAACTCTAGTAATCCCACCTGGAATGGCTCGGCTGTCTCTGGCGGCTCCGTCTCCAATAGCAACAGTGCCAGCAAACTGAAACCGGTGCTCAGGTGGGTGACCCCAATCATTGCTTTCTGCCTGTGGTCATATTTACTTTTAGTTTGATGTCGGCGCTGCTTGCTTTCAAACCACATAAATCAGTGTTCCTATCAATGTCTAATCTGGGAAAAGAGATTTCTCAAAGAGTGTTTCTCAAACACTGTTGTTACTGTTTGTGTTTGGTTCAGTTCCTCTGAGCGTTCGGGTGTCTGGTTAGTGGCCCCTCTGATTGGTAAGCTGCACACCTCAGTGCAGGGTCATGTGCTGAAGGCCGCAGGTGAAGAGCTGGAGAAGGGACAGCACCTGGGACCCTCCTCACGAAAAGAAAGAGATCGGCAGAAACAAAAGAGGTACTAAACTGTTAGCATGGACTTATAAGCTGCTGCAACATTCCAACCGTGATGTGTTTTTTTTTTTCAGTATTCTTTGAATAAAAAGTCCCTTTTGACCAATTTAATGCGTACTCGCTGAACAAAGTATTCATTTCCTTCAACCCCCCAACTTTATATCAATAATTTGTAGCACTAAACAAGATATTAATTATAGGTTTACGCTAATTAAAAATGCACTCTTTCGCTCTATATTTGTGTGTTGTTTGTTTTGTTTTGGAGTCTAGGCATGTTCAGTAATGCAGTTTATCATGATAATGAACATGTATAATTGAGTTATCAAGGATCACCGTTTTGTTCATGTTTTCGTTTCTCTTTCAGTATGTCTCTCTTGAGCCAGCAGCCCTTCCTGTCTCTGGTGCTGACGTGTCTCAAGGGACAAGATGAGCAGAGAGAGGGTCTCCTGACTTCCCTCTACAGTCAAGTCCAGCAGGTACCTCATCAACTCCACCCCTCAAAAACACTGTATCAGTCCAAAGAGACGTGGAGCACTCACAATGTATTTCCCCATCAGATTGTGACTAACTGGCGTGAGGACCAGTACCAGGACGACTGCAAAGCCAAGCAGATGATGCACGAGGCCTTGAAGCTGAGACTCAATCTGGTGTGCAACTGTTATCTCTTTCTCTCATACATCATCTGCTTTTAAGATGACAAAACAAGTACAATCTCTGTGTTGATCTTCCTCTCATCAATTTCATTTCCTTGTATTGTGTGCCTGAGGTTAAAAGACAAATGAATGTCAATAAGATCTGGTTAAACTGCACTGAACTCTTTTTTTTTTTTTTTTTTTTTTTTTTTTTTTTTTTTTTTTTTTTTTTCTTGTCACGTGGTCTAGGTGGGCGGGATGTTTGATACGGTGCAGCGTAGCACACAGCAGACGACAGAGTGGGCGGTGCTTCTGCTGGACATCATCAGCAGTGGTACAGTGGACATGCAGTCAAACAAGTGAGATCCGACCCCCCTCATTCACTGCCACTGATCGTCTTTGCTATACCATCTGATTTGAAAAGATGTTTGTTCTTTTCCATTAGTGAGCTCTTCACTACGGTGTTAGACATGCTGAGCGTGTTGATTAATGGCACTTTGGCGGCTGACATGTCCAGCATCTCTCAGGGCAGTATGGAGGAGAACAAGAGGGCCTACATGAACCTGGTCAAGAAGCTCAGGGTGAGACAAATACTGATACTGTTTAGAAAAAGCCTTGCATTGAAAAACAGTCAGTGTTTCATAAGCATCGCTATTATTATATCTTTCTTTTGACTTTGGATTTATTCTAAAGCCATAAACCCAAAGCATTAACATGAACAATACCTCAGAAACATGCAGCATGAGGAGAGGTGCATGCTACTGCTTTTCTAAGTCACTCATTTTCTGACTTTGCTCAAAATAGCATAAACTACACTACCATACTTGTATTCAGTAAGGACACATTAAATTGATCAAAAGTGACAAGTAATTTATAATGTTACAAATTATTGTTTCAAATAATGCTTTTCTTTCAAACTCCATTCATCAAAGAATGCTACCTTTTTGAAATGCTGTTTCCACAAAAATATTAAGCAGCACAACTGTTTTCAACTGATAATTATCAGAAATGTTTCTTGAGCATCAAATCAGCATATTATAATGATTTCTGAAGGATCATGTGACTGGAGTAATGATTCTGAAAATTCAGCTTTGCATCACAGGAATAAATTACATTTTAAAATATATTTGAATAAAACGGTTATATTGTGAAATATAATGACAATTTAAAATTTAAAATTAAACTTTTAATTGTATTTTTGATCAAATAAATGCAGCCTTGTTGAGCATATAAGAATGCTCTTTCAAAAACATTCCAAAAAAAGTCTTTCTGACTCAAAATTTTGAAAGGTAGTTAACTCTCAGCTTGGCAACTGTAATGAGCAACATCAGTTTTGCAAGCGCCACTCACTTTTTCTTCCGAAAATGTAAGACTCCAGTTTGTTTTGTCCTGCAGAAAGAACTTGGTGACCGTCAGTCCGAGAGCTTGGAGAAAGTGCGTCAGTTGCTGCCTCTACCCAAGCAGACACGTGATGTCATCACATGTGAGCCCCAGGGATCGCTCATCGACACAAAGGGCAACAAAATTGCTGGATTTGAAAAAGAGGTAAGTAGCAAGCCTCTTTGGTGTTGTAGTGCTGCTCAGCTGCTGGCCATTCAGTTACCTTTGCATTCGTTTTGTGATCTCTCGCACACAGGGTCTTCAAGTGTCGACTAAGCAGAAGATTTCTCCATGGGACGTGTTTGAGGGGCTGAAGCACTCTGCTCCGCTCTCCTGGGGCTGGTTCGGAACCGTGAGGGTCGATCGCAAAGTCACAAAGTTTGAGGAGCAGCAGCGGCTCCTGCTTTACCACACCCACATAAAGCCCAAACAACGCAGTTACTATCTGGCGCCCCTCAACCTGCCCCTAGAGGAGGAGGAGCCACCTACACCTGTGGCTCCTGAGCCGGACAAGAAGGTGGAAACCGGGAAGCAGGAGAAGAGCGTCAACAGTGTTGCACCTGACAATAAGAAGAAGAAGAAAAAGAAACAGACATCCGCAAATAAACAAGAGGTACAAAAAATATGTTTATGTATGTATATTGAAAAGCTATAAATAGAAATCAAGATGGAAATCAAGATGTTTGATTGGTTCCTGTGGTCTAGGACTACAAGCCGCCCAACTCAGGAATCATGCAGTACACGCCACCCATGGACATGGGCATGGGCCAATCGAACATGCCTTTTCCGATGGGCTACCGGCCAATGATTTATACCCAAAACCAGCCTCTACCACCAGGTCAGCACATATCCCAGCGTGCCTAAACATCTCAAACACATTACATGGACATCTTCTATTTATCGTCTTCCACATTTTCCCCCTTAAGGAGGCCCCGGTTTGGAGACCCCTTTCCGTCCCAGGACTCCTATGACCAAAATTCCTCCACGTCCCTACACTATGGCTAATATGCAGGCTGCTGGCATGGGCAACATGATGGGAATGGACAAGCAGTACCAGTTGCCCTATAAACCCCCACCCAGCATGCCTCAGGGGCAGATTCTCCGTCATCACCTACAGGTCAGACTGGTGAGTCTGGTTTTACTAATCAAGACCCCAGACCAAAAACACACGGTTTCCTTGTTTGTATGATTGTTTCATCTAGGGCTGGAACAACGCATCAATGCAATCTATTATGTCTATTACATAAATTAGTTGATTTGCCTGGAATGCGTTGATTCATTGCGCTATTTATGTTCCCCAATGATGGTGGCTCCCGGGCATGCTGAAAATCAGCTGTTATTACAAAAATATCTGTCTCGATTTGAAGTGTGGGAATAAAATAAAATAGTGCTCTGCACACTCTGTAAAAGGGAAATGGCAGCACAACTTCTATGCAGGAGCATCTGCACCGTTCGACTGGCCATGAATTAAAATTTTAACATAATTTAAACTAAAACACAATTTTTTTTGTTTATTTTTGGCTAATCTATATTCCAAACTTGCACAAAAACTGCATTACAATAATTTCCCGAAATGTAATTTGTGTTAAAATATTACAAAGTCTGTAAACAGGACATTAACCCTTTCGCACGTACGATCACACCGGTGTGATCAGTCTAGGCTGGTCCCTGGAGCGTACGATCACACCGGTGTGATTAGAACGGTCAGTGCATCACGTGATCAACTGCTAAATTCAAATGTGCTTTGGCGCGTTGGCTGGCGCTGAGCCAGAGACAGGCGCGCTCAGAGCTGTCATATATCACAACTTTTCAGTGTTTTCAACCACATAATGTTTATTTTAGGTTCCAGACATATAAGTACTAAAAAAACAATACATTTAGAGTTCGTAAAATACACACTGATGTCAAAGGAAGAGGCAATAATAATCCTTTCCATTATCAGATAGACATTGTGTAAGTAATTTTAAAGTTTACTCTATTCTTCTCCCAGTTCACCAGCCACTTACTTGTATGTATTTCGGGAGAAGTGGATGAATTAACGTTTTGTAAATCCAACAGATCCGATTCTCTGAACTGCGTCTGCGGCACAAACTAAGATGGCGGCGCCCATCGCGCATACAGCTCAACTAACGCGATCGTTATAAAGGTGTTTAAACAACAAAACACTTCCACTTGCATATATTTGACAACCGGAATATCAGATATTTCATGCCATATCAAACAAATTTGTGAATATTTTGAATAAAAAAGGAAATATGACATAAAAGCAGATCATCATTCATTCAGCTCTGTTGTTGCTGCGGTGTGTCACGTGACAAGCAATGACGCGTCACCATGGAAACCATAAAGTGACACATTCTAAATAACGGTCGCCTTGAAAAACTCACGCTGGGGGGTCAGCCAGAATATTTTAAACTCACGTGTGAAAGGGTTAACACAGGCCAGAGACGGGACACGGTGAAGACAGACGCAAAGACCCTTTTGAACATTCTGTTAACTATAAGTAACTTTGCAACTACATGTCAACTAACTCTCATTAGAGTATTAGTAGACTGTCTGCTTAATATCTGCTAACTCTTTATTGATAGTCCTCCAACAGACACTCTACTGACGAGAGGTAACTTTGCAACTACATGTCAACTTATTCTAACCCTAACTCTACCAGTCTACTAATACTCTAATAAGACTTAGTAGACATGTAGGTGCAATGTTACTTATAGACAACAGAATGTGTTAAAGGGACTGTCAAAATAAAGTGAAACCGAAAAATGTATATATTGAATTGAGGGTGGGGGTTTAAATAAATGTATCTCTGAAGGGAACTGACTGTCTTCAGAATAGTTTCGATGGCGTTTCCTTTTCCTCTTCCCTCCGTATAAAGTAGTGTTTATAAGTGCAGCTGCTTTGTTTATAGCAGCACCCAAAGAAATGCTTCTTTTCCATAAGCGCCACCTGCTTTCAGAGAGTTTGCATTTCATTTAGTCCGTCTGCTATTTTTTATTTTTTTTGTGTGCTTATGTAACAATTTCACAAAGCTAAACTCAGACTATTCTGTATTTGCTCTAAGTCTTGAAATTATGCAATCTAATTCAAATCAAAAACAACTGCTCATGCTACATGTGTGTAGCATCTTTGTTTGGATCGTGATTAGGCTGGGCGATAAAACGATAATGTCTCGCGACAGACACGAACATATAATCAATATCAATAAAAAATGCGTGCGATAAAACGCTCACATTTTTTTTTGTCTTCTTCGAAAGAAACCAGGTTGCGAATCTCAGAGAACGGTTGACTTTCATGATTATCGAATGTAAAGAGTTTTATCTTTAAAAACTGTTTAACTTATAACTCTAGTATATAGGGCATAGAGTAATGAAAATAAAAATCGCTAGTTAATACCACTAACAAGGCTCAAAATAGCCCAACACTAACATGGTGGCATAAGTAGGGTCTCTACCTGCAAACTGAAGCATTGAGAACTTTGTAAGTGTACAGACAGTTTAATAAGAAGAAATTTTATAAAGACAGTCCACTTGGCGTATACAGGCAGGAGCCATCTTTGGAAAACAGTCTCGACCAGTCGAATCATGAACGCCGAGCCAAGTGCACTGATGAGATGTGAACGAGCCAGAAGTTGATAAGGTGAGCGAACATTAGGCTACATGTACATATTGACGAGAAGAAAATGGTTGTGCTTTTCCCGGCTTTTCACATCTCATCAGCGCACTTGGCTCTGCGTTCACGATTCGACTGGTCGAGACTGTTTTCTCACGAGACTGCTAACCTCGTGTAGCCAGACCTTCAGACTGATGGCAGAGATTACATGAGCCTAGAGACTGTAGTGTTCACCATGAGTTTTTGAAAGTTTAGGTTGAAGGTGTGCGATTAAACAAAGTGTTAATAAATGACTGTTCAGAATTGAGTTTTTTTCACCAGGAGACAGTATTATAGGAAGGTCAATATGTCACGACTTGATAAACAGCCAGCTAGTGACCATCTAGAAACACCACTCAATTGCTCACAGCATCCTCTAGCAACCACGTTGCAACATCCTGGTGTCACATGCAAGAACTGTCTAGTTTTTGTCTTCTAGTGATTGTGAATGTTAAATTCAGAATAATGTTTTCAGAATAAAGGAGAGGCGTATGTTTGTTTGTTGGTCTTTTCAGGGGGGTCATAATCATTTAATTGGACAGCAGATTAGACAAGTGGCACCTAATCAACAGTATCCACCAATGCAGCCGACACAGGCAAGTTCTTGTGGTTTTACAGACACTTGGCACATCTGCAGTGTTGATTTACTGTTCAACATTCATTGAAACCCAGAGATAACAACCTAGTAATGTCACGTTTCTCTCTCTAGAACATGTCCCATGGCTACACCCCCTACGGCTCACACATGGGGATTCAGCCACACCCCTCTCAGACCGCTGGAATAGTTCCTTCCTCGTACGGTAACCAGGGCTTCCAGGTTGGACATCCTGGCACCAACCCAGGCATGGTGGATTCTCTTAGGCCAATGCAGCAGAGGCCGAGTGGCTATGTGCATCAGCAGGCTCCTGGAACATACGGACACACAATGCAGAACACACAAAGGTCAGTCACTTTAAAATTCTTAGCACCTCATAAATTTTCATGAAAAGTTACATTATACCGCAAAACCCTAATTTGAAGCAGTGTAAAACAAATCATCTTAAATTTCACCAGAGATTCAAATAGCTTTATTGGCATAGTGAAAGAAATCTTTACATTGCCAAAGCATTAATAACACTATACAATAAAAATAAATACATAAATTATTAAAAATAATAATGAAGAAAAAATAAAACTTAACTAACTTTCACCATCTGTCTCAGATTCTCCCATCAGTCCATGCAGCAGGCGCCTATGATGCACGGCCTGGCTCCAGGTCACCTGGGACCGCAGGGGATGCACCCCAACATGAGGCCTAATCAGATGATGGACCAGCAGCAGCAACAGCAGCTGATAAGACAGCATCCAGCTCTCAGAGTACGTACGTGCACACACCCCCAAAGTCGATCACATTGCATTGTGGGATACAGTATGTTTGGGTGTATTCTGCACATTTCAGGCTATTCTGTGCACCAAGAGAAAACATAAAGCAGGGCTCGACATTAACACTTGTCCGCTTGTCTGGGACAAGTGGATTTTTTGAAGGGACAAGTAAAAGAGAATTGTACTTGGCCGACCAGACAAGTACTCTGATTAACAACAACAAAAAACTAGGGAAACAACTAGCTGTTCTGTTTCAGCAGTGAAAATAGTTCCAAACAAAGATCACAGCAGAACCATAGTGCATCTCACAGGAACACTCAACCGTGTTTTCTCATTACTGAACATTTCAGCCTTTTGAACGAATCGGTTGAGTCAAAGATTCAATGACCTATTCATAAACATCCGTCTCATTCTTAAAGGCACACTATGCAGGAATTCCGTTTTTGTCAAACAGCGACCCCTTGAGTCACTGTGGAGTACTTGTATTTAATGTTACTGTCGTAAATACCACTCATGCAGAGCATCTCTGCACTCACGGCATGATACCTTATATTTCATAACATTGGCCGTTTAATGTCGTTAGACATGATTATTGCAATTTATCATAATAGTTTGCAAATTGCGCTCGTTTACACTATTTACAATGTGTAGGCTTATTTATGTCCTGATAATTATGAGATATTGACAACTGTTCTCATAATAATCCATCAACAAGAACGCCAGGTCAGCATCGCTGTTGCATCCAGTGCTGCTTTTTTAGCTCTCGCCAACGAGTGAAAGCTTGACCGAGTGGGACTCTTCCGACCGCACTTTCTTCGTTTTTTCCTTTGTCGAGTCTGCCATCACGTCTGAAATGCAGGCTAGTGTAGTGTCTTCCATAGAGGGTGCTATGTTGCTGATGTATGTGACGTCGTGCCGTAAAGCAAATCGTGATTCTCGTGCCACCTCTCAAACTTGCATTGCTGGTTTTTCATAGTGTGCCTTTCAATGAATCAGTCGTTTGAACTAATTGTTTGAATGAATGACTCAATGACTCGCTCATAAAGACCGTCACCTGCCTACTGGTGATTTAGTGTTATGTTTAAAAGTTTCTTATTTGTATATTTAAAACAATCTCATAACATTATTTAATGCAATTGTAATGTATTAGTGTAAATGATTTAATTTGATCATCCCTACCTAAGGTAACAGCCCTAGAGTGTCGTCTTATTCTAAATATAATAAATTATATTTATAACAAATTCTGGACAAGCAGCTTTTACTCAATGGACAAGCACATTAAAAGGCTTAATGTTGAGCCCTGCATACTACAGTGATTCACCGGTAATATCATTGTGTTTGTGTCTTCACAGCAGCAGGTGCAACAGCAGCAGCAGCAGCAGCAGGTTCAACAACAAGTGCAACAGCAGCAGCAACAACAGCAGCAGCAACAACAACAGCAGCAGCAGCAGCAGCAACAACAACAGCAGCAGCAGCAGCAAGTCCAGCAGCAGCAGCAGGTTCAGCAGCAGCAAGTTCAACAGCAGCAGCAGCAGCAGGCGTCAGCCCAGCCTCCCGCTCAGGCCCTGGGCATGCAGCCTCTGCCCCCGCAGCAGCCCATGGTAAGACCTGGAACCACAACTTTTAAAACTCATACTGAAAAACAAAAGGGGTGGGGAAAGTGCTCATTATAAAACTGTTCGAGCAGCCTCTTGTGGCTTATTGGTTTACCTTTGTGGATTTTTAGACATGTAATTCTGTGTCATTTTATTTGGTCTCAGTTCCCACGGCAAGGCATGCAGCAGACCCAGCAGCAGCAACAGACTGCAGCACTGGTCCGACAGCTCCAGCAGCAGCTCTCAAGTATGCTTCAGTCTTTACATTACTCCGTTTCAAACTGTTGGCTGCATATACACTGGCTTCATAAAAGGTTTTCAAATCCTCATGGCAGGATATTGGACAATATCAACAAATACTGTTAATTTCTTGCTATAAATGCATGAAAATAACTAGCAATATAGTCACGGCACTGTCAGACACCCCTTTGGGAATTAAAAAAAAAAATGTGGGTCATCGCACACTTATACCTTTAACTGTTTAACTGCCAGTTAAGGTTATTGCAAAACAGACAGATAAGAACACAGTACAGTTTTGACATCAACGCTTTTTAGCGCATACGTACAGCCTTTCAAAGTGTACTCCATTTTTTAGCATGCACGGTCGACATATGCACACTAGAAAGTTTCGGCCTTGTCAAGTGTCTGCGTTTTTTATCTCCAGAAGCAGTTTTAAAAATGGGTCTCGTTCACTAATAATTGTGTGGAATAAATTTCACGTAAAATTTACATCTGAACTCACAACACAACACTAATTTCATGAATTTGGAGTATTCTAAACGAGCGACCACGTGCCCAAGGTTAGTTATGCAATGTTGCCTGAAGCAGATCCTCGAAACTAGTTCAAACACAAACTTTAATACAGATCATTTCATTAGCCAGATCTATATAGGCGTATCTGCGTCTTATAGAGAGAAACCTCACAGTTCAAGCTATAATGCAGCATTTCCTTCTTTTATTGTATATGATGAAAT
The DNA here is from genome assembly GCA_026230005.1 of Gila orcuttii. Lineage (NCBI taxonomy): Eukaryota > Metazoa > Chordata > Actinopteri > Cypriniformes > Leuciscidae > Gila > Gila orcuttii. The sequence continues at coordinate 27,815,937 of JAPDVR010000016.1, read as the reverse complement.
ATATTTAAGATGATATATCTATGTATAAAATTTGATCTTAACACTATTATAAGGCGCCCAGAGCAAGTGATTTTTATGTATGTGTGGGTTTAGTCATTCATATTTTTCTGTCAATTAAATTAAGTTTAAAGGGTTTTGGTGAATCGTGTATTGTTTGTGAAAACATTCGTACACAGATTTCATGCACTCATTTGTGAGTATGCATGCTTAGTGAAAGAGACCATTGTCTTTGTTCTCGTTTAAGTGCTCGTCAACATGGCCGTCTATTGTTATTGTGGTCTCCCACAGATTGTTGTTCAGTGTTTTTTTGTTTTTTAGTGTAAGACATTGGGCTGGGCCATTGTTGCCACCTGGTGGACCAACCGATTGTCCAAAAAAAAAAACAGGTGCATGTGCCAGCTGAGCAACTGTGCTGATTACAAAATTTAATTCAGGCAAACTGTATGCATACCCTAGTGTACGTGTGAAAAATGGAGTATACTTTGTGCTTTTAAGAGATGCTTTTGAAGTAGCTCTAACATTAGTATTTACTTTAATATGTTCTAAATTCATACATTTTGTATTTTGTTTTTATCCTTAGTGCTGTTCTTTATAATGCATATAATTCACACATAACACTGTAAACACAATTGTATTCATTTTCTGTACTAAAATTATTATTTTTTTCTTTCCCCAGATACTCAACCTGGACAGAACACCAACTCATATTACTGAGAGTGAATGAATTTCAGCGGTGGTAAAGAATGATTTTGTGTCCACATAAGCGGACCTTTCTGAGATGAGGAACCCTGCTCCTGAAGGAAGCCCACAGGGCTGTATCTTAAGTAGAGTCAAACATTGTTTTTCAGACATGCATTTCTGAAAGTCATAGAGGCTTTGTTCTGTGAAACATTGAGGTGAACAGTGAAAGAGTTTATGTAAAAAGAAGTACAGGAAATTATAAAAATATTGCAACTTTTTTTTATTTTATTTCAATTTGTAAAATTTTTCAGTTTCGTGTATTTCTCATTAAAAAAAAATCATGTCACTTTTGAAGCCTTGTCTTACATTGTCGAAACATTACAGAGTGTGACCTTAAAGGGATATTTCACCCAAAAATGACAATTCTTTCGTCATTTACTCGCCCTCATGTCGTTCCAGACCTGTAAGACTTTCGTTCATCTTCTGATCGCAAATGATCTTTTTGATGAAATCGGAGATTTCTGTGTCCCTCCATTAACAGCTATGCAACTACCACTGACTTCAAAAATAGATTGTAAAACTAATCCAAATTTTCTGTAGAGACACGATCACTTGATTGAATTTAGGCTAAATTAAATCTGTTAATTATGTAAAGCGATCAAGTCTCGTCAGAAAATTCACTAATCCGCTCAATTCATTTGGATTAGTTTTACAATCTCTTAATGAAGTCAAAGCGGTAGCTGCGTAGCTATGGAAGCTTGTTTCCGCCACAGAATGAAACATTTTAAAAGATAATTGCAAGTTTACATCTTGCAATTCTGACTTTTATTTCACACAATTCTGATAAAGTCCAATTCTAAGAGACAAAAAGTTGCAATTACCTTTTATTTTTTATTCTGTGGCGGAAACAAGCTTCCATACGTAGCTGCCAATGGGGGGACAGAAATCTCTCAAATTTCATCAAAAAGATCTTTATTTGTGTTCAGAAGATGAACGAAAGGTCTTGTGGGTTTTAAACGAGTAATTAGTACCCCAACACCATCATTCACCATGGTTATTACTATATTTGTTCGAATTACTTCAAGTATGCATTAAGATTTTGACTTGTGTTGTGTTGCCATTTTGGGAGTCCTCCCTTTCACTTGGCTCCTCTCAAGGCGATTAAACAACACTCCCAAGTCCGGACCCAGCGCGCTTCCTTCTAAACCACAGTCTCTTCCTTCACATTTCATCAGGAAATTGAGAGAATCCCAGCTTCTCTCCTCAGGCATGACTCCCAACCTGGATAAAATTCTGTCTGCAAGATCTGGCACCACGGGTTGCAGGAGTATCCCATACATCCTGAGGCACTCTAAAGACACGTGAAGGACGGTGTCAAACCACTGCTGGTCTCCAGGATTGTTCCGGTCCAGCTTCCACGGTGCATGTCTTTGAACAAACGCATTAGTCATCCGCACACATGCGCTAATGGCCTCCAGTGCTTTATATATGTGTAGATTCTCAAAGTGCTGCTCAACTAAGACCGGAAGCGCAGATACGGCCTCCACCATTCTGTAGTCTTCCGAGACAGCTTTTCCACGGAGCCCTTCAGACGGTTCCTTTGGGAAGCAGGAGTTGCAGAACTGAGGATACACCTGCGTGGGGTTGAGTGAGGGCGCAGTGCAGCGGTTTAAAAGCCCACCGAGAGCGTCCGCTAACTCGCTGTTGCACATCTTTATGACTTTATCGTCATAATAGTCACAGTCCGAGTCAGGAACCCCTTGTCTCAGAAGGAAGTAGCGCAGGCCGTCCACGGTGAACTTCTCCATGGCGTCCAATGGGTTGATCACGTTTCCAAGACTCTTGGACATTTTCTTTCCCTCCACCGTCCAGTGAGAGTGCACAAATATGGTCTGAGGAAGAGGTAATCCTGCAGCCAAGAGAAACGCCGGCCAGTATATCGCGTGAAACTTAAGGATGTCCTTACCGACAACATGATGGACAGCTGTCCACCACTGGGAGTGATTCTGTGGGTAACCAACAACGGTCAAGTAGTTCACCAGAGCATCCAACCACACGTAGATGATTTGTTCCGGATCTCCAGGGACTGAAATACCCCACTGGAGGCGGCTTTTCTGGCGAGATACTGACAGGTCTGGGATATCGTCCTCCAGCCACTGAAGAACCAAGTGATGAAACTTCACAGGCTGGATGATATTTGGGTTTAATCGAAGCCAATGAAGCAATTCAGTGCGGAAATCTGATAGGCGAAACATGTAATTGTCCTCCTCCATCCACTCCACCTGTCAATGAGGATAGAGAAATTATCTTATTCCACTTTGAAGAACTTCAGAAGATTGGTTAGGTCTTGTATGTCAACACTAGTAATAGACTGATATATTAGAGATTTAACCGAATACTGTTTTAAAGATTACTGGTCGATAACTAACGGATGATAATCTTCCAAAATTGTGTGTTTCCAAATATTCCGCCAGTAGAAAAATAAAAATAAAAATATATCTGGCAACCAGTGGATGCATTTTAGATCAGGGTCATGAGATGGTCCACTATCCTAAAATTGAAAAGGCAGCTATATGTTTTAATAAGCCGAAAAGATCAAATTTACACATTTAAATCAGTGTACTATATGTAAGGAATAATTGACGACAGGCCATTGAATTATTAGAAAAATAATGCACACCCGAGGTGTAACGCCTCGGGTGTGCATTATTTTTCTAATAATTCAATGGCCTGTCGTCAATTCTTCCGCTTATACTACAGTTACCACACCTCGAAACATTGTTCAGATGATGCATTTCAAGACGTTTGTCAAGTTGTCATAAAAAACGCCAGCGTCACAAGAGCTCTTGTGTGTAGGACTAATTTCTTACGCATCTAATCCCATGCCTCCGTTGCTAATTCCAAAACGTCATTTTAGAGTTAGTAACGGAGGTTTGAGCCACTGATAGCAGACTAATGATGGGACACACTTATGACTTGCTGAAACATTCGAAGACTGACTGTTTCCATCGACTGTAGCAGGTCTTAAACACCGACTGTGAACACAGACTGAACGCGCTGAACACGCGTTTGGGCATGATCTGTCATATTGTCATAAGTATCAAATTACATTCATAACTGGCCTTAGAGTAAGTCTGTCCCCGGCTTTATGCAGTTATTAGAGAGAGAGAGAGAGATGTTGCAATAATGAGACCGTAAAGCATATGCGTCAATATTATTATTTATTCAATTCGTTTTAATTCATTCGTTCATTCTTGTTTTCTAATATTGACAGTAGATAACCTAGTAAATGAAACACACAAAGCCCTTTTAACAAGTAGGCCTGTCAATAATTATTTATTTGTTATATTATCTGGAATAATTACGAAAACCCGTGCAGCAGGACTATCAATTCATTTTATATATTCAGTTTAATTGTCTATTTATTACAGATAGGACTATATACTTTATTTATTAAAATTAAACTGCATGTGTCCATTGATTGTGAAGTTATACATCGAAAATTGCAGATCAAATTGCATGGGGCTGCATGTTTTTTCTTGTTATGAATTGTATGCTATTTTTCGTTATTACGGTTAACTACGCGCAGTGATATGGAACTGTAATGCGGTCAAACCTGCCTGAAACTACTTTAGCCGTGCGTTTCCCTGAAAATAATTGCACACCTTAGAACGTTCTCAACCAATCAGAATCAAGAATTCAACAGCCCTGTAGTATAAACTATAGTATACCAATGAGTCAATGACATGACATGCATATTTTTGTCCAAGAGCATTATTTCCTTTTTAAAATAATTTGATAAATTCATGACATGTATCATGTCACAACCATCCACACAAATTAACCATTTAAAATGTTGTTTTAAGAAGAAATTCAAAATAAAATAGGCCTACTAAGGCATAAATTTATGTTTGAACCCTTTCATATAAACATTTTATAAATAGCAGTAGTTTTAAAGCTATTTTGTCCGGGAATTTGTATTTTCTCAAATGTCAGGGTGGCACAACTGCAAACAAAACTGCAAAACTGTTTTTTATTTTTTATTATGAATTGACAAAGTTATATACTTACACAAATATTTGGTTGTACCACCACTTAAAATGTCATTTAACAATTGAAATTTGTTTACACACATGGTTCCTGACTCAAAAATATGCATTACATACATTTTGAAAATATATTTAAAAAAACTTTTTTTGAAGCTTCATTTGTCATTGACCCCAATGTAAAATTTTATTTGAAAAATAGTGTTATTTTATTTGTTTCTACTCAATTTCTTTCTGTAAAGTTAGATGCATTTTAATTTATATCTAGTTTAATATAATTGTATTATTTGTTTGTTTATTTTAATAAAGGTTTTAATTGTTCATTTTAATATAAATTTTACATTTTAATCGCTTTTAGAAAAACTATTCCTAAACGTTTCTATGGCCCTGCAGTGCAAGGGCCCTCCCCACCCCAGCTTGAAAACCCCTGTTCAAGATGGTCCAAACCACTGACAGAGAAGCATAGGCTTTAATTCAAGAACAGGATGGATGGTACCTTGTGGCCGCTCTCAGTGGATACTTTGATCCGTCTTCCCTCGGAGTCTGTTCTGTCAGTGACTTGAGTTGGTGTAAGAAAACTTTCATCTGGAGTGGAGTACCAGCCTTCATAAGTGCCTTTGTAGATGAAGCCTTTGTTATGGAGAACAGTCCAGAAGTGTTCAACAGCCTGTCGATGTCTTTTCTCTGTTGTCCGAATGTAGTCGGTGTATAAAATACCACATCTTTGGAAAACATGCTTAAAACTCTCTGATACCTCAGTGCAGAAGTTCAGAGGGTCTTTACCAGCATTGCTCGCTGCCTGTTGGATTTTAAGACCATGTTCATCTGTACCTGCAGGGCACAAACAAACAACCTTACTTCAACACACTGATCTCTGGGGCCAGTTGCATAAACACTCATAATGGTAAAGAAAAATTAAAATTCTCACCCTCCTGTTGATCTAAACCTGTAAGATTTATTTATCTTCAAAATACAAATGAAGATCTTTTTGATGAAATTTGAGAGCTTTCTGTCCCTCCATTGGCAGCTACGTAACTGACACTTTGACGCTTCAAAAAGTTCATAAAGAGATTGTAAAACTAATCCATATGAATTAAGCGGTTTAATCCAAAAAAATTCTGAAGAGACACAATCGCTTTACATGATGAACAGATTGAATTTAGGCTTTTATTCACATAAACACATCAACTCACACATCACATATAGTAAACAAAAGCTCAAGTATATTCACTTGACATGCGAGAACCATTGAGGTTAATTCTCGTGTTAGTGAGCCGAGTTAGGTTTGAGCTTTGGCAAGATAGATAGATTGATTGATTGATTGATTGATTTAATGCCATGTCAGCATCTAAAGCTATTTTCATGGCAAAAATTAAATTACAAAAATACAAAAATCATATAAATACAATAAAACCAAGCAAACAAACAAGTCATATTATACTAATTATTTTAAATTAACATATGATAAAAAAATCCAAAACCTTTTCAGGCATATTCTTACTAAATAAGTCCTTAATTGACATAACTTCATAAAAGAGCATTCTACTTGTATTATACTCAGGACAGTCAGATAAAATATGTTTAACAGAGAGGGGAATCTTACAAAACATGCATAAAGTTGGATCTTCACCTTTAAACAAAAAAGCATGAGTCAAACTTGTATGACCTATACAACATCTGGTGAATAGCTTCAGCAAGAACCAATGAGGTTCATTCTTGGTTGCGCAGCACATTTAAGCTTCTGCAAGAACAAATGAGGTTCATTCTCGTGTTATGCAGCACGTTTGAGCTTCAACAAGAACCAATGAGGTTCATTCTTGTGTTACACATCACGTTTGAGCTTCCTCAAGAACCAATGAGGTTCATTCTTGTGTTACGCATCATGTTTGAGCTTCAGCAAGAACCAATGAGGTTCATTCTCGTGTTACGCAGCACGTTTGAGCTTCAGCAAGAACCAATGAGGTTCATTCTCGTGTTATGCAGCACGTTTGAGCTTCAACAAGAACCAATGAGGTTCATTCTCGTGTTACGCATCATGTTTGAGCTTCAGCAAGAAACAATGAGGTTCATTCTCGTGTTACGCAGCACGTTTGAGCTTCAGCAAGAACCAATGAGGTTCATTCTCGTGTTACGCAGCACGTTTGAGCTTCAGCAAGAACCAATGACGTTCATTCTCGTGTTACACCATGTTTGAGCTTCAGCAAGAACCAATGAGGGTCATTCTCGTGTTACACCATGTTTGAGCTTCAAAAAGAACCAATGAGGTTCATTCTCGTGTTACGCAGCACGTTTGAGCTTCCTCAAGAATCAATGAGGTTCATTCTCGTGTTACACCATGTTTGAGCTTCAGCAAGAACCAATGAGGTTCATTCTTGTGTTACGCATCATGTTTGAGCTTCAGCAAGAACCAATGAGGTTCATTCTCGTGTTACGCAGCACGTTTGAGCTTCAGCAAGAACCAATGAGGTTCATTCTCGTGTTACACCATGTTTGAGCTTCAACAAGAACCAATGAGGTTCATTCTCGTGTTACGCAGCACGTTTGAGCTTCAGCAAGAACCAATGAGGTTCTTTCTCATGTTACACCATGTTTGAGCTTCAACAAGAACCAATGAGGTTCATTCTCGTGTTACGCAGCACGTTTGAGCTTCCTCAAGAATCAATGAGGTTCATTCTCGTGTTACACCATGTTTGAGCTTCAGCAAGAACCAATGAGGTTCATTCTTGTGTTACGCATCATGTTTGAGCTTCAGCAAGAACCAATGAGGTTCATTCTCGTGTTACACCATGTTTGAGCTTCAACAAGAACCAATGAGGTTCATTCTCGTGTTACGCAGCACGTTTGAGCTTCAGCAAGAACCAATGAGGTTCATTCTCATGTTACACCATGTTTGAGCTTCAACAAGAACCAATGAGGTTCATTCTCGTGTTACGCAGCACGTTTGAGCTTCCTGAAGAATCAATGAGGTTCATTCTCGTGTTACGCAGCACGTTTGAGCTTCCTCAAGAATCAATGAGGTTCATTCTCGTGTTACGCATCACGTTTGAGCTTCAGCAAGAACCAATGAGGTTCATTCTCGTGTTACGCATCACGTTTGAGCTTCCGCAAGAACCAATTAGGTTTATTCTTGTGTTACGCATCATGTTTGAGCTTCAGCAAGAACCAATGAGGTTCATTCTCGTGTTACGCAGCACGTTTGAGCTTCCTCAAGAACCAATTAGGTTCATTCTTGTGTTACGCAGCACGTTTGAGCTTCAACAAGAACTAATGAGGTTCATTCTCGTGTTACGCAGCACGTTTGAGCTTCAAGAACCAATGAGGTTCATTCTTGTTACGCATTACGTTTGAGCTTCCTCAAGAAACAATGAGGTTCATTCTCGTGTTACGCAGCACGTTTGAGCTTCAAGAACCAATTAGGTTCATTTTTGTGTTACGCATCATGTTTGAGCTTCAGCAAGAACCAATGATGTTCATTCTCGTGTGTTACGCCGCACGTTTGAGCTTCAGCAAGAACCAATGAGGTTCATTCTCGTGTTATGCAGCACGTTTGAGCTTCAGCAAGAAACAATGAGGTTCATTCTCGTGTTACGCAGCACGTTTGAGCTTCCTCAAGAAACAATGAGGTTCATTCTTGTTACGCATTACGTTTGAGCTTCCTCAAGAAACAATGAGGTTCATTCTCGTGTTACGCAGCACGTTTGAGCTTCAAGAACCAATTAGGTTCATTTTTGTGTTACGCATCATGTTTGAGCTTCAGCAAGAACCAATGATGTTCATTCTCGTGTTACGCATCATGTTTGAGCTTCAGCAAGAAACAATGAGGTTCATTCTCGTGTTACGCAGCACGTTTGAGCTTCAGCAAGAACCAATGAGGTTCATTCTTGTGTTATGCATCACGTTTGAGCTTCCTCAAGAACCAATTAGGTTCGTGTTCGTACGTCAAGCAGTTTCGATTTGCTGATCATTGTTTAAATGTGAATAAAAGCCTAAATCAAAAATGTTCATCATATAAAGCGATCAAGTCTCTTCAGAAAATTTGGACTAAACCGCTCAGTTCATATGGATTAGTTTTATAAATCGTGTATTTATAAATTTATATCCCTTTATAAACTTTTTAAAGCATCAAAGTGGTAGTTGTGAAGCTGCCAATGGAGGGACAGAAATCTCTCAGATTTCATCAAAAAGATCTTCATTTGTGTTCCGAAGATGAACGAAAGGCTTAAGGGTTTGGAACGACATGAGGGTGAGTAAATTATGAATTTTTTGGTGAACTAGCCTATCCCTTTGATTACTAACTGCTAGTTGGTCAGAAGTTCTTAGTCTTACTTTTCGGTATTAAATTAAACCAATCTATGTTTTTATGTAACTGACGTAAAACAAAAGTTATATACACGAACAGTATTAAAGAAAAAAAAGATAACTTGTAAGAGTCTCATCAGTTTAAGCAACCAGCCCCTGATGTAAGTATTTAACTGTTTTAAGTCATGCAATACACTTAGACAATGTATAAAACGTACCTGTGGCAAATCTGGAGTTGTATCCCTGCAAGAGTTTGAATCTGTGCAGACAGTCTGCAGTGACAGCTGAATACACATGACCAATGTGAGGAGATGCATTGACATAGAAGATGGGAGTTGTGATGTAATATGGTTTCGAGCTCTGTGAATGATCTGTGCAAAAGCATCGCAAAGCCTGACAGTGAATACTGTAGACGTGTGGAAGCCTTCTGTGGAGAGCATGTCTTGATAATCTCAGTACTATTGTTTTTGTGCGAGTGAGAATACAGCACGGAGACCTCATCACGAGACAGCTGCGAGGCGCGCGAGAGAACATCCGGGTCAGCGCCGTCACAAATAAGTTAACTTTCAAAGAAAAGGTCCAACATCCCTTCCCTACTTGAGATCCATTAGTCAATCGTTTATAGTATTGTGTAAGATTAGGGGGCAGTAGCGTAAACATAAGCATTATCTCAAGATTGTATTTTAAGAACTAGTATGACCAACTAGCAGTTAGCCAAGGGTTTGTCAGTTTAACTTTATCAAATAAGACGCATCTATATTTTACTTAATATGTAACGTTACGTATGAATTAAAAAAAGTCAAGACCACTCTTAAATAAAAATAAAAAGCCGATTAGCTATGATTACCACTCTGTGATAAGAATACCTAAATAAATATGTAAAGAATATAAATAAATATTAAAACATGAAAAGCTATTTTTCAATGCATTACTAAATGTACAGTACACACACACACAGATTAGAAGTGCAACTAATAAATCTGAAACACCATTCAAATTTAAAGGGATTCAGATGAGAACCTTTGAGTTGGACCTTTTAGCTCCGCCTTGAACCGGAAGTGGTCCTGTTTTTTCATGAGCGGCGTTTATCATCCGCAGCCTCATTCCTCCAAGAAGTTACAGTAGAATAATGAATTAAAACCGTCTTATTTACTCCTCACATTTTACGGATCGATCATCTAGTCCACATTTGTGTTCGGGCTTATTGCATTTGAGTAATCACATTGTGTTTAAGATGTCTGTAGTGGGTTTTGACGTGGGTTTTCTGAACTGCTATGTAGCGGTAGCTCGAGCCGGAGGAATCGAGACTGTGGCCAATGAATACAGCGACCGATGCACACCGTGAGTCTGCTTTATTTACTCATCCATTACACAAATACATACAGAGTAGTGATCACGCCAACCTTTACCTGAGCTGTGTGCCAGTGGAAATCTGCTGTTAACTGGCTCTCTATCTGTGACGGACATTGATCTGACAGTGAGGAGCCTCCCTAGTGCTGCTGCGTGATTGCAATATTCAAATGCTATGGTACTTTAAAAAAAAATACTATTATGTGAATAAATGATACTTTCTAATTAGTGTAGATTGAGAAACAGCAGGCTGTTACACTAAACGTGTATCACTTCATTATTAAAATGTTTTCCCTTTCTCTTCAGGTTATATAGTACTTTTATTGTATTGTATTTAACTTAGATCGACACAATTTTTTTATGCGTTTTTATGCTTATTTCCCCCACCCCACACACACATTTAAAATATCAGTACTGTCAAATCGATTAATTGCATCTAACATAAAAGTTATGATAATAAATTAATATATATTATGTGTGTGTACAGTACTGGTCAAAAGTTTGGAAACATTAATTTTTTTTAATGTTTTTGAAAGAAGTCCCTTATGCTCATCAAGCATTTATTTGACCAAATCATCAAAAACAGCAATATTGTGAAATATGATTACAATTTAGAATAATGGTTTTCTTTTTTAATATACTTTTAAAACATAATTTATTCCAGTGATGTCAAAGCTGAATTTTCAGCACCATTACTTAGTCTTCAGTGTCACCTGATCCTTCAGAAATCATAATAATATGCTAATTTATTATCAATGTTGGAAACAGTTGTTCTGCTTAGTATTTTTTTATAACCTGTGATCAGGATTCTTTGATGAATAAAAAGTTGAAAAAGAACAGCATTTATAATAGAATTCATTTAATAGAAATCGTTTGTTACAATATACACTACCGTTCAAAAGTTTGGGGTCAGTAATTTTGTTTCTTTCTTTTTTTTTTTAAAGAAATTAATTAAATTAATTTTTCAATACGTGATAGTAAAGATTATATTGTTAGAAAAGATTTATATTTTGAATAAATTCTTTTTAACTTTCTATTCAGCAATGAATCCTGAAATTGTGTCATAGGTTCCAAAATCATCATATTAGAATGATTTCTGAAGGATCATGTGACACTGAAGACTGGAGTAATGATGCTTTGCATCACAAGCTGATATATATATATTACCAGGACAGCCATTTGTCATAATGTTTGGCTATTTGTGTTTCACTACAGAGCATGTGTGTCTTTTGGACCACGAAATCGATCTATTGGAGCTGCAGCAAAAAGCCAGGTATGAGATGTTTTTCTTAAAAGACAGGATTTTGTTAATGTATCCCTTAAAGGTTGTATCAGCGATTGTGGGTGACGTCACTTCTGTTTGTGTTTGAAGCGAGATCCCAAACAAACCAAGTTAGCTCGCCCCTCCCTCCTCCTTCTTCAGCTCCGACTTCGCGTGCAGCCGTGCACGAGCGCAAAACCTCACAACACCCACCCCCCTGTCGGTGATTGGTTGGAAGTTGGAACACTATTTATTTTGATTTTGAGTGGTTGGTGAAACCAATTGTTTTTGTGTGCAGATCTCAAAGCCTAGGCTGCCTACAGAGACGCGTTTTTTGACGGCCTGCTTATGGGGCGGCCAGCTAGCGGATCGTTAGGAAAGATTAGATGAATGTGATCATTTATTTTTGGGCCTTTTTTGGGCCTGAAATCGCTGATACAACCTTTAAAGCTGTCTTCACACAGTCTTCATGTTTGTAATCATGCACGTTTTTTTGTCTCCTTTTAAACACAGATGGTCACCAACTGCAAAAACACTGTCCAAGGATTCAAGCGTTTTCATGGTCGGGCATTCTCAGATCCATTTGTCCAGAACATGAAGTCCAGTCTCGTTTATGACCTGGCACAGATGCCATCGGGCACAACGGGCATAAAGGTAGCTGGAAGTCGTGATCAAGCAAACCGAGATTCGATTGCCATGTGCAAACACAGCATGTTGTGAGATGACTGATCTGTGCCAGCATTGTTTAAAGGTCTAGTTTTGGCAGCAAAGCCTTCTTGTAAAGCCACGCACAGAGTTCTGTTGTGCAATGAATGTGTGAATGTTTTGTGAGCTGTTTCTGTCCTTTAGCAGTCGTATTGTCTCTGATGTTGTTGTAGGTGATGTACATGGAGGAGGAGAAGGTGTTCAGCATTGAACAGGTCACTGCGATGCTCCTCACCAAACTCAAGGAGACCGCTGAGAGTGCCCTCAAGAAGCCTGTTGCAGACTGTGTCATCTCTGTGAGTTTAAAAACCACTTAAGCCCTATTCGGACGGGACTCGTTTTCTGAACAGCGCTCGGGTTACAGTTCTTTCTAGGTGTGGGCGTTACGTTACAGGAGGTCATGTGATGTGGTTGCGTGCATCACGTATGATGTCGTTTAATTCATTATTTTTTATGATTTGACTTTCCTCAATTTTATAGTAATGTTATACTACTTTTTCGCTGAATGCCGTTCATATTGAAAGGTGCAACGTGTGCAAACAGTTGGTCAGGTTAGTCAAAAACGTATGAGGAGAACCGTTGGGTTCTCAATTACAGACATTCACCTCTGGATGGGATTCCATTTCTCAGAAGACAATCGAGTTTGCTGGAAAACAGTGAGGATATTTCGACATAAATCCGGATACATTTGAAAATACCCTCCGTCCACACTAGCATTTTTCAATCGTTTCACATCCACTCTGAAACGTTGGTAAACGCTAAAATCATAACAAAAAGCCAAAACATAAAAAAAGATGTGTTTTCTAATGTATCCGGATTAGTGTAGACTTAGCCTAGTAATTTGCTTGAGAATTTTTACAGGTTTTGTGCAGTTTTGGATGGGATTAAAATCTTTGAAACACACATTTCTCTAACCTCCTCCTAGTACCATCCGAAATGGGCTTAATATCTCATAAGATCAGCTGAAAGATGCAGTTATATAGTTGGATTTGGTGAATGATCTATGGTCATTTTTTCCCTCAGTCCATTTTCTGTAAAGGAGTTATTGGAGACAGACATCCACCTTAGAGATCATGAATACTCTGATATCACTTTCCTAAGTGAATGCTGTTTAAAATCCCTGCTTCTAAGGTCCCCTGCTTCTATACCGATTCTGAGAGGAGATCCGTCATCGATGCAGCTCAGATTGCAGGACTCAACTGTCTGAGACTCATGAATGAAACCACTGCTGGTGAGTGTTTCGTGCTTTAATGTGCCGTTTCACTTGCAACACACCAATTTCCCACTCTTAAATGACACCTGTTGTTTTCTCACGCAGTTGCTTTGGCATATGGGATCTACAAGCAGGATCTTCCAACTCCTGAGGAAAAGCCAAAGACGGTGGTGTTTGTGGATATTGGCCATTCAGGCTACCAGGTCTCTGTGTGTGCCTTTAATAAAGGCAAGCTCAAGGTGCGTACCAATGACATGTATCCCCTCGAAATGTGGTCATGAATAGTATGTGAAATTATAGACGGATTGTTTTTTCTGCCCGTACAGATTCTTGCCACAGCCTTTGATGCTGAAATGGGAGGAAAATACTTTGATGAGAAGCTGGTCAAACATTTTTGTGACGAGTTTGCAGTGAAGTACAAGCTGGATGTGAAGACCAAGCCCAGAGCTCTGGTGCGACTCTACCAGGAATGTGAAAAGCTCAAGAAGCTGATGAGTGCCAACTCCTCAGACCTGCCACTGAACATCGAGTGTTTCATGAACGACATTGATGTTTCAAGCAAACTCAACAGGTACAGAGTTATTTAATGAAGAAATCACTTGCAAAGTCGTTAAAATCCTGTCGTCATTTACACACCATCTTGTCGTTTCCAAGCTGCTCTTTTTCTTAAGTCAAGGAAAGGGATCAAGGAATCCAAAAAGCATCATAAAATGAAAAGTAATCCACATGATTTGTGTGCTACATTAAGTCTTGAGTAGGGGTGTGCGATATATATCTCTTCGATAATATCGTGTGATTGTTGTTTTAACCATGTATGTCCCCCACTAGAGAGCGCACGACCACGTGGTGTAGTCTAGTAAGTTATGGTGTGTTCAAATCATGTCGTAAAGATCGTATTTACGAGTTGAACGCACATGAACACCACCACAATGTCGTAAATACCAGTGGGAAGCTTGGGATTTTCTTTAAGCGTTGGGGTCGTGTCAGTGAGAAACATGGCGAAATACCACAATATTCGCTAAAAGCTATTTACCAATGCTAATAATACTAAAAGCTATTTAGCAGTGAAATTGTCAGGCCTTTCTGTTTACAGCGCAGTAAGCTGATTGCCTGCACATAATATGATGGCATTATAATATAACGATGTAATATGAAACGATAAAGTTTGCAGGCTTCATAAATTAATTAAAAACATAAAAAAAGCAAAGAACACCTGATGCACATTTCTTTGTTCTTCATTTTCTAGAGGTAGAGTTAAGTTAGACTTGTGCGCTTGCGCTCGTGCACGCTTTCACGTGGTGAGCAGATATAAATTATATGATTTATATCATTTAATATAGTTCATCACACGAAGAGTGATGTTTTTTCATCCAAATATCAGCACGATTATAAATGTTATATTTATTTTGTACTACAGTTCAATAAATTAAAAAGTTAATATCAAGTGACTTACATTTTAGACATAGTATTGCCTGTTTTTGCTCCATTTCGCCAACGAAAATAGTTCCATACAAAGACACAGGACTGTTTTGCGTCTCTGAGCAAAACATGACGGTGTTTCGTGACTGAATTAACGAATCGTTTGAACGAATGACTCACTCAAATGCTTCGTTTCTGAATGAATCAGCCGTTTAAATGAATTGGTTGAAACAATGACTCACTCATTAACAGTGACTTGCTGTCCTCTACTGGCGGATTTAATTTAACAATTAAAGTATCTTTTCATTTATTAAATAATTTCTAATATCAATATTCAACGTTTTATGTTTGATTTGATTTACTTTACTTTAGTAATCCCCAAGGGGAAATTTATAAACAACAAAAACATTATTTCTGCTTTTGTAACTGCAGATTAAATGCATTCATGTCCTTCTGATCTGCATTAAACAGTCTGTGCATTTAAATGCCACTTCAGGTGCAGCTTCTGTGTTTCCTCTGCATTGCAAAGATCAATTTTGTTGATACTGATTTTATTTGATTGTTAACAGCCCTATTGTGTCTTATTATTCTAATAGAATTTGATTTAATGTAAGGATTAAAAAAAAAAAGATTCATGCATCTAAATAGGTTAAAAAATGGCTTTATAATGGAAAAAATGCCCATAAAAGGTTAAAATCTATTTAATCTTATTGGAAAAGATTTCTGTCTCTGCTGCAAACTGACCACCATATAATGTGAAGATGTGAAGAATATCAAAAACGTTTGGGGTCAGCTGTCCTAAACCTGCAAAGGTATCAACACAATAAAAGCATTCATCAATTATCGAAAATTTTCATTATCGATAAATCCCAGAAAATATCGAGATTGAGTTTTTTTTGTCAATATCGCACACCCCTAGTCTTGAGAGGTTAGTTCACCCAAAAATGAAAATTCTGTCATCATTTACTCACCCTCATGTCGTTCCAAACCCATAAGACGTTCATCTTCGAAAAACAGGATGAAGATATTTTTAATGAAATCTGAGAGATTCCTGCCCCTTCATTGAAAGTCCAGATAACTAAAACTTTGACGCTTCAATAAATTCATAAAGCCATTGTAAACGTAATCCATATTAATCGAGCGGTTTAATCCAAGTATTCTAGAGAGAGTATGTTTGCACTTCTGTTAACCATACATGTGAATAAAAGCCTACATTAAATCAATTCATTATGTAATGCTGGAAGCTTACGCAGCTATTTTGAACCAGTAATCAGAACAAAAAGCAGTTAAAGGATGCCTGCATAATTCAGATAAAGTTATCTGACTTCAATATAATTAATCTGACTCCATGTATTCTTTAGATAAAAAAAGGGTAAAGGTCTATAGAAAGGTATAAAAAACATCCATTAGTGTTTGAAAGGTGAATAAAAGACTTATATTGGTGTCGAATGAGGACAGAATTTGAATTGTTTTGTGAACTAGGCTATGCTTTTAAAATTCTTGAATCTTGTCCTCATATCTCATTTGCATATTCAGTCTTGAGTCAAAACCCAATAGCATGCAAATGAGATTTGAGTTGTACAGTCATATTTGGAATGAGTTTTTTGCAGAACAAATCAAGAGGTTTTTTTTTGTTGTTGCATGAACTCCCTTTACATTCACAACCTGTTATACTGTGTTGCACATTCATTCATGTCCTTTATCAGAGATGTTATCTGGTCAGTAGTTAATTCTGAGTTTTATATATTGTTTTTTTCCTGTGGCAGGGCTCAGTTTGAAGAGATGTGTGCTGATATTTTAGCCAGAGTGGAACCTCCCTTGCGCAGTTTATTGGAACAAGCTCGTAAGTAATGACCCTTACTTGGATAATAACAGTGTACGTCATAGAAATCATTCTGATTCAATCACCCTGTCTGTCTGTCACCACCTCCTGTGCAGATCTGAAAAAAGATGACGTCCATGCTGTAGAAATAGTGGGCGGTGCCTCTAGAATGCCGGCCATTAAAGAAAGAATCGGCAAGTTCTTTGGGAAGGAGCCCAGCACGACACTGAATGCAGATGAGGCCGTGGCCAGAGGATGTGCCCTCCAGGTCAGGTTCTTCTGCTGACTAAAGTCATGCTAATTGTTTAACACGATTGTATTTGATAGCGTTTGTGACCTGTCAGTGTTCTTCGACCCCTTCATTGGCTCTGTTTCCTGATTTCACAGTGCGCTATCCTCTCCCCTGCATTTAAAGTCCGTGAGATCTCCATAACAGACGTGGTTCCGTTTCCCATCTCTCTGAAATGGAATTCTGCAGCTGAAGATGGAGTCAGGTACAAGCAGCTGAGACGTTCAGAGATTGTGATCGAGTTATTAGTTTGCATTTCAGTCATTGTGCTTGATAGTAATACATGATTTTATTTAAATTGCTTTTAAATGTTCCATTTCAGCGACTGTGAGGTGTTCCCAAAGAACCATGCAGCGCCTTTCTCCAAAGTGTTGACATTTTACCGGAGAGAGCCGTTCTCCTTGGATGCGTATTACAACTGCCCTAAAGAGCTCCCTTATCCAGATCCCACAATAGGTAAGTACACAAAAACACATCCAAAAGGAACACTCGCCAAGTCCTGTATATGAGTAAAAACGACTTATTAGTGAGTAAATAAGGGATAATCCGTGGCTAGCTGTGCATTCAATAATTTGTTTGAATTAAGGAATTATAGCATTTATTTGATTTAATTATCGAGAATGAGAGCTGTGACAGTTAAGCTATGAGTTTAATTACTTCAAAACTTCATTACCTCCTCGTTTCTGAGAAATATAATGGAGCGATTGAGTAGTGAAGCTGTTCTATTAATAAAAGTAGCGGGGCAGGGTTGATGAGTTTCTGTCCTCCTGAATGTTTCTGTGTGTGTGTGCAACACAATCTCCGATCTGTGTGCGAGTGGTGTGTGTGCATTAATGTAGAACAGTGATTAAACTGACTAGAACTACCTGTGCCTTAAACTGTTTTAATGCACACCTTTCAGCCAATCAGAATCGAGTATTCTATTTATCGAAATTATCTAAATATTGCAAATGTACATATAGCAATGGCTTAAGAGAAATGAATGATTTTAATACTTCAAAAGATTACGAAAAGTGGTCAACGCAGACAACAGAGAACAGAATGGACACATGACTGTAACATACATGTGACATGCTTCATGTTATTGAATGCAATAAGTGAAGTACTCTCGCACAGGAAGCCGCTTCTCGGACAGCGCATAATCCCGATCATTTTCAGTTTTAAAATATATTTCAATAGAATTCACATTTATTTTTCACACTTAAAGCATTATCGTATCGCATATCGAAATCACATTATTCAATGAGTTACTGCATATCGCACTTTTCTTTAAAGTCGTCATGTAATCAAAATTGACCCCATTTACTTTGCTGGAGCACATTACTAGTTTTGTGGTTAATACACATAAAATTGTTTGTTGTGGTAATCTTTAATCAAAATCCGAAAATTTGCTTCCGCTCTGGAAGGGTGTTCCTTCTCTGATGACGTCAGTTTGACGGCTTGGGTTTAATATCCTTAACCACTCTCCTCCAAACGTCAGTCTGCTTTGAGCGAGGGATGGAGAGGAGGTGCGCTAAAGTAAAACCCAGCCCTCTATTCAATTTTCCGTTTCACTTGGAAATGCGTCACAAAGCTGAAGTAAAGTCAGTTGCAACTTTTGTTTTACAGGGACTTTAACGACTTATCACATTCAATATCATGCAGCTCTAAGACAGACCATGGCATAAATGCAGTTACTGGCCAATTGTCTTTTTTTTATTGCTAAATAATGCATTTTCAATTGCAGCACAACAATAGTCTGACTGGTCAGTTGTTTTATTTGTTGTTTTTAAAAAAAAATTTATGTACCTACCTATCCATGTATGTATTTAATTACAAAACAATTGTCCTTGTAATGTTTAATCAAAATGCCATAACTGAATATTCCGGTGAAAACCGTAAGAAACAGGAGAAATACAAAACAATTAATTCTGTTGCTATTGAAACGTATTTAAGGAAATGCAAAAATACATGTATTTGTTTGGCCAGTAATTGAGCTGGCAAATATTCTTGACCTGCAAATGCGGTTTGCTTTTCATAGCTTATTTTTGCTGTACAATCTTGTAAAACTTGTCATGAATACGACTGTATGTTAACATGTATATGCTGTCATGCAGGCCAGTATGTTGTCCAGAAGGTGGTTCCCCAGGCCTCAGGCGAGAGTTCAAAGGTTAAGGTGAAGGTGCGAGTGAACATCCATGGCATCTTCAGTGTGTCTAGTGCCTCGCTAGTGGAGGTGCAGAAATCTGAGGAGGAAGAGGAGAGCATGGACACAGAGCAGAGCACAGAAAAAGAAAATGAGGTATTGCTTCAGGATATTACAGTCCACACACCCTCTCTCACAACTGGTTTCACACCCTCATCCTGACCTGTATTTTTGTATTACTCCATGTTGTTAGTGCATTCATTCTGCTCAGCTCTACATCATGGGTAAAGTTGCCACCATGTGTTTGCAATCATTCACAGAACAAAATGCAGGTTGATCAAGATGAACAAAAGACTTCGGGAAATGGAAATCAGGAAGATGGAGAGAAAAAAGCTGGAACGGAAGAAATGGAGGTAAATGGGATCTACCAGTAGCATCAATTGAATGACTCAATCATTTATCAAATCACCGTTCAAATTACCATCACATAACTAAACTATCACTATAGCGATAACAATAAAGATATAGTTTAAAAAAAAATTAATCTAAGAATAGTAGTGTCCACACCACAACTATAATGATAACGGCAAAAAGGAACAATGTTAGTGGAATCAGACTAATTCAGAACTTTTTTCAGAAAACCAATCAGAATCCATCCTGCTTTAAAGAACTCGAGATTATCGTTATAGTTGTTGTTGTTGTGAACGTGTCTTTATAATGGTTCTCTCCGTGGATTTGTTCAGACATCAGCAGAGGAAGGCAAACAGGAGAAGAAATCGGATCAGCCTCCACAAGCCAAGAAGCCCAAAGTGAAAACAAAGGTCCTGGAGCTGCCCATTGAAAACAACCCACAGTGGCAGCTAGCCAATGACATGCTCAATCTCTTCGTGGAAAGCGAGGTATGCTTTCTGTGCGGCTGAAGCTGGATTAAGGGGGACGTGTTTTTTTAACATCGAGTTAAATCTACTGTGAAATTGCTTTTCCTCAGGGAAAGATGATCATGCAGGACAAGCTTGAGAAGGAGCGCAACGATGCCAAGAACTATGTGGAGGAGTACGTGTACGAGATGAGGGACAAACTGCACGGGATATTCGAGAAGTTCGTCAATGAGAGTGTGAGAACAATCGCATGGCTTGAAATCGAAATGCATGGTGTCCAACGGAAGAGTTTCTCATGAAACTCCATACGAAATATTTATTAGCTAGAGTTTGCTCTTTATAAGAGAAATATCTGCATGAAACCTTTTTGAAATCCTTGTCCAGTGATTACAAAAGATTGGAAAATTTCTAGACATTGATTGGTCAGGCGTGGGAATCCTGTGAATGACCTGGGGCCTCATTTATAAAACTTTGCGTAGGATTTGCGTCAGAAGTGGCGTACGGATGAAACATAGGACGTGCGTACGCACAGAAATATTCGGATTTATAAAACCGTGCGCACGCACATCCTACGCATTTTTCCCTTAATAAATCACAATCAATTCTAAATGTAGCGCAGCTTTTGCGGCTTCATGTCAGGCCCATAGTTGCCCATAAATAGTCCGTGAAACGCCCACAACTTAATATTCATCGATTGCGAAATCATGTCAAACACAGAGAGGAAATAAAAAAAACGTAACTTCACTCAATGTGAAGTAGAAGTTATCGTTGGCGAGGTGGAAAAAAGGAGAAAAATGTTGTTTGGAGGGCACAGTGTGTGCATTACTAATGACAAAAAGGCACTTGAGTTGTGTCTTGTGAGTTGTGAATTGTGTCTGCCACGGGTGGGGGAAAGGGGACACTGACATTTAAAAAAGACATTTTTACTATGAAAACAACTTTCCCCAGTGGACAAATAATACATCTATCTATTTATCTATCTATCTATCTATCTATATATCTGTCTATCTATCTCCCTAATTATCTATCTATCTGACTGACTATCTTATTGCATCTATATCTGCTCCGCCAGACGGACACATCGGCGAGAATATCAGTTTTGTACATTATTTCGTTCTGTTTACCATCTTATTTATGAGGATGAATTGTATAACATGCCAATATTATTGCAGAACATATTTTACTTTTCTTTTTTGCTAATATGTGTTAATTTGCATTTCTGTTGCAGATCGATCAAACGGGTGTTCGTGTAGGCTGTTAATTGTAAGACTTGCTTTGTGAAGTCTTCGTGTTATTTATGAGAGGCAGTATTGCCGTTTATTTTACACAACGGTCTACAGTTTCACGTGTTTTTTCCATCTGCCGACGGTGTCGCCATTTCTCATTTCACCCGTTTTTGTGCGTACGCCTGGGTCAGAGCTTGCGTGAAGTACCGCACATTTTACCGTCAAGTTTGCTTTTTACAGGGTGGTAAAAAGTCTTAAATTAGATTTAAAAAATTTAAGGCTTTAAAAAGTCTTAAAAAGTCTTACTTTTACTTATGAAATGTCTTAAATTTTCGATGGCAATTTGACTTAGACATATCTAAATGTTTTCCAAATTAAAACTATCTAATTAGCGTTCTTTTTTATTTATTATTCGTTCTTTGTGGATTTGCTCGTTCACGTGACATTTCGCGTCACATTCGCGCCAGCATTACGTCTGTTTCCTGCACGCGAAACAGCAGGAGAGGAGAAGAAAGCTGGTTAATTTCAGTTCAATTGTAAGTTCATTCTTTATGTGCGTAGTGGTGTGCGATGTGTATTGTCTATTATGATATTGTAATTATTGTTTTACTTTAACGTTAACTATGTAGGAGGGCGCACTGCGAGCTGACATCGCACTTGTCTCTCATGCTTGCTTTCACTGCGTGATGTGTCAGTGCAGTTATGTATGTAACAGTGGTATTGTGTTATTATTCTAATATAATTTAATTTGAATGTTAGAATTTGACATAAAAGGTGATTTTTTTACCTCTAAGTAACATTTTTTTAAAAAGTTCATATATGGGTGAAAATGCCCCTGGAACTCAATTTAAGGTTGCAAATATTGCCCTTTAATAAAAAATGTTAATTTCTTTCACTGCTGTGAACTGACCACTGCATAGAATATGAAAAATATGAATATCTTCGTGAGTCAGCTGTCAACAACAGGCCTAAACCAGCCATGGTACCTGTACACAAACACAATCAGTAAAATATCATCTCATTATCATCGACAAAACTTTGAAAATATTGAGACATATTTTTGTCAATATTGCGCACCCCTAATGTAAGGTATTAATTTTGATTTCTTCAGGTCTTAAAAAGCCTTAAATTTGACTTTAAAAAGTGTGCAGATACCCTGTTTTATAAATACCAATTATTGCGTAGAGAGCGGCGTACGCCTTCTTTTGTGCGTACGCAAAGTTTATAAATGAGGCCCATGGTATTGTTTTTGGCATATATTGATGTTTTATATAACTTAGAAATCACAGACTTTTATTATTATTGTGGAAGTTTTAAAAATGCATTGATATCCCTGTCAGAATGACACAAATCTCAGTGCTTGACAGTGTTATTTTAGTACTTTTATACTGTTATAGTATTTTTATATATATATATATATATGTATTCAGAATTTAGTTAAGGTTTCATTTTTGTAGTAGTAGTTTAAGTTAATCATATGATAACTAGTTATAATTTTTCATCATGTATTTATTTTATTTTAGCTTTATTTAAATGAACAAAAATTGTATTTTATAGTTTTAGTTACAAAAAACAACACTGGTGCTGTTTTCTCTTACAGGACAGAGATGCTCTCTCATTAAAACTAGAGGACACTGAGGTCTGGCTGTATGAGGATGGTGAAGACCAGTCTAAACAAGTATACATCGACAAACTTGTGGAACTGAAGGTACCAAATTTATTTTGATGTCTATAGTTTATGATGTAAGATGTAAAATGATATATAAGCTTGCACTTTATATTAGGTGTATTTAGCTACTATGTACTTACATCAAAAAATAGGTACAATGTACTTAATGTATTCATGTTCGTATTGTAAAACACTTGTGCTTCTACGGGTAAGGTTAGGGACAGGTTTGGTGGGGTGTGTTGATTTAAGGGTGGGTTAAGGGGTAAAAGAAGGGTCAATAGTGTAATTATAGACAAGGATGCAAACATGTCACCTTTCTGTGGAATTTGCAGTTTTGGATCCAAAATAGGCCATTATTGCAATTGTTGCCCCCGAAATGCAGCAAATTTGAATGTAAAATGGGCACGGGCATTCATAACGGTGCGTGTCCACTGGCGCGGAGCAGAGCGAGCGTTTTCAGTTCATTCCTATGGAAGCTCAGCTCCGCACAGTTATGAATAGAATTGGCTAATGAATCGAATTAGTGATCTAAAAGTGTGGCGCAAAAAAAAGGGAAAACTCCATATTGTATCGCCTAAGTGCAAAGTATGATTACTATTGATATTGCTAATTATACCTTTGTTATGTTTACAATCGATTAATGCCTATCAATGTATCAAAAACATTCTTGCAGAATCTCGGCCAACCCATTCAAGAGAGATACACGGAATTTGAGGAGAGACCCAGAGCTTTTGAAGAGCTGGGCAGACAGTTGCAGCAATACATGAAGATTGTAGAAGCCTACAAAACCAAGGTGAGGTTGTGTTGGATTAATGTTGCATAAGGTACAAATTTACACTTGGTTGGTGCACAATGGATTTGACGTGTCTTTTTGAATTACAGGAAGAGCAGTATGATCATCTGGATGAGGCAGAGGTTCAGAAGGTGGACAGGATGGTGAATGATGTCATGATCTGGATGAACAGTAAAATGAACCAGCAGAGTAAACAGAGTCTCGCCGTGGAGCCTGTGGTGAAAATATCAGAGATACAGGCCAAAACACGGGTCAGTCACAGTTATATTGACTTTTTTTTGTTGTTGTCTAGAGCACATGATTATGTTAGCATTCAGATATCATTTTGTACTATGGTGCATATAAAAGTACTATGGTATTGGCATTTGATAGCGTAACTGTTCCAGGTTTCTGCCACAATACCATTTTGATACATTTGTATTAAATCTCTTCCTGTTTTCCATAGGAGCTGTTCTCCACTTGCAATCCCATTGTGACCAAACCCAAGCCCAAAGTGGACTTGCCAAAAGAAGAGAACCCCGCAGAACCCAATGGGCCGGTCAACACGCAGGAAAACCCTGAAGCCCAGCCCAGCGGCACAGAGCAAGCTGCTGCTGACAGTGCAGACACCACAGAAGCCAAGCCTGGCATGGACCTCGATTAACCACGCTGTGTAATGTTATGTTAACGTTACACGTTATGTTATGTGACATAATGTTTTGTTAATGTTAACTTATATTTCCAGTGACCGCTAACGCTAAATCATCATCCTCGCAGCGGGGTGACTCTGGCAATGAGAGAATACATTTGCATGTCTTTTTATATTAAGAAAAACATAAATCATAATGCTGTAAGACTTCTGATTGAGAACCATTATGTTTGCCCATGATTGAGTTGCTGTTAAATGCTGGTTCTGTCAACTGTTGTTTCAATAAATACGAATCGAAACATTCAGTTTGTGCACTTTTATATCGTAGAATTACTTTAACATAGAACAAAAGCATGTGTATTTGTTTTGTGTAGTGTAGTTTGCTTCAACTATTGGTTTATTGATAAGTTTACAAATGTTACTTGTTAACATATAGGCTAAAACGGGTGACGCGTTACAAAAATTGTCAAATTTTGGTAATATGCTTTATTTTATGTGCAGCACCCTGTTTGCATTTTCCGAATCACATATTCTTGTTCATTTCTGGCTAAATCAATGACACAAATTAAGGTTTTTGTACGTGTGTACGTCTTCCAAAAATCGCAAAAGAAAAAGAATGCAGATTAACGGCTGTATGGTAATATAATTTAACCTGGTATTGATCAACTTTCTGAAGGCTAATGAGATATAAACTCTCAATTCTGATGGGGGGAAAAAATATATATATATATATATATATTTTATTCGGTGGAAGAAACGAGCTTACATATTTCACAGACCATGAACATTAAAATATTTAGTTTTTTTTTTTTTTAGAATTGCAGAGAAGAGTAGGCTACTTATAAAGTGTCATACATTTGTGGATTAACAAGTGTACAAATCTTGCTGAATTGGCCGATTTACATTCCTAAACATCAGTTTTTGTGACGCATTGTATTTCCCATTGAAAAATCAAGTCCCGAGTGAGATCTGCAAACTCCGCAACATTTCCTCTCAATCACATGATCGTGTTTCTCTGTGCTGCTGGAGGAGTTATTGCAACGTACAAACATATGATCTGGTAAGTGTTTTACTATCTAAATACGAAAACCTCTTTGTGTGTCCTCACTATAATGTCGTTTCGTATTTATTATTCCCAGTGGTCTCACAATTTTCTAGTCACGGTCGGTTTCTATTTAAAAATTGTCATTCAGAGAATTGTACGCATAGCTTTCTGAGAGCGACGCGAAAAACGGCCCTCAACAATCCGTCGTGTTTGTAGTGTATGGTTGTGTTATAACAAACTCCAGCTGCTGACATTAGGCACTGCTGGATATGAGGTGTAGTTTGCTTCAACTGCACTTCCGTCCTATTCTAACCAGAATATGGGGCTAAAGTCTAAAGGCAGCGCCTCATCGATTTACCTGACAGTTTCTCTCAGGCACAGGTGAAGCCATGAAGCTCATCATCCTCAATGACTATGACCAGGTCAGCGAATGGACTGCCAAATACATCAGGAACAGGATAAGGAAGTTTAATCCAGGTCCTGACCGATTCTTCACTCTAGGTCTTCCAACAGGTAGGCGTAAAAAAAAATCACTTTGTATAATGCACATTCAATTGAAATGCAGGCCTATTCTGATTGTGTGTGTATTGCAGGAAGCACTCCGCTTGGATGCTACAAGAAACTGATCGAGTATCACAAGAAGGGAGAAATATCGTTTCAGTATGTGAAAACATTTAATATGGATGAGTACGTAGGTATGTGACCAGTCATTTATGCTTGAGGGATCAAGGGTTGAACTGCCTGTCATATACTGTATTTAGTTAACACTGAACTAAGTATAAATGGTTGTTGTCTTTACAGGACTTCCTAGAGACCATCCTGAAAGTTACCATTCATTCATGTGGAATAACTTCTTCAAGCATATCGACATCCGAGCAGAGAACGCTCACATCCTGGACGGAAACGCATCCAATCTAGAGAAGGAATGTCAGGACTTTGAAGCCAAAATCAAAGCTGCTGGAGGAATCGAACTTTTTGTTGGCGGTAAGACAGTAGATTGAACTTTGACCTGTGAATGGCACCATTAAACAGCTCTGTCTTGTATTCACGTTGCAGGAATTGGACCTGACGGTCACATCGCGTTCAATGAGCCTGGTTCCAGTCTTGTGTCCCGAACGCGTGTTAAGACCTTAGCTCTGGACACGATTCTGGCTAACGCGCGTTTCTTTGATGGCGACCTCTCTAAAGTCCCCACCATGGCCCTCACGGTTGGTGTTGGCACAGTGATGGACGCTCGAGAGGTACAAACATTCATATTTCAGAATCTTTATGTGCTTTTCTTAATGCACGTTAAATACGCCTATAAATGTCAGCCACTCCTGCTGCTGCTATAAGATGGCTCATCTTTATTGCCAAAATTACATATTTCTGGCTTTGAACATTTATTGTAAGCTAGTTATATACAGTGTACAGCTTGCAAAAACAATTGCATATCTGCCATTTTTATAATAAGCTGATACTTAAAATATGCATTATTAATAAAATATCACAATATGCTAAATTAATCAAAACAAGCTACTTATAAGCGAACACCATTATAAGCCTTTATGCCAGAAATAGCAACAGATTCAACAGCATCACCAAGGTCAAGAATTTCAGTTGTGGGCTGATCTGAAACAATAATAACTTGATATGACATTTTTAGGTCATGGTCCTTATTACTGGCTCGCATAAAGCGTTTGCCCTCTATAAAGCCATAGAAGAGGGAGTGAATCACATGTGGACTGTGTCAGCGTTCCAGCAACACCCGCAGACTGTGTTTGTGTGTGATGAAGATGCCACACATGAGCTCAAGGTCAAAACAGTCAAGTATTTCAAAGGTAACAAAGAAAAGATCTCTTTCTCTCTCTGCTGAGGGAATAAAGTGAATGCATGAATATTGTGTATGTAAGAAAATTACATAATCCATTTGCTAATGTTTTAGGCTTGATGCATGTGCACAACAAGATGGTGGAAGAGCCATAGTCTGATCCTGACGTGAAGATTGGAGACGCAGCAGATATGTGGTTGTGTATTTGCCTCAAATTGTGCTCCTTTGTCTGTTTTTCTTTTATTAAACATCTCATACACATGATATATTGAATTAAAATGTGTTTATATCATTCGACTGGTAATCCTTATTCCTTAAATATGAACAAATAAACCACTTATGAATTAATAAAAATTCTATTTATTTAATTGGCCTCAAATATAGAGTGTGGACTGATGATATGGTACACTAAGCAAGTTTATTTTAGTTTAAGTGTTACAACCCCAAATCCAGAAAAGTTGGGACATTTTGTAAAATCTGTGTTTTGTTTATTCTCTTTAACCTTTTATTTAACTGGCAAAAGTACAAAGAAAATATTTTCAAAGTTTTCACTGACCAACTCAAAGTGTATTTTGTAAATATAATATGCTAAATTGTTAAATGTTTTTTTCATTTTAATAGTAGTTACTTCAACGGTCAAATTCACACAAAAATTATGTCAACATGTTTGTCTTGGTGAGTATCCTAGCAGACAGTCGTTTATGTCTTAAAGGAGACATCATGAAAATCTAACTTTTTCCGTGTTTAAGTGCTATAATCGGGTCCCGGAGCACCAACCCAGAAAACGTGAAAATTGACAACACAGTAACTTTGTTTTGGTAAGCCTTTCTCTGCAAGCATGTCAAAACATAAACGGTTTCGTTCCCCATCTGACGTAGGAAGGGGATATTATTATAATATTACCGCCCCTTAATCTGCAAATTTCCACCCATGGCGCCATCATTTGGTTTTCGTAAGACAACAGTGTAACCTAACGCAATGGCAAAAGTTCAAGCAAAGCATGCAAACAGTTCTGTCCTTGCTGCACAGACGGGCACAGAACACTATTTGACCAAAAAATGTCACAGCTGTCTTATAAAGACCTCAGGGAACTTTGTCAACTTGTGTAAAAGTTAATGACGGTACATGCAAGTCAAAGAGATCAATGTAACTCCACAACAACAACTACATAAATGTATCCACTATACCATTCAGAAACATCCAGGTGCGTCTAAAAGTTGCAACCTCTTCCTGAGTCTCTCCGTAAGGCTGCACTCCACTAATGTTATTTCTGAAATTTGACTGAAATTCACGTGTTTTGTCATTGACGGAGTATCTGAAGCTCGGGTAAAGGATCATCCGTCTTGTGAACGGAGGCGGGGATGAGAAGCTCATTTGCATTTAAAGGGACACACACAAATGGCACATTTTTGCTCACACCCAAAAAGGGGCAACTTTGAGAAGCTATAATAAATGATCTGGGGGTATTTTGAGCTGAAATTTCACAGACATTCTGGGGACACCATAGAAATGTATTACATCTTGTAAAAGGGGCATAATATGTCACCTTTAAGTGAACTTAAACAGTAGAGAAAGACAAAGCATGTGTACAGTATCAGTGTATTGAATCAGTCCAGTATGTCTTAAAGTGACAACATTTTATTTAATGTTAATCAAACAACAAAATATAGGAAATCACTCACTGTTCTTGACTGGATCGCCTTTTGTAACTTTAATAAGGATTAATCTTTAATTTATAGAGTGATATATGCAATGATATTTTACATTTGATTACTTTATTCAATTTCTGTACCTTAAAGCTGCAGTCCGTAGTTTTTCCTATTTGTCGCCATCTCTGTTTGAAATGTGCCAGTCAGTCACCGCTACGGTGTGGATACTGTCATTGGGAATCACAGATTCTACTTTTTGGAAGTATGACCAACATAAGAATTTTCCCCGGAAAATGTCATCTGAACAAGTAAGTAACATCCACTTTTGTTCTGACCAACTAGGGGAAAAAAGCATTGCAGTAAATCACGCTGATTAAATCTAACGATTGCTTATCATATCACGTCAAACCGCGCAAATTATACTTTGTTCTCAAATTGTTAATGTTAACAACATCAGCATTGCGTGACTACATTTAATGAGTATTAGGGCTACCTGTAGTTCAGTTTCCATTTCTTTGCAGTCTAATTTCTAATTGTCATACTAACAAATTAAGGTTCCTTAGAACTGATTCTCTTTGAAATACAAACACACGTATCTGTAATCAGATGCATATTTAAAACTGGAATATAATCTAATTTTTACCTTTCAAAAGCCCTTCCGATATTATCCTTGTTTTCGTATGGGCCCGATTGCAGTCTCTTTTTTTCTGTAGCCACTCCGTCTTTTGCATTTTACAACGGGTGAATCTCCAGTTGTCACTGGTGATTGTCGTTTGAACCTTTCTGGATCCGCCATCAAATTGATAAGTTTAATTATATCAAGTGCTGTGAGAAAAGGATATAAATCTCCACCTCCAACATCCTCACACGCAATATAGCCTACTAGCCGAGACATCTTCTTTATGTGTACAGATATGGCATAATGCACGAATTTCCCATGGAAATCCACCAGTACCACTGGAATTAAAAACATTATACCAAGCTTACCGTTATCAGCTATTTACAGGTCCTTCTCAAAAAATTCGCATATTGTGATAAAGTTCATTATTTTCCATAATGTAATGATAAAAATTAAACTTTCGTATATTTTAGATATATTGCACACCAACTGAAATATTTCAGGTCTTTTATTGTTTTAATACTGATGATTTTGGCATACAGCTCATGAAAACCCAAAATTCCTGTCTCAAAATATCATGCATATCATGAAAAGGGTCTCTAAACAAGTTATTAACCTAATCATCTGAATCAACTAATTAATTCTAAACACCTGCAAAAGATTCCTGAGGCTTTTAAAAACTCCCAGCCTGTTTCATTACTCAAAACCGCAATCATGGGTAAGACTGCCGACCTGACTGCTGTCCAGATTGACACCCTCAAGCAAGAGGGTAAGACAGAAAGACATTTCTGAACAAATAAGCTGTTCCCAGAGTGCTGTATCAAGGCACCTCAGTGGGAAGTCTGTGGGAAGGAAAAAGTGTGGCAAAAAACGCTGCACAACGAGAAGAGGTGACCGGACCCTGAGGAAGATTGTGGAGAAGGACCGATTCCAGACCTTGGGGGACCTGCGGAAGCAGTGGACTGAGTCTGGAGTAGAAACATCCAGAGCCACCGTGCACAGGCGTGTGCAGGAAATGGGCTACAGGTGCCGCATTCCCCAGGTCAAGCCACTTTTGAACCAGAAACAGCGGCAGAAGCGCCTGACCTGGGCTACAGAGAAGCAGCACTGGACTGTTGCTCAGTTTTGCATGTCATTCGGAAATCAAGGTGCCAGAGTCTGGAGGAAGACTAGGGAGAAGGAAATGCCAAAATGCCTGAAGTCCAGTGTCAAGTACCCACAGTCAGTGATGGTCTGGGGTGCCATGTCAGCTGCTGGTGTTGGTCCACTGTGTTTTATCAAGGGCAGGGTCAATGCAGCTAGCTATCAGGAGATTTTGGAGCACTTCATGCTTCCATCTGCTGAAAAGCTTTATGGAGATGAAGATTTCATTTTTCAGCACGACCTGGCACCTGCTCACAGTGCCAAAACCACTGGTAAATGGTTTACTGACCATGGTATTACTGTGCTCAATTGGCCTGCCAACTCTCCTGACCTGAACCCTATAGAGAATCTGTGGGATATTGTGAAGAGAAAGTTGAGAGACGCAAGACCCAAAACTCTGGATGAGCTTAAGGCCGCTATCGAAGCATCATGGGCCTCTATAACACCTCAGCAGTGCCACAGGCTGATTGCCTCCATAACACGCCGCATTGAAGCAGTCATTTCTGCAAAAGGATTCCCGACCAAGTATTGACTATTGAGTGCATAACTGAACATAATTATTTGAAGGTTGACTTTTTTTTTTGTATTAAAAACACTTCTTTTATTGGTCGGATGAAATATGCTAATTTTTTTAGACAGGAATTTTGGGTTTTCATGAGCTGTATGCCAAAATCATCAGTATTAAAACAATAAAAGACCTGAAATATTTTAGTTGGTGTGCAATGAATCTAAAATATATGAAAGTTTAATTTTTATCATTACATTATGGAAAATAATGAACTTTATCACAATATGCTAATTTTTTGAGAAGGACCTGTATATTGTATCGCAAAAAAAAAATTAACTGAGCAAAAATAACAGTGATTCACAATGGTTGGGAAATCAGATGCACTGTCCAGAGACACATATTAGAGGACACAAAAGATTACACTTGTCGAAACAGAGTGTTTATTACTGTTTGGCACTGACTATGGCAGACAATGACATCTATCTGTGTTTTATTTAGGAATAATGTTATTGTCTCCCTTTAAGCCATTCTAAAGAGCGTATAAACGTTCAAAGGTGTACCTTTAGTTCAGCAGTTTGGCAAACTCACTTTGTAAACTCTTTTAATTAGTTATATAACAATAATCTTTGCACTGACATAAATACACCCATGGCATGGACTGTGTACAAAACATAGTGAGCTGCCTACTTAGGCAGCTGAGCTGAGTCTGCTCGAAGCCCGTCTATGACTGAATGCTGTCTAGGTAGGGAGCAAACCAGGTTTTGAGACAGAGACAGGAGAGGCTGACACGAAACCCGACTGAGCATGAGCAGTCGCCATTGTTTGGGCAATAGATTAGCCTAGTGCTGTCTATCTGGATTCATACGAACATATTTAAATTAAGGAACAGTAAAATTGTGATATTAAGTAAAAGGTACGTTAAATTAGTAATCTTTGCTACTGTATGACTGATTAAGTGAACAGATCGACGCAGAAGAATGACAGCTCAGAGGAGTGGATATCAGCAGGTAATACATGATCAAGATCATTTGTTTGGTTTTTAGAGCGATTTTTTCTTCTGTAACTTAGGTTGATGATTTTATGAATGTATATCTAGTCGAATCGGTTGTGACAACAATTTCTCAGACTCTGAATTGTAATTTTTGTTCCGAAATGAGATGGTAATCCCAGTTCGACTAATTAGCTGGTTAGCCGCTCCTTTAGCGGCCTTCGTTTACACAAACAACAAACCGGAAAACGAGAAGTTTTAGATGATTAATTATAGAATATTCATACAATATAGTCTGTACTTTATCACAAATTGCCAATCTTTAAGGTGTCATTCTGATCAAGTATTGTAGCGAGCAGCTATATTTAAATGTTATGTTACAATAGTGTTAAAGTTCATGACTTACAAAAGACCGAGGTGACCCTATTTATTAAATCTAAATAATTTGGTAACATATTTATTTTCATATTTGACCTATTTTTCTATTATATGACTCGTATAATATAAGAGTATGACGTATAATATTAAATGTTAAAATATAATATTAGAGATCAACAACACCGGGACTACAAAAACATACAAAACTGGAGGAAAATATTTGTATAACTTACAGCTGGTGAGAGAACCTTTGTGGAAAAAATGTCCATGTAAATATATAAAATATGTTTGTTTTTTCAAATATACATATATATATATATATATATAAGTGCTGTCAATCGATTTATACAAATAAGTAATCGCACATTTTTCTGTAATTAATCCGCTCAACAGGGCTCAAAGCGTCACATTTTAAAAATTTGTGTATTGACTTGGTAACGAAGTCGGTACTTTTTGACAACTCTATCCATGGTGAATATTAGTGATTTGTGGATTGAAAAGTCTTCTATAACTTGTTCATGCACAATGTTTCTCCTGGTTTCCATGTCAGCGCTGTTTCCTTAATGACAGACAGCAGCAGCTTTTTAGGCTGCTGTCACTTTAAGACCTGAATCGCATGTCAAATTTGGCTGAAAAATTACCCCCAAAAGACACTTAAAGTCATTATTGTGTTAAATGAGAAAATAACGGCTGAAAATGTCAATATTGCAGCGGTGAGCCTGTTGTATAACACGCACGCCTGCAAACAAACGCCGACACACAAAGAACTGTGATGACGCCCTCTTATCTGCTCGACGCCCCCCGTGGGCGTGCGTCACCGGCGAAATAAGGAAAGAGTGTGTTTTAGTCCCGCCGAGGCCGGACCAATCTCCATTTATCAAACATTTCTCAGCTCCTCTTTTCAGTTTGAGCGGCTGAAAATGTCAATATTGCAGCAATGAGCCTGTTGTATAACACGCACGGGCTAGCACAAATAAATCATATAACGGCACACACAAAACTGTGATGACGCTCTTTATCTGCTCGGGCTATTTTAAGCTTTTGTCGTTTCCCCCTGTGGCTCAGTGGCGAAACCCAAAGCCTTCGCACGGGAGACCCGTGTTCGATCCCAGCTCTCGCAGATAAAAATTTAGTCTCGCCGCAGCCAGACTTACACCCAAACTTTTCACTCGTTCAGTTCCGAGAAAATGCGACTGTTCCAGTGTATTTAGCAGTAAACAAGCCGGTACCATGGCCCGCTTGCCTGCACACAAATGCCGTTTCCATGGCGACCCAGAATAATCATATAAGCAGTGTATTTTCTGGTATTCCGGCCACAGCCGATGGTGTTATGAGTGTATTAAAAATGCCACAGCCCAGTGTTCATTTCTACACACAAACACAGCCGGCCACAGTGCAGGGCTCACACAAATGAGTTCGACTCATGTCAATTGTGCATTAATTATAGTGAATGTGCCCACAACCCAGTGCCCACAAACACTACACACTGCATGTGCCACGTTTTCTGTAAAAAAGAAACCAACACGCATACAGTCAGCTAAGGCCAACGGTGTTTAAGTCTCGCCGCGACCAGACTCTACCGAAACTTCTCGCTCGTTCAGTTCCAAACAATGTGACTGTTCCAGTGCATTTTGCAGTAAACAAGCCGGTACCACAGCCCGCTTGCCTGCACACAAACGCCAATTTTATGGCGACCCAGATAAATCCCAAAAAGAGTGTATTTTCTGGAATTCCGGCCACGGCCGATGGTGTTATAAGTGTTGTAAGAATGCCCACGTCTCAGTGGCCATTCCCACTCACAGACACAGCCCGCCACAATACAGGGCTAGCACAAATAAAATCGACTCATGTCGATTGTGCAATAAATGTAGTCTACGTGCCCACAACACAGTGCCCACAAACACTACACGAAGCATGTCCCACGGTTTCTGTAAAAACGAAACCAACACATTCTCAGTCGGCGCGAGCCGACAGTGTTCCCAGTGCAGTGAGTGTGCCCGCTATCCCGCGCCCACATTCCCTCACAGACATGCCGAACCCCACGGGGCTCGTCCCGCTCGCATTCTCTCCACAACCTGTCAGAGAGAAGCTGAGCGCGGCCGGGCTGCCCGCTGTGATCAGCGCACCCCCCGCCTCGCACACTGCAAACACAGTGTTTATTTCTCAGCACACCGGAGCTCTCCGGCCGCCGTTATGCCGCGGCCAGAGTCCAGATTTCATTCTACCTCTAGCTATTCACGCAGATGCGTGGGCGAAGCTTCCCGGGGTATCAGAATGGGTGCTGAAGACTATAAAAAGAGGCTATTTGCTACAGTTCGCTCGACGCCGCCGCCGTTGCGCGGCGCGAGCCGAAACAAAGGTAAAAAATGAAGTATCTCATCTACTTCGAGCCGAGACAGTGAAACTACTGAGCAAAGGGGCTATAGAACCTTTATCTCAGGCTCAGAGCAAAGGGGGTCTTTACAGCAGGTATTTTCTGGTACCGAAAAAAGACGGGGGTCTCAGACCCATTCTAGATCTGCGACAGCTGAACAAAACGCTCACGAAGCGCCAGTTCAGAATGATTACAACCAGGAAAATCCTCGCGCAAGTTCGCCAGGAGGACTGGTTTATGTCAATAGATCTGAAAGACGCCTATTTCCAAATACAAATAGCGTCACGTCACAGGCGATTCTTGAGATTCGCCTTCGAGGGCCAGGCATACCAATACAAAGTCCTGCCGTTAGGCCTGTCCCTGGCACCCCGTACATTTACGAAGTGCATGGACGCGGCTCTCGCACCCCTGAGACTCCAGGGCATGCGAATTTTGAACTACTTGGACAATTGGCTGATTCTAGCTCGATCACAATCAGAGCTCATAGAACACAGGACCACATTACTCGAGCATCTCGAGAATCTAGTACTCACAGTCAATTGGGCGAAAAGTTCGCTGTCTCCCAGCCAGAAAATTTCTTTTCTGGGAACAGTGCTGGACTCGCTATTCATGACAGCGCGTCTGTCGCCAGAGCGCGAGCTGGACATTCAGCGCGCCGTGAAATCCTTCCGCCGCGGCTCGATAGTCCAGCTCAAAAGGTTTCAGAAAAGCTTCAGTACTCCAGCTGGGTCTGCTTCGCATGCGCCCACTGCAGCTGTGGCTGAAAGCGCAAGTTCCGCCCCGGGCATGGACCGCTGGCCGGTTTCGCCTCCGGATCGATCTAAAATGCGTTTCAGCTTTGGAACCTTGGAAAGTAACCGACTGGTATCAGTCAGGTGTGAGTCTGGGGACTCCCTCGAGTGTGAAGGTGGTGTCTATGGACGCCTCCACCTCGGGATGGGGAGCGCTGCTCGAGGGCAGACGGTTCTTTGGCCAGTGGTCAGAACGGGAAAGCTCCTACATATAAACTGTCTGAAAATGATGGCAGTCGACAACGCGCTACGGCGCTTCTGTCCCCAGATAAAAAGTCACCACGTCTTGGTCCGTTCGGACAACATGTCAGTGGTGGCATACATAAATCGCCAGGGCGGCATCAAGTCCCGGAACCTTTACAGGCTAACGGAACGCCTCCTGGTCTGGGCTCAGCACAACCTGCTTTCACTGAGAGCGGCGCATGTGCCTGGTCACCTGAATCTGGGACCAGACAGACTGTCCAGAAACAATGTCCCAGCAGGGGAATGGTCGCTGCACCCGCAGACGATCCAACTGCTGTTGGAGACATTCGGCAGAGCGCAGGTGGACCTGTTCGCGTCCCACGAGAACGCTCACTGTCCGAAATATTTCTCCAAGAGCAAGGACGCGCTGGCCCACGTCTGTCCCCGCTGTCCCCTCTATGCTTTCCCCCCCGTCTCGCTCCTGCCTCAAGTGCTGGAACGAATCAGGGAAAACGGATGCCCAGCGCTGCTTGTGGCTCCGCTCTGGACAAACCAGACTTGGTTCCCAGTCCTGATGCGGCTGACCAGCACTACCCCGTGGCCAATACCGTTGAGGAAAGACCTCCTCTCTCAGGCCAAGGGCTCGATTTGGCATCCTCGCCCGCAACTATGGTCCTTACATGCATGCATGGGCCATCAACGGGTACCCGCTAACCTCCCAGAGGGAGTGTTAAACACGATCACGCAGGCGAGGGCCCCCTCTACTAGACGGCTCTATTCCTCGAAATGGTCTGTGTTCTCTGCCTGGTGCCAAGCTCAGGGCTTTTCACCCGTAGACTGCGGGGTCACGGAAGTACTCTCCTTCCTTCAAGAGCTGCTGGATAAGGGCAGGACCCCAACCACGCTCAAAGTGTATGTGGCGGCCATAGCAACGTTTACAAAACCTGTGTCTGGCCAGTCACTGGGGAAAAACGACCTAGTCGTGCGATTCCTCAAGGGAGCTCGGAGGGCTGAACCCTCCCAGACCTCCTTCAGTCCCGGTGTGGGACCTTTCTACGGTTTTGGAAGCCATGAAAGGTGCCCCGTTCGAGCCAATCCATTTGTCAGACATGAAGTATCTGTCTTTCAAAACGGTGTTTCTCTTGGCTCTCGCTTCAGTGAAGCGCATAGGGGACTTACAAGCGCTTTCAGTAAGCGCGTCATGTATGGAGTTTGGGCCTAATGACTTAAAAGTCATACTCAAACCAAGGCACGGGTACGTGCCCAAATCCCTCAAAACACCGTTCAGGGCCCAGGTTATTTCCCTGTGCGCCCTCTCGGTTCATGATGAGGAGGAGGATGCGTGTCTCCTTTGCCCTGTCAGGGCACTGAGAGCGTATGTGTCCCGCTCGTCTGTCTTCAGACAGACCGAGCAGCTCTTCGTTTTGTTTGGCGGACGCTCCAAGGGACTGGACGCATCAAAACAGAGCCTATCCAGATGGATAGTCGACGCCATAGCACTGGCTTACACTTCTAAGGGCCTGCAGTGTCCTTTGAGTGTCAGAGCGCACTCCACGAGAGGCGTGGCCTCGTCGGGGGCGTGGTATAGTGGGGTTACCCTGCAAAATATCTGTACGGCCGCGGGCTGGGCCTCGCCGTCTACATTTATAAGGTTTTATAACCTAGAAGTTCCCGCCTTACAAGCCAAGCTTCTGTCGGTATAGAATTCAGTGCTATCTGCCCCGCTGCGTCGGCCCAGATGCTGAGTTTTGCTTGTGCATCGCTCACTGAGCGATATAACAGCTCCATGGGTGTTGAATAACCCATACTATTACCCAGTTCAGGCTGAACACGTTCACCCTGTCTGCGTGAAACACTGTTACATAACTAGCTCCTGTGGGATGCTATTTCATGGGGAATGATGCTTGCAGCCTCTCTTCTCCGACTCTCTGTGAGTCTATGGTGATTATGCACTATATGAGCCCCGGGCTACTGCCCTTGGGACTTTGGTGTCGGATCCCAGTACGCATGGCATTTTGCATTGTGTTCCCCATAGCGTAAGATATTACGCAGTACGAGAGATACTCTCGTAAGAGAACGTACTCGGTTACTGACGTAACCTCGGTTCTCTCTAGAGAGGGAACGAGTACTGTGTATCTTGCCGTGCATACACAGCTCTGGTTCGCTTCGGCGATGAAAACCAGTGTACCAGCCTTATCGAGCTATATTTATAGGACAAGACGTGACGAAATGGGCGCGAAATGCCCCCATTGGATATGGTGTCACGCAGCGCCTTTCTCGATAGGCTGCTGCTGTTGCCGCAGGGCAGCCAATAGGCGCGCGAGCCGTCTTGCCTATGTCTGCATGCTGCTGCACAGCGTTTTACATTAATTCAAAATTAAGGATAATTTTTGGCTTCAATATCTCGTGGAAAAGAGGTTTTCCCCATAGCGTAAGATATTACGCAGTACTCGTTCCCTCTCTAGAGAGAACCGAGGTTACGTTAGTAACCGAGTACGTTTCTCCGGTAGTGGGCGGAACTAATGCGCAAACTGCAACTCATTGGCTGGGGCTCATCCCTGTTTTGATTTCAGCAAATCATTTCGAGCGAATGCTGACAACGTGATTAATATGCATGAACCCAGCAGCTAATCAATCCTTAGTGCGTTGTACAGGTCCTTCTAAAAAAATTTGTATATTGTGATAAAGTTCATTATTTTCCATAATGTAATGATAAAAATTAAACTTTCATATGTTTTAGATTCACTGCACACCAACTGAAATATTTCAGGTCTTTTATTGTTTTAATACTGATGATTTTGGCATACAGCTCATGAAAACCCAAAATTCCTCTAAAAAAATTAGCATATCATGAAAAGGTTCTCTAAACGAGCTATTAACCTAATCATCTGAATCAACTAATTAACTCTAAACACCTGCAAAAGATTCCTGAGGCTTTTAAAAATTCCCAGCCTGTTTCATTACTCAAAACCGCAATCATGGGTAAGACTGCCGACCTGACTGCTGTCCAGAAGGCCATCATTGACACCCTCAAGCAAGAGTGTAAGACACAGAAAGAAATTGTGGCGTGGCATGGAGGCAATCAGCCTGTGGCACTGCTGAGGTGTTATGGAGGCCCAGGATGCTTCGATAGCGGCCTTAAGCTCATCCAGAGTGTTGGGTCTTGCGTTTCTCAACTTTCTCCTCACAATATCCCACAGATTCTCTATGGGGTTCAGGTCAGCAGAGTTGGCAGGCCAATTGAGCACAGTAATACCATGGTCAGTAAACCATTTACCAGTGGTTTTGGCACTGTGAGCAGGTGCCAGGTCGTGCTGAAAAATGAAATCTTCATCTCCATAAAGCTTTTCAGCAGATGGAAGAATGAAGTGCTCAAATCTCCTGATAGCTAGCTGCATTGACCCTGCCCTTAATAAAACACAGTGGACCAACACCAGCAGCTGACATGGCAACCCAGACCATCACTGACTGTGGGTACTCCAGTGCTGCTTCTCTGTAGCCCAGGTCAGGCGCTTCTGCCGCTGTTTCTGGTTCAAAAGTGGCTTGACCTGGGGAATGCGGCACCTGTAGCCCATTTCCTGCACACGCCTGTGCAAGGTGGCTCTGGATGTTTCTACTCCAGACTCAGTCCACTGCTTCCGCAGGTCCCCCAAGGTCTGGAATCGGTCCTTCTCCACAATCTTCCTCAGGGTCCGGTCACCTCTTCTTGTTGTGCAGCGTTTTTTGCCACACTTTTTCCTTCCCACAGACTTCCCACTGAGGTGCCTTGATACAGCACTCTGCTTGAGGGTGTCAATGATGGCCTTCTGGACAGCAGTCAGGTCGGCAGTCTTACCCATGATTGCGGTTTTGAGTAATGAAACAGGCTGGGAGTTTTTAAAAGCCTCAGGAATCTTTTGCAGGTGTTTAGAGTTAATTAGTTGATTCAGATGATTAGGTTAATAGCTCGTTTAGAGAACCTTTTCATGATATGCTAATTTTTTGAGATAGGAATTTTGGGTTTTCATGAGCTGTATGCCAAAATCATCAGTATTAAAACAATAAAAGACCTGAAATATTTCAGTTGGTGTGCAATGAATCTAAAATATATGAAAGTTTAATTTTTATCATTACATTATGGAAAATAATGAACTTTATCACAATATGCTAATTTTTTGAGAAGGACCTGTATATTGTTATTAGTAGTAGAATTCGTAGTAGGTAGTAGCCTAGTATTGTCTTTGAAAAATAATTTATATTATCTATGACTATCATCTTCTTTTTTTTTTTTACAGTAACTGAATGACCAACAATATCTTAAGCATCACCTAAAAGTCATCACCTATCAGTCCTTAGTTGAGTTAAAATGACAAATATGCATTCATACATGGTTACCAAGTTTTACTTCTAATTACTAAAGTTCTATCATTAAAATAGTTCTTGATTATCATAATATAATGATTGATTGACTGATGTTATGGGTGTATGTTCAGATATTTAAAAACATGAGCTGATTTGGTGAAATCATATATATATATATATATATATATATATATATATATATATATATATATATATATATATATATATATATATATATATATATATATATACACTCCTGAACAAAATCTTAAGACCGGGGGAAACATTGCAAGTATTCGCATTTCGTGCTGGTGGATCATAACCGGGTTGTAAGTACTGCTTCAAAATGCCAAAAGAAGAAACAGGAGCAAGAGACAAAAAATAGAGAGTGGGCAATTTATTGAAAACTGCATTTAAACTTAAACAGGCTGTTCATCAGCTGATCGAAAGTTTAAGACCATAGCCCAAAAATAAACCTACAACAGAACTAAAAGTGTCAAAAAAGGACTCAGTAGTGAGTAGCCCCACCGTTCTTGTTGATCACTTCAAACACTCGTTTCGGCATGCTTGATGCGACTGTTCCCAGGAGGCTGCTGGGAACGTTGCTCCATGTGGTGAAGATGGCTTCACGAAGGGCATCCACGGTCTGGAACTGACGTCCGTTTTTGTAAACTTCCCTTGCCATCCATCCCCAAATGTTCTCAATGGGATTTAGATCAGGAGAACACGCAGGATGGTCCAAAAGAGCAACGTTATTCTCCTGGAAGAAGTCCTTCGTCAGGCGGGCGTTGTGAATTGCAACGTTGTCCTGTTGAAAGACCCAGTCATTACCGCACAGACGGGGGCCCTCAGTCGAGAGGGATGCCCGCTGCAACATGTCCACATAGCCAGTCGCCGTTTGACGCCCCTGGACAACCTGAAGCTCCATTTTCCCATTGAAGGAAAAAGCACCCCAAATTATGATGGAGCCTCCTCCATTGTGCCGCGTAGAAAACATCTCCGGTGGGATCTCCTTGTCATGCCAGTAACGTTGGAAGCCATCAGGACCCTCCAGGTTAAATTTTTTCTCATCAGAGAATAAAACTTTCTTCCACCTTTCAATGTCCCATGTTTGGTGCTCCCTTGCAAATTCCAAACGGGCAAGTTTGTGGCGTGGGAGGAGACGTGGCCTTTGAAGACGTTTTTTGTTCTTGAAGCCCTTCTCTTGCAGATGACGTCTTATGGTTATTGGGCTACAGTCAGCATCAGTAAGTGCCTTAATTTGGGTCGAGGATCGACCTGTGTCTTGACGGACAACCCGTCGGATCCTGCGGCTCAGTGCAGGTGAAATTTTTTTGGGTCTACACTTGACTTTTTTGTCCCATAACTCTCAGGATCTTTTAAGAAATGTAAAATGACTGTCTTACTGCGTCCAACCTTGGCAGCGATGGCGCGTTGCGAGAGGCCTTGCTTGTGCAGTTCAACAATCCTGCCACGTTCAAAGAGAGAAAGCCTTTTTGCCTTTGCCATCAGGAGATCATGACAGTGTGACTGCCTGAAGATCAATGACACGAAAGCCATATTTTTGTGCAGATTTTACCTTTTTATGCCTATGGTCTTAAACTTTTGATCAGCTGATGAACAGCCTGTTTAAGTTTAAATGCAGTTTTCAATAAATTGCCTACTCTCTATTTTTTGTCTCTTGCTCCTGTTTCTTCTTTTGGCATTCTGAAGCAGTACTTACAACCCGGTTATGATCCACCAGCACGAAATGCGAATACTTGCAATGTTTCCCCCGGTCTTAAGATTTTGTTCAGGGGTGTGTATATATATATATATATATATATATATATATATATTATTATTATTATCAGTCTGGCGAGTAAACAAACAAACAAAAAAAAACTAGCCAATGGCGATTCTATTGGCAAGGTGTGCGTAGAGGGTTGTAAGATGGAAATTTTCTGAGAGTTTTTACTTGTACCACCCAATTGCTGCAGATTCATTTAGGCGTTGAGCGTGTTGCCATAGAAACACATAATTCCCAGTCCGAGGATGTGGACAGCTCTGAATAGAACGTCACGTGTCATTCATTCGATTTGTTCAAACGGCTGATTCATTCAGGAATGTAGTAAATGTCTGAATGGGCTATTAAATTATTGGTTCACCTGATTAATTCTTTCACAACACGGATTCATTTAGAAACGAAACACTG
The DNA here is from genome assembly GCA_026230005.1 of Gila orcuttii. Taxonomy (NCBI): domain Eukaryota; kingdom Metazoa; phylum Chordata; class Actinopteri; order Cypriniformes; family Leuciscidae; genus Gila; species Gila orcuttii. The sequence continues at coordinate 27,773,510 of JAPDVR010000016.1, read as the reverse complement.
CTGTGTGTTGCTTGGAAACGCACAACAGTTCTGCTGTGGCTTTACAGGTGATATTTTTGAATTAAATATAAATATATAACCCAATATTAACTTCTTATTTATTGAACTGTTGTATAAAATCAATATCACATTTGGAATCGTGCTATTCGGGACAAAAACGGCACTCGTATGATATTACACCGTTACTCGTGTAATATTGCTTAACTATATCAAATGATTTAAATATGAGATGAAAAAATCATACAGAGGCATTTTTGTCCTGATATCTTAAATTATAGGGCCATTCTAACAGCATTCTATAATAGGCTACATCTCGCAGTGAGTTTTTGCCCTGCATCACGGTTGTCACCAATCAACTTTATGAATTACGTAGGTCTGGGGTGGGTGTGTTAAATCATTTTATTTGCATTCTTTTTCCATAATGAATTGATTAAATTAACGCATTAAATCGACATCCCTAATATATATATATATATATATATATATATATATATATATATATATATATATATATATATATATCATTTCATTATTAATATTATTGTTTGTTTGGTATTAAAATGCTACATTTATATTATATTAAAATGAATGTTGATATAATATAATAACCTTTCCAAACATCACCAGCTTGTTTGTCATTTGTTCTGTAGTTGAATAATGAGGAGGAGTCAGGGGAGGTGTTTCAACAGGCCGCTGATGCACCTCCACCATACAGCAGCATTACAGCAAGTAACGCAGGTAACAGAAGTGTGTAAATGTAGCCACTGCCTGTCCTGACGGGCCAGAAATAACTCCAGTGTCGTTATTCATAACCTTCTACTCTGTCTGATTCAATTGTTTCTTGTAGCTTTTTTTGAGTACAAAGAGGATGACGTGTTCCCAAAACCCCCCTCATACAATGTTGCCACATCACTCCCATCATACGACGAGGCTGAGAGGAGCAAAGCAGAGTCCACTGTTCCACTAGTCACTGAGCGGGTGAGGGTTTGTGATTATTTTAGGGGTAATTACAGGTAAAAAAAAAAAAATAAACACTCTTTTGACACATCTTTACTTGTACATCCACTACAGGATGAGGACTTCATCGCCAGGGAGAGCTTTGACGATACGGATCAACTGCGAGTTGGCAATGATGGGATATTCATGCTTACGTTTTTCAGTAAGAGTGCACAATACTCAGTGTAGATATGTATAGGTAGATGGCACATTAGACCGCTCTAGACACGTTGATGGATCCGCCATCTTGGAACGGTCAACATTTCATATACTGGTGTCACTCAGTAAAAATCAATCAGTTTTTTACGATGCCACAACATTGCACAGCCTCTGGTTGTATTACATGTTTTTTAAACTGTGGTAACTTGTGTGTTAACTAATTTCCTTGTCTTACATCTGCTGAACAAGTCTATTGCCGATATAGATATTCATAATGCGTATAACTACACAAAGGGCTGCCAACTCTCACCCATTTGACACTTTTCACACATTCTCCTTACACATCTATTTTCTCACAGAGAAAAAATCGCCAAGCAAAGAGGACACTGACACCGACAAACAAGACAGAGCAGGTTACTATAGATATGAAATAAATTCTCAGCTCTCAGATTCTGTCAATTTTAATACGAAATTCAAACAATAAATATCGTTTTGCCGCTTGTAAGTGTGACATGACAGATCGTTGTAGCGCCTCAGTTCAAGCGGCACATGAAACGATCATCTCTTACTCTGTACTACTAGTTAATAGTAAATAAACACAAATAGGTATGTTGAAAGAAACAGTACAACTTACCGAAATGTATATGCCTCATGCATAATATCGATCAATCAGTGTTTTTCAACCGCAGAAAGAGCTGGAGCACAATATGTCACATAACGTTACATTTACCTCAGGAAAGCTATTTAATGACCAGGGGTAATGGGTCAGGGGTCATGACCAGCTCTAAACCAGGGGTGCGAAGCTCAGAGTTTAGTCCCAACCCTGCTCCAACACACATACCTGTAGTTTCCAAATAAGCCTGAAGGACTTTGTTTAATTGGGGTTAAACGCAGTAAAACAGGTCGCATCGCTTCCAGTCTTTTGTATGTGCTTCATTAAATATAGAGCTGTTTTACTCAAGATACCTTCAAAGGAGTGAGCAAAGATAAGCATAAAACATCGGATATGCAGATTGATAATTTTTTTTATCATGTTAGTTGGCTTGAAAAAATAGCTATAGAGAGGAGTATTTTGCTAAATATGTGCACTATATATTTATTATATTTTTACTTCTATCTTTAACGCATTATATTTTCTTGAGAAAAATTAACATGTATCTACTGTACCTACTATTTATCCAAATTAATCGATATTGAATCAAGATTGGAATCAAATCACAAGAATTGAATTGAAATAGTGAAATCTTTTTCAAGCAATAATACAAACAGTAGGCTACCAGTTATACCATGTAAACAGTGTAACATGTTGTCACTCAACTTAAAATTCTGTTTAGTTACGAAATGTTTTGACAATCACAATACACTTATTGTGATGCAGCTTTGTTTTTTACACCCCCCCCCCCCCACCATAATTCTCACTCCAAACTATACTCAAAACAGCACAGAGCTCACTCTTCTACTATGAATTAAATTGCCATCCGAGTTTAAATCCGCATGGCTCCTCATTGATTATTTACAGACGTCCTCATGGGAAACAATTACCGTCCGAATAGGACTGAGATACACTTTGATAGTGTGAAATGGATGAATAATTGCTTGACATTTGGACACAGAAGTGCAGCAGATACATTAATAGCTGTTCATTTCTTTGCCCCATCAGTGGCATTCCTCTTCAACTGGATTGGCTTCTTCCTGTCCTTCTGTCTGACCACGTCTGCGGCCGGGCGCTATGGAGCCATCTCTGGGTTTGGACTGTCCCTGGTCAAATGGGTCCTGATTGTCAGGGTATGACAGGATACTATTGGTCGGTTTCACAGACAAGGCTTAAGCTAGTCCCAGACTAAAATGCATGTTTGAGCTGTTTTAACTGAAAGCAACTTGCGCTGACATATCTTAAAATATGTCAGTGCCATTGTTTTGCCACAAGATACACACCAGTAATATTTTTTTCTAATACATGTTTATAAAAGCTACTTAAATGTCCTAATTGAACTAAGGCCTAATACTGGCTTAATCTAAGCCCTGTCTGTGAAACCAGGCCTATATCATATAAATCTTACATATTCATTACATCATAATGGTAACACTTTACAATACGGTCTCATTTGGTAACATTAGTTAACACATTAGTTACTAAAAATGAGCAATGTTTTTTTATTGTGTTTATGTATTTTATATCGTGTTATGTTAGTGAATAAAAATGTCCATGTGCATGTTAGTGCACAGTGCATTAACTGTTAAAGAGGAGCTATTATTATGTATAATATTGCTGTTTGAGCATGAAAAAGCTCTGCAAAGTTACAAAGCACTTCCGGGAACGAACAGGTCACAATACTCATTATTTAAATAATTCCTCCGCACATGCAAAATAAAGGTGGCGAGGCCTGGTTGAGTTGCGTTAGTAGTGTGTTGTAACACACCGTTATGGTAAGGGGCGTGACATTTCTGAAACGTGCTCAAAGTGGTTGACCAATCACAACAAACTGGTCCAGCCAACCAATCAGAGCACATAGAGTTCAGCTCTAAACCAGGGGTGCGAAGCTCAGAGTTTAGTCCCAACCCTGCTCCAACACACATACCTGTAGTTTCCAAATAAGCCTGAAGGACTTTGTTTAATTGGGGTTAAACGCAGTAAAACAGGTCGCATCGCTTCCAGTCTTTTGTATGTGCTTCATTAAATATAGAGCTGTTTTACTCAAGATACCTTCAAAGGAGTGAGCAAAGATAAGCATAAAACATTGGATATGCAGATTGATAAATTTTTTTTATTTTTCTTCTTCTCACTAACATTTAGATATCAAATATAAATAGAACTAGCTAGGTTTGCTGCTTATCTTAAAAATCCATCGATATCGCCGTCAGTTTGTACTGCTGTGAACACTTTCTCAGACGAGCAGATGCGATCAGACTAGTGTTCCTGTTTGTTCATGTATTATCATTAAGCCTGTAAGCCTGTCACCCTCCAGGAACTGAGTTTCCACCCCTGAACTAAACCGAGTGTTACTGACAGACTGGGAAGAGAGGTGCTGCAACAATGTGAAAAATAATGATCAAGACAATTTTTTTTTTGTTAACTGTGAATGTTGAGATAAACAGAAGTATTGTTCATTGTTAGTTCATGTTAACTCTATAGTGTTAACAAATGTATCCTTGTTGTTAAGTGTTACCATCATCATAAATCGTGGCAGTGGATTAATATTTAAAGCTGTTTGTTTGTTGTATTAGTGTTTTTATTGCAATGTAACAGGATGAGCACTCAACCTTTCCTCTCTGTGATTAAACAGTTTTCTACCTACTTCCCTGGATATTTTGATGGCCAGTACTGGCTGTGGTGGGTTTTCCTTGTTGTAGGTGAGTGTATATTTACACATTAGTGTATATACATGAATATAAAATTGAATACATCCTTACAACGAATATGTTATTTTGAATACACCCAGGATTCCTGCTGTTCTTCCGGGGATTTGTTAACTACTCCAGAGTTCGCAACATGGCAGATCATTCCATGTCCACCCTTCCTCGAACCCGCGTTCTTTTTATCTATTAGGTAAATCGTAAGAAACTATTTCCTGGCTTTTAGATGGGTTTGTGTGTAAGCATTGCATTAGGGGGAAACGAAATTAAAAGACAACCTTTCTGTTATCTAAATGATTGTGGATATGATATTAACATCAAAGTAAAGTATCTTCTCTTTCTGTTTTTTGGGAATAGATCTCAGGATAATTGCGAAATGAACAAAACGGCAAAGTCAGAGAGCCACCCACAGCTTTTTTGAATCTTCAGGACAACATAGAAGAGTACATCTGCTTCAGGCGCCCTTGCATTTCTCAGTTGTTTGCACAATGCAACTAATTACATTGGCATTTTTTTACTAAAGGATTCAACCATTTATCAGTGCTTAATTAAAGTGTAGACGTACAGTATGCATTCATTATGGAGTTTGAACTTGCTTACATTTGCATGTATTTGGCATTTCAAGTTCCAATTAGCAGTCATGCCATCAGAGAATCTGTTTTTGTCAAATTCCCAGTCACTGTTTGTTTCTGTGGGTTTTCTTTTAATTGAGGGGGAGGGGGTGTTGTAATTTTACTTTGTGAGTAAATCTAGTAACTGAACTTTCTTTTGTGAACTAGAAAAAGAGTATGTATATACAGTATACGAGAAGAGTGATATTAAACGTTATAAAGATGCACTTTTAAGATATAAACAGAACAACACAGAGGAACCGCCGGGTCCTTGTAAAGCCAAGAGCATAATGGGGCAAAGTTTATTCGTGATTATGTAAGCCCGTTTAAAATTACTGTCACAAAAAAGGACCAAAATACTCATTAAATAAAAGCTAAGCCTAGATTCATAGCAGTTCCATATAAACGGCAAACTAATTCAGCATTCAAGCACACCTGATTATGTAATGCGCTTAATCAATCAGTGATCTGGTGTGAATAATAGAATGTTTTATGATGCCAAATGTAGCAGTAGTTGATTCATTGATCTTTGTTTTCATTGAAGACTTCAGTATGAGATAGTGCTTCACAATATGTTATTTGTGATTTGTATGTTTTACACCTGTAACTTTTAATAAATGTAACATCTATGGCAACGCAGATCACTTAGTGCATTTATCAGTTACGTACACTATACCATCACCAGTTTTGAATGTTTTAGAATGAAGTCTCTTATGCTCTGCAAGGCTGCATTTATTTGATCAAAAATACAGTAAAAAACGTAATATTGTGGAATATTACAATTTAAAAGAACTGTTATCTTTGGAAGCTTGTTTCCGCCATGGAATAAAAAAAAGGTAGGTGCAACTTTTTTATCTTACAATTATTACTTTTTTCTCACAATTGTGAGTTTATACCTCAATTCTAAGGGGAAAAAAGATGTTCTCGTAAATGGGGGTTTATAAAGGGTTCCCACACATTTGTTAACTTTAAATTCAAGGACCTTTCAAGGACTTTCCAGGTCTAATACCCTCAAATTCAAGGACTTAATATGGGGACACATTTGTTGTGTCCAGCAACAAACGTTGAGGTTCCATCGTAGTAGTTTCGTGCGTACGTGAACGTCATGGCAACGTAAAACACAAAGTACCTCACGCGGGAAACACTTAACGTAGCGCGTAACTAACTTAAATCAAGCAAGCTAGAATGCATGATAGGCCATGAAGTGTTGGCAAAATATTAATATAAATATTTATATTAGAATATAATATAAATATTTATATTATTTGTATAAAATACAAATAATATGGATTTTTTTCCAAAAACTTCTTGCACAAAATAAATTCAAGCACCTGTATCTATGTATGTTTATTTTCAAAAACTTTCCAGGGCCTTGAATTATTATTTTTTTTTTCAGATTCACAAACTTTCAAGGATTTCAAGGACTCGTGGGAACCCTGTTTATAACTTGCAATTCTGTCTTTCTTGCAATTATTGGATATAAGCTTGCAATTGTGAGGAAAAAGATAATTTAAGAATTTAAAAAAGGGACAGTCGCAGTTACTTTTTTTATTCCTTGGTGGAAACAAGCTTCCATAGTTTTCTATTTAAATATATATTTAAAAGTATAATTTATTCGTGTGATGCAAAGCTGAGCTTATAGCATCATTACAGTCTTCAGTGTCATGATCCTTCAGAAATCATTCAATATACATTTTTCAGGATTATTTTGAAGAATAGAGTTCAAAAGAACATTTATTTGAAATAGATATCTTTTGTAAATGTTATTACTGTCTCCGTCTCCTTTGATTAATTGAATGCGTCCTAGCTGAATAGAAGTATTATTATTATTTTTTGTTATCTAATTGGCTTTTGAACACATTATTTCTGACATACTCTTTAAACACTATCATTGCCACAGTGTCATCATTTTTACATCCTCGGTTGAAGATGAATTGCAGACTTTTACCTATAAATGTATTATATTTTATATATCAATCAAATAAATATAAATCTATTATGTGTGTTAGTTACGATCAACTATAATCCGTTCTTTAGGTGTCACTGTAAAAAAAAAAAATCAAGATATTTTTTATGTTTTAACTCATCAAAATAAGTTTTATTAGTCAACAAGATTTAACTTTTTTTAGGTCAGTTTAATGCAATTTAAGTTGAAATGACTTAAATTTTGAAGCACAATCAACTTGGATGTTTAAAGCAGCAACTTTTTACAGTATTGTATCTAACTGTAGTAATGTTCACCATTCATTAATTAACAGTTATAACTACATAAATAAATATATATTTCCATGACTCGGCACAGCTCACAGATTTATTGTGTTTAACATGATCCAGTTCAATGTCACAGCACTATAATCGTGCTATTACTGTGTTGTTCGAAAAAAGAAAACATAAAAATACAATCAGACACGAGTATATATATGAATAAGATAAAACATGAAATGGCAAAATTGAGATTGCTCTAACTAAAGAATCACTTCACAAATACAAAATAAAAATAAGTTACTATTACAGTAGTTTTATGTTGTTTTTTGTCAGTGCATATTTGTGAATTTTAACATGTTTACATCCTAGAGTTAGTAAACCTCTGTTTGCATATATTGTATATTATGCTGCTTTCACCCCATGTCATAATTACCGTAATCTTGAGCGGACAACACACAACGTTCTACTCAGAGCTGTTCACATCATCGGACTGGGAATTATGCATTTCAACCTTTTACTATCTATGGTTTTAACACTATCAACAGCTACAGTAAATAAATCTGCAGCGGTCACGGTACAAGTAGGAGCTCTCAGGAAACTCATTTTACAAGCTGTAATTACGAGGAAGCGAACACTTTTTACAAACGGAAATCTCATAATTACGGTAATTTCAAAATGGCGTGAACGCACCTTTTCTGCCATAGCGAGTTAGAAGCGGTTTATGTGTAGTTAGAGTAAGTCTGTGACTTGACAGTGGATTATGGTTATGCTATGTGATTACATTATCAGGTTTCAGGACTCAGTCCTTTGCCTGGGCCACCTGTCGTGGGAGAAAGAAGATAGCTTTCTGCCCAATGTGTGTCCTTGGGCCACGTTTCATTTTTCCATTCTTTTTTATTCCGACATACCAGTTTTCACCATACTTTTGAGACTGATATGTGTTGTAGTGGTTTTCCTCCATCCTCTCCAAGAAAAAACTTTCATCCATTACTAATGACTGCAGAGACAGAAAAGCACACATAATAGTCATACAAATGCTGATGCATCTCTTTGTATAAGAAAGGTTTCTTTATACTTACTGAAGCATACAGCTTGCCATCTTCATTCATAGAGAGGTAAAGTCCTGCCTCTGTTCCTTCAATGACCACCACTCCTGGACTTGTTGCTTTTATGCGCAGTATGCCTTTAAAACCACACACACACAGAAACATGTGGGAGGATTATTGAAAGTGATACAGAACAATGGCAGATTCCAGAACAGTGTCCCACATACTGTACCAGCATCCCATGATACAAGGAACAGAAGATCAAGGACAAATGTTTTCGAGGATGAAGTCAGGTAATTAACCAGACTAAAACCATGTTTTATTGCTCTTTAATTTATTGCATGCTCCATTTTTTATTTATTTCAAATTACAGGTTTATGTACATGGATTATGTAAAATAGAGATGTCTTTTTAACATACATGAACCACTGAAATGTGGCATTATTTATAGTATACAGTATGCATATCCCTCTGGTGCCTCTCATTTAGAGGACACACTCATACTCCCATATTTTTATTCAAATAATATTTTTTGTTATGAGGGAATTTGAAGTAATGTTATATAGCGTAATAAAATTTATTTTTTTGTCAAAAACATGCAAATAATTTGTTTTTTATCATATTGTTTACTATATTTATTTGCGTGGTCAGTGTCGTTGTGAGTTTAGGTTTTTTTGCTGTTATACTGTAGGCTAAGGACCTTAGAAATAACTGAAAGGGTTAGGTCACCCAAAAATGTAATTTCTGTTATTAATTACACACCCTCATGTCGATCCAAACCCGTAAGACCTTCGTTCATCTTCAGAACACAGATTAAGATATTTTTGATGAAATCCAAGCTTTCTGTACCGGACAACAATTTAATTACCACTTTCAAGACATTGATAAAAAAAATTCCATTTGACTACAGTGGTTCAACCTTCATTTATGAAGCGACGAGAATACTTTTTGTGCGCAAAACCGCCAAAAAATAACTACTTTATTCAACAATTTCTTACACACAGTGCAGTGCTAGGTTCAACAGCAGAACGCCGGTGTTCTGAAGATTGTAACGCAGAAGAAAAATTAGTCTGCACATGCGCATAACCAGTAAGTAGCACATCTCAATGGGTAGCATGAATCGTCAGAACACCGGTTCATTATTGGCTGACACATGCGGTCAAGACCTGCCTGGAACTACTTTAGCCGTGCCATATGATACTATTTTAAAGGGTAACTAAACCCCTGGTCAGAGCCTGACTCCACCCACTGGCAATATTTGAAAAATGCTGGAAAAGTGGGCAGAGCCCAGCGGAGGGGGGCGTGCACCTGAGACGCATCTCTGTGTATGGAACCTGCCTACGTCACCAACAACCGCTGCGTCACAAACCACCGCAAACATCCAATAGGAAAATTCAACTGCAGTAGCCACCGTTCAACCTGAAGAGGGCAGCACTCAGACGTTTTTACACCATATATTGTAGAATTAAAACACTTTAAACCCAAATGTCAAAAAATTTACTGGAATCAATGAACAGCATTTATGAAGCTCCATTCTTACAGATCATTAACTAAAAAAAAGTTGTTTTAGTGTTTAGTTACCCTTTAAAATTCATCATTTTGTTTATTGGTTGTAATAGAATAGATTAACACGCTTTAATGTTCAAAAACATATTTTCACATAGCCTACTGTACATTATTGCAGCTCCTCTATTCCCAGTCTGTCCGAAACGCTCATTTGATTTCTACAAAGCCCCTCCCTCTACAAAGCTCAGAATGCTCTGATTGGCCAGCTGACCCAGTGCGTTAATTGTGATTGGCCAAAACACAAAAAACAAAAACACCTCAAGCGTGTGTCGGAAATGTAATTTCAGCTTCCAAGACTTCTGATTGAAGCATTTGTAAACACAGTTAATAATAACGTTGTCGTTTTGTTGTATCAGTTCGAGTCATATTCTGAAAATGCGGACGATCAAAGCCTATCGATCGGAACCAACACTGGAGGCACGACTTGAGCAGAATGTTTTACTCTAACGTTAGGCCTACAGTTAGTCTGCCTGCGTTGCACCAAAGACTATAGAATTACACTTAAAGGGACTTTGGTTGTACTAAACTGTCCTCTGTAAAATGCGCTGTGCACAAGCAAACGTTTGGGTTACTGGTCAGGGAGCTTTATAAATAAATATTAACCTCTGATTCCTATGTCATTCGTTTTTGCGAGGCCAAAGCAATCGGCGTTGCATTCACATACAAACACACAGCGTCTCCACGACAACACTACAATTCCCTGAAGCCTCGACTTCTTTGTGTGTCACTCTGACGTGGACGTCTGAGGAAATAATACCTGGACTTCAATCGAGGTGTTTAGGCAGGTCTGGATCAGTGTTACTTCTAGATAGAATAAATCCATGTTTGGGAGAATATGAGCTTTGTAACTTTGCAGATCTTGTACATGCACAAACAGATATTACACACTAATGAAAAAACATTCTAAAGCATCAAATGACCAATTTAAGGACCATTTAACTGATATAGCTACAAGTTAGTTCTGCTATTTTTTAAAAAGGAAAAATATTTTTTTTTCTGGACAAAGCACAATAACAATATTGTCTTAAAGTAGCATGTTTAAATGAAATTAGCTGTACGATAATTCTTAATTAGGCATTAACATACTATGAATGTATGTTGCCTACTTTATTATTCTTTTCTGTACTTTATTATTATCATTCAGTTGGGAATCTGAAAGCGTACATCAGCACACTGCGCCTCTTATTTAGCACCCATAAAACTAGTTTACTGAACTTATGCAGAGAAACACGTTATCATAACGCTATTATAATAATGTGTGTGAAAGAGTCATGGCACAGACATGCAGCATTGCTCACTGTAGATGTTTTCCTCTCGAGCTCCAGCCACTGTGCCGTCCGCCAGGATCTGAAGGTGATATCCTCCATTCATACAGTACAGCCGCGCGAGCTTCTTATAGTCGGGCGGGTTGAATTTCACTGCAATATCGGCCTCGGTCATGCCTCTACTATTCAATGATCTATTCTGAGCTCAGCCCTGTTTGAAAACAGAAAATGACCGTGACTCAAACCTAGCGAGTTGCTTGCTTGCAGCTTTTCAGGGCAGCTGGCCCGGAACGTGCATACGATGGTCGAAAATGCTGTCTAGATAGGCAGCTCAGCAGGTTTGAGACACGGTTAATAACGCTGAAGCTGCAGGGGACGAGGAACGGTTTGTATTTATTAACCGGGACTCAAGACTTGCCTTGGCTGTTTCACATATCATTATGAAATCCCAGGGGGGAAAACACACACACAAATTCACAATAGTGGTTTATTTATTTGTTTGTTTTTTTAGTAGGCTAATGAATAGCAAGGAGTTAGGGTTACTCCATTTTCTTTTTAAAATGGCTTACTGCATACTGGTTACACAATCATTTTCTACCACTATAGGTATCCTAACATTTTATTTTACATTTCCCTTGTTACATGTTACATTACTGTAGTAATATGAGTAAATTATGCATAATTACCTGTGACTAACCCTAAACCAAACTCTATTAACTCCTATAGTAAGGTCTCTCAAGGGGAATTATACTAATTCAAGACTAGTACATTGTGATGGAGATGGATTGGTTTGTTGTTAGGAGATGGATTTGAATGTGTGCAACCTGTTTAAATTCAAAACAGTAGATTTTATCAGCTCTTTTATTTTAGGCATTTGGGCCTTTCCATTGTAACTTTTGTCTTTTTAACCAGATTGAAATATGAAAAGCTGAAAAGATTTTTGAATAATGGATCATTTAGAAGTCTATAAAAATAGGGATGTAACTTAACCGCATCACCATACATCACAATACACAAATGCAACAATATGCATTGTGGATAGCAGTGTTGGGGGAAAAGACTTTTAAAAGTAATGTTACAATATTACGTTACTCCTTAAAAAAGTAACTATATGCATTATTTAGTTACTTTGTATGGAAAGTAAGGCGCTGGTTTACTTTTGCATTACTTTTTCTTAAAGGGATAGTTCACCCAAAAATGAAAATTCTGTCAGTATTTACTCACCCTCATGTTGTTCCAACCCCGTAAGACCTTCGTTCATCTTCGGAACACGAATTAAGATATTTTTGATGAAATCTGAGAGCTGGATCACTCCTCCATAGGCTTCTTCAGGGATTGAAACTTGCCAGCCCCAGTCTAAGAAGACATCGTTAAAATAGTCCAAGTGACTACAGTGGCTCAATCTTAAGTTTATCAAACGACGAGAATACTTTTTGTGTGCAAAAAACCCCCCAAAATAACGAATATTCTTTGTGGGCCTCGAGTCAGTTCACTAGTATAATAGCGTAAGCTTCTGTTGTTGTACGTCACACGCATCACCTACATGACCAGCGTCGGCCAATAGTGAGCCTACGTGTGACGTAGCTCTACGCGATAACACTAGGTTAACTGACTAGAGGCCCATAGAGAAGGAAATGAATAGTTGAAATAAAGTCGTTATTTTTGTTTGTTTTTGCGCACAAAAAGTATTCTCGTCGCTTGATAAACTTAAGATTGAGCCACTGTAGTCACTTGGACTATTTTAACGATGTCTTTAATAACTTTTCGGGGCTGGCAAGTTTCAATCCCTTAGAAGCCTATGGAGGAGTGATCCAGCTCTCAGATTTAATCAAAAATATCTTAATTCGTGTTCCTAAGATGAACGAAGGTCTTACGGGGTTGGAACAACATGAGGGTGAGTAAATACTGACAGAATTTTCATTTTGGGTGAACTATCCCTTTAATGGCTTACTTGTTTGTTTGTTTTTTAATATAAAAAAAAACCCTCTAAAAGTTATATATTATGCAAATGTAAAGGCCCTTTCACACAAAAAAAATTAAACGAATAAGCCTCAGACTAAAGGAAATGCAAATTCATGTCTGTAAAGTAGAGGGCGCAGCTCAAACAAACCTTACAGCTGTGCTGCCGTTCTGGATCGCAGAATAGGACTCAGGAGAAGAAAGTTCAGAAGGTCTCTTAAAGCTACAATATGTAATTTTGTTCGCCGCTAGGGGTTGCTAACCTTTTACAATAACAAAGGCGTAGGTTGATGATGCATAAGCGGAATTATGTAACTTGTCGTCATGCTTAAGGATCTAATAATGTTTATGGATGAGTGAATACATTGATGTTTTTAACATGACTGTGGTATGAAGTAGGGCGTGATTGCTCATGAGAGACAGATATCAGCGCCACACACGAGTCCCACGGGTATAAAGGAATGATATTTCATTCTACCGAACTACCCACAAGTGCTGAATTAATAAAAAAGTTATGTTATTCTGTGTGTTAGTTTGTTGGCTGTGAGACTAACAGTAAGCTAGATCAACATTAGAATAACATACTGATCATATTCTAATATTTCATCATGTTGAACTATATAACATTCATTAGTTGTATGTACATTTGCTCACCTGTCTAATAAAGTATCCCTGTCAAGTCGAAGTTTGTCACGGACGTGGAGCTCTCGGCATCCCGAAAACGCCATGCTGATATTGATCCTCGTTTTAGTTCTCCTTTTGTCCCAAAGTTTGCTTGCCATGGTCCATTATGTTTGAACGAAACAACAACAGCGTGAGCGTGCCGCTAGACTTAACGCAGTTGTCCATGTCCACGTCTGTCGCCATGGTTACTATGGCAGTACGAGGGGAAACCTCTTATACTGTCTATGGGGGAAACCAGGGATAACGCGGATATACCTCATTGACAGGCGACAAGTGAACATGGAATAGCCATTATTTAAAATTGGAATTTCTCTTAAATTAAAAATCTTTTACACAAGTACACAACTGTAGGAAATATATCACACTGTGCAAGTGATTTTTGGATATTTTATTACAAAAATCTTACATATTGTAGCTTTATTTCAGCAATAAAAACGAACAAACAAACACAAATGTGATGTTTAACTAAGGTAATTTTTTCTTATTTCTATGGCTGAGTTATCAAAGGTCAGCAGCAAAGACATTGATTAATAAAGTAAAATTAAATGCATAAAGTATATTTGTGTTATTTAACATTTAATTATTGCAGGTTTGCAATAATATTTAGTTTGCATTTCACTGTTTTTATCCATTTTGAGGAATTACTGATCGGTTTTTGTGCAAGTAAGATTTTTAGTCTAGATTAAACTACAAAAACCATCATGTTTACACAGCGCACATAACGCCTCTGCACTTGTTCCCTATTTCTCTCAACATGGGGACAGGAGAGCTGTCAGTCAATGACTTGCGTTACTTGTTTGAAAAAGTAACTCAGATATTTTGTTGTAAAAGTAATCTGATTACATAACTTGCGTTACTTGTGGATAGTTTGCCCGAAATGAAAGTTTAAAGAGATTTAATTTAGCATCAGATGTTATGGCACATTAAATATGGTAAGAATAATTATAAATAAATTAAAAATAAAATAAATTTTTTAACTGTTTATCTACACGTGTTAGAAGTAAAACGGACCATTTTAACTTTTTAGTTTTGTTCAAAATATTTTCAGAGTATCATATCGTGAGATCAGTTTCGAACCGAATCGTGACGAGTGTATTGTTACACACAAAAAATATTATTTTATTGCCTATTTTGTACCTCTTTGTTAGCTGAGTCTCACCCCATAAGAGGTAAGACAACAGAGCACATGTTGAAATGGCTGACAAGGCAGCCTGAATCACTGCATGAAGTTAAAGCCCACCCCAACATAACAGGCCACTCCTGATTCTATAGGGTCTAAGAGAACATTTTATTAGACATGTTGCAAAAGTTCATGTAAATACATCTGTTTATTTGTATCATATATATCTGTAGGAACAGAAGAGCAAAGTGAAAAGTGCTGCTCAGATATTGATTAGAATTTGAAAATAAGTGTTGATCGCTAAATCTGTACCACACAATGCAATGCTAAGCAGCTTGAAGCTGGAGATATCATCTGATTTTTATTCATGTATTAAGATTTATTAAGCTTCAACAGAAGCTTTTTCCTCTTTTTCCTCACTTGAATACATATACATTTGACAGCTGTTAAGACAAGCACAGTTTTAGATTGTACAAATAGAAAGCAGTATATGTTTGGCACAGAAATAACAGATTGCAACAATACAGGTGAGTAGAAATTCCCAGAGTTAACCATGCTCCTGCGCCACAGTTTAACTGAATGAACCATCAGACAGCCAAGGTTAGTTTTACGGATTAGTCTAGACCTGATTAAAAAAAAGGTTAAAAAACATACGCCGCTGTACAGAATCTAAAGAATCTGAGAAGTGCTGCAAATATAAATGAAATGGGCCTGAGTTGATGTTTGGTGTAGCTGAGCATGATTGTACTGTATCTGACAATTAAAAACATCTGTTTGTATGAATTCAGAACTGTAATCTGCAATTCAGAACTGTAATCTGTATCCTTTGTTTTGGTTGTATACAGTGGCATTACTATGTAAGCCAGTAACAATAAAGGAACAATTACGACACACAAAAACAAAACCGACAAAAATGTTTCACATTGCATAATTCCTATAAGAATTAACAGGTGAAATTAATAATAAATGGCTTTTTTTGACATGATGAATACATCTTTCTGCCGAACAAACCTAAACCAGCCCCTTTAAAGCATTTACAAGGAGTGAAAGTGCTAGATTTGCATTTCTCGACTGACCAATCAGTGTAAAAATAATCGTTAGATGCATCTCCATGTCTTATCAATAAGGATCACTTCTACTGATTACAAAGCTGCCAAAAAAAAACAAAAAAACAGCCATTAATAAAATTACAAGTGCAAGTGGGTATAAAAGTACAATCAACTATGAAGAAGTCCTAACACAATGGGTGCCAGATGTCTGGTGCGGACGAGTCAAGAGAACAGCTAAAAAGGAAACAAGCTAAAAAAAAAGGCACATATTTTCCCTTTTTCTGTATATATGTAATTCTGTTAACGACATGACTTGTTTTAAAACAGTGAAGATATGTTGTTGTTATACAAAACGCATTTCATTTTTTCAAACCAAGCTGAAGCTATTATCTCTGTACATATTATTTGAAATGATTATTTGAAACTGTTATCATCTGAAGTTAAAAAGTATGATATCTGGAGATAATCTGACGTAAAAGAAACTATATAATCTGCGCATACTGGACTGTAAGTGCTGTGGTGCTGCATCTGCTCCAAAAATAAAAGATGTGAGGAACTCTACATAGTAAGTGATCTTAGACAATTCGATTTCTTCTACTGATAGTTGATGCTGGGAGTCAAACACCTGAGACAACATGTATGGGATAACCTATCTGTGAGATTCACCGTTACGTAATTTCAACAGTTCAGCCATTTGTTAGCTTTTTAGAACCTCTCTAATTACCCGTCTCTTCCTCCGACTCCACTGTATTCTGGTCAATCGTGGAGTTCTGTGCTGGGTTGCATACTATCCCGCCCCTCACCCCCCCTGCGCCTCCCTCTCGCTCTGCTCTTCCTTCCTCTTCTGTCTCGGGTGGTGGGAGTGGGGATGGGGTGGATGTTTAAGGCATTGTGTCCTGCTGCTGGGAGGAGATTCACTTCTGGTGAAAGAGCAGCGCCTTGACACTCCCGGCTTTGAATTTTGGTAACTGATTGCTGATGATCTCCGCAAGCATTTCGGGAAACTCCACGCTGAGGGATTTATTCACAAACGTGAAGAAACAGAAGTTCAGGAGTCCACCCACCATCTGAAGAGACACAGAGGGGTTAGAGATTCATTGTGATAGTATTGGTTAATATCTTTTTTTATGTCTCGGTTTCATCTAATGAAGGGTTATTTTAGAAGTGGAGGAAGCTGATACATTTTGAAAGAAATGACCAATTTTTTTTCAGCAAGGATGCATTAAAAGTGTCTTGAAAAAAATTTAGAGGTTTTCGCAAAAATATTAAGCAGCACAGCTGTTTTGTTTAACATTGATAATACAAATAAATGTCTCTTGAGCAGCGAATCATCACATTACACTGATTTCTGAAGGATCGTGTGACACTGAAGACTGGGGTAATGATGCTGGAAATTCAGCTTTGCATCGGACGAATAAATTACATTTTAAAATATGCTCAAATAGAAAACAATTATTTTAAGCTGTAATAACATTTCAGTTTTTATTGCATTTTTGATCAAATAAATGCAACCTTGGTTTGCTTATCAGACTAACACCATGTCCTAACTACACGCGACGCACCACGATAAAAGGTATCTTATCCATGTTAATCAGAGTTTTTGTCCTAACCAGCCACGACGGCGACACGTGACGATTCCATTTTAGAAACGGTTTCTATTTTTCTGTGACGTCGCACTGGAACAACAAACACAGAGTGTGGCAATGATGTTCTCAGGTACTATTTATGTGCTTTATTTAATGTTAAAAGCATGCAATGTGACTTTGAATATCATTTAGTGCTCCAGCTTTGTAGCTGTAAACAACAATGTATTGGAGCAACAATGGATAATTCACCTCAGATCTTGAAATTAAACAAATGGAAACAAGAACGTTCAAACTGTGAACAAACAAGTGTATTCTTTGACAAAGATTTTTTTTAGTAACTCAGTAGCCTATGTATTTTTAATAATGTTTAAATGGTGTAATATTTGTGAATTTGATTATGTAGCCTACTTATCCATTTTCTTGCGAGTGGTGTCAAGATTATTCTCTGGTGCTGTGCTCTTGCCGCGAGACTCCGCCCACATGCTGTTCTGATTGGCTGTGGGTTTTGATTGATTTTGACGCATCTCACAGTCGCGTCGCGTCTAGTGTGGACAGACAAATTATTTGTTGCTGGAATCTGGAATATTTGTCGCTGGAAAAATGCGCTGACGAACGTTACAATGAAAGTCGAAAAATAGGGCCAATTAATGAATTCATGTTGTTGATTGTGGCGAGCAGGAAGAGGCCGAGGGCCGTGAGAGAGCGGCGCGAGGCCGGTGGCATGAGTACTGATGAGCGACACCTGCGCGAAGCACCGGTCTCGTATCTCTCACGGAGGAGCGGAAGCATAAAAGGAGGAGCGACGACAGTGGAGATCGAGAGAGGCCAGGCCTGGATTTGTGTTGTGTTTGTTTTGTTATATGTGACAGCAGTCGTCCGTGAGGGGCTGCTGTCTTTTACTTTCATTTTGTATTTGTTTTATTTTATTATTAAAGTCTCTGAATGTTCGCCGGTTCCCACCTCCTTCTTCCCGCAACATCTAACCTTGTTACATTGATCATCTAAAATGATCATTAATGCAACAAAAAGATAAACAATAGACATTTGCTCTGTTTCAAAACCTAGTGAGTTGCCTCAGTAGCTGCATCATAGGCAAACTCCAGATGTGAAGGCTGTTTCAAAAAGCAAGCATAAATATTACATGCTGCCTTATATGATACCTCCGTTAAGGTAGCATAGCATATGTACTTTGCAGTGAAGCGAATCCCAAAAGGCATTAGCAAAAATTCAGTGAAAAAAATCCGATCCATGGCGTACGACATTAAACATGTTGTATTAAACATTAGTATTGCATCATTATCTTAGCAACATGCAATGCTCTACTGGGATAAATTGCTGAATTGAGTCTTCTTAGCCGTATTAGTATGACGCACAGTGTTCTATATTAGTCCATCTCGGTTCGGATACTGCCTTAGAAGGCAGCAACCTATGTAGACACTAGACAGCCAGGCAGCTCACTAGGGTTTGGAGCAGAGCCATACTTTTCTATGTGCATTATTTAGGATAAACTGCATTACATCGTGCATGGAGTCCAGTAGCTTAGTGAGCTGATAGAATCGCTGCCAGTTCTGGCTGGAGTTCTCCTCTCTCTTCACAATGGCCTTGCCCAGTTCTTTAATGTAAGACATTCGTAGTTCATCAAACACTGACTGGCTCTTCAAACCATCCTTCGGTACTGAGAAACCACAGAAACATAAAAAGGTACAATGATGTTGCTTTGTTAAGCTCATTTGACACCAAGTGAATACATCTGGTTTCTCAGGGAACCTGAAACCATATATATTATGGATCAATGGCTTCTAAAGTAGATCACCTGTGCTCAGGAGCAGAAGGACTTTCATGCACAGGTACTCCTCATTGGACACTTGCAGTCTCACAAACTCATTGGAGATCTTCAGCATCTGTTCACACTGATCATTCATGTAGGGCAACTTCATCCTCTCTCTGTGGACAGAGACAAATAACTCTTATTTGTGCTGTAGTTCCAGTTAAAGTTCCAAAGTAAAAGATGTTACTATAAAAAGGATAGTTCCAGGCCTTGCTAAACATTGGTGCTTATTGCTTTGTTAAAGCACATGGCCTGTTAAATGAGATACATACTCATTGATCACTAGGTCCGGTGCGAAACACAGCATGTTTCCATTACACTGCTGGTATGATCTCCAACCTAGTCCAAAAGACATGAGGAACAGCCAGGAACTTTGCAGGAGGGTCATCTGATCGTCCAGGTGAAGGTTCCGGAAGCCTAAAAAAGGGCAAAATAGAGGTTTTTAGTATGTTCTGTGATCTTCCACAGGACCTTTTGAAGACATCCTAAGTTGTACCTGGCAGAGCTTTGGCCCATTTGACCGCAGAGATGACTTGCCGGCCGCCCAGCCTGTTCAGAGTGGTCATGAGGCGGGTGGACGTGTCAGGTATGGTGCTGTCGTATCCGGCATAGATGGTGTCCGGCTCAATTGCCTTTAGTAGTGACAGCATGGTGGGCACCAGCTGAGGCATGGGTTTGGGTACCAGTGCCCGGGCCTCGGGCAGTGTGGGAAGTGTGCGCTCTGGAATCGTCGGCTGCTGGATTACCTTGCCTGTTTGACGCCCCTTCTTGGTTTTACGGGCTGAGCAGTGAATGAGGAAAGTTTACAATAGTCAGTTCTCAAACTTTATGCATTTCCCTTATTTAAACTTTATATTTGTTATAAATCTAGACTGACATTTGGGTACACACTGGTATAATTATGTAATAAGTGCAACATTTCGTGTTACCCTCTAGGTTCATGCCTGCCATGAGGCATTTGCGGAAACGACAGGCAGGGCAGTTCTTCCGGCGGATTTTGTCAATGATGCAATCGTTCCGTCCAGCGCACAGGTAATTGTGTTGCCCTATGAGAATCAAGTGTAGTGTGGATTAGACAGGATCTCTCTCAAAAATCCCTCATCATGCACAGGAGCTGTCAAACACTGTCCTAGAACCCACCGCATGAATTTGCTGCTTTTTAAAATGAACAAATATGCAAAATGAACATTTCTGCCACTAAAATATAAGCTAATTAACAGAAGTTCTTGTAAAATCCTTATCAAGTTATTTGTCTGCATATTATCCAAATGCATTTCCTCTGTCAAGCAGAGACACATTTCAACACCCACAGAATAAAAGGCGCTTTGACCGATGAATGACACAGTATGAGTCATGTGAGATAGACATGCAGTGAGAAGTCAGATCATGCTGGAAGGACGTGGTCTCTAACTCTACCTAATCAGGTAAAGAAGGACAGAGACAAAGAATATCACATATTTTTGTTACCACCACTGATTTGTCTTGTATCGTAGTGTACTTAAACCATTTAAAATAAAACTTGAGTATACTTTCATAACTGTTTCTTAACACACTTTTACATTTTAAATCACGTTTAATTAACCTTTTGTTGTGCTTTAAAGCATATGTAAAATGCAAATATTAAAGCACATTTAAAATACTTGATAATCATTTTCACTGTAGTGTATTAAATTTTACAGTTAAAGTTTTAAATGTACTAAAATGCAACTTAATCATTACAAATGTATAAGTACAGATGTATTTAAATACATGACGTGCACATTTCAATATAAATTAGATTAAGGTATATTTTAGTTGACCCTAAATGCTCGTCAGCACATTCGACTAGGGGTGGGCGATATACCAGTAGATACGAGTAACCGGTAGAAATTTGTCAACCAGTCTCAAACACGCAGTTTGAATCCACCCCTGTTCTCTTCCTTCACAAAAGCATGTAACCAATCCAGTCAACGTGCAACATATTATTCTCAAAATCATTCATTTTATGTAGCCTCTATGACAGACTTGCACTGCACATGTTGCACTTAACTTTATTTTCCTTTTTTGAAGTGATTCCAATTGTATTTCAATCAATTCAAACCATCATGTCGAACAGTGCGCATCTAAAGTGTCTCAGCTGAAGGAAATAATCCATTATTTATTGGCTTTAATATATTGGCCGATACCGATATAGTGGCCGATATATCATGTATGCGTATATCAACTGAGGGTGCTCTTGCTTTCGTTTTAGGGTGCTTAGCAGAAAGAAAACGCATGTGAATGAATCAGTATATTGAATCCCTGCTGCCATCCGTGTCATTAATGTTAAACAAAAAAAGAAAGAAAATCTCTCACTGTCCTTGACTGAATCACTTTTGAAACTTTAATAAGAATAAATGTATATTTTATTTAAACAGTGAAGACTATGCATTTGATTACTTTATAAAAACCTCTGTAGTATTTCTTATTTCTAGTGCGTGGAGATTTTTTTAGGTAGGTCTATTAAATTAGTTTCTGTTCTATTGATTTTTGCTTTACTATATGCTTGTAATTAGTTTCTCTGTTCTTATTTTATCATTATTTACTTTTCTTCAGTAAGGTTGAGTTTTTTTTAACTTTTTACTTTGGCTAGTATTAGTTTTTTTATGACAAAAATTATGAAATTTCATTGGTATCAGAACTTTTTTATATAATAACCCTATTTAAAGGGGTTAATCGTTATTGTGAAATAAAATACTAATATTGTGATATAATTACTTGTATCATAATAATATTTTGGTCATATCGCCCACCCCTATATTCAGTAGTACACTTTAACCATATTTAACCATATATATAAGGCAATACTAGTAATTATTACATTACATATGATTATACAAGTCATACTTAAGTGATTTAAAAAGCTCAGCTGGTTGCTTTTAATATCATTTAAATTGTAATAGATTTTAATTTATTTGCAATATATGTACAAAAACATTACATTCAGTTTGCACTTAAAGGGCACCTATTATGCCCCTTTTCACAAGATGTAAAATAAGTCTCTGATGTCCCCAGAGTGTGTATGTGAAGTTTTAGCTCAAAATACCCAACAGATCATTTTTTTCAGCATGTTTAGATTGTCACTTTTTGGGGCTCAGAATAATATGCTGTTTTAGTGTGTATCCCTTTAAATGCAAATAAGCTGCTGCTGCGCCTAGAGGGCGGAGCCTCACGAGCTCACTTAGTCAGGACAATCTCATCTGATAATATCAAAACAGAAACTCTCAGTAACGGTGTTCATTTAGCTATGTTCATTCTTACATCCAACTACAACGACATTCTTGTCAGTGCAGCAATGGCGGATATGTACAACTCGCTGTGAACTGGATTAGGGCGGTCCTATGTTAAAACGGCAGTGTCTGTCAGCATTTGTGGGCGGGGCCTGTGGCTGATGTGACGTCACACCAGCCCCATGCTGAAAACAGGTCGTTGGGAGACACTTCTTATGATTTATGGGGATTAAAAAATAATGAGTGGGTGGATTTTATCTCTATAGGGTGTATAGGGTGTACACATACTGCCAACACACATTTATGTCCAAACACCATGCAAAAGTGAATTTTGCATCATAGGTCCCCTTTAAGTATTTCTGAAATAAGTACTCTTTTTAAAAGTAAGCTAAAATGTATGCACAATAAATACAGCAATGGTCGCCCACAGATATAAAACAAGGATACAGATGTATCAGGACTTCCTCACCTTCAACTGCTCTCTTAAAGAAGACTTTACAGCTTCCACAGGTGAGGACACCATAATGGCAGCCCGAAGCTTCATCTGAGCACACCAGACAAATCTTGTGTATGCCGGACTTTCCAACAGCCGAGGGTGTGGCAGTGCTGTCTTCAGGCCTGAAACACACAGAACACAAGAATGTATGTATATTAATGTACAGGAAAAATATTGTTCAAAGATTTTAAACAATAATTAATTAACATTGTTCAATGGGAATGACAAGAACCAATCATCAGCTATACAAATTCATTTATTTATCACTGAAAACACGATTCTGAAAAACAAAATTTTCATTGAAATATCTTTATCATAAGAAGTTAGAAGCCAGTGCAATGATTACGAAACATAATAAAGGATGTTAGACAGGCCACCAGGGGGCGACGGCTGAATGTAGCCAAACCACTTAGCATTGCTCCACCTCCACACTGGCTGCATGAAGCCACATTTGTAATGCCTACATACATTCAGCGTGAGAAAAAGACAGAATACAAGTAGGCCTTCACAGCGTAGTAGAAATAAAATAAACAGTGGCTTGCATGCAAATCCATCAAGTGAAGCAAAGCAAAAAGAAGGAGAGTACAGTTGCATATCCTCTTTTAGACTGCACGAACATGTTTCTATGCAAGAACAAATAACATCTGCTTTTATAACATCAGCACTCAGCAATGTAGCTCAGTGTACAAATGCCACATTATTAACAGCTGGTATCATTATGATTTACTGTGTAGAAAATGATACAGGCTATAATTACATAGGAGCATACCTATGACCCAACTGGTACAGATTTTGTGATATCATTTGGACTACAGTTGATATATTTGCATGAACACTGGTCAGGACTGCTTTACTGTATTTACACGTGAGAGAAAAAAAGAAACATGGAGTAATGTAAAGACACAGAACGAGACGTGTCCCAAACAAGTTAAGACAAGGCAGATCGTGTTTGGCACAAAGCGAAACTGGCAAAACTTCTTTTGTTTATAGTTGTTAAGCAATGTCACAACTTGCAGCATTTATACAGGACCCAGCTGATATAGGCTATGTAATATTAGTTTTGCTGATTTAAGTCTATGATTCACATGTTACATAATGTGAAGTTGTTTTTGCACAGATGCCTGATTTATTGTTTTGTTATCAATAATCTTATCTTTTGGTTTGTGTCCATCAAGTTCCAAATAAATAATCAAATAAGATACCTGTCATTTAAGTATTTTATTGATACTACTAAACATACTACATGGTACTAATACATCTTCTGTTATTGTGATGCATTTTACGATCTGTTATCGTGATGTTAAAAAAGGTGTTGTTTTTTTACACTTTTATGAGCTAGTGTTAATTGGTCATGCAAGCTTGCAGTTATATTTAATAGCATCGAGTTGTGTTTTTCAGGCTTAACCTGTTCTCTATAACTTAGAAAACAGGTTAATAATAGTTTTTGCCGGTTGCAACACAGGCCAAATGCAGCCCTGAGATTCATTTCAATGAAAAATATGGTTACTCTGGACCCCAAAATAAAGTTTTTGAAGAACCCTGCTCTATTCAGTGGGTTAGCATTACAGAAAAGCTGTGTCAAGTACCACCACCTAGCCTGGGTTTCCCCATGCTGCCTTGTGCGCAGCGCGATTTTATTCACGCTGCTAGGCAGCCTGGATTCCATGGACCAGATTTTCGCCTCAGCGAGGAGACCAATCACAGAACGGGGAGGGAGCAGCAAGACGATGACGACTCTGTGTTTTTTTCGATAAAAACATGTCTGTAGAGTGTCCATATATACCTTCTACCCTCATGTTTGTCTTGCACAAATGGAAATAGTTGCTGAACGCCATCGTGTACACATAAATCTCTGACCCATCGTCTTCTTCCTCGTCTAATTTCTGTCGCTCTACATATGTCATCTGGTATAATTGAAACGATTGGCTATGAGCTACGTACAGGTGCATTTGATAGACATTCGTAGCACCCAATAAACGGCTCTGGGCATTCGTAAACCACGCCTCAAATACGAGAAAATGAACACGTGGTTCCCAGACCCACGTCTCAATGAGACTAGTTCTGACGTTAGCCAGGCTAACCACCACCTGTAACAGGAAGCCAAATGATGATGAGATGTAGGATTATTAGTGTGGATGTGGAGCTACATTCGATTTCTGAAGGGGAAAAAAAACCTAATAAAGTCACAATAAAACAGAAGTAGTGACAGGGGACTTGGTGGGGGTTCTGTGCATCAGTTGTTGATTGGATGTTGAGAAGTGGGTGTGGCCTCAAACGTGACGGCAGATGAACGTGAGTTCGCAGGGATGGGTTTGAGTGACTAAATGATTGGAAAAGTCTTGCATTCACCAGGCAGAAGCATGTCGTTTTCAATGGAAGATCCAGTTATAACATTTTCGATTAAACATTACAAGCAGTTTTTCCCAGTAATTACAATTTCTTTGGCAATGTATTTATTAAACAAACTAAAATCAAAAGTGCAATAAGGCTTAGTGCTCTTACCAACCTGTGATTTAATTAAAGAAGTCTGTTGTGCTGCATGTTTCAAAAGGGAGTGCACACTTTGCTCATGCAATCAGCTCGTGATCTAGTGATTTCAGTGTCTCAGAATGGCCAAGTTCAAAGTAAATGCAGCAACTCTCTGCATAAGCTGTTCATTGAACATGTATTTTGGGAATGCCATAGTTACCATTTATGAATTATTTTCACATTTTTATAATAATTCACAACATTTTTGTGGACATGTGATTACAGCCTTCCACTAGATTTGTAATGTATGGAGACTCATTTGTAAACCTTTGTTTAGCAGTTTTCTGCTAAAATAAAAGCTCAACTGTTGTTTTCTTCCAAAATAAAAACTCAAGGGTTTATCTCTTGCAAGTGAATAAATTAAGACAGAAGTATTATAATTTCACTACTATAGTGTGAAGTAAAATATACTTACTATGAAATCATCATCTTTCATTAAATTGATTTTAAAGTGCATGTATTTTACAAAATATGCCCACGCTTTAGATTAGGGCCCAATTCTCACTATTGACTATTAACTATGACTTTTGCCTCAATAAACTTCTAAGTGCTGCTTATGAATATTTAGTAAGGTAGTTGTTAAGTTTAGGTGTTGGGTAGGATTAAGAGATGTAGAATAAGGCATTAATATGTGCTTTAAAAATACTCTGCTCAATTTGCACACCGAACGTGTGTTGGAGCTCTTCATTTTGAACTGCATTTAACTTTCAAAAACACGCATGGATGAATAAATTACTAAGATCTATAACATGCATTTAGATAATAGACGGTGAATTTTCATTTCGTGCCAAAGTCAAACAGCCTGACTTTGCAATAATGGGAAAGAATATGTATTTGCAAATGATGACACATCTGTTGCTAAAATCCCACTCTCTCCATCTTCTGTTTACTTATTTATAGACTGCAGTTGATGTCCACAAAACACGTGACTTCCTCCACATTACATATCTATCTAGTGACGTATTGATCGATCTCTTCAGGCCCTGCTATCTAGTGATCACAGTGGGCTGACAATCTCACATTAAATTCATTTATGGGGCAACTTTTTAATTGTCGGATGCTAGATTAGACTATTTGTTTAAATACCTTCATTATACCTTAAATGGAATATATTAATGACATTTTGCAAAAGTTCATGAGTTTTAATCGCCCGTTTATTTTATGGAAATGCCTAATTCTTGGCTAAAGTCTTTAGTCTCCCAGGATCGGAGAGCAAAAGCAGCAATAAAAAAAAAGGGAAATGGCTCTTACCCTGAAGAAAAACAGATGAAAACAGAAAGAGGAAGTTCAGCGTGCCATCGCTGCTTCTGACATTCTTTTCAAAGCCTTGAATAAGTTCTGATAAGATTACTGCCACATGGATCAGGCCGCAAGTACAAACACTCTGCATTTTAACTGCAACGATTCTTAAAATAAAACTACCAATGATAAATTGTTCTATTAATATATAATCACAACATGAAAAGCACCATCTTTTTTTCATTTTTTGCATAGATGACTCATCTTGTTTGTAAAAAAATTCAAGTGTGAGTCGCATTTACTTACTACAACCAGTCTAACCACATTGGTTTGCTCAACCCGACATACAGTTACATGATCTGAATACTCAATGAAAATGTCACGCACCAGCAGGAAAATGTTTGAACTGTTGTACTAATATCAGAACGGCTGTGATTCAGCAGTAGGCACAAGGCCACAATATGTAGCATATTCTTTCATTACATTATACTTTGGTTTGTCCTTCAGGTCTTTGCACGCATGTAGTTTAGACTCTTTTATTAATTACAACGTGGGTGTTAAAGTTTTGTTGAGTCGCGCCACAGGCCTGCAGTGTAGTTAAGCTCTGCGCAGCCCAGCTGTGTGGTAGAAGAGAAAGTAGGTCAAACCAATGGCACTCAGAGTGTTTCAGGCAGCCTTATCTCTGTGTGCTAAAGCACTTATAACACAGAGGTGATTTACATCCATTATCCACTTTTGCTGACTCTCAAGATTTCTGCTCTACAGGAGCCACACCGAGACAGTGGAAGAGTAAGTGAGAGACAGAGAAGGAAATAAGAGAGAGAGAGAGAGAGAGAGAGAGAGAGAGAGAGAGAGAGAGAGAGAGAGAGAGAGAGAGAGAGAGAGAGAGAGAGAGAGAGAGAGAGAGAGAGAGAGAGAGAGAGAGAGAGAGAGAGAGAGAGAGAGAGAGAGAGAGAGAGAGAGAGACTGCCCTCTTTATGGCTGTGGGTAAACTTGAGTTGGCTGCTGTCTTGTGCCAAATATACAATGACTTACCAATCTGATATTCCTAATGCAGAGATTCTGTGAAATACCTTCCCATTAGCTGACGTAGCTTTCAGTGTAGAGGTCTGGGAAGTTGGATTTTGGTAACAGAAACCAGTTAAATCTGTTACTATATTGTATTTTAGAACAGCTGGAATATTGTATTTGACTAATCAGCATTCAGAACTTTTTAATTAGCAGTGGCATTATACACTTAAAAAAAAAAAGATGGAATATAATGGCATTGATATTTGTTTTATGCTACTTAATATGGTAAGCAGAAACCAGGATTAAAAGCTACTGTAAAGTTTTAAGAGACTCAACAAACGCTAGTGTAGAGCTGCATGATTAATCGTTAAAAGATCGCAATCTCGATTCAAACAGCCACGCGTTCTTATTCCTAAATACAACAATTCGACTGAATATAACAAAAACTGTCATTTGAAAATTAGCTTATTAAATTTCACACTGTCTCAATCATTTATTGGCTTTGTCCACGTGGAGAATAAAACCATAAGCCAGATGACATTCCATATCCAGTCTGCAATAATATCTCATATTCTATATCAGTACTTCACAATCTTTTGGCACTATCACTTGGCATTTATTTGACCAAAAAGAGTAATATTGTGAAATATTATTACAATTTAAAATGAGTGTTTTTTATTTAAATATTTTTTTAAAATGTAATTTATTTCTGTGATGGCAAAGCTGAATTTTCAGCATCAATACTCCAGTCTTCAGTGTCACATGATCCTTCAGAAATCATTCTAATATTCTGATTTGTTGCTCAAGAAGCATTTCTTTTGTTAATGGCATTAGTTGTGGAGAAGTGTGAGCTAGAAGAGTAAAGAACTGTCACTGCTGCATAAATCTCTGCTGCATCCCAATTCACCTACTTATACAATGCCCTAAAAATTTATACTGTTTTTGTGAAGAAAAATATACTTTTGAATGTAGCAGAATAGTAGGCAAGCTTTGGGACATTCTCCACATTTAATTTATTTAAATTTTCTACCGTTTTGGAGAGAAATGTTGTAGTACGTTCATCTGGCAGTCGTGGGTCTTTCATGCAGAGAGACTCTCCTCATGTGTTCACAATTTGCAATTAAAAGTTAATGACCAAACGTATCATTACAAAAGTTCACAATGCTGTTTGTAGATAATGTGGATAACACTGAATAAATAGCCTATATTTTCATCAGGTTAGATACTGATAATTAATGATTCAAACCCCTTTATCTAAACCTCACTACTTAACTGTCGGACTCGCACATCCACCATGTTTGTAGTTTAACACTTTTTATTAGTATTTGTAGTTCCAATCGAGTCCTCATCCAAAGCACAATGGCTTGTGGGCAATTTTAGCCGTTAGAATGTGTACGGATCTGAACTTCAGATTCTAACCGGAAAAAGTAGACCATTCTGGTACCTTTGGAATACTCATATCAACATACTATGATTTGGAACGTACTAATTCTAATTCTGAATACTATTTAAGACGGACAGCATGCAAATTGGGACGCAGTGGTCCTCTGTCCGGAGTATCTCTGTTCAGCTACAAGAGTAATCAAATTGCATCTGGCCACGGAAGTAAAAGCACCTTGTGTGATTGCATTTGAGTAATATACAGCTGATTTTCTTTAGGTTCAGAGCATTTTTCTTTTTCAAAAAAACCCTATTTTAACTAGTCCAAAGGTCCTCATTGTGGGGCTGGTTATGCAGAGTTAAAAATACTCAGTGGGTGTGTGCTGGAGGGAGGAGAACAGAGGAGAGAGAGAGACTAGGAGGAGAAAGAGAAAACAAGCTACTTATTCACAGCTGGTTGAGAGTTCCATCGATATTGACTCATAGAAAGCCAAGAACGATTTGAGCAAAGCTTTCAGTAAGAATGTCTGAGTCACTTTAAATCAAAGGGTTTGGTTTAATTAGATCGTAAATTTAAGATAGAGAGTCACATAGGAGAAGACAGAAAAAAATGCCGCAAAACAAAAGGGGTGTGAACCGATTGCATGTTTGCGTGAGAAATGTGGCGCCACAGACCTGATACCAACCGTGTTTATCGCATAGCGTGCACACAAGACAGAAAGTGGGAGACCAACAAACAAAGAGTGAGAGACAGCTCCTGTCTAAGCTGGCTGCGAGCCATTAAATGTCACGCAGGTTGGGACGCAGTCGCAAACAACCTCAACTCCCACTCAAAATCTGCAGACCACAAAGGCCTGATAATTGAGTCTACATGTAAATTAAAGATGAAACCTCTCTTGTGTTTCACCATCTGTTCCTGCTCTCCATGGCAGAACCACTGACTAATTTCTATCCAGAAACACTAACTACTTACTTAGATGATTTTAAGGTGCACTTTCAAGTTATTGTGACTTTTTTCATAAAAAATAATTCCGTATAAAAAATATCTAAGTGAAACAGGGTGTACAATGAGACAAAAATGTAGGAAGCTTTTTGACCAAGATGTGGAGGCTGAAGGTCAAGTTCATCCTTGAGAGCATCTCAACATCACTTAATGCAGGGGTAGGCACGTTCGGTCCTAGAGAGCCGCTGTCCTGCAGAATTTAGTTGCAACCCTAATCAAACACACCTGAACAAGCTAATCAATGTCTTCAGGATTACTAAGGCTATACGCTTATTTCACGCAGCCGTTATTTTGAAATCGAAAGCGAGGCTCCTGTGGGAAGACAAACCGGAAGCGTCGCCTTTAATCATAGGAGAGTCGCGAATGCAATGGCGTATTGTTGTGTTTAATGTAGAAATTAGTTATTCTAAAAATGTACATACATTTCTTTCATACTTTAGACTATATACAGTGAAATTCATTTATAATTTTTTTTTTTCAGAAAGTAAAAAAAGAAGCAGGAACAAACTATATACATATCCTATATTGGATATTAACATCCAATAGTGTAAATCGCGGCAGCAGCTTCAGGTTGGTAGTCCAAGGAATTGTTGTTTATCTTTACTTCCGGGGTTCTTCCCACCGGAGCCTCGCTTTCGATTTCAAAATAACGGCTGCGTGAAATAAGCGTATAGGCAGGTGAGGATTTTTTTCAGTGTTGGAGCCAAACTCTGCAGGACAGCGGCTCTCTAGGACCGAACTTGCCTACCCCCGACTTAATGGTTATTTTATTTGCTCTTATTGCTGTAGCTCAGGTATGTCCAATCTTGATTCAGGAGGGCCACCTTCCAGTTCCAGCAGAGTTTGGCTCCAGGCCTAATCAAACACACCTGAACCAGCTAATCAAGGTCTTAGCAATCTTTAGAAACTTCCAAGCAGGTGCACTGAATAAAATTTGAACGGTAAAAGACTGTAAAATGCTACGGTAAAAACCTTTTAATTGGTTAACACTAGGGGTGTTGAAATTAATTATTGCGTAGTAATAGTTCATAATCGATTATAGCCTAATGACGCATCTCTGACATCATTCCTCACATACACGCTTCTCTCGCTAGTGTAAAATGGTGGAGAAAGGCGAAACACAAAAGTGAGTAATAAAAAATGCATCCACCAGGACCATACCCACCATTGAGGTCCCCGAGGTCTGGACCTCAGTATTTTTCCGAGGTGTATATAATAAATGTGAAATAATATGAACTTTACTTTGGTGCTGCATAAATATTGCACAACGCAATGATTACGACCTTCTCATCTGAGCTGTCAGCGGTCTTACACCGCTCATCAATGTCAAAATGTTTAATTTTGATTAAACATGATGATCTAATTTTGAAAGATGACCAATCAAATCAAAGTAGGCGGGCTTTATTTTGACAGAGGCTGCTGAATGCAGATCATGAATTCCAGCGCGACACTTCGGTCATAAAGTTATCGTAAAGTTTTACCAACTGGTCATCATAGTTCCAAAAATGCAGATTTTTCACCACTATCACTAGCATTAAACATCTTCAGTATTTCCAGTTTGTATTGTGGATCATTAATTGCAACATTTAACCTGATTCTCATGTTTAAGATTCTGTTATCGGGTTGTACTTGACAAATAATGAACCGACAGTTTTAAAGCTATTGTTATCCAAATTATTTGGCCTTCAAACGTCTTAAAATGCACATGTGGACCAGAGGAATCAAAATCTTCTCGGGGAACCCCCTTAGCAAACTCTATATTGTGATCTTGGTAATTACGAAACCCTGCGTAAGGCCCTGGAACCCACTATTTTAACATTTACAGTGTGCGAGCGAGCCTGCGACTGCGAGCGTGAGTGTGTGTGCTCGAGTCGAATGCGAGTGTGTGTGCATGTGAGTGTGTGTGAGCGTTATTGTAAATTAAGTACACTTGACAGTTTCATGCGCTTTTAGTATTTACTTTGTTCTAAATGGTCCTGTCATTCGCTGTGTTCAGACTTGACTTGTGTTTGCAACATTCAGGAAGTGCACATTCTTGGAGCAGATAAAATAAAAAGGGAGTTCTTATATCTGACTGCTTGTATTCATTGATGAAAATGTAGGTATACGTCCAGTAATATTGAAAAATGAGAATGAAATACATCGTGATATCGAATCGTTGACATGATAATCGTAATCGAACTGAATTGTGAAACCAATGACGATTCACACACCTAGTTAACAGTAAGCTTCCTTACAATATATGTTACATAACTGTAATAACCTTACAGTTAATGTAATTTTAATGTAAAATACTGTTAGGTAAGGTTTACAGTTTTTGGAAGTGAAAGAGAACAAGTCATTGTGTAATTTCTAGTAAAAAAAAACAAGTAAATTGACATTCCCAGAATTCCCTGAGTGACACTTCACATTAAATGCATTTTTGTTGAAATAACTGTTTCTTCTTTAATTTTTTTCATATCAGTTATCTAAATTAGGGTTTTATGTTACATCTAATGTTGATAAATGAATGCTTATTGCCAGAGGTGTAAAATCGAGGTTCAGAAAGTAAAAGTCCTCCTTTACATCTTTGCTTTATTAATAACTGCATTATTTTAGAGTCATGTGTGTTACAATGGAGTTTAGTAGTTGTGTGAATGACACTGTGCACCAATTAATATGCTGCTTGTGATGAGCTTTGATTCATCATGTGACTTTCTCATTACCACCTGTTTTTGGTGGTTGTCAGTATTACAAAGTATATACAAAGTGTATATTAACATTATATCAGTTTTTTTTCCTGTAAATTGAAGTTAAATCTGTAAAACCTAAAATGTTGCTAACGTATTTTTACGGTAAATTTCACAAACATTTTTTCACAGTGTGTGTTGGAGCTAAACTGTGCAGGAAAGTGGCTCTCCTGGAGAAAGATTAGACAAGTATTAATATAGTAATTATAATAAATTAATTTAGTATATTTTAAATTAGTCTTTATGTGCATATCCTTTTTAATTACTGTATTTTACGGACTATAAGTCGCAATTTTCTTCATAGTTTGGCTGGTCCTGCGACTTATAGTCAGGTGCGACTTATAAATCAAAATTAATTCATACTGACTGACATGAACCAAGAGAAAACATTACCATCTACAGCCGCGAGAGGGCGCTCTACGCTGCTCCTGTAGCCTACCCCTGAAAAAATTTACTGAAAACTGAAACATTAACTTAAAGACAACTGAGAAAGACTGAACACAAACAAAATGCCCCCAAAAAGAAAATCCTATTCTGCAGATTACAAACTGCAGGTAGTAAAATATACAGCCGAAAACGGTAATCGAGCAGCAGAAAGTAAGTTTGGAGTGAGTGAGAAACTTGTGAGGGACTGGCGAAAAGCAGAGGTTACTCTGGGGGTCGCACACCGGACGAGAAGCGCAGCGCCACATCTTTAAAATTCGAACACATTCTCTATGAGTGTACACACACCGGCGGCGCCATTCGCCGTCTGTCCGCGGCGCCCAGCAACGGTTCAAGGCTCGGTTAAGCTAGTGTTAGACTTTCCGCATCCTCAAGTGCGCGAGGGTCCGCGTGACGTAAAAATCTTCATCAGAGGGTGTGCGCGGAGGCTCCTTGCGGACGTCCACGTGCCTCCCATTTTTTGTGACTGCGCGGACAAGTACGTGCGGTCACTATAGGTTAAAACAGCGAAAGCGCTGGAAAAAGACGATCTACTGCACATGTGTGGAATGCGTTCACCGAGCGGACCTCAGCAGTCAGTATAAATACAAGTAGTCCGCGTCCGTGCTGTCCGCAGCTGTCCATGTACGCGTCCAAACTGGAGTATAACAGAGCCTTTATACTCTAGTTTGGACCTGCTGAGGTCCGCTTGGTGAACGCTTTCCACGCATGCGCAGTAGATTGGCCTTTTCCAGTGCTTTCACGGTTTTAACCTATAGTGACCACAAAAAATGGGAGGCACGTGGACGTCCGCAAGGAGCCTCCGCGCACACCCTCCGATGACGATTTTTACGTCACGCGGACCCTAGCGAACGCGGAAAGTATAACACTATCTTCAGGACCTTGTTCAAAATCCTGCTGTGCCACAGAATGCCATTTACATAGTTTTAAATTACATTTAGAATTATTTGTCTCAAATCGTCGTTAATGTATACTGACTTCACCCTGTGCTGCAATATACATTTAGTTTTACATTCATTTACAAAAATCAGCTGCTTGAATGAAAATTGCTTATGTTATCGGATTTTCAGGTGATGTTCTCAATTCATTCGGTTAACGGACGCTCTGAGGTAAAGTGTGTTCAGACTGCAGACTTAGCAACGATTGTATTTAATCGTACAGTACAATCATAACATAGTACAGACATTATCTTAATTCCATAATGTCCTTAAACATAACAATATTGCTGGTCATAAACTGAGAAATTGCGCATCCGGTGAGCGATACCTCAAGTTGCCCTAGACGCGACGCGGCGCTTCTCGTCTGGTGTGCGACCCCCTTAACTGTAATGAAGAAAACAAAGAAAGCTAATCGCGGGCTGAAAGCAAGATGGCCAGAGCTGGAGGAACGAGTCCACAGATGGATACTTGAACAACAAATAAATATGCGACTTACATATGTTTTTTTTATATGCATTTTTTGATTGATGCGACTTATACTCCGACTTATAGTCCGGAAAATACGGTAGATTTAGTTTGTTTTAAATACTTTTAGCTTTATTTAATATTTGTATATAATTTTTTGTAATTTTAGTACTTCAACTTAAATTTATTATATTTCATTTAGTTGTTTAGGCAACCTATCACACATGTAAATGTCCGTCATGGCGATAATGAAAATATTTTAATTAAAACACTGTTACAAAAATGAATGCTGACAAATAAAGATATTTTATCGTGCGCACGATTTACTATTTCGTTCCCTCGATTTGCTAAATCGTGGACGATTTACTAATTTGTTTCCTCGATAGATAAAACGTGAGTACGATAAAGCAAATCAAGGAAATTAGCCTACTTTTTTTTTTCTGCACGTCATGTGCGGGGCTCCGTAACAATGCATTAATGTTTTAAAAAAAGAAACATCTAAATAGAACAGTTGCATGAGGTGAAGTGAATGAATGCCAGTGAACTGAAACCCGTTCTATATGACGCATAGGATTTTCATCAGATATTCTAGATATCAACAACATAAACGCAACATTACAACTTGTTTCAGCACAAATTAATGCAAATGTGAGTGTACTTGAACTGTTACGTGCTAGCCAGAAAATGTTACTCCCGTTGGGGATGTGCTCTTCCCGTGTAACTCACTGAAACAAGGGCAAATAAAGCACAAAGATTTCACAACATGCTATAGTGTTCTTTTTATAATATTATATGGCAGATCTTGCAATTAACTGTATCAGAAAAAAGAAATATATTTTTATAAGTTACAGCAAACATCGTTTTCATAATTGATCGTCGCTGCCCGAGTACTCGTGCACATTCAGACTGAACCCAATGACTCTGACATTAGAAAAACAATCTTTGTGTTTATTTTAAGCATAGCAAAAGCTGGACTATGTGGGTGTGTCACTAATGGCCTGTTCACATGACAAATATGCAGACACTTCCTCAAAGACTGTATACTTGACACGTCATTGGCAATCAATCAAACTGCTGCAGTTTTGGATGAGCAGGTTTCGGGTCGAGCTGCAGAGACCTGCTTTGTAGAGATCACTCAGCTATGTGTGTCAGTTACATAACTCCTTGATAACTACAGTCATCTTCAGACTTCCAGTAAACACAAAATATTTTTTATAAGAAGCACATTAACAGATTGCTTCCAAAGAAGTTCTACCCTACTATCATGCCCTCGGAGCACATTTCATTCGGTTAGGGACTGTTCGTTATTTATTTAAGGGGCCACCGGAGGAGTTTTGTGAGGAGTTTTTACTCCTTTCGCCAGTAATAAATTTTTCTATGACCCTCCAAAATGATTGTGAAAAAAGGCATGACCCTCCCCGATAATTTATTGATTACATAGGCTACTGGTTTGCGCTTGGCAAAGATGTTCAGATAGCCATTGTTTTTTTTACAACCATGACAAACGACTAAACTCCTGCTTTCTCATCTTACTAAGGCTGTAACAATAGACCAAACCTACAATTCGGTTCGTATCATGATTTTTTATTTTAGATTTTTTTTTTTTTAAATCATGTTTTCGGTGCTGATGCAGTGGTGACACGTTCATGTAACAAGGGTGGTGCTCCCAATAAAGTATCTTAAAGCTGCCACAAAGAACAGGCAAAAGTATTGATTATGAATATGTCATATAGCAAGCAGAGATTTTTCTGTCAGTGTGTCGGCTGCAAAGATGAAGTTGACGATGCTGACTCGCGATCTTCAATAACACGCCAGAAAGAAATGCAGATTTCATACGGATTACATAAGCAGAGAGCAGTCTGTTTTTCGTTTTTAAATGTCCTGTTTAAAAGTAGACATCAAGCTTTCTATATGTCTCAAGTCTGTGAGCCAAGTACATTATACGCTGAGTTTCGGTTCATTTATGAGACGAGAGTCCAGTTCACGCGCCGGCGACTCCGTGGCATGATGATCTATTTTCTACTATATAGGCCTACTTCTTATTTATTAAATCCAGGCAATTGGTTGATGAAACATTAATTAAAATTAAGATACAATTAATAAAAAACGAAATTTACTTTAAAGAAAGGCTTTGTGCTTTCTGAAGTCTCTGTGAAAGTTTTAAAGTCGCTTTCAGAGTGGTCATGTCCATAACAGAGAACTGTCACGTCTGTAACATTGTTTTTTTTCCCTCATAAATGCGAACACGAAAAATAAAATAAAAAATAATATTTTATGTTCTGTGGAGGCCGACCCTTCTTCATCCGGTTATTAGCCTAGCCTACTTTTGTTTTGCGCAGTGTAATTCATAGAACTATTAAAAAATATTTTGCCACCTAAAAGTTAAAGATTTGTTGTGTCACATCACGTGTATTTCGCTCATATTAAATATAAAACGCATGTGTAGACTGATATTTTTCTAATGTCTTGACTCCTTTATTAAGGGGGTATGGATATATAAACAGATGTTTCAGTAGCCTATTAAATGCATTTTCTGATAATTTATATTTCAAGTTTTGACTGCACATGTCACGTCCATGTATTAGCCTATGTTAACTTCATATAATTCTAATAGTAGCCTAATTTAAAAATGTGGTAGCTCTACGTCTAACACATCACACTCCACTGTTATAGTGGCAATTTCAGTAGATGTACTCACTAACATTGTTGTGGAAACCCAATAAGAATGGAAACTAAAATATGGTATATCGTACAGCGCACATTCTATCAGCTGCAGTTCTGGCGCCTCAGTCCCAATACACTCAACGTACATTCATATCACATGTTAATGCCGCGGTAGAGTTACATTCACAGGACACTGCACTTATTCGCAATCACAAAAGTTCATTATTTGCTCGTGCTTTAAAGCTATGCCGGGTAAACATTTAATTGGCGTTCTGTACATGATGCACTTTTTCTGAGCGTGTACTGAAGTGCGCGCGCACTGTCAGGCAGCGCCAAACTGGATTTTTGTTGGGTCAGACCCATCTGATAGTGATGGGGGACATAATGCTACATAAAGCTACATGGAAAAATATGCACCAAACAAGCCACTTTGAAATGTTGCTGTTTTCATGAATACAAAAGTTGGGTGACCCTCCCCCTAGACTAAAAAAAGTTGAATGACCCTCCCCTCAACAAAGAATAAAAAGACATGACCCTCCCCTATTTTCCTCCGGTGGCCCTTTCCATAAATACCGAACGGTCCCTTACAATTTATGCTCACACAAGTCAGGGTTTGCAAATAGTTGAGAAGAGAGAGCAGTAAAAAAACATGATGGAACATGATTGTGAAAAAGAAAATGGTGCAGTTCTGTCTGAATGTTCAGTGTCAGATATTGTATTCTTGCATTGACCTAACAACATCTTTAAGTAGTTTAATACTTTGGGTAAAACTGTAACAAACCAATAATGGTACAGCATGGTACAGTAACTGTTAGGCTAATTTAGGGAGCAGCACTGTCTTTAAAAATCAGCGCTGGGTTTTTTTCTGGCCTGACCTCCATTTCATGGCTGTTTCTTACTGGAGGAAATGCACAGCATGATTATTTATTCCAAGAAAAGATACTCTCAAAATGTAATTCTTATCTTGAGCATTCTTCTTCAATACTGAATGTTTGTGCCAAAACTACTAAAATATAATTTATTTTAGGGATAACTGAGAGTGGTTCCCATACTTTTTTGTTTTTATTGTTAACTAAAACCTTCTTTTTAATTATTAATTGAAATGAAGCTGCAATAAAATAAAATCTAAATATTAGAAAATTAGAAATGTTGTTTTGGCAAATAACCAGGCCCGTCGCGACCAAGCGGCAACATTCCAATCTGAAAAATGAAGCCTACCCAGAAATGCGAAAAACTGCAATACATCGAAAATCCGCTAGGGGCAGGTCCCAAAAGGGAGCAAATGTCCATAGACCCCCATGTTAAAATGTCCGTTTTCACAGCATAAATTCATGTTTTTACAGGTTGGTCCCATGGACTTTTATTGTATTTTTCGATAGGTTCCGAGTGCCTGACAACTGTGAGGGGGGTGAATTTTTTTCTAACTCGTTAGTTTAGATCAGGGGTGTCCAAACTCGGTCCTGGAGGGCCACTGTCCTGCAGAGTTTAGCTCCAACCCCAATTAAACACACCTGAAACAGCTAATCAAGGTCTTGATTAGCTGTTGAAGGTCATTAGGCATGCTAAAAACTTACAAGCAGGTGTGTTGAGGCAAGTTGGAACTAAACTCTGCAGGACATTGGCCCTCCAGGACCGAGTTTGGACACCCCTGGTTTAGATCGTATTTAGATATAAAATGTTTGACAAATAAGGGCATGGTTAACTTTGATTGACAGCGTGATTGACAGCTGATAACGGGCTGCGCCGAGTGGAATTCCTGAAATTTGACGTCTCGGCCATGATCTGACACAACACATCATACCACCTCTGTATCCTTTCTGAAAAGATTTTCCGAGATGGCGCCGCCCATACCCCCCATAAACGGCCTCAAAACCATTCTTCAGAAAGTCTATGGGTGACGTCACAGACGCTTTGTCCATATTTTTTACAGTCTATGGTCGCGAAAAGGCAAGCAAACCAAGCAATTGCTTGGGGCCCCGAGCTGGCCTGGGGCCCCAAGACAATGACTGGTTAAGAATAAAATGCAACGACAAACTGTGTGAGCGCCCCTTTGATAGTTAATGCAGTAAAGTGCAATCGGGTGCAGTAAAGTGCAACACTGTTATCGGGATCCCCCTCAAGGGGGCCCCTCTTAGTAGTCGCTGACAGCAGCCAGCCAACCACGTGATCTCTGCTGCCGGCAAAATACAAACCTCCTCGGCAGTCATCATGAAGCGGAATTATGCTTCAGGAAGCCAGAAAAAGAAAGAAGAGAAAGGAAGAGGATGATAAGAAAAAACAAGATAGTGGTAAATGATAGGGCTGTGTATCACCAACAATGTCACGATACGATATGCATCACGATACTAAAGCCACGATACGATACGTATCACGATATGGATCGATTTGGAATTTAAATTTCTTTTGAGCAGAGTTTAGTAACAGTAATATCTTTATTGAATAAACAGTGTTATAACAGTTGTGATAACTGAAAAACTATTTAGTTTTTGTCATTAAAAAACAATGAGAGTTAAATTAAATAAGTGTTGGAATGTGCACCAAACACAGTAAATTCTTTACATTATGTTGAAATCATTTACTAAATGATAAATTACACTGGATAAAATAGCTCTACTTGTCTTGTACAAATGGTGTAATTTTGCAGCAGGTAGGCTAGCAAAAATATGTTTATGTTAGCTACCTGCCTGACGGCACATGCTGCTTGTAACGAACTGTTAGTGCAACTTTTTTTTTAATGGACGGAATATGGTTACATACTGTAATATGTTTTTTAACGGGATAAGGAAGAGGCAGATCTGTTCCAGAATCACTGTTTATCGTATTTAATGACATGACATTTCTATAGCTTTGTAATAGGTTTTGATGAAAGTGGCATAGCATGCCAACTATTCCACCGTGATAATCTATTTACCAATGGGGGTTAGGAAAACCACACAATAAATTCCGTGCATCAAACATTAGCTTGGGATGTTTTTAAGCATTGGTAGTGAAAGCAGCTGCATCCCTTCCCTTCTAATATCAAAATATGGAAATGGCAGTGGGGTTGGGGGGGCCTCCATGTCCATTTTGCTTGGGGCCCTCAAATTCCTTCAAACGGCCCTGCAAATAACTGAAATAAGTTTAAGTTTGAGCACTAAAATTACTAACTGTAAATAAATAAAACCTAAAACTAAAATTAAATGAATTAAATAAAATAACTAATTAATTAAACCCTAAACAGTATTATTAAAAACTAATAAAAAGGACAAAAGCACAACAAAACTCCTCAACATAAACTAAAATGAAAATTAAACTGAAAACTGTTTCTCCATTCATTAAGGCCCTGATATACTTCAAGCGAAATCAAAGAACTAACTGGTGTCGCCTCATTTCGAACAAAATTTGGCCAAACAAAATTTGTTTGGAGTTTGTTTCAGGAAACAGCATGCCGAAGCAAACTTTCCAGAAATTTACACTACAGCAGGTAAACATCTTCGTACCACCATTGGTCCGTGGTGATTCTATGAAAACTTATCTTGTTATTTCGAGATATTAAGTCATTTCAACATAATATCTTGTTATTTCGACATAAGTCGTCGCTATTTCGACATAATATCTCGTTATTTCGACATAATATCCGTTATTTCAACATAAGTCGTTATTTCGACATAATAATTTGTTATTTCGACATTATAAGGGGCCATTCTAATCCGCATTAAGCCACATTAAGCGTTCTTATGGTTTTTTATGGGAGGAAAATGCTTCACGTGTAAGCTATAAACTCTCTCAGCTTAAATGTTTAAACTGATAAGACTTTAAAAGAAGTTAAAATGATCAACTTTAGTTATGATGCAATGCTGGCCCGATTGTGCAAGTGACAATTCCATCATGTCCCGACTCCTAAACGCGAGAATGTAGTTTCGACGCTTGCCTTATCCAACCCATTTTGAGAGACAGAGAAAGAGAAGACGCAGCACCGCTGAACACTCACGCGGTTTGTGAAATTGCGTCTTGGAGAAAGTTTTAAAATTATTGATTTGATTTTATAATCTGTGTGGATTCATTTAGGCTACTCATACAATCTACATGCTAAAGTGAATCAATGTTTGCGGGGAAATTTCCCGCATTATAATTGGTGGACCTGCGGGAATTATTAAAATACATATTGAAGTATTATCTGTTATATTATTTATTTTAACAGTTAAAGTACAATAAATGTTCCAATTTCGATTTTTTAAGAATTGTTGAAAGATGTCTTTTTAATAAATGCAACACATTCCCAAAGTCATGTGAAATAATCGTGTTACATAATC
The DNA here is from genome assembly GCA_026230005.1 of Gila orcuttii. NCBI lineage: Eukaryota > Metazoa > Chordata > Actinopteri > Cypriniformes > Leuciscidae > Gila > Gila orcuttii. The sequence goes on along the minus strand of JAPDVR010000016.1, from coordinate 27,731,644 downwards.
GTGATTTCAATACTGACCAAAATAATCGTGATTATGATTTTTTTCCATAATCGAGTAGCCCTAATATAAGTGCTATATAAATAAACATGGCGTGATGTCACTGGAGTGCTAGACTCAGCCTCACGCCCACAGACCATTGGCTGAACGTCTGATGCATATGGCACACTTAACTGGAAACACTTCAGGATTTTCTAAAACTGATTGGAAACAAATCCATTGTGTGACGCCAAACCCCCTCATGGAAAAACAAAGTGGTCATGTTTAAAACTGTGCCAATGAGCGCTTACCAGGATCGACTAAATGCTGGATTATCAAAAGTATGTGAAGTTTGTGGATCCATTGCACAATGTTCTTGAATTAATAGTTTATTAGATACACACCAGTCTGTTATCGTAGGGACAGCGACTTTACATTTTCACACCCCTAAACATGATGCGGAACAAAACGAACTGTGATTGGTTGCGTTACATGTCAGTCAAACGTCTGCTTGGGCGGTCCTTGGCCAGTGAAAGCTGCAATGGAGTCCAGACCTTCTGCTGTCAGTCTGGCTACGAGAGACTACTGGAGTGCCAAATTGCAGAGCTTGTGTAAACATTCACATAGCTCTGATCGGATGCTGTCTTAACTGCTGTTTTCTCACCGCTGTCATTTCTGTTGTGCATTTATTGAATTATTGAGAGGAAAGCACGTGGCACATATTTACATATTCATCTATGTAATCTACTCATCACAATGTGATCTATTCATCACATATGCCGCTCTCAGCAGTGCAGATGGCGCCGGGGTGCCTATAAAATAGTTTAGAGCTCAGCACACCAAGATACATTTATAATCACTACAGACATTTCTATGATTCTTCCATGATTTCTTAAGATTTTAAGTAATTTCGACTTTTCCGGGCACAAATTTAAAAATTCCATGGCACTGGCTTTTTTCATCCGCAACTGAAGCACTGACCATCCTGGTGGCTTTCATGGCTTACCTGGCATAGGGGCTTGTGTAATTTTTGGAAAAGCATTCGCTGGCCCTCTGTTGCATTCCGCTTGCATTCCCAAAGCCCTGGCCCCTGCTCCAACTGTCTTCTGAAGAGGTCAGAGGGGTGTACACGTTAAAGATAGGCTTCTGATCTTTCTGCTGACTGACAGCAGCTGTGGATGGGCCGGCCCCAAAGAGAAAGCTCTGTCCACTTGAAGTGGTGACACCACAAATGTTAATAGGTGTGCTGTGGAGACCAATCTGACAGTAGTTAGTCCCACCGACGTTCTCCTTTTTGATGACCCCTGGAGTACACAGCTGGATTATAGAGTCCTTCTCTACTTTCACAGTGGCCAGGCTGGTGGTGGTGGTAGTGCTGGAAGTGCTCATGCCGTTGAGCGTGCTGCTCACCGAGATCGAGGCCTTTGAGTCCCTTTCTGTATTTGTTGACAAGTCTCCGAGCAGAGCATCTTCACCTATGGTGGAGAGGAACGCGTCATCTGCCACATAGAAATCAGAGGGCGATCCGTCCAACTCAAAGTCTTGCAGGAGGTCCAGAGTGTTGTCACTAAAGAGCTTATGATTGCCAACATCAACATCTTTCCCCATTGGACCAAAGGAATCTTGGTCAAGATCCATTTCGCATTTATCCATGGGAGAAAATTGCTCTGTTTTTAAAGGAAAGAGATTGGGGTCGACTCCACCGATCATGGAGTCCATTGAAGGGGAGGAGCTATTGAGGTCTGCAATGCTGGCCTCCAGACCTGAGAAGCTGTCCCCCAAAGTGAAAGAGCACAGGGCCTGTTGTTGTTGAGCCCTCTGCTCCTTTCCAACCGCTTTGAGTTCTGAATCTTCCATAAAGAAGCCAAGAGTGGAGGTGGTGTGCTCCTCCAGAGTGGGTGAATTGCTCAGGCCATTGGGAAGGTCCGCGGAAACTGGCTGCATCAGTGGACTGGGTTGAGGAACCATGGACGTGGGAGCGACAGACATGGCGCTTTGTATTCCGCTTCGTAAAATTCCCTCAACTGGGCTGTTGCTGTAATCCAACGTATTCAGACGCTCATCTCTCTTGGCGCCGTTCTTCAGTCCTCCTTGATCCATCTTGCATTACTGTGGTAAAACACAACAAAACACTTATATTTTCTAATACACCATAAATACCATCACAAAAAAAGCATAGTTTACTGTTAGTAACATGAAAACAAAACATGATTAAAAGAGGTAAAGACAAAAATGCAACAAAAATGCACCATGGTAACAGCTTTTTGCTATGAAAAGATTTCAGAAATCATTATAATATGCTGATTTATTTTCAATGTTGGAAACAGTGCTGCTTAATATTTGTTTAACCTGTGATACTTTTTTTCAGGATTCTTTGATGAATAAGTTAAAAAAGAACAGCATTAATTCAAAATAGAAATCTTTTGTAACAAATTACAATATACACTACCGATCAGAAGTTTGGTGTCAGTCTTTTTTTTATTTTTTTATAAATTAATACTTTTATTCAGTAAGGATTAGTTAAATTGATAAAAAGTATTAGGACAGATTTCTATTTTGAAAAAATGCTGTTCTTTTTTTACTTTTTATTCATCAATGAATCCTGAAAAAAGTATCACAGGTTCCAAAAAACTATTAAGCAGCACAACTGTTTCCAACACTGATAAAATCAGCATATTGGATTTCTAATGGATCATGTGACACTGAAGACTGTAATGATGCTGAAAATTCAGCTTTGCATCACATAAATAAATTATATTTGAAAATATATTAAACTACAAAACCATTATTTAAAATTATAATAATATTTCACAAAATTAATGATTTTTCTGTATTTTTTTTATCAAATAAATGCAGGCTTGATGAGCATATGATACTTCTTTCAAAAACATTAAAAATAGTTGGTTTTCTTTCCAAACTTTTGACCGGTACTGTATATTCACTTACTATAATATTAATATTATTCTGTCTTGATTTTTTTCTGCGTATTGAGGGCCTGAGCTTTACCAAGGCAAATCCCTTATGTGTGTAAGCAAGAATACTTGAAAATAAATCTCATTCTGATTCTAAAATAGCATAGTTGCTCACATTTACTCGTAAAATCGGCAAAACTGTGGTAACTTAGTATTAGCCACAACAATAGTACTATTGTATGACGTCATAAAAAATTAAACACAAAAATACCCGCGAGAAGAAGTTGGACTGTTCTGTATAAACACCACATAAACTGTAACTATGTATGCTTTGAAATTATATCTTTTGACATTGGACGAGTTCTTTATATTTAAATGTATTAAAATAACAGTAACACCGTTGGACAAATATACGTCTCGTACTTGCATACAGTAGCCTAATTATTAAACTTATTAAAGTAGATGATTTTATAATTAGTAGTACCTTATGAAATATCTCAATCTTTAACTTTATAAACACAATTTTGTCCGAAACGCCTCATCATCTGCAGCTGAATGCGTGGAGCTTACATCTTTAGACTATTATTTTAATAAACGGATAAAAATCCAAATGTGTAACGCGCTCTTGTAGTAGCAGCACGAGCGCGCGCGGATCAGTAAGTGTGACACGCACTAAGGCCTACTCACACCCACTGCTAACCCACAGCAGACAGACGGGTCAATCACTTAAATTTTCAACTCTGAACCCTTTATTTAACCCGTTATTACGTGCTATAACTATGCAACAGGCAAAACAGCGCATTCATCGCCCTAACAGGACTGCAAAACTGTTTAATGGCGTGAAAAAACAAGTCACGAGATCAGACAGATTGTAAGAAACGACAGTTACTAATTTAAAACTAACTTAGTTGCTATACTTTTACGCTATGAATGTGTATATTAGTATCCAGGTGCAAGATTAACACGAAGACTCTTGAAATACGTACCTTTTGATATTTACGTTCCTGTTTTGATTTGTTGCATCATCTGACATTGTTTTTGTGTAGCAGCTAGAGGTTTCTGCTGAAAGCGGTTAGCAACAACATGAGCCTTCACCGCAGTCTGAGGTCATTTCAGAAGAGCAAAACAAATCGTAAACTGCGCGAAAAAGGTCGCGAGTCGGATATCGTCCAGCGTTTTGGTCCGAATTCATAACCCCATCTGGGTAATCCAGGCAATTTTCTCATTTTCGGCCATGAGAAAAGAGGCGTGCCATAAAACCCTAAACCATAAAAACATTCAAAATGGAGATTACAGTAGAGGTCCGTGGCGACACTGTTTACAACATGCAGTGCGACCTATTGGCAGTGACGAGTTATTACATCTCGCCTCTTATTACAGTGACTTCACTGGGTGAGATGAGTAACCTCGGTGATATCACCATCATAAAAAACACACTGCCTTCTCTCTCTTCACTGCTTCTATTTCTTTTGTTCTTCTGTTTCTCTCATTCATACACATCCACACATTGTCGACCCTGTGTAACTAACATATTGTATGTGTCATTTTTTAATAAAGCTTCAAAAAGGTGTTTTTATATATATTTTCAATACTGATGTAATGGGTGTAAATAAGTTTCAGGTGTTAAATAACATTTCAAACTGATTACATTCTTTTTTTTGTTGTTGTTTTGTGTTATCATGTAAATGCATGCTTTCATGTCACTCAGGCTGTACAACCAAATACTTGTATAAATACTGTAGCCTATATTTGAGAGAGATCTACAAACCTTTTCACTGCCTCAAGGATCAGTTGGCGTCCTCTGGATGATGAATTATGTTTACCGTTTTGTCAATTCATAATAAAAAAAAAACAACTCATGTTTGCAGTTTTGCCACCCATTCAAATTGCTGGACAACGTTTTTCAATTATCTCAACAGAAATTTGTTAAGTTTCAAACATAAAAATATGACGGCGGTGCCTTTAGGGTAACTGTGCACGACGGGCAAGTTAAACCCGGTAAAAGAACCATATCAAAGTTGTCTGAATACGCCACATCTACTGCATCATGCTGAGATCATGAGATCATTTAAATTTAGATGGAATGGAATGTCAAAGGTCACTTTGAAATTTGTGCAAAGTTATCTTTTGCAGCTCAAAAATGATTTTGTCCATAAGTATGGTATTTATTTCAAGTTTCTTAAAATATTTTTATTAATCTAATTATTAAACTAATTATGTAAAACTATGTTGTCAGTGCACTACAAAGAAAGAAAGAGAGAGAGAGAGAGAGAGAGAGAGAGAGAGATCAAATGCTTAGCCTGTTTAGGTAGTTGAGCCAGAAGATTAAAAAATTTAAACGAAAAAAATCTAATTTGTGAGCAAAAAGTTTTTTTTTTTGGTAATGTCAAAAGAAAAAGAAAAAAAAACAACATTAGATTTTTATGAAGGGACAAGCCAGATAATTTTATTTTCCCGACCTGGGGCCTGATTCAATAAGGTGGTTCAACCAACTCTGACTTAAAACTTGAACTCAGAGTTTCCCATCTCAGGGTAAGTCAACTCAGAGTTTTCGGTTTCAGAACAGCTGAATTGAGCTAGTTCAATCAACTCGGAGTAGATTGACTCTGAGTTAAGCACGCGCGCCACGACTGTGAAAAGCCATGATCAATGGAGCTCCGAAATTACGATTCACCATGGCAACAGCACCCGACTAAAAGACGTCCACATGTTCCGAGTTAATACACAAGTATAATTCTTATTCACTGTTATATTATCAGGTGAAAACTGACAGAAAGATAAGTTATTGAACTAATACTCATTTTCATGGTATCCCACAGGCAAAAAAAGGAAAAGAAAAGTGTGGCAGCAACTAAAAATGAACAATAAATTCATAATTAAATCAGTTAAATCTTTAAGCATAAAAGGTTCATGGCTGTAGGCTACATGACTTTACAAACATTTGACATATTAAATAAATATAATTAAGTGTATTTCAATGTGCAGCAGCTGTTTCCACATAGTATAATGCTCTTTTCACATAATTAAATGTTCTCTAATCCAACTGGTTACATTTTTTTAATTAGGCTAATGAAATTAACGTTTGACTTCTACTGGGCCAACAGCAAGAAGGCATAGGCTGGACCTGCACCATCACTGATAGATGAAGAGGAGATACACAATACTGGAAGAATATTAAAATCCAACAGGAAAATAATAACTGTTGCTTTTGTATTTGTAGGAAATAAAGATGACCAAATAAATTGTGAAAAATTTGGAAGGTGCGATGATGGGAATATGCATGTAATCAATGCATCCAACACATTGGAAATCCTAAAGGAAAATCTAATTATTAGGTTACTTTCAGAGGTCACAGCAAGATGTTATTAAATGAATGTCATTTATCAGATTAGCCTAATTTAAACCGATTTCTCCACCACTGTCCTGCAATCCTGTGAAACTCCTCTTTGATGGATCTCATGAGTTTGTGTCCAGGAAACAACACAAAAACTCTCAGACAGAGTGTGAGAGCGAGGCACATTTTCCTTCCCGCTCTGATACAGCAGCTTTACTAATGTGCTCTCTCCGATGTTATATAGAAAAATGTGCAATGAATAATTGTACTGCACTGAAAAAAATCCTTTTCTTACTTAGCATTCTTGTCCTGTTGTTTCCAGTCAAAATATCTAAAGATTATTAAATCAAAATGCATTTACTAAAAGAAAAACTCTGGGTTTATATAAGAAAACCTGCTCCTGACCAGGTTAGGTTCACAGAGTAAGTTAGCATAGTAACTGACTCTGAGTATAAGTTACCCCTCTTTCAGAAATGGGCTTGACTAACTCTGCTTTCTTGGGTTTGACATACCTCACATTCTGAAACGGAAAACGACTCGGTTACTAACGTAACCTCGGTTCCCTGAGAGGAGGGAACGAGTATTGCGTAAGTAGCTTACGCTATGGGAAAACTCCTTTTCTCGAGAATATTGAAGTCTTTATGTAAAACGCATTGCAGCTGCACAGCTGACAGCAATGAACGAAGGAACTCGGTCATTGGCTGTGCTGCGGCAACTTGCTCGAACCAATGACGGGGCGACTCTGAATGCGCGACCAATGAGCGCGCTTCGCGCCCGCGCGCGTCAGAGCCCGCCAAGATGGGCGTGGCCAAGCTATATATTGGGCGCCCCGTCATGAGAGTTCTTTAGGTTAAAACGACTGAAGCGAACTAACCAAGCACAAGCACGGCAGCTTACGCAATACTCGTTCCCTCCTCTCAGGGAACCGAGGTTACGTTAGTAACCGAGTCGTTCCCTTTCGAGAGGTCTCTCCTATTGCGTAAGTAGCTTACGCTATGGGAACACCATGCAAAACGCCGTGCGTGCTGAACTTCGCCTTATGATAGCCAGAGGCAGGTGCCTGAGCTAAAAAGCAAAGTTATCATCCAACTAGCGGCAGAGGCGAGCTTTATATGTGGGAAAAAATACAGAGCGGCTAGAAGGCGCTCAGTGTGACACAAGCACATACATAATCTAGATACGAACTCGCAGTTCAACTAGCATTATGCTGATAGCACATTGGAATGCAATGTCGGGACCTGTAGGTTGTAGAATCTGATAAATGTGGACGGTGAGGCCCAGCCTGCCGCCGCACATATATCCTCGATCGGTATCCCGCTCGACCATGCCCAGGAAGAAGCCACACTCCTGGTGGAGTGTGCTTTGACTCCCCAGGGGCATTGAAGTCCCTTAGCTTCATAAGCCAGCGCTATAGCTTCGACTATCCAGTGAGAGATTCTCTGCTTTGAAACGGCGGAACCTTTCGTACGGCCGCCAAAGCATACAAACAGTTGTTCTGTCTGTCTGAATAGGGCAGAACGCTCCAAATACACTCTGAGAGCCCTAACGGGGCAGAGTAGATTAGCGTCGTGTTCGTCTGCTGGAGACGAAAGCGCAGTTAGGGAGATAACCTGTGCTCTGAAGGGAGTGGTGAGCACTTTAGGAATATACCCATGTTTCGGTCTAAGGACGACCCTGCAGTCGTTAGGTCCGAATTCTAAGCAGGCAGCGCTTGTTGAAAACGCGTGCAGGTCGCCCACTCTCTTGACCGAGGCGAGTGCCAGCAAGAGCGCCGTCTTGAGCGAGAGCTGTTTAAGGTGCACGGTTCGGAGTGGTTCGAACGGGGGCCCTTTAAGAGCGTCTAGGATCGTAGCTAGGTCCCAGATCGGCACTGAGGGGGGGCGTGAAGGGTTCATCCTCCTGGCGCCCCTTAGGAAACGAATAATTAGGTCGTTTCTTCCCAATGGACGTTCCATTACAAGGTCGTGTGACGCTGTGATGGCAGCCACATATACTTTGAGCGTGGAGGGGGTGCGGCCCGCCTCCAGAAGCCCTTGTAGGAAAACGAGTACACTCGTAATCTCGCATGTTACAGGGTTCAGGCCCTTGGTATTACACCAGTCACTGAACACTTTCCATTTCTGGGCATATAAGCGTCTCGTGGAGGGCGCCCGCGCCTCAGCGATGGTTTTTAGTGCTCCGCTCGCGAGGTTCCTGGGAACCCGTTGAGGGGCCATGCATGAAGGGCCCACAGATCGGGGCGGGGATGAAATATCATCCCGCTGGCCTGACTGAGGAGGTCTGGCCTCAGTGGAATCGGCCGTGGTGCAGATTGCATTTGCATCAGATCTGGAAACCATGTTTGGTTCTTCCAGAGTGGGGCTATCAGCAGCACTGCGTTTCCCTCCTCTCTGACCCGACTGATGACCTGTGGCAGCATCGCGATCGGGGGAAAGGCATATATGGGGCGGCTCGGCCAGCTCTGGGCGAGCGCGTTCGTGCTTTTCGTGAAGAAAAGAGAGCAGTGCGCGTTCTCCTTGGAGGCGAAGAGGTCGATCTCCGCTTTGCCAAAGGTTTTCCATAACCACTGAATCGTCAGAGGGTTGAGAGCCCATTCTCCTGGGAGAATCTTGTCTCTGGATAGCATGTCTGCCCCCTGGTTCAGGGCGCCTGGCACATGCGCTGCTCTCAGCGAGCGCAAGTTGTGCTGGGACCATAAAATGAGTCTCCTGGCCATTGAATGCATGGAGCTCGACCTGAGTCCACCCTGGCGATTTATGTACGACACTACCGTCATGTTGTCCGTTCGGACCAGGACGTGTTCGTTTTTTAGATGTGGGAGCAGGGCTCTGAGAGCCAAAGCGACCGCTTTCATTTCCAGACAGTTTATGTGTAGGCGCTTCTCCGGGTTTGACCAAAAGCCGGAGACAGGCCTGCCCTCGTAAAGGGCCCCCCAACCTATTTTGGAGGCATCTGTCGTTATCATCTTTCTCCTTGTGTTCACACCCAGACTCACGCCTGACTGGTACCAGTCGGCGGCTTTCCAGTGCGTCAGGGCTTTTATACAGCCGTGGTTCGCTCTGATTAAAAAGTGGCCCGAACGCCACTCGTGAGTAGGGACGCGGCTCTTGAGCCAGCGTTGGAGAGGGCGCATATGCAACAATCCTAGCTGGAGTACGGCCGATGCTGAGGCCATGAGACCGAGCATCCTCTGAAACCGTTTGACGGGGGCGCGCGCGCCCGCTCTGAATGATGTTGCAAGGCGCCGGATGGTGAGCGCGCGCTCCGATGAGAGACGCGCTGTCATTTGCATCGAGTCTAGAACTATTCCCAGGAAAGAAATTCTCTGGCTGGGAGATAGTATAATTTTTGCAAAATTGATTCTTAGACCCAGGCATTCTAAATGGCTGATAATCCAAGATCTGTGTGTTATTAGCTGACTCTCTGATTGTGCTAGAACCAGCCAATCGTCGAGATAATTCAGTATTCGCACTCCCCTTCGTCTTAGGGGGGAAAGTGCTGCATCCATACATTTCGTGAATGTACGGGGAGCCAGGGACAGGCCGAACGGGAGTACTGTGTACTGGTATGACTGTCCCTCGAAAGCGAATCTCAGAAACGGCCTGTGATGAGGCGCTATTGGAATGTGAAAGTAAGCATCTTTCAGATCCACTGAGAGAAACCAATCTCCTGGGCGCACTTGCGCGAGGATATGCTTGGTTGTTAACATTCTGAACGAGCGAATCATTAGTGCTTTGTTCAGGTGTCTGAGATCTAGGATGGGGCGGAGACCGCCATCCTTTTTCGGGACGAGAAAATAGCGGCTGTAAAACCTGTCCCGCTCAGAGAGGGGGAAACAGTTTCCACAGCGCCCTTTTCTATTAGTTTGCGCACCTCGGTGCGTAGAACATGTGAACACTCTTTTCTCACTTTCGTCTCGACCACAGTCGTAAAACGTGGTGGTCTGCGAGCGAACTGGAGCGAGTATCCGTGCTTTACTATATTCAATACCCATTTCGGCATATCTGGAATGTTTTCCCATGCCGCTGCGTGTACAGATATGGGCTGAATACAGGCTAGGGGCGGGCCGCTGTGACGTAGGGACCCGGCTAGCAAATCGCCTGAGCTCGTAGCTCTCAGAGGCGCGGGCGCGCGCTGAGCAGCTGAGTGAATGGGCGCGTGTGTGATTACAACAGCGCGCGCTGTGTTTGTAAAACTCGCAGCCTGAGCTGAGGTTTTGTTTGACACTGTAAGGGCAGTGTTTATAAGTGGGGGTGCATAAACAGTGGTAGGCACACGCGTCACTTTTATAATGTTTCCCGCTTTTACTGGGGATGAATTTATAACTGTGTGAACAGCGCTTGTGTGTAGTGGTGCGTACATGACCGTAGGCACGTGATCTACATTCATGGGAAGCGCAGCCTGAGCTGGGAATGAATTTGGCACTGTTTTGACAGTATCTGGGAATGCACACTTTGTGGACATGTGAACCCTTAGTGATGCAGGCAGAAAAAGACTCTTTTTGTGTTTTCTGTGCGTCGCCGTAAAAACGGCGTTTGTTTGCAGGTGAGCGAGCTCTGTGACTGGCCCATTGACTGCTGTATGGACATATCCAGCCGCCTGTAAGGGGACTGGGTAATGTTTGAGCTTTTGCAGAGAGAGTGGTCCGGCTTTTGCGAGACACGCACTCTCTCTTCTCATTTCTGTGGCTAGGACGGCTTTCGAGGCTCAGGGTTCAGCACAATCTTGGGCCGAGGACCCCGTTGCTCAGGAGGCGGCTTGCGGTTGTGAGAGCGCGAGCGGCGTCGAGCGTCAGCCTGAGGCGCGGGCTGAGAGGCGGTGGGAGCAGTTCTAGCCCGCTGCGGCTGTGGCGGTCTCTGTCTGCTCTGCGATGAGCTGGAGCGCTTTGGCAGGAAATGACGCATAGCTTGTGAAGCGTTCTGGGCCTCAGTGAAGCGTTCGGCAAAACCTTTAACCGCCGGTCCAAACAGCCCGCTGGTGGAGATAGGCGCATCGAGAAATGGCGCCTTATCCGCGTCCTTCATTTCAGTCAGAGTCAGCCACAGATGGCGCTCGAGAACAGTCAAATTAGCCATAGCACGGCCGATGGACTGGGCGGTGGCCTTCGTGGCTCGCAGAGCTATATCAGTCGCGCTGCGTAAGTCCCTGAAGGCTTCGGGTTCGGGGCCAGACTCGTCCATAGAGCGGAGAAGCTTGGCTTGGAACACTTGAAGTACCGCCATTGAGTGAAGCGCTGATGCAGCTTGGCCGGCGGCAGCGTAGGCGCGACCGGCGAGAGCAGAGGTAGTGCGGCAGGGCTTCGAGGGGTGGGAAGCTTTGGCTTTCCATCCGGTGGTGGAGGGCGGGCAGAGATGATTGGCCACGGCCTCCTCAAGGGGCGGCGTTCCCTCGTAGCCTCTTTCCTTCGCGCCGTCCACTGAGGAGAGTGAAGAAGAAAAAGAAGGCTTTAGGCGCGCAGAGTGGGGGGCTTTCCACGACTTGGTGAGTTCGTCGTGAACTTCCGGGAAGAAGGGAGAAGGCCTTTGCCGAGGGGCCTGCTGGCGCCCCTGCAGAAACCACTCATCCAGTCGGCTCCGGGTTGGTTCTTCGGGAGAAGACCAATCGAGCCCGAGGTCTTCCACGGCCTTAGAGAGGACACGGATAATCTCAGTATCCATAGTGGAGCCCCCGCTCGTGCTAGCTAGCTTCGACGGGGCGGGGTCGAGAGTGGAGCCCGGCCAGTCGTTCGATGCAGCGTCGATGGACAAGCTGTCGTCCATTCCCCCGTCGTCCTCGGACGCGCCGAAAGTCACAAGGCCCACCGCTCTGCTAGAGGGGTGTGGGTCTGGCTGGGTGAACTGAACCGGCGGTGGGGAAGGCAAGAGCGGCGGTGAAGCACGCGGAGACTGGCTCGGCGTGACGTCACTGAGCTCAGGTTCAGGAAGCCTCTGTGAGCGGCGCTTTTTCTTAGTGCGCGGCTCAAACAGAGGGGTGGCGATGGGCTCGCTCACGGCGAAAGCGGCGAGGCGAGCCCGTAGTGCGGAGAGACCCAGGTCATCACATTCCGGGCATCCGCCCTTGGTCAATGCAGCTTCTGCGTGGTCACGGCCCAGGCAGCGAGCGCAGATGATGTGACGATCCCCGTCCGGGAGAAGGTCTCTGCACGACGCGCAGGAAGGCATTTGAAACAACGCCTTATTGGAAAATTGCTCTTTCACAAATGTCGCGGGGCGGACAGATGTAAAATACTTGCGTATATGGCGCGCCGGATGGCTCAGTAGGAGGTGCTTGAAGGCGGCTGAAGGTGCCGACGTCCTCGTAGCAATCCCGCTGGTATGCTTTTCCACGGCAGCGAAGGCTTCCAATAATCCGGAGGATCCAGCGAAGAAGGTGTTCGCTGAAGGAGATTAAATCTAAAGAACTCTCATGACGGGGCGCCCAATATATAGCTTGGCCACGCCCATCTTGGCGGGCTCTGACGCGCGCGGGCGCGAAGCGCGCTCATTGGTCGCGCATTCAGAGTCGCCCCGTCATTGGTTCGAGCAAGTTGCCGCAGCACAGCCAATGACCGAGTTCCTTCGTTCATTGCTGTCAGCTGCAATGCGTTTTACATAAAGACTTCAATATTCTCGAGAAAAGGAGTTTTCCCATAGCGTAAGCTACTTACGCAATAGGAGAGACCTCTCGAAAGGGAACCCAGAGTTTGCTTAATTTCAGGGTTAACATACTCAGAGTTTTCACTTAACCTCCTTTCTGAAACAGGCCCCTGATTAGAACATCAATGACAAAAAAAGAAAAAAAGAAAATAGGGAATCACTAAACCGAGAGAATGATTATGATTTTATGACATTTATTGTGGCCTATACTGCGATTGATAATGGATAATAAATACATTACTGATAGTAACAATGTTCTGCAGTTGAGGATCGCAGCCTCTCGAGAAGATATACAAATGAGCGCAGCACGTTCAAAAGAAAAACAGTTAACAATATTCTGCCTATAAAAATTCTATGTGTGGAGTTTTTATATTTTCAACATTTGATACAGTTAAGCAAACTCCCACGACGAATGCTATTTTCATGAATAGAGTGTTTTCACTACACGTCATCAATCCGGAAGTCGTCCATTTTGAAGGCACTGAACGTAAACAATGCCACTGAACGGACTTGCATATTTGGCTGATTATTGCTGCTGAAAAATGGTTGTGTTTTGGTCTGTACTAATCGGTCGCACTACAGACTGCCAAAAGTTAAAGAGAAGAGTGCAAAAAACGGATGATAGAATGCGTTTGTGGTTGAGAGAGGCACATCATCAGCCACGTGTAAATGAAGTGTTGACTATGGCTAAAATGTTGACCTAAAGTAGTTAACTATGGCTACATTCACACTGTCAGTCCAAATCTGATTATCTTTGTATCCGATTGGAATCTGATCTAAAATGATGTCCACATTGTGTATCACAACTGTTCAGATCCGAGTTGTGTGTTCATGCAGCTCTTTGGCAATATGGCAATGACGTTGCGTTGATGGAGGGGTTTGCATTTGCAATAGAGATTTAAATTTTACAACATGGAAATGTGTAGCCGCCGCGCTGGACTCCTGCGTCTCGAGCTGCAGAACTGAAGGAGGCTGTTATGCACAGCTTTTTTCCCGCGCTCTTATCTTAGCCGATTTCAAAATATGTTTCAAAAATAATAATTTTCTGCTTGTCCGGCACTTTGCAACAACACAGCCTTGTTTTGGCAGCGACTTTCAGCATGTTCCCTATAACAACGTCTGGCGTTTACATTTTACGTGGCGTGAGAAAGTCACATACCACACGAAATCCGTTCAGAGCGTTCAGACTGAAGCAGATTTCCTGATATGTGATTTGAATAGGATTTCAAACCACATATGGATGTAGCTTGAAATGGATTTCATGTGCTTTTTTTTGGACTGACAATCTGAACGTCCTCAATGAGGACAAGAAATCATTCCTTGTCCTGTGGAGGACTGTGTGTGTGTGTGTGTGTGTGTGTGTGTGTGTGTGTGTGTGTGTGTGTGTGTGTCAGATCACTTCCTCGTCACTCTCAAACTCAACCTCCCTCAGAACACAACACACACTCCTCCACAGGTCACCTTTCGGCGGAATCTACGCTAACTCTCACCCTCTCACCTATCCTCTTTGGTCTCATCCACACTTCCTCCACCTGATCAGCTCTCAGCATTAGATACTAATAGTGCAACTGATACTCTTTTCTCCACTTTAACATCCTGCTTAGACAATTTCTGCCCCCTTTCCTCCAGGCCAGCCCGTGCCACCCCCTCTACCCCCTGGTTATCTGATGTTCTCCGTGAACATCGTTCTAAACTCAGGGGTGCAGAGAGGGAGTGGCGCAAATCAAAAGATCCAACTGACCCTGGTCTTTATCAATCCCTCCTCTCTTCCTTCTCTGCTAATATCGCTACTGCTAAAATGAATTACTATCACAACAAAATTAACAATTTTCTTTTCAAAACCTCCTCCTCCTTCATCAACCCTAACAGCTGACGATTTTGCCACATTCTTCATAAATAAAACAACCACCATCAGCAGCCAATTTACCAATCCACAAACTGACACACACATTTTACCAGCTAATGTACACATTCTACCCTCCTTCTCTCTACTTTCAGAGGCAGAAGTCTCCAAACTCCTTATTTCCAATCGCCCTACCACCTGTCCGTTTGATCCTATTCCCACTAATCTACTTCAAGCCATTTCTTCCTCAGTTGTACCCACACCCACATAAACACCTCTCTTCACACTGGAACCTTTCCCACAGCTTTTAAGCAGGCTTGGGCAACCCCACTGGTTTAGAAACCCACTCTAAATCCAGCACATCTGGAAAATTACAGAACGTATCCCTTTTTCCATTCATGGCGAAAACACTTGAACGAGTTGTTTTCAACCAGATCTCTTCCTTTCTTACACAGAACAACCTACTGGACAACAATCAGTCTGGTTTCAAAAGCGGACACTCAACTGAGACTGCCCTGATCTCAGTAATTGAAGCTCTGAGACTGACAAGAGCAGCTTCCAAATCCTCAGTTCTCATCCTGCTGGATCTGTCTGCTGCCTTTGACATGGTTAACCACCAGATCCTCCTGTCAATCCTAAAGATGAAGGCCATCTCAGGAACCGCACTCCAATGGTTCAAGTCTTACCTCTCAGGTAGGTCCTTTAGAGTGTCATGGAGGGGTGTGGTGTTTAAGACCCAACATCTAGCTATTGGAGTGCCTCAGGGCTCAGTGCTTGGACCACTTCTCTTCTCCATCTACATGACATCACTAGGATATATGATTCAGAAACATGGCTTTTCCTATCACTGCTACGCTGATGACACACAACTCTACCTCTCCCGACGATCCAACGGTAGCTGCCAGCATCTCAGCCTGCCTGACAGACATTTCTGGCTGGATGAAGGACCGCCACCTTCAACTAAACCTTGCGAAGACAGAGTTGCTTGTGGTCCCAGCCAACCCAACACTACACCACACCACAACTTCTCCATTCAGCTAGGTTCGTCATCCATAACTCCATCAAGGTCAGTCAGGAACCGTGGGGTTGTAATTGATGATCAATTGAACTTCACTGACCACATTGCTAAAACTGCCTGGTCATGTAGATTTGCCTTGCACAACATTAGGAGGATCAGGCCCTTCCTATCAGAGAAGGCCACACAACTCCTTGTCCAAGCGCTTGTTCTATCGAGACTGGACTATTGTAATGCACTCCTGGCTGGTCTTCCAGCTTGCTCTGTCAAACCTCTGCAACTGATCCAGAATGCTGCAGCCAGAGTGGTCTTTAATGAGCGAGGAGAGCACACGTCACTCCTCTCCTCACAAAATTGCACTGGTTGCCAGTTGCTGCTCGCATTAAATTCAAGTCACTGGCGTTTGCCTACAGAACAACCACTGGCTCTGCTTCCTTTGACCTAAATTCATTATTTCAGACTTATGTGCCATCCAGAAACTTGCCCTCTGCAAGCGAACGTCGTCTTGTGGTGCCATCTTAAAAAGGCACAAAATCTCTCTCACGGACTTTTACTATGACTGTTCCCTGTTGGCAGAATGATCTGCCTAACTCAACCAGAGCTGTTGAGTCTGTAGCCACTTTCAAGAAACAGCTGAAGACGCATCCGTTTCGGCAGCACTTGAGCCAGTAATACTAACACTTTCTCTTCTATTCTATTTTTTTTTTTTTTTTTTTTTTTAAAAGTACTGCGTTTAGATTAAACTGAGAGGGGTCATAGCACTTGCATATTGTTGTCCAACTGTTAGTTTAACTGCTTCTATTGTTCTCATTTGTAAGTCGATTTGGATAGAAGTGTCTGCTAAATGAATAAATGTAAATGTAATGTAAATGCAATGAGAGCACAAATTTGTTTATTTTTAAGTTACAAATACTACATTGATTAAAATAGAAAATCAAATGTGTTTTTAATGCTAGTATTATTTTATATATAAATAAATTATTTATAAATCAGATGAGAATAAAGTTAGTGTTAATTAAAATTAAGGAAAACAAATGTATTGATCTGAAATATAGCCCATTAATTTTAAATTCATTCAGCTTCAATTAATACAATCTTAATTTTATTTACAGCAAACAATACATTTAAAAGAATGGGTTCTATACATATTTTGTAATTTAAAAAAATATATATACAAAAAGTGTTATGCAAAAAGACAAGGCCTTAGAGATTTCTTTATCCTTGAATGCAGGACTAATTTTAAAAGTGAAACTAAAAAGTGCACGGCTGCACGGGCACTCATAACGGTGCGCGTCCACGACGAGGAGCAAGCAAAACAAAGCAAGCGTTTTTTAGTTCATTCCTACTTCCATAGGAATTAATTGAAAACGCTCGCTCTGCTCCGAACCATTATCAATGTCCGTGCGGACTTGATTATTTTACTTTCACTTTTATATTAGCCCTATATTCACACGTCGATTAACTGGTGGGAAAATATCCTCACTGTCACATACCTAATATAATTATAAGTTTTATGTACTATTTTGATATCATTTTGGACACAAGAGGGCAGTATAGCCCTATGTATGATTTTTGTTTAACCAAATAGAACTATTCTGTCTGTTTTTAACTTTTTCATACCTCTTGTATTGAAAAAAACTGAATAAAATTGGTTTAGTTCTAAAATTTGTATAATTTTATTTAAAAATAAATGGTGTATAATTACATTTTTAGAAGACTTTTTTTGACATTACTTTAATCCCTTGCCATAGCAAAACTGTTTGAGGTATTCAATATTCGTTCACAATTTAGCATCTTTAATGTATTTTCATCATGTTGAAAAAGTTTGGTGGGAATAAAATAAACCACTTAAGAGGAGTGAGTAAAAATTTAGAGGCTGATTTTGCAAAAAAAATCCACATTTAGACCAAAATAGCAGACTTCCTGTTGGGCTGGCTTAAAACTTAGAGCACGAAAGTTGTTCGGCCCGAAGAGATCTAAATGTGTACCGAGTTTCATATTATTACTGTGTTTGATTTATGGACCAAATTTTCAGACCAAGTTAATTTAATTAATAAACAAATTATATGAAACTATTGTCAATGCACTACAAATAAACTGGTTCTATGCCTTTACTTTATTAATAAAACTTATTAAAAAAATTCAAGGCTTAAGACATTTATTTTCCTTTTTAATGCAGGCCAAATCACAGAGATACAGAGAGAGAGAGAAAATGCTCCAAAATATCTGACTTCCTGTTGGTCAGAGCTAATGACTGTAAATTAGAAAGTTGTCCAGCTTGATGAGAACAATATACGTACCGAGTTTTGTGACTGTAGATAAAATTACCCCCCCACACTTTTGACAAAAAGTGGCGCTACTGAGCCCCTGCAACACGCGGCCCATTTCTAAAACTTTGCACGTCTACTAGGTAATAAATGTGACGTGTCTGTCGAGTTTCATGCCCGCAAGTCCGAAGTTTGGCCATGGCGAGGAAACAAATTTATGGCGAGAAACGAGAAACAGGAAGTGTGTTATAACTTCAGCTTATATTAACTAATCTTGATGAAACTTATTATTACATGCAAGCGTTTTTGATTTATGGACCAAGTTTTCGGACCCGTTCAAGGGGGCGCTGTTGAGCCCCCCTGCCACGCCCGGGTACCAGGTTCAGCCCGGCCGCGGGTTCTGACCTGTATGCAAAGTTTCAAGAGTTTGAGCACGTTAAGAGCCCCAAAAGTGCCCGAAAGTTTGAAATAAAAATAAAAAATAAAAATAATAAATAATCCTTAGGAAAAAAATAGATGTTAGATTAGCTTACTCCTCATTTCAAAAAGTGCCGCAACATTCATGCAAAAAACAAGCAACAGAAACTGACTGATTATTAGCTCAGGCAAGAAAAATATGTAGGAGTTCCGTTCAGAAAATTAATGCATTAAAAATGTAGTTGTTATTAGATGGAAGGTTTTAAAACTTTCAATAGAGCAAATGCACATTTCCAAATTAGTTTTGGTCTTTCGTTAAAAAAAAAAGTAACTCAAAACTATTTTAATCTGATTATAACCAATTTTGAAATAACAGTCGCTTTAAAGCTGCACTTCAACTTAAGGCCTGTTCACACCGGGACGAATTTCGCGTGCGATATTCGGCAACGTTTAACGCCACGTGACTAAACAATGGGCGCCAATGTGAGTGTGCACACCAACGCGTAAAACGCCACGCGTAAAAGCGTCATTTTTTTTTAAAACGCCTCGGGATCGTTTTTTTGGTTTGACGCGCCGCGTCAAAAACTATCCGACCAATGAGATTGGCGCTTTTGCTCACGTGTCTGGAGCTTCTGAAGTTACAGTAAAACACAACTTGGGGGCGCTCAAACACAAAACGGTCTTGCCGAGCACACATACGTAATGGCGAAGAAGATATACAGCGTCTACTAACGTTACACTCTGCCGGGAAGAAATAAGACGAGGAAGATGCAAGGCCAGATGAATGTAGAGCTGCTGGTCTTGTTGATGTCTTTATAAAGAGACACCAACTAGAATAAAGAACTATATGACAAACGTGACAAACTTGCTCTCTTCTTCTGAGTGACAAGCGAGTGTCAGAAGCACTTTGTGGACCGGGGTATTTCTGTTTTACATTGAGCGCCATCTAATGTCAGGGAATAAATTTGCATGTTCACTCGGCTCATCGTCAGCGAAAATCGCTTGGGTGTGAACACAAAAAACGCGTTGAAAAACGCTGACGAATAACGCGAGCCGATATTCGTCCCGGTGTGTACGAGGCTTTAACCTCTCTAATTATAAAAAGGCAAAATAACCATATATTTATCTTACCCAGGCGAAATGGCAGATGCTTCAAATTCGAGGTCTGTTAACGGTCTGAAAGAATGGGTGAAGCCGTCGATGCTTTTATAGGCGACATGAAGAAATCCCCAAGTTTCCCCGAAATGCTTTGCTATTTTTGCTTTCACTAAAGGATCGCCCGACCACCGACCACTGAAAGTTTAGCTTTGATGATTTTCGTGATTGTGGTTTCAGATTCGTTATGTATTCTGCAGGTAAATTCGCAAGCGAATATCTAATTTATTTCAAAATACTTGACTTACAGTAGCTAAGCCAAGGAAGGTCCCTAATTCTCTCTTGAAAACTAGTGGATTTCTGCATGCTGGTTATAAAAGTAGCCTATCTAGGACACAAACGCTCCATCCTCACGAATGACGAAGCTTTGAAAAGAAGAAACTGCAGAATTAAACCTGTGTATCACTTTCAGGTAGGCAGGCTGTTTTAAAATTGATGTTTTGATGTTTTAAAATAAGAGCTGCCCATTATTTTTTTTCTACTAATTAGAAATTAGGTCTTTTTTTATGCCTCTAAGTGTAATAAGGTGACATATCTCAAAAACTCTGCAGTGAAATGGATTTATATGAGGTAGACCATGTAGGCTATGCCATTGCATGAATTGAGTAAAACATGCATTTAAGAGTAACTGTCATTCCAGTAAAGTCAAACAAATGAAATTGTAAAAAGAGGTTTTTAGAAAGAGTAAACACTTTATTTTTTGTGCTTTTTGCACATATTTATGGTGAAAACATATGCATCTAAATAAAACAATGACTTGAAATGTGACCTTTAAAGAAAGAAAAAAAAAAACAATATAGCTGCGAGCAGCGATGACGGGCCCAAGCCGGTGGCACCACCACTGCGCCACTGAGCTTATACGCCAGCTCAGCCGCATCGAACTTCCACTGTAAACATATGATGCGAAAACGAAACCATCGAGAGAAATACCGGAGTGAACATGGCTGTGAACGACTTTTGCAGATTATGTGAAGTAAATCTACGCATACACGGTAATTGTACCGTGTATGCGTAGATTTACTTCACATAATCAGGGCCTCTAAACTAATATTTGACAGTAGAGAGAAACAAGAAAATATTTGCAGCCAACTGTCAAAGTTAGGATTAGTTCTGTTAAACACAGCTCTTTGTTCATCTCGAGTCTGTCGGAAATGCTGCAACTTAATTGCAAGATTACAGCATGACATGGCAATATTTAAGAACTGGGAAAGAAAGGAGACACTGACCTGTCAAAAGGGTGCCAGTTCGAGCTCGACAGATAAAAGAGACCGAGATACACCCTCTAAAACTCCAAGGACCATACAAAAGCTGAGGAAGGCCATGGACTTACCATCACGGAGCAGTGTAACCGAGGTGGGTTAAACACTACAATGCTAGGTTTGAAATAGGTCCAGTACTTTTACCTGTTTGTCTCCATATCCGCGTTCGTTTTCATTTCCCTATAACCTAAAATACAATCTTAAACTCGGCGCTTAGCGTCTACGTCACGGCTCTCAGCCCGCCCTCTGTTCGTTGATTGGCCGGCTGTTTTCAGGCCGGAGGAAAACTGAGATATGTCGCTATCTCAGACTGAGTACAGAAGCGAACTGAAAATGAGCAGAAGTACGATGTCTGACATAGTCAGGCTACATCACTAGAACAGTGGTTTTCAAACTTTTTCAAGAGCGACCCCTTTTTTTTTCTTTTTTTTTTTTTTAATTGACGCGAGTCACACGACCCATAGGGCTATTCTTAAGCCAAGCATTAGAATACTTATATAAAATGGGAGTATAGGCGCAATTTGACTTTATTCTCATTTAAAACACTGTTGTGAAAAATTCAGCACAACACTTTTCTTAAAGGGGTGGTAAAACACATTTTTTCGAAGGCTTGATTGTGTTTGTGGGGTGCACTGTAACATGTGTTTATGCTTCGTTTTTAAAAAATTGCATTATTTTTCATATATTTTAACTTTATTCTACACTTTGTCCCTCCTTGTAAAAACGGTCTGATGGTTTCCGGGTTCTATGAAGCCAGTCCCTCAAAACTACGCAATGGGCTCAGATTGGTTAGCTGGCCCAGTGTGTTGTGATTCGCTAACCGACTAGTGCACGTTTTCCGGAAACGTCACGCCCCGTACCTTTACCGGTAGTTTTCTTTTACTGTCTATGGTAGTTTGTGCTTTGGTGTATTATAAATGATGGCGTCAATAAAACCATACCAATTTGAGCCCGAATCGGACCCAGAGAATGCTAGTGAAGATGATCGAGCAGAACCTGTTCAAGAACAGCTGTTTCTGTTAAACGATGTTTCAGAAAGGTTTGTTTTTTGTTGTCTCATTACCTTTAAGATACGCTGTTATTTAATTGTACTAATTATTATAGTATTACAAAAAAATAAGCTTCATAAACAAGAATTTTATATAATCGTTCTAACAAATTATACTACAGTCCTCAAAGGTTTTTTTTTTAGTAAAGACTGCGGATCTATACGCTTATTTTACGCAGCCGTTATTTTGAAATTGAAAGCGAGGCTCCGGTGGGAAGAAAACGTCTTTGGTTACTGATGTAACCTATGTTCTCTTAATAGGGAACGAGACGCTACGTAGCTTAAGACGCAGTGGGAACGCCCTCCGGGTGTGCCGATTGTCTGAAGCCCTTATAGAATCACGCCAAAAAAAAAAACAGAGAGAAAACTGATGGCGCGGGTGCCGCCCTGATGCTCCTGCGTCATCATATTATATTAGCGTGCGCGCCATCTGCTCCTCAGATTTCTCTGCCGAAAAAGGAAGCTTGTCGGCAGCGCAAGGAGCTTGGCAGCGAACGCAGCATCTCATTCCCTATTCAGAAAACATAGGTTACATCAGTAACCAGAGACGTTCTCTTTCATAGGTTCACTCAACGCTGCGTAGCTTAAGATGCAGTGGGAACGAAATACCAAACTCGCCAAGCTAAGCGCTGCCGCAACTAGTACAAGACCAGATAGCTCACACGACTGGTTCAAGCAGACAAAACCTGGGAACCTGGAGTCGTGTCAAGATCCAAACTGTAGAATCTGACAAAAGTGTGCGGAGAGGCCCATCCTGCCGCCACACAAATGTCCTCCAGGAGGGCACCTCTAAAAAGGGCCTGAGAGGAAGCCACGCCCCTGGTGGAATGTGCTCTGATGCTAAGAGGTGAAGGTAGACCGCGCACCTCATAAGCCAGTGAAATAGCTTCTGTAACCCAGTGTGAAATTCTCTGCTTTGATGCGGCAAGCCCGCGGCGGCCAGCACCAAAACATACCAAGAGCTGGTTGGATTTTCTCCAACCACCAGAGCAATCCACATATAACTTCAATGCCCGGACCGGGCAGAGCAAGTTAAGCTTTCTGTCCTCCTCAGAGAAAAAAGGAGGAGGATGGAAAGAGCAAAGGAGAACCTGAGACCGGAAATCTGTGGACAAAACCTTGGGCACATATCCTGGTTTCGGTCTCAAAGTCACTCTGACCAAGCCAGGAGAGAAATCAATACATGACTCGCTAACAGAAAGAGCTTGCAAATCCCCCACCCGCTTCAAAGAGGCCAAGGCTAACAAAAGAGTAACCTTGAGAGTCAAAATACGCTCTGGAGCTGACTCTAAGGGCTCAAAGGGGGCCTCCGTTAAGCCCTCCAGGACGACCGACAGGTCCCAGGAGGGGATTCCAGGGGATCGTACTGGCTTCAGGCGCCTAACCCCACGCATAAAAGCTTGGACTAACCTCAACTTGCCCAGGGGGATCTCATCCGATTCTCTATGAGCAGCAATAGCGGCAACATACACTCTCAAAGTAGTAGCGGCCGCTCCAGAAGCAAACTTCTCCTGTAGGAATTCCAGCACTGAACCGACTGGGCAGTTGACTGGGTCTATAGCGTGTGCCGAACACCACGATTCAAAACCCCCCCACTTAGAAGAATACAACTGTCTCGTGGAGGGAGCTCTCGCATTCGCAATGGTCTCCTGGACGTCAGCGGGAAGACCAAAGTTTAAAGCTAATGGCCCCTGATGGGCCACACGCATAACTTCCAAATTTTGGGGCGAGGATGCCATATCCTGCCCTGAAGCTGGGACAGCAGATCCTCCCTGACCGGAATCTCCCAAGGGGGGAGTTCCAGGAGAGGAACCAGCTCTGAAAACCACGGCTGGGACGGCCAGAATGGGGCTACAAGTAGGACGAGCTCCGCTCTCCCTCACTCTGGACAGAACTGCCTGGATCAATTTGACAGGCGGGAATGCATACAGCCTCCGCATCGGCCATGGGTGGGCGAATGCATCTATCCCCAGTGGCGCTGGGGGGCTCAGGGAGAACCAAAGTGGGCATTGGGAAGACTCCTTTGATGCAAAAAGGTCCACTTCTGCCTTTCCGAAAGCTTCCCAAATCAGGGCTACTGTTCGGCGGTTCAACATCCATTCCCCCAGTTTCTGCCTCGACAGAAAATCTGCTGCGAGGTTCAGGACCCCCGGAACATGGACTGCCCTCAGTGACAGGAATTTGTCACTGAGACCATAGAAGAAGGCGGCGCGCATGCCTGTCCAGGGTGCACAACCGTGAACCCCCCTGTCGGTTTACATGAGACACCACCGCCATATTGTCTGTTCTGACAATGACATGATGCCATTTGAGAAAGGGGAGAAAGTGAAGGAGGGCCAGGGGAACAGCTCTCAGCTACAAGCTGTGTATGTGCCAATCGAGAGTCTCTCCAGTCCAGACCCCACATGCTGGCCTGCCCTCGAAAACCGCACCCCATCTGGTTAGAGAGGAATCCGTCGTAATCATTTGGCGACGGAAAACTTCACCCATGCTGACCCATTTCTGAAGGAAAAGAGGGTCCCGCCAAATTGAAAGCGCACGGAAGCAACTGCGCAACACCTTCAACAGGCGAAAAGCCGGTCCTGTGGACCGGGTACCTGAGAGTTTCATCCACCACAGAAACGGTCTCATGTGGAGCAACCCTAGGGGGAGCACGGGGGATGCTGCGGCCATGAGACCCAGCAGCCTGCGACAAGTGCTCACAGAAACATGATGGCCGAGCGTGAAGCGGGCCAAACATGTCAGAAGACTGGAAATCCGGCCAGGAGCCAAACGGGCCTGCATCAGAACGGAATCCAGGCGCACCCCTAAGAAGACTGTGCATAGAGCTGGGGCAAGAACACTCTTCTCTGTGTTCAACCTCAGGCCTAGAGACTGAATGTGACGAAGGACAATGTCCCTGTGGTGAGTCACTAATTCCCTGGAGTTGGCCAAAACGAGCCAATTGTCCAGGTAATTGAGTATACGGATGCCCTGGAGCCGCAACGGGGCCAGAGCAGCATCCATACACTTTGTAAAGGTTCTCGGTGCTAGAGTGAGACCAAAGGGGAGGACCCTGTACTGGTATGCTTTTTCTCCAAAGGCGAACCTGAGGAACCAGAGGGAAGGAGGGGGTGAGATTTCTCGGTGCTAGAGTGAGACCAAAGGGGAGGACCCTGTACTGGTATGCTTTTTCTCCAAAGGCGAACCTGAGGAACCTCCTGTGTCGCCATACGACCTGAATATGAAAAT
Organism: Gila orcuttii; assembly: GCA_026230005.1. Taxonomy (NCBI): domain Eukaryota; kingdom Metazoa; phylum Chordata; class Actinopteri; order Cypriniformes; family Leuciscidae; genus Gila; species Gila orcuttii. The sequence goes on along the minus strand of JAPDVR010000016.1, from coordinate 27,706,552 downwards.
ATGCATCCTTCAGGTCTACTGTCACGAACCAGTCCCCTGCCCGAATCTGAGATATGATAGCTTTTAGCGTCAACATCTTGAATTTCCCTTTGTAAAGAGAGAAATTCAGCCGGCGCATGTCTAGTATCGGTCGCAGACCTCCGCCCTTTTTCGGGACCAAGAAGTAGCGGCTGAAGAAGCCTTGCTCGACTTCCTTCGGAGGAACCTCTTCTATAGCTCCCTTGAGGAGAAGGGATGAAATCTCCCGCTGTAGAACAGAAGCCTTTGAGGCGCTGTTGACTACAGTTGGACAGACCCCGTTGAAGCAAGGGGGCGGGCGACAGAACTGAAGTGTGTAGCCGAGCCGAACCGTGCGGAGGATCCAGGGCGATACCCCTGGCAGACGCCTCCATTCTGGAAAGAAGTGAGATAGAGGAGGTGGAGTGATGCAATGTGGCGGACATACCTGAGTTAGGGTGATGCGCTGACTCCCGTGGGGTGGCGCAGTCCAGCGTGAAGGAAAGTTGACGTCCTGACACGTAGTGGGAGGCACCACTGCCTGTTTGACCAAGACCAAAGGGTCTGCCTGCTCCTGAGAGAAAACGAAAGTGTCTCCGATGCGAGCGGCTGGTATCAAACGCGTCGGGTGCGAGGGGAGAAAGCTGAATGCGTCTCCTTCCTCCTGCGCCAGACGGCTTGAACAAAGTTGAGGAGTAACTGCACTTCAAAACACGCTGGGTGGCGAAGGTGACAGGTTTAGAGAAGGAGAGCAAGTGAGAGGTGGGCAGAAATGCTTGCGCGGTCTATCCCAACCTCGTAGATCGAGGGAGGCTCTCCTTTTTCTGACCTGTGGGTCAGGAACGGTTCGAGGAGGCTGGGGTGAAGGGTTTGTTAGACCGCTTCAGCTCCAGACGCTTATGGGGCCGCTGGCGGGGGAACGTGCGACCGCGGGCTCCCCAGACCATAGCGGGCGGGGGATGAGCCGAGTCACTTCTCCTAGTGGCAAAATCGGGCCTATGAGAAGAACGTTCTCTGGGTTGAGATGGGGAGGGGTTGGAGGATTCCCTAGCCCTCCTGGGCATAAATTGCCTAGCCCTCCTGGGCATAAATTGCCTGAGGGCAGCTGACTGGGATTTTGCGGCCCAAAATTTTTCAACCACAGTGTTGACCGCCTCCCCAAACAGACCAGATTGAGACACTGGGGCATCTAAGAGGAAAACCTTCTCTTTATCACGGATTTCTTTGAAATTGAGCCATAGGTGGCGCTCTGCAGCAATCGCCCCCGCCATAGAACGCCCTATAGCGTGCACAGTATGCTTGGTGGCCCTTAAGGCCAGATCCGTGGCCTTGCGAAGCTCCTTGACAGCTTCCGGTGTGATCCCCGTTCCCTCATCCATTTCTTTTAAAACATCCGCCTGGTAGGCTTGGAGGATGGCCATAGTGTGTAGGGCCATGCCTGCCTGACCAGCTGCCATGTAGGACTTTCCGATAAGGGTGGAAGTAGTCCTGCACGGTTTAGAGGGAAGGAGGGGGTGAGATTTCCACAACGGATGATTGTGACTCGCGGGGCTCATCGGGCCAGTCGATGGAAAGCTTTTCGGTAGCGCGCGAAAGCACGTCGATAAGCTCCGTGTAGGCCGCGCCTCCTGGCTGCTAGGCAGGAGAGCGTCAGAAGCTAAAGCAGGCCCGAAATCCTCGGAGTTGGACGCTGTAGTGTAAATAATATCTTCCAGCCCGAAAGAAACCGACTCGCGTGCTCTCGGGCTGGGGCATAAATAATCATGAGAAAACTCGACTGGCCTAACACCGCGTGCGTGCTCGGGAGAGGGAGGGAGAGAAAGGGCCTGGCCCGTCTGCTCGTACTCTATATCCTCGAGCTCTACATCCGAGCCCCAGGTCGCGAATTCCAACGAGGCCTCGGCAGCCTCGGGAGCAGGATGGGGGGGAACGAATGACTCCTTCTCAAAAACCGCAAGCCGAGAGCGGAGGGTTTTGAGAAGGAGGTTGTCACAGAATTTACATTTAGACGAGCCTAAAACAGCCTTGCGCGCATGCGAAAAACCCAAACACTTGACACACTTACTGTGCGCGTGTCGTCGTTCGCAATAAAGCGAACGCATGGCGGCGGGCAACGACGAAACTCCATGGCACTTCACCGCAAGGAGAACAGAGTTCCACTAATCGCAGTCGCTGAAGTGCAGATGAAGAAAGCAGATGAAGAAGCTGGTGATAATCCGAATATACGGGCTCAGAAAAAACGAAATCGAAGGGCTAAGATGGCCGTTTCGTGAAGGCAGAGAAATCTGAGGAGCAGATGGCGCGCGCGCTAATATAATATGATGACGCAGGAGCGTCAGGGCGGCGCCCGCGCCATCTGCCAATGAATTGGCGTGATTCTATAAGGGCTTCAGACAATCGGCACACCCGGAGGGCGTTCCCACTGCGTCTTAAGCTACGCAGCGTTGAGTGAACCTATGAGAGAGAACCAGAATTGTCGCCTTTAATCACAGGAGATCGCGAATGCGATGGTGTATTGTTGTGTTTAATGTAGAAATGAGTTATTCTAAAACTGTACATGTCTTTTATACTTTAGACTATATACAGTTTTAATTTATAAATAAAATATTTTTTATATGTAATTCAGAAAGTAAACAAAGAAGCTGGAACGAACTACATACACATCCTATTCATTCGGTTCACATGACGTCACTGTAGCTTTGCGCCGCCATCTTGACGACCGACGGTCTCAGTAATGCCTGCAATATGTTGTGCAGTTTTCTGCAACAACAGCCGAAAGAGGAACCCCGAACTGGTATTTTATTCTAAGAATAAAAGAATAAAATAAAAGAATAGAATAAAAGAATAGGATAGAAGAAATGTCTCATATTGTATGAATGTCTAATATTGTATCATGTCTCATCTTTCTGTGCGCACACACCCGACCCGAAGCATGCAGCCATAGAGCCCTATAACGGTAGAGCGCGCGAGTAATGAATTGAGCTCTGTTTCGTGTCTGAATGGACAAATACACACAACATGTTTAAATGTCAGTTTTGGAGAGTATTCAACTAAAATATGTCGGTTATGTCTTAAACAGAGTTGTCATCCAGTCTCTTTGGTAGAGAGAGAGAGAGAGAGACGAGGAAAACAAAGCATGCAAATGGAAATTATCGCGGCCGGAAAAACTATCGAGCTCATTTTTTTATCGTGCGATTAATTGCAGTAGGGGTTCAATCTTCAGCTGGCTGGCAGGAGCCGCCACTGGCATGTCACATGACCTGTCAGTGGCTGGCTGGCAGTTGCCAGTCTGAGCCTGGCATGTCACGTGACCTGTCAGTGGCTGGCTGCCAGTCTGAGCCTGGCATGTCACGTGACCTGTCGGTGGCTGGCTGGCAGCTGCCAGTCTGATTCTAGCATGTCACGTGACCTGTCAGTGGCTAGCTAGTTGTCTGGCAGTCTGCCTTTGGCAAGTTTCAGAAATCATTGATTTTTGACAGTTTTTGTGTTTTGTGTTCCTCCCTTTCTAGCTCATTTATTATGCATCTGTTAATATGATTATGTTCTTTAGTATGATTGATGTTTTGGGGACTGTTATCCCAATATAACCAGTCAAATGGCCGTGATCAGACTGGCAGCTTACAGACGCTTGCTGGGCGCTCATCGAGTCAGTCGCGGTTGATACTGCGAGTATAACGCGTTGCCTGACACTCTCGCTGCAAGGTAATAAATTGTTTTCTTATTACGAATATAATGTTACGCATCTATACTTTTGTATAATTGATGTTTTGGGGACTGTTATCCCAATATAACCAGTCAAATGGCCGTGATCAGACTGGCAGCTGACGCTTTGCTCGACGCTCATGAGTCAGCCGCGGCTGATCTGCGAGTATAACACGTTGCCTGACACTCGCTGCAAGGAAATAATTTGTTTTCTTATTATGAATATAATCTCATGCATTTATTATTTTGTATGATTGGTGTTTTGGGGACTGTTATCCCTATTAAACCAGTCAAATGTGCCATGATCAGACTGGCAGCTTACTGACGCTTTGTTGGACGCATGGAGTCAGCCGCGGCTTAATTAGGATAACAGTCCCCAAAACATAAATTCTACTAATAGATGCATGAGATTATTCTTAATAAGAAAACAATTAATTTCCGTGCAGCGAGAGTGTCAGCCAACGCGTTATACTAGCTGATCAGCCGCGCCTGACTCATGAGCGTCGAGCGACTCGAGCAAAGCCTCAGTAAGCTGCCAGTCTGATCATGGCACATTTGGCTGGTTTAATAGGGATAACAGTTCCCAAAACATCAATTATACTAAAGAATAGATGCATGACATTATATTCTTAATAAGAAAACAATTAATTTCCGTGCAGCGAGAGTGTCAGGCAACGCGTTATACTTGCTGATCAGCCGCGGCTGACTCATGACCATCGAGCAAAGCGTCAGTAAGCTCCCAGTCTGATCATGGCACATTTGACTGGTTTAATAGGGATAACAGTCCCCAAAACATCAATTATACAAAAGAATAGATGCATGAGATTATATTCTTAATAAGAAAATAATTAATTTCCGTGCAGCGAGAGTGTCAGGCAACGCGTTATACTCGCTGATCAGCCGCAGCTGACTCATGAGCGTCGAGCGACTCAAGCAAAGCCTCAGTAAGCTGCCAGTCTGATCATGGCACATTTGACTGGTTTAATAGGGATAACAGTCCCCAAAACATCAATTATACAAAAGAATAGATGCATGAGATTATATTCTTAATAAGAAAACAATTACTTTCCGTGCAGCGAGAATGTCAGGCAACGCGTTATACTCGCTGATCAGGCGCGGCTGACTCATGAGCGTCAAGCGACTCGAGCAAAGCCTCAGTAAGCTGCCAGTCTGATCATGGCCATTTGACTGGTTTAATTGGGATAACAGTCCCCAAAACATCAATCATACTAAAGAACATAATCATATCAACAGTTGCATAACAAATGAGCTAGAAAAGGAGGAACACAAAACACAAAAACTGCCAAAAACCAATGGTTTCTGAAACTTGGCAAAGGCAGACTGCCAGGCAACTAGCCAGCCACTGACAGGTCACGTGACATGCTAGAATCAGACTGGCAGCTGCCAGCCAGCCACTGACAGGTCATGTGACATGCCATTGGCGGCTCCTGCCAGCCACGTGACATGCTAGAATCAGACTGGCAGCTGCCAGCCAGCCACTGACAGGTCACGTGACATGCCAGTGGCGGCTCCTGCCAGCCAGCTGAAAAATGAACCCCCACTCATTAATTGATTTGACTATTGCGACAGGCCTAATCCAGATTAATGACAGCTAGCCGCGAGCCGTGGCTAACAGCTGGCAAGCTAACTTTACCAGCTGAGCCGCTTAGCTAGATAACAACTCTCTACCTAGTCAGAGCAAACTACCACTAAAATCATACATTTGAATTTCTTTTATAATACCAACATTTCCCATGATTAAATATAAATTCCTTGGTGGCCAGGTGCCGCTCTTTTATGTCTTTTACCCATCCAGCAACAGCATATTGATACGCGTCTGTACTCTTGAAAGCCTTCAAGCGATCCCCACTGTATGGATAGGGGTTATGCACAAGATAAATATAATATATCATGGAAGGCAAATTGGGGCAAGTCTGGGGCAGATAATAAAGGACAAAAGAAAACTGGGGGTAACAAATAGAGCTCGGGATCGTTTAGTCGCGATGCATTGTGGGAATCACGGTACGGAAGTATATGCACTGTATAGTAGGCAGTATGTAATTACGTTGGTCATTAGATAATATTAGGTTTCATTTAGGTTATTTTTAGGAAAATGGTTCAGTATTGCTGTATTGTGAACTGCTGTAATCGGTCTCACGATCGACAGGGCAAACACCTCATAAATCATATAAGTGGTGGTCTTTTTCTTTGCTTTGTAGTCAACTCCGTTAGCGCTAACGGCTAACTGATATTTTTATGACGTGGTGTCACGGTGGGAACGGGAAAAGGAGACGGAGAACTCAATTGCAAGACAAGGAAGGTTTATTTACAAAAACAGAACACAAATCAAAAACCCACGAGGGGGAAAACATAAGAAATGAACATGAAACAAACACTAAATCAGGAATACCGGGAACACCAACTGGGAACAAAGAAACATCTGACAACAACAACGAACCGACACAGACTGCAAACATGAGGCTTATAAAGGGAACAAATCAAAAGGGAACAGGTGGAGAAACTCAAACACTAATCAGATAACGAGGGGGAGGGAACAACAATCAAAACAGCACATGGCACAACATAACAAACACCCATGTGCAACACAAGACAGGACAGACATGTGACATAACCCCCTCCCTACGGAGCGGCTACCAGACGCTCCATGAGCCTAGGGCGGGGCAGGAAGGAAACATCAGGCGGAACGGGAGGGACAGACCAGGGCGGGACAGGGGGGACAGACCAGAGCGGAACCGGACATCGACCGGCCAGGACGAGACAGAGTTCATCAGGCGGCCAGGGCGGCGAAGAACCCTCGGGCGGCCATGGCGGTGAAGAACCTTTGGGCGGTCTGGGCGGATCAGCCCTTTCAGGTGGCCAGGGCGGTGAAGACCTTTCAAGTGGCCAGGGCGGATCAGACCCTTCAGGTGGCCAGGGCGGTGAAGACCTTTCAGGTGGCCAGGGCGGTGAAGACCTTTCAGGTGGCCAGGGCGGATCAGACCTTTCAGGTGGCCGGGGCGGTGAAAACCTTTCAGGTGGCCAGGGCGGTAAAGACCTTTCAGGTGGCCAGGGTGGTGAAGACCCTTCGGGTGGCCAGGGCGGTGAAGACCCTTCGGGTGGCCAGGGCGGAGCAGGCCTTTCAGGTGGCCAGGGCGGTGCAGACCCCTCGGGCGGCCAGGGCGGTGTAGACCTCGGTTCAGGCTCTGGGACAGTAGACCTCGGTTCAGGCTCTGGGACAGGCACAGGCTCAGACTCTGGGCTAGACACAGGCTCAGGCTCTGGGACCGACCCCGGCTCCGGGTCAAGGACAGGCTCCGGGACAGGGACAGGGACAGACACTGGCTCCGGGACAGACATTATCACAGACACCGTCATAAGAACAGAAACAAATACAGAAACAAACATAGATTCCGGCTCAGGGACAGACTCCGGCTCAGGGGCAAACACAGTCTCTGGGATCAACACAGGCTCAGGGACAGGGACAGACACTGGCTCAGGGACAGATACTAAAACAGAAACAGTCAACATAACAGAAACAAATACAGACACAAACATATCTTCCAGTTCAGGGCCGAACACAGGCTCTGAGACAGGCACCGGCTCAGGGACAGATACCGGTTCAGGGACAGGCACCGGTTCAGGGACAGATACCGGTTCAGGGACAGGCACCGGTTCAGGGACAGACACCGGCTCAGGGACAACCACCGGTTCAGGGACAGGCACCGGTTCAGGGACAGGCACCGGCTCAGGGACAACCACCGGTTCAGGGACAGACACTGGGTTCAGCTCCGAAACGCCGGATACCGGCTTCTCCAATATCCGAGCCAGCCGCTCCAGATAGCCCTGGCTCAGGAAGGCAGACAGGACGTGGACAGTCTCTCGCTGGGCAGACGGGACGTGGGCAGTCTCTCGCTGGGCAGACGGGACGTGAGCAGTCTCTCGCTGGGCAGACGGGACGTGAGCAGTCTCTCGCTGGGCAGACGGGACGTGAGCAGTCTCTCGCTGGGCAGACGGGACGTGAGCAGTCTCTCGCTGGGCAGACGGGACGTGAGCAGTCTCTCGCTGGGCAGACGGGACGTGAGCAGTCTCTCGCTGGGCAGACGGGACGTGAGCAGTCTCTCGCTGGGCAGACGGGACGTGAGCAGTCTCTCGCTGGGCAGACGGGACGTGAGCAGTCTCTCGCTGGGCAGATGGTTTTCCTCTCCTCCGTCTATGACGGTGAGGAGCCGGCTCTGAACTGCCCACCACTGGTGTGGGATTGTAAGGAGGCCAGGATGGAGAGTGATGTTGATCCTCCTCTCGACCACCTCCTCCTCCTTTACAACCTCCCCGGGTCCCACGAAAGATTGCCTGGCGGGTCCCCCGAAAATCTCTCCTGTGACCTCCACGGGACTCAGCAACCCTGGCCAAGCGCTCCGACTCCTCCCTTTGATAAGCCACCAAAGCGAACGCTTGGAAGATGTTCATTCCTTCATTTTCCTTACCGGGCCGAGTCCTTCGGTCCTCGCCGATAGGACGGAACTGGGTTGCTCCAAATGTGGAGATGACGTAGTCCGGGCAATCCAGATAATCGTCGTCCATATACATGTCATTCATGCTTCAGGAACAGAGAGAGAAAAAAAAAAGATAAATAAACCTTCCTGCTGCTGAGTTCAAAAAATGGTCGGTTCGTTCTGTCACGGCGGGAACGGGAAAAGGAGACGGAGAACTCAATTGCAAGACAAGGAAAGTTTATTTACAAAAACAGAACAGAACACAAATCAAAAACCCACGAGGGGGAAAACATAAGAAATGAACATGAAACAAACACTAAATCAGGAATACCGGGAACACCAACCGGGAACAAAGAAACATCTGACAACAACAACGAACCGACACAGACTGCAAACATGAGGCTTATAAAGGGAACAAATCAAAAGGGAACAGGTGGAGAAACTCAAACACTAATCAGATAACGAGGGGGAGGGAACAACAATCAAAACAGCACATGGCACAACATAACAAACACCCATGTGCAACACAAGACAGGACAGACATGTGACACGTGGTCAATAGATTTTTTGGTCCCTAATAATAATAATAATCCTTAGGAAAACAATAGGGCCTTCGCCCTAATTATTTAAATTTACCTACTAAAACTGAATTCAAACAGGTTAATAGGTTTTATAGAATAAAGTGAACAAAGAATACATTTATCAAATTATTTTAAAAGGAAAAAATGCACTTGGACACAAAACTTTGCATGTCATTGACCCATATAATACATAAATGATCATTAGTTCATAAACAAAGTAAAATGATAGGCCTATTAATAAAGTTTGTGTTTTAAGCACAATTTCCTAGCTTAGCTTTATTTAGTTTCTGTGCATTTATTATTGATCAGATTGTCTTATACATCTTCTCGCAATATTTAGTCCATATACTTAATATTTCACGAATATTTCACATGAACAAATGTAAGCTGAGAATGCAATACTATTTTCAAAAAGTGCTTTAAATGGCACGGTCATAACAGACAAACCAGGTTATGTTTATTCCAGATATTTTCTGATGTGGCAACCAACCAAAAATTCAGCAATGACCTGTGCTGTCAGTAATTATACGTTTAAATAAATAAATAAAATGTAAACAGAATTTATTTAAAAATCTTGAATCAATCTAAATTGCGTTACACTAATGAAAGTAGGGTCAGGTGTTCACTTTAATGACTCTTAAAAATATCATGTGACTCTTCAACTAAAGTGCTGCTAGTAGAGTAATTATTGAAATAAACACCAAATTATGTACAGTGGATATAAAAAGTATACACACCACTGTTAAAAATGTTTTTTGTTACATAAAAAAATGAAACAAATATAAATATTTTGCACCTATAGACTACCCTGCAGGTATGAGGAACATTTATTTTACAGCATCGGCAAAACCTTTTAAATTTTAATGTGAAAAAGTGCCTTCTCCACTTAGCCAAAGGGGAATATTGTTGTAAACTGTTAAGATTAAGACTTTCAAAGAAATTAATAAAACGAGATGACATCAAATCAGCCAGTGAATTTTAAGTACACATAATAAGTTGTGATTACTCAATTTTTTTTTATAAATGTTGTTATAAAGTAATAACTACACATTTGATTTTGTTTCAATAACTTTTACTTGCCAGAGTAACTTGGATTTGTCAAGTTCACATAACTTAATTTTTTCAATTATGCATGAAGTTCATTTTAAGGCAACGGGTTTCCTCACTTTTTTTAAGTTAAGTAAACTGATCACTTTTTACAGTGTAATGAAAAAAAAAACACAACCTGTGCAATGCCACTGAACACCAGAAGAAAGATTAAAAAACCCTCAAAATATATTAAATAAATGTATAATTGAGTAAATGTTCAGAATAAACAAATCATTACGCTCATCTAAAACCGGGGTGCCTGTCCTCACCTAAAGCGATTCTGATAACTCCAAATAAATCTCAGCTGTTCTTGTAATATTTTTCTGACATCTTGGTTGCATGCATTAGATGGAACACAGTGGAGACAGTAATCAACAAGGGGAGAAAGTTTGGCACAACAGCGTTATTAACAAGAACGTATAGGCTATCCCTCCAAAATTCATGAGAAGACATAGAGAAATCTGGTCATGGAGGCTGTCAAGAGGCCTACAGCAACATTAAAAGAGTTGCAGCTCTTGCTGGCAGCTCTAGTACTGAGCAAAAACTCATTAGCACAAGAACACCATATGCACTGTGAAGCCTAGTGAGGGCAGTATCATGCTTTAGGGCTGCTTTTCTTCAGCCGGAACTGCAGGGGCTTTAGTGAAGGTGGAGGGAATCATGAATAGCTCCAAGTATAGTCATTTTTGGCACATAACCTGCTGGCTTCTGCTAGAACGCTGAAAATGAAGAGAAATTTCAACATGACAATGATCCAAAACACTCATCTAAATCAACAAAAGAATGGCTTCAGCAAAGAAGGATGAACGTTTTGGAATGGCCCAGCCAGAGCCCAGACCTGAATCCCATAGAAAATGTGTGGGGGGATCTGAAGATGGCAGAGTCACAGTTACAGTTTTTTTGCATTCAAATTATTTTAAAATGGCCGACGCAAAAAACACGCTGTAAATAGGAACATTTCACGTTCTCCAGAGCGCAAAATATGGAGAGTTTGTCAAATATGTTTCACCAATAATGTTATATTATTACAGTATCAACTGAGGGTGGTCTTGATTTTGTTTCAGGGTGCTTATTTAAATTTGACTTTGTGATGTTTTAATAATAATAAAAAAACATTATTTGTGATCAAACATTAATTGGCAGACCCCCTGCAGTACCGCTGGGGACCCCCTGTTGAAGACCCTTGTTTCATAGTACTTGCATATTGTTCTGTTTTTTACTGCATATGATAACTCATACACAGAATAGAACTAAAGTGACATTCATTACAAGATGATTAGTTGAACCTGCATTGTTTTGCATTTCGTGACTTTTGGTTGAATAAAATACCACTTTTACAGTCATGTATTTAGTCATTTATGATTTCTTAAAATAGTGTTAAAATATCGTCTTGTCTCTTTCTCGCGAAGCAAATATTGTATAGTCTCATCTCATGAGCTAAGTGTATCGTCACAACCCTATAGTATTTATCCATTACAAATGCAGAAACATGCTTACCAGTGCACTTTGGGGCCGTTTACACAACACCGTTTTCAACTAAAAAAGGGAAACGTTTTATGCGTTTTGGCCATTTGTTTACATGAAAACAGCTGTTCGGGGCCTGAAAATGTCAACTTTTTGACAAAAAAATTGTCACGTTTTGTTTCATGTTCTTGTTTCATATCTGTCATGTGATCCCCTGTTATAGTCATGTGATCCCCTGTTATAGTCATGTGATCCTGCCATGTGTTCCCCATTTGTCATATTGTCATTGGTTAATTGTCTTGATTATGTTCACACTTCACAGGTGTCCCTTGTCATTAGTCTTATGTTTTTAAGCCCACGTGTTTGCCATGTGCCATTATTGTTTGTGTAACCACTGTTTGTAAGCGTTCATGTTCATATTTTGAGTTTATGAATTTGTTTTATGTTTGATCTTGTTTTGAATAAATGCTGCACTTGGGTTCTTCCAACTTGCCTTCAGTGGACTTGCTTACAGAAATGGGGTGGTCTGTAAGTTAAGTTTCCATTTTCATGTAAAATGTGTGGAGGTGTACATTTTAGAAACTGTCAGGGATAATGAAACCATTAAAAATCACAATATGTTCACCGCAAGAAAAAGGATCGAATCCTCACTCTCAAAAGCACAACCTGGAGCTGAAAAAGAAATAATTGCAATAATAGCACTCTTCTGCTTCCATTAAGCACGAAGGCCCTCCACATGCAGAAACATCCAAATCCACATAAATGGCTCCTCTCTGAGGCAGGGGTGGCTGAAATCCAGAGAACACTAAAAATCTAGGTCAATGGATTGCTGCACAGCTATGACGGCTCCCTCCTCCAGAGAAGTGTATGCGTTATACTTATGGATGGATGAAGACCACACAGTTTGACCAGTAATCCAAGTAATAAAAAGATAATGTGTGTTTATACATGGATTATCTGTAATGCAACATCTAAGCATTACATGAATCAGTGGATGAATGGAGTAATGCAAATTTTTATTTGATTTATTGCATTTCTTAATTTACATTTTATACATATTGCAGTGATTGGAAATACTCATCCAGACAGGGCTGAATGAGTAAAGAGTGATGGTTGATGGTACCCTAAGAGTTGTTCTGCATTATTTAAGTGTTTTAAAGGCAGTGGCTGCAGGCATGCCTTCAGCTTTGCATGTCATCATGCACCAAGTCTTACCTGCTTTAAAAACGAGGACTAAATAAAATCAAACAGACAGAGTACATGCTGGCAGCCTATAGTTAAATGATTCATGTCATCTGAGAATTGAGTATTTTTAGCAGTCTCCAAGAGGGAAGAAACTTCATCTCGAATTCAGAAGATATCGTTATGTTCATGCCTGTATTCCTGTACGTATCAATGCATCAAATTGCGGGTCCTTTATAATGAAACATTATTGCAGATAAAAAGAAAACAGCAGAGCATTTGCCATCTGAATCCCACTCACAGTTTCTCCTGTCGGTGCCTAGCAACACTTTTTCAGCAGAATACACAAAATTAGCAGGGTAAGCGTGACCACAGCCTCAAAGCCATCGCTCAGTGAAGCTGAGCTCACAAATTCCTTGAAACAAGATCAGCAAACAATGCCAAAGGTTTGCATGCCTAAATAAACATGTTCTCTAACTCAAAGAATCCTCTGGGTGCACATTATATTGTGAGGGTAAGTCAATAAAATGCCATTAAATCTGTGATATAAATTCAGAGGGGATTTTTCAAAACGTTCCGAAAACGCAAAACCGGTAGAAACTGAAATCTTGCTGAGTTGTAATAGCGACAAAAAATATAGCTGCATTACATACAGCCAATGCACTATTGAATATCATATAAGGCTCAAATTACTGTAAAATATATGTTAGCTGCCTATAGCGAGCCAACTGGAGCCAAGTTTGTGGGGATCCGTCCATGGTCCTGAAACCATAACATACACTGAGGTCCCCTAAAACATCCCAAAGCTAATCTCTGGAAAGGCATGTGGGATTTGAGCTCAACCACTACTAATAAATCAATGTTCTGAGATGGAAACATACAGTGCAGCCTTACCAATTCATGTTCTTATCTAGCTTAATAATTGCATGAGCATATTTGGAAATCTGGAGAAGAAGGGTGCAATGCTTGTATCTTTCCAGCTGTCATTTTCCTTTAAGATGATGTAAGGCTCATCTCCCTAAGAATGGTCTCCCTCCCCCGTCCAAAGCCTCTCTCAGCACGCTGCATTCATTCGCACTACGCTGCTGATGCTCTGGAGAGTAAGGATGCTCAAACTTCCCAACGCACCCTCCTTTTCAACTCGAGATCCTTTAAATGAAACGCTGGGTGGGAGCCAGGTACATGTAGACTAACTGTTCCGGACGGACCAGATTTCATGAGAGAGAAGCACTCTTCTGAAGGAAGTTCAAGCTGTCTTGGTTGGTGCGGTTTTTCATTTTTTATAAGCAGAAATTATTTTTGGATCCTCAGCTGGAGCTTACATGAGCTGCACAATTGGTTCCCTTGGGTGAGAGCTCTTCTATTTCTACATTATTATAAATAACAAGAGATGTGTGTGCAGATATATCAATCTGGCAATAGATGCCCAGTCGTATTAGTGGGAGAAGCCTAACAGTCTCACTGTGTCATTTTGATACATTTATACTTTCATAAACACTCTGCAGGTCCTCAGAGATGCTGTACATAACACAATGGACTGTGAACGTCTGTTAAAGAGTGTTCAGGTTATGCTCCTCTTGACTTTTTGCTCACTAAACAGAAATCAAAAACTTTTGCATATTCGCTTTTGGATTTTTTGAAGTGTGCAACGCCAAAAATGGCCCTGACTGAAAATTGCAGGACTTATCAAACGCCCAGTGCATGTGCTCAGAGTTGCTCTTCTGATGTGATTGAGCTCAATGTAGGTGGACAGGTGTATTACACACGCCATGCCACCCTCACCAGCGTGCCAAACTCACTGCTGGGGAAATTATTCTCCACTAAAAAAGACATTTCCAACGACCTCGCGCAGGACATCAAGGGACGCTACTTCATTGACAGGGACGGATTTCTGTTTCGATATGTGTTGGACTATCTCCGCGATAAGAACGTCGTCCTGCCGGATTATTTCCCCGAGAAAGGGAGGCTGAAACGGGAGGCTGAGTTCTTCCAGCTGCCCGAGCTCGTTAAAATCCTGACACCAGATGATTATATTCACAATGATTTTGACGAGGCATCCCAGGGAAGCGATCAGAGACTGTTCCCTGCATCTTACCTGGACGCGCGCGATAGGTGCTACGGCTTCATCACGGTGGGATACAAGAGCTCGTGTGCCCTCGGGAGGGACGCTGACCCAAAAGCTCGAGGAATACCCAAAATCTTTATTTGCGGAAGGGTCGGTCTGGCTAAAGAAGTTTTTGGAGACACGTTAAACGAGAGCCGGGATCCTGACAGGGCACCTGAGCGATACACTTCTCAGTTTTCCCTGAAGTTTCGCCACCTGGAGCGAGCGTTTGATATGCTCGCGGAGAGCGGATTCCACATCGTCGCGTGCAATTCATCACTCACCACATCTCCTCACAACAGACATACAGATGACAGAAACTGGGCCAACAACACGGAGTATGTCTTCTACCGTAAGTACAGCAAACAACAATGGCAGTCTGTCATTATCTCTAAATCATAATCGATTGTTGTCAATTATTAATTACATATAAACAATGATCGATTAAAGGCAAAATCGAATTATTTTTAAAAAAGTTATTCAGAAACGTTTGACCACTGAATACCAGGACTGGTCAATCAGAATCAAATATAACAGTGCTCCAATTTATAAAATCCTAATAAATAAAACATTTAGAATAAAGTGAATTTTGAATAAGTTGCACAACATGCAGCACTGTGAGTTTTCACACTTTTCTCAACCGGAACCACTAGGCGGCGTACATAGTTTGTTCAATTCTATCCTGACAATTCTATAATCTGCCTCAAACTAAATTGTGCTCAATTCTATAGGTGACAAATACACGTCCCTTCAAGTATTAGTAGACTGAACTGAGTTTTTCCAGTAAGAACATTGATAGAAGAGAGAGAGAGAGAGAGAGAGAGAGAGAGAGAGAGAGAAGCTTTTGAGCCAATGCAGATGTGAAGAATTCCCTCAAGTATAGCTCTCAGGAATATGAACAGAGTGTGGCATATGAATATTTCAGTAATCTACCAGAGTGATGGTCATGTCATCTGCCCTCCTCTCTCTTTTTCTCTCTCTTTATTTAAATACATGTGCACCTTTTGAATATAATTGTTCTCCAGCGCCTGCCTTCATTAGTAGTTCATTTGACTTGCTTTTGTCTTAAATGAGAGAGATGTTGAAGCATATGGCCAATTAAAAATCACTTTGTGCTTAATTCCAAACGAGTCCCCTTGGAAAACCTAAAAAGTGTGGGCCTGGAACGGAGAGCTTCTGGAGGACAGTCACGAGATTTTTTGGGGCGAATGAACATATGGCTGCTAATGATTAGTTCTCTTTCATCAGTATAATTACTGCAGCATTCAGCCCCTCCCATACACATAATGGAAAAACTTATGACAAATCAAGATATACAATAAAGGTATGAGGAGTCATGCTAAATTATAAGTCACGGTTACTACATCTACGCCACAGTCACGCTGATATTCAGACCGACAGCATGATTGCAAATGTGATGTTGGTTTTACTCAACAGTTCAATAAACAAGAAGTTAAAATCAGCATGAATTGTAAATTTACAAGTGCATTGATCTTATTGTGAACTATACATCTGTACATTTTTCTTTCTTTTTTTACCTCGTAATATTTAATCAAAATGTCAGATGCATCATCCAATCAGAAACCGATACATTGAAACAAGTCCCCGCCCTACATTTTTCCTTTTTCTCTAATCCATAATCTGTATATCTGTAATCAAAGTTTCACTCTGATGTACATCACAATATGGTAGTAAAAAATATATTGCTACTTCTGTTTCATTGCAACTTTAATGATGAGTAACTTACATTTTTAACACAATAGTGCAGTTGCTTTGCAAATTTTTTGTCCACCAAGCCCAAGCAGAATTAAAAGTTGTCTCAGACAGTATCAGTGTTTTATTCAAGAATTAATCAGTGTTTTCGAACAAATGGACTAAATTAATGATTCAATGACTCACTTGTAAGGACAGTCATATGTTTCATTCCTGAATAATTCAGTGTATTTGACTGAATCGAATAAATAAATAATACAATGAATTAGTGAGCCACTCAGTCAAATGCTATATAAATTAAATATATTAAGAACATACATTTTCTCTATTATAATCAGTTACGTAATCAGATTACTTAAGTAACAAGTGAAGTAACACAGTTTTCCGTTTAATGTTTTCATTAGGAAAGCACTTGATTGGCAAGTTCAAGTGTGCATACTTGTTTTACAGGGAAATGATACAGTACCATTCATTTATTTTTATATATAAGACCATTGCTGAACTTTATGGCAGATAAGATTTTATGGCTTTTCTCAAAGATTTACAAGCAAACACAGAATTACTAAGAATCTCAAAAGGCAGTCACATACAAATTATCTTTCACAAAAATAATCACATATGTCACCTAAAAATCCAGATACTCACATTAAACTTCACATAAAATCGATTGTTTTTGTTGGTATTTCATGTGATGTCTATTTCTTGTGCATTCATTCGTATATTTAAGCAAAAGTGAAGAATCACCACTGTCATGAAATTATTTTATTGAGAGGACAGGAGTGCTATTTCACTTGGTGCCCATAGACGAACGAAATAACAAATGACAAACGAAAAGAAAAACACTTTTTATCTACTTAGCTGTTTCTTTATATTAGGGTAAGATGTGACAATCTAGTAGTACAAATTTTATTTAACCTGAAAGGGGACCTGGCTTTAAATCCTAACCTATTACTTCTTTTAATAAACCAAACAAATTAATTTGACAGCTAGTGATCATCATGAATTTTCATGATGAAAGAAAAAAAAAGAAGAAGTAAGCAGGTTTGACATTCTTTTCCACAGAAAAAGTCATATGAGCGTGGAGAGACATGAGGGTGGGTCAATGATCACATAATTTTCAGTTTAAAGCAATAAATAAATAAATGATACCAATAATATGTATGACTGTTAATATGTGTTTTCCACCACAGTGTTAGGCAATTGTGCATTGTTTATTTGTTGCATTTAAAGTTGCATTTAAAATAATAATGTTAGATGCATTTCAATTAATGGTTGATATGTCATATTTTCACTTTACCCTGCACTGTAAGCATGATTGGTAGATTCTTGTTTCTCTTCTGAATTAGTTTGCCCTTGAATCCCCTGGTAAATGAACCAGTTGCTTTTTACAGGCCTCACTGCCTTATTTGTGCTGTTACTTCTCAGAACATCAACCACATGACACATTTGACCAATTTAGACTGCTCAAATGATTGGTAACATATCTTAACATAGCTTTTCTCAGTTTTTCCTTACAGCTTCTTGCATGCTTATATTTCTTTGTCTCTTACTCACTCTTTCTTTTGTACTTCATCACTTAACATGCCATCACAGCCCATTCTTACAGTTAAAAATGTGCTGCAGGTTGTCCTTGACATTTTCTTTAGTTATTTGTACCAACTGCTCAATTTTGTCTTTGAATGAATTAATAGTCATGATTAATGGCCAAAGACCACAGTTACAGTGAATTCTGTTAGGCAGAAAAACAAATTGCATGAGAATCATGCAATTCATAAACATCTCACACATAGCCACATATCATAGCTGCATTTCGACAGAAACTCATTTACTGACTTTTCCCTCTCTTTTTTTATCGCCTGCATAAGTTTTGGCATTCCTTTTTGACCCTAAATTTCAACTTGTTGTCAAGGCTCTGAAGTCTAAATATTTTAAATTCTACACGTTGCACATTAATGATGAACAGTCCAGAATATGTAAAATAATCCTTGTTTCTTCTCATGAAAGTTAATACAATAAGAATAATTTATGAAATATTTAGAAAAAAGTTGATCATTATCAGTAACAATCCCTCTTCAAATGGATGAGTTTTATTCTTTTGATCGTTAAGGACCAAAACTGTATAGCTAATTATTTACATCACAAGCCAGCTTGAAAGTTTTCCAATTAAAAATCTATTAGATGTTTCTTAAGGTTACCTTCTCTGTTGCCTAAGAATACTGATGGTCTAGGGCATGTTTTTGCATCATAAAGCAGAATCATCCTGTGAAGTTGACTCTGCACGCATAATTATCTCTACATTCAAAACCTAGAATTTAGCTCACACTATATAATTTTGCATTTAATGCAACCCAACATCACTACTCGGCCTGTCAAGTTGTTTCCAGTCCAGTGCAGATTACACATTAGTGTGGGCCCTGTGGGGTGGGGGTAAATGTTGTGGCCCGCTCGTTGGAGTGCACTCCAAATGCAACCCAGAGCCCTTATATACTCTAATCAGCTAATTAATGCTAACATCACCATTGGGGAGCGAATCAGAAATTCCCACGCCCTGTCCCAACAGGTAAGGGGAAAATAGCAACTAAACTTGTCAAAATAAACCATGGTAAGAGAGAGAGATCATTCTGGCCATTTCCTTGAAGAACCTCATGTGAATATGCAGTTTCTATTATTCCTGTGAACACTAGTGATTTACAGTCTTTATTGAATTGGCACTAGAAACAAATACTGTGTCCACTGTGGAAGTTGAAATGGGACAAATATAGACTATAGATAGGAATATGTTCCTATCTCTATCTATAGGGTGCTGTACAGAAAGAGTCACTTGGCCCACCTGAGACTGAAAGTAAATGGAGAAGTGGTTTTCCCAGCAGAACCAGCCATTTCAACTGTGTTAAAGATTTCTGCGCTTAAAGGGATAGTTCACCCAAAAATGAAAATTAGCCCATGATTTACTCACCCTGAAGCCATCCTTCAGACGAATACAATCAAGAGTTATATTTAAAAATGTCGTGGCTCTTCCAAGCCTTATAATGGGAGTCAATGGGTATACGTCCATCAGAGCCTATCCATTCGTGATAAAAGTGCTCAAAACGGCTCTGCGGGGGTTAATAAAGGCCTTCTGAAGCGAAGCGATGCGTTAGTGTAACTAGCTTCCGGCAGAGGGCCGTACTCAAGTCGACTTAGGCCAAAAGAGTAACACTTGACGATGTATGACGTAGGAGTAGGACGTAGGTTCAAACAGGGATGGACAACCGCGTTCGTCATTATGTTGTGCATCAAGTTCAAGAGTTACTTTTTTGGCGTAAGTCGAAGCGCACAGCTGGAAGCCAGTTAATTTAGTCGATAAAGTTTTAAATATGGATATTTTTCTTACACAAACGCATCACTTTGCTTCAGAAGACCTTTATTAACCCCCGCAGAGCCGTTTCGAGCACTTGTATCACAGATGGATTGGCTCTTATGGACTTCCACAATCGTATACCCATTGACTCCTGTTATGGGATTTTGGGCAAAAAATCTATGTAAGATATACTGTAAGATACAGATATTGGCTGCATCCAAAATGGCATACTCTCTACAGTAAGTACTTCTATTGAATACTTTGCAAATACCTAAAAAGTGTGTTCTATATAGTATGAGTATGTGTAGTATGAATGTAATCCGGATATACTACATTCACCATGTTGTCATTATCATGTGACCTACCAGCATCACTTACGTTACTTCACTGTCATTCATAAATCCTCTCCTGTGTCCTCATGGGATAGTAAAGTGTCCATCGTATGCACACTTCAGTATCTCGCCAGAAGTATCATCCAGGTACTTTTTACATACATTTTAATGAGTACTGTAAATTTAGATATATTGGCTGCATAAACGTAGGCAGCTGACTTGTTGCCTCGCTGCCCTATCAGGCAATGACTTTGCAGGCAGCGTTTGTGCACGAAGGTACCTCACGAAACTGATTTCGGACAGACTTCTGAGGCAGCATAACAGTTTAATGATCTACAGCAAAATAGAGAGAGCTTTGGTGAAGAATAAGTGAATATTTAATGACTACAATAGTAATTTCTCACTAGAAAGGACATCATAAGTAGTCAAAATGATAAAAAATGTACATTTACACTGATAACCAGCCGCAACTTGTGATCAATGTGATCATCTGACTTGGATGTGCTGGATACCGTGCAAAAAAAAAAGTTTAGGGGACGCATCCTCCTCTACTTCCCCATACAGTCCAGGAGGACCCAGTTAACTGGAGGGCATAGTCCAGGAACTCGCTCAGCGATCCTCGAGGACCATCGTGGATCAGCGTCGATTATAGTGGGTTGTTATGTCCATAACAGAAGAAGTAATTGTTTTACACATACTGTTCAGTATTGTTGCTCCTCTATGCCCCACCTTTCTGAAACGCATCAATTTTTACAAAGCTCATTGTTCTGAAAAGCATGGTGTGCTCTGATTGGCAGCGATCCAGTGCATTGTGATTGGCCCAAAAACCTTAAGCGTGTGACGGAAATGTCACGCCCCTTACCATATTTGGAACATCAACTCCCAAAGCAATAATGATGGGTGATAATGTCGGTACCAATTTGAGCCCAAATCTGAAACGGAAAATGCAGATGACCAAGCTGATCGATCAACTTTGCCAGCGCGACTGGACCAGATCGTATCAGATTGGTAAGGTTTTATTTCATTGGGGACATAATTACTGATTATCATGACTTACTGTCTTTTTACATGCCGTGCCACGCTACGGGTGTGAGAACACTACACATGTAAACATAAAACTATGTCTGCATTTATGATCGTAGAAACGACAAGCAAGCGCTACTCTATACTGCTCAAAACTCGCGTTTGAATAGTCAGTTGCAAATTGCAAACTGTCCTCCGTAAAATGCTCAGCACACAGTCGAATATTTTGGTTGTACTGTTCTGGAATAGTGTTGTAAATAAAGCATAATCACTGTTTTCTAATTGTGTCCTCTTTTGGAAGGCCAAACGAAGTAGTTTGGTTTTCGCAACGAAAAACACAGCGTCTCCTCGACTTGTCGCAACAATAATACAGCGAGAATAAGAGTTACACCTTCTTTCTTTGCATACACATTTGGGCGGTGTTATGAAACTCTGCCCCCACATACTGACGTAGATTTGTGGGGGCGTGTTTGAACGAAGAATTTTAGGAAGCCGTGGCTGAGCCTTAACTTTTACAAAGAATATCTCTTTAAGTTTGACACTTTGAGCTTTGTATATCTGCAGATCTTATACATGCCTTACATAAACAGCTACATAACACACTAAAGAAAAAGGAAATCGCATCATATGACCCTTTTAAACAATTACAAGAACTATGTTACTTTTTCATAAGGCCAAGTACAAACTAGAATCAAGAGCTTTAAAGTCTGGACCTTCTTGATTTATTGAATAAACAGTGGATTTTCTCCATGCTTAAAATGTCTTCAGTTACAGATATTAGGAAAAACCTGACTTTCAGATATTCCAAGAGATGACAGGAAATTAACATTTTCAACATAAGAAAATGATTTAAGTAAAGTTAGTTTGACCTACCATGGCCCTTTGATTTAGAAAATCCTGTCAAACGGATATGTTTTAGATGCTTACATAAAATAAAATACATCATATATTCTATGTTGTGTTATCAATGCTTGTGTGGATGATACCACAAAAGACCATTTAGCGAAAACAAACAAACAAACAAATAAATAAATCTCATGAATCTCCCACTAAACGGTTCACACTTCAACCCCCCATTGTTCAAACCAAAACTACGCCCTTGTAATCTTTAAAGTCACCATGAAATGATAATTGACCATTCTTATTTTTAATGGAACATTGCAGTATTTAATACACAATTATTTATCTGTGCACATCATTATTTTTTTTAATCTTTAATCAAAATCAGTTCGCCTCACTCTTGCAGCGACATCTCTTCTTTTCTCCTCTCTGATGGTGTGTTTACTGGCGTGAGGACGGGACATGAGATCACAGCAACAGCAAACCAATCAATTCCTGATGATGGACATAATATTTCTAATTAAAAAAAATGCTGTTTTTTAAATCTTCTATTCATCTAAGAATAGTGACATTTTTTACACAACTGTTTTCAACATTGATAATAAGAATAAATGTTTCTTGAGCAGCAAATCAAAATATTATTATGATTTCTCAAGCATCATGTGACACTGAAGACTGGAGAAATGATGCTGAAAATACAGCTTTGCCATCACAGGAATAAATTACATTTTATAATATATTAAAATAGAAAACAGTTTTAAAAAAAAAATCAAATAAACTTAGCCTTGAGCATAAGAGACTTATTTTAAAAACATTAAAAAATCTTAGATCCAAAATGAATTTGAATGGCAGTGTATCTGTTTACGAAAGTTAAAATTATGTACAATTAATTCAGACATTTTAATCAAATTGGTTAAAAAATTGTAATTGAATACAGTGCTCATTTATTTATTTATTTAGTTAGTTAGTGTGTTGAACCACATAGTGAAGGAAATGTGTACTTGGAAAAAGTACTTCTTCAATAGCCTGCTGTTTAAAAAGTATCTCAGGATGCACCTCATGAAATTGGTTGAAAGAATTTCTATAGTGTACAAAATATTAATAATAGCATACAAGGAAATGTGTCTGGATTTTTAGTGTATATACATTACATGTACCACTGCAAGTACCAAAAAAAACCAGTAAGTTCCTGTACTATATACTGGGGAAAACTGTAAAAGATCTAACCGGACATTTCATGTAATTTTTTACAGTTAAATAGTGTTAAATGTATAAGAAAGACAAATCAAATTATTATTTAGAATGAAAAACTGTAAACTGGCATTCCCAGAATTCCCTGTATATGACACTTCACATTTGAAGTATTTATTTTAAATAATTATGTTTCTTCATAGTTTTTGTTATCAGTTATGCACATTTGGATTTTATGTTATATCTTCTGTTGTTTAATGAATGTTCATGGCATTATTTTAGTGTCATGTGTTACCATGATGGTGTTTTGTGTGTGTGTGTGTGTGTGTGTGTGTGTGTGCGAGAGAGAAAGAGTGAGCGCTTTTGGAAAGGCTACTTGTGATGAACTTCATGTTGCTTCCTCTTTTACCACCTGCTTTATTATGGTGGTGGTCAATTTACCGGTTTCAATTGCAATATTCTTGTTTGTACATTACAGTTTTCTACTGTAAAATGTATTGGTTGTTCTATAAATGTTTACATTTTTACTGGTTTTTTTTAAACAGAATTATTCTTGCAACCATAGTTGACAAGATTTTTTTGTTGTTGTAAAAGCTAGATTTTTTTTCAAGTGTACAATGTGAATTTTTACAGCACTTGCTCTTCTTTAGTATTATTCCTGCTCTCCTTCACTGTGCTTCTCTATGACACTGTGAAATTTTTCTTTCTCCACATCTCAAAAGGAACCACTGTTGTAATGACAGGGTCTCTGTCATCTCTTTCTATGGTCTTATTCCACCCCATCAGCTCTTCGAGAGGGATCATGACTGCTTTGAGATGATCTGGACTCTCCAATCTGTCTGTCAGGCATTTCTTTGCCAAAGACGCGCATGGCCGCCTTTAACAAAGGAAAGAGATTGCAGCTTGTGTCAACATCCGTCAGAGAATGAAATTGTCACATTGCCTGTAATCTTCCAGCACAAAGCCTCTGGAATGCAGACTTGGAAACTGGGATTCACATTACTTGTCCGATTAGGACAATGGGTGATCTATTAAGCCCTTTTTCAAAATCTTGATTTCGTTTTTTGGGGCTACTAGGTTTTGATGCTTGAATGTTTCAAAAACACAATATTTTTCACATATTTCACATTGTTGCAGCACCTCTCTTCCCATTCTGTCTGCAACGCTCAGTTTAGTTCCGGTAAGCCCCTCCTTCCGAACAAATGCAGTATGCTCTGATTGGTCGGGATCAGTGTGTTGTGATTGGTCAACCTCTTCGAGCGTGTTTGGGAAATGCCACGTCCCTGACCATTACCATCAGTTTCAACACAATACTAACTAGCCCTCGCCCCCTTTATTTTGTGTATGCATTGGTCGGGAATCATTTAAATGAGGGATATTGTGACATAGTCGTTCCCGGAAGAAAACTCAAAACAACAATCGAGGTGTTTGAGGGAGTTTAGAAACAGTTCTTACTGATATAGAAAATAACTCCCTTTTGAGTGACTGTGCTTTGTAACTTTGCAGACATTTGCCAAACTTTTGGACCCTTCTGTCACCCTGCCTCATTTCAAATCAGCCCACCCATGATCCGTCAGCTCTTTTTACATTCGAACACCTCATTAGTATTATGAAAAAATAGTTAATATTTAACTTTTTTGAAGTTGTAAATGAAACAAAGATTATTGGAATACGTTTTTTTTTCACATTTAACAAAAATTTTCACATTTAATTAAATTGTTACTTGCCATTTCTTTGTAATTAATTGTGATTAACTTTTAATCTGCAAAGATGAGTCTTCTATGACTGCTCCCCCGCAAGAACAGAATTGGCCTACTTTGTACATTAAAAGCACATAAACATTATCAAACTTCAGGCAAAGCTCAAAACCATTAGTGAGGGACTTTAATCATGGGCACAATACATATTTACACAGATCTCTTGTAGTAAGGCCACTGAGTTTATCAACATCATACATGTTGAATTGATGTTGATTTAATGTTGATCTACAGTTTTTCATAGAATATAGCACAGAATTCAGGATTGGTATCAGCTGTCTCATTCTCATTAACAAACCCAGATTCTTTTGCTAATTTCCCATTTCAAACCATTCTGTTGAAAATCAAGAGGTTCATTTTTTTGTCTTTTTTATGATCTGAAGCCAGAGCCACAAGAGCTGAGTGTGCAGGAAGACCAATACCTGCAGAAGGAATTTTATTTCTATCTCAGTAATATTGATGGTTATCATTGTTTTGTGCAAACCGAGGCTGAGAGCCGTATGCATGTGTGTGTGTGTGTGTGTAAATATCTCAAATCCAGAAATGCCTGCAGGGTCGTGGTGAGTATGATTGGTTGACTTTCCTGGCATACCAAAATGGACGGCTTGACTCAGTCATTTTTCAAGAGCTCAGAATATTTATTTTTTCCTTGCTGTTTGTAGATAGACCCTATATTTGAAGCTGATCCACACAGCCTAAAATAAAATTGTATTGCCCCACTTTTGTAGGTTATTTGATTAGTACATATTTTATACATTTGAAATATAATTGACACAAATGAGCAAACTGTTGACTTATGGCTGCCTTATGGTTGACTTAGCATCACCCTGGTTCCATTGACTAAAAGCCAATAGGATTTTTACATTGGCTTTTGGAATATTGCAGAAAATAAGCTGTGACCAACAAAAGTTTATGATTCTTACAAGCTTTGTTCATCATAACAATCTTCACAATAAACTACAGTATGGTCGCATGACTTCAACGTCACCATCACTAAGCTTCCAACAACTCTTTCAGTCTTTATTTGAAATCTACAAGTAGAAAAGTTTAAAATAAATAGTTTTACAACAAGGCTATACAATTGGACTAGTGAGTATTGTCTTGTGCGGTGTGATGAAGTTTAATGTCCCAGACAACCTCTGTAGTCCCATTTAGCCACTTGTTAGAAACCTTTTTTTTCAAAACACATTAATATTATATTAATAACTGATTCTGTTGTGGTCAATATATGTTTTTCCTGTGAGTTTTTTTTCCTCTATGCATTTTTTGTATAGAAAAATAAAACCTGTGGCTGTAATTGCATTCTTTTACCAATTAATTTTGTCAGATAAATACCTTAACCAAGTTTAGTGCTTTGTTCATCCCTCATATAAATATATATTTTTTTATTCTTCATATTTTGATGGTTTACTTAAACTTGCAGGGTCAAAAATAAATATCCTCTTTTAAATAAATAAAAAAATAAACATAACTTTTGGCAGAAACTTGGGCCAGTGCTGCATCTCAGGTAGTTTGGTCTTGGATGAATTTATTCACAAATAGTTGAATCTATATTGAAATGTTAGGCTTTTGATTGCAGCTGTTGTGAACTTTTCCAATGCGTACTGTATATTATGGTGCAGGTAGTCAAGGAAGAGTAGATGAGGA
Organism: Gila orcuttii; assembly: GCA_026230005.1. Taxonomy (NCBI): domain Eukaryota; kingdom Metazoa; phylum Chordata; class Actinopteri; order Cypriniformes; family Leuciscidae; genus Gila; species Gila orcuttii. The sequence goes on along the minus strand of JAPDVR010000016.1, from coordinate 27,680,097 downwards.
TCTTTTCCAGCTTAAACTTTATTGAAACAAAGAAGGTAATCCAACAGGACCGAGGTGGAGATGGGGGTTCGGCAGACTGAGAGTGGGAGTGCAGACAATGGTGGAACCGGAAGAAAGGAGAGCCCAGCGAGCCAGAGGAGTGGAGGGTTGAGGCGTTGTCTGAGACCCGGAAGTCTGAGGTGAAGCCAGAGCGACAATGGACCAAGGTGGAGCCAGAGGGACGAGGGAGCCCGAGGGATGACTGACCGTGGTGAAGTCCGGGGCTTGGAGTCCCGAGGTGAAGCTAGGGAATCCACACACCAGGGCAAAGCTGGAGACTTGTAAGCCAAAGGTGGATCCGAGCAGTTGGGTGGAGCCACTGAAGGAGGAGCTGAGTGACTGAAGGGATCCAGTGGAGGCGGGGCCGAGGAACAGAATGGATTTTTGGCAGAGTGGGAGGTAACGACAGAACTTGTGACCATAGTTAGCTTTGGGAAACACACCCCAGGACCATAGAGTCCATTACATTAACTTGGATTCGATGGAACAATTCAACCTCAGGGGTGAGGTGATGGTGGGAATCAGCTTCAGGATGTCTCCTCTGGGACGGATGTGGTAGCTGGCACTATCTTCAGGGCAGACCGGTAATCTGGCTCAGGCTCCGGGACGCACTAGGCTGCAGGCACTGGCTCCAGGGTGGAACTCTCCACAGACAGGGGTCTTCTGTGGGTGCAGGCTCTGGCTCTGGCTCTGGCTCTAGGTTTGGGGTAGTGATGGGTGATTTCGAAACACTGCTACACGAAGCTTCGAATCAGTGGTTCAGGGCGTGTATCAAACTGCAAAAAGTCACTGATTTCAGTAAACAAGGCTTCGTTAAGTCATAACTTTTTTGAAAGGTTTCGAAATTTAAATGGTTCAGCGCCTTTGGACGATTATATCTGTGAACCCATGAATCACTGATCGCCCCCCAGCGGCAAACCATTGAACAATTGTTTTTTACCTGATCTCTGATCAGTTTTAAACATTTGTAGACATTTAATTATAAATTAGTATAAATAAAAGGTATAATAGTAGTTAATAGTCTCTTATTGGCCTCTTTAGCTGAGCAGTCCATGGAAAAAACAAAACAAGCCCTGAAAATTGACAAAATAACACATATTATACAGACCCTTGATATTTAATCATATTAGATTATTAGGTAATTGCATTTGATAGATTTTACTTTCAATAAAACATTTGCAATGGGTGTGTAAAAGGTGTTTTTATGCATGTTTTTTGTTGCATTTTCACTGTTCTGACCAACGGGCATCACCGGCGTGTGGTGATTTGAAAGCTTTGAAACAGTGTTTCATTTTGCAAAGCAATTGATTCGAAGCTTTGAAAAGCTTAAGTTTTCCCACCACTAGTTTGTGTCTGAGGTGGGCCTGGGCTCAGGTTTGGGGTCCGTGGCATGCAAGATTAAAATCAGATTACTTTTTTAGTAACTAAAGTAACACATTACTTTTAAGTTTACAACAAAATATCTGAGTTACTTTTTCAAATGAGTAATGCTAGTTACTTTTTTTTATAATTTGCTGACTGACTTTGCATTTCCTTCAGCCTGAGGCTTATTTCACTTTTGGTTTGAAAGTGCCTTTATATTTGCCAAAAATATAACTTTATATATATTATTATATATATATTTTTATTTGTTATTAAAAAACAAACAAGCAAGCCCAACACAGGTGAGAAAGTAACTCAAAAGTAACATACACATTATAAAAAAGTAACTAAGTAACATAATTAGTTACTTTTTTAGGTAGTAATGCAATTACTGTATCTTTCCCCAATACTGTGTGGGACTGGCATATCGTCCTCCACCTCACCCCCCCACAAAAAAGAAATGAGAAGGCTGTCAGGATAGTGAGTTAGATCCTGTTAGATTTAGATTTTGGCAAGTCCCAAAAAAATATCTGGTGTGGTTCACACGATCATCCCAGGCAAACGGCTAGCAGATCCATGTTTAAATCTTCTTAAATCTCAAGGAAGAGAAGATACGGATCTTTTGGAGCTTAATCTTAAACAAATAAGGGAATCCCACAGGAGAAATACACAAAAACAAACATAACAGCTTTGTCAGTTAAACAAAGACAATACCACACAATGAACAGAAACAAAATTTGGAGCTTAAATACATAGGGGATAAAGAGTAGGTGCCATACAAACAAATGAGTGGCAGGAAATTGGGAACAAAGGACACAGGCAACTAACATAGGAAGTACAAATTAAAAGTCCATAAAACAGAACATAAACCTGACAGCTGAGTAGAGGAGATGTGAGATTACTTGTGTCTTTTTCTTCTGAGGAAAAAATTGATAAGCAAGAGACTTAAGATAAATCTTTATGTTCTCAATTTAATCCCATTGATGTTAAGGGAAAACAATGCAGTTATTAAAGAAATCTCATTTGTGAACCGGATATAATGGGTTTGTATTCTTAAGCCTTGTGATTTCCAGTAGACATAATCCATAATTAATACCATAGTATTTAGTAGTTAAACATCTCTCCAAACTTTAATGCACACAAACACAGGAAGCATTACAGCTGCAGGTCATAAGCACAAATACATTAGTTGCCGCCCCAATGATTAGCATCAGCTGCTTCATGTCAACATTAGAAGATTGAGTGTTAATTAGAAATGCATAGATGTGCATCACACTATTTTTAGGATTGCTGTCTGAGCTCCGCTGTAGTGCTAGCAAACACATTACAACAGGCACGCTGCTCAGGAGAATTCAGATCTAAAGCACTCTCAGGCATTTAGACCCAATGCATTGTGGGTAGACACTGGTGGGTGGATGCCCCTTGTGATGAGATTGTCTCTGCTCAAGCCCGGTGCCAAATGCATCTCTCAAGCTTGTGTAATTCATGAGAATGCACTCACATACGGTAACTGATTTAACTCCGCAGACAAGCCCCGACCGTAATGGGTCTGCAATATGATCCAGGCAGCCGTGTGCTTCTCTGTAGTCGGTTGGAGATCAGAAGACAGAGGATGGGGTGGATACAGCAAAATACAATCAATTTCTTGTCTGATAGATACTGCAGCCATAAGCTTGGTGAGCATTAATGGTAAACAGCATCAGATTAGCCTAATGTCCTGCTGACCAAGGCCATTTGATATTTACCCCTTACAGTAATGCCAATAAGAAACGATTGTGGAATGCAATGTCTCGAGATCTTTACAGACTGTTTGGGAAATGTGAGTTTTCATATAAATGAGGACAACAGTAAGCTGGGGAGCAGTTTCAACCCAGCTTATCTAGTTTTATGGCAGCGTTATTGTTGCTCGCCTCCGTTCTTGACTTGTGGTCCCATCAGGCTGCACCATCCATTTTGCAGCAATCCTTCAATAAAAGCCTCGCTATTCACCCTGCATACGCTGCAGGAAAAAGAAGTGAAGATGAGAGATGGACAGAGAGCAAAAGTGGATGCAGGGGGAAAGAGGCGAACCTGGTTTAATTGTTATGCAGGGAAATGTTCTGCTTATTCTGGTGTCAGATTCATGGATTCCCATTAGAAAGCCACTAGCAATAACACTGCCTTCAATTAGCCTGTTATTGCATTCCGTAAAATGTATTTGCAGCTCAGTTGAATGATTTTGTTATTAATCAGGATAAATTAGCTGCTTTGGAGATACAATGGACACAAATTATTGCTTCTCAGAATCGTGTTTAGCTAATTATGATACTCAGATCTAAAATACCATCCCTCTATGCATACAGTGTCTCATTGGTGATCATTCTTTTTAACAGTATGTCAAGCTGATAGGAAAAGGGTAGTAATTCTATACATCAGTGAAAGAAAGAGAAACACCAATAACAGGAAGATGGAGATATGGTGACCCCTTGGGAGAGTCAGTCTTATTTTATCAATCCTCTGTCAAGCTACAGGTATATGTTCTCAAAACCACAGTAGAAAATGCAGCATTTTCTTTATACACGCACAAAAATGTGCAATCTCATGCACATACTTTGATTTGGGTGGGTGAGTCTCTCAATGTAATGTCCAGGTCAAATTTTTAAGCATATTGCAAATTATCATAATGCAAAATAATTTCAATTATCATTACTGTACATGAAAGGTTTTTTATGTTTGAAAAGATTTTTTCCCAATATATTTCTTTGCCACAGATGCACATGTATTACAAAAAATATTTGTTTTCTTAATACAAAATATATTTTTTTTGCTTTGATTTTGACTTGAAATAAGACCCGGACATGTTCACAGAGTTTTTTCACTGGAGTGGGAGGTGATTTATGTCCGTGAACTGAAGGAGACCCCTGGGCTCGAGGGCCGGTGATACATGGGGCCAATACAGCCCTGCCAGGAAACAGAATAGCTAGAGGTTGGTTTGCGGTCTGCCAGTGAAGGTGAACAAGATGTCATCCATTCAAAGTTTTACAGCGTGCTTCAAAGAAGAAGAGAACATGTTTGATTTTCAGATATTTATTTAAACAGAGTTTTAAACAGAAATTCAAGAGGAGCATGTTTTTTTAATACTGTTTTTAAAGCTCAGCTTCTCCGCCTCTATCTCATTCAAGCATTAAAGTTAGGCTAGGCAATTTCGAAGAGACTAGCAATAGCTAGCTAGCTTTGAAAGCATGAGATCCCACCCTCCCTTCAGTCTCCAAAGTCACGCCTACTTCAAAACACACGGACACACAAAACCCAGCAGAGTCTGCAAAGCATCCCGAGAGACAGCGTTAAATTACCTCATGTCTCGAAGCACATACAATTAAAATAATAACGAAAGTAAACAACTTTCTTGTACAGAGCTCTTACTTGTACCTGCTGCAGATTCATTTCAGCGTTGATAGTTTTGACATAGAAATGCATACTGTACAGTAAATCCGAATCTGATGACATGAGCATGAACGTCACAGGTTGCCATTTTTTAATTACGGTTATGACATGGTGTGAACGGAACATAAGCTCGTTGTTTTGATTCTGGAGAAACTGTAAAAGGTGCTGCTGTTTGTTGGTGTTTTATGCAGTCATGGGCTGTTTTGATGCATGCACGTCCATCAGTTAACAAAAGGGGTTCATGCACACTGTTATCTTTTTGAGACAAGGACTCAGTCCTTTGTGGTTTTAGCAAAGATCTTTGTTCAAAACACAAAACAAATCGATACATATAGTTCAAATGGTGATTTAAATATGGATTCTTTATGTCTTTGAAAAGGTAAATGTGAGAAGGTCAAACTGCCAAGCGACTAGCTTGCACCCGTACATTTTAATGTGTTTCACTGTGTGAAGTGCACGTGATGCTTTTTTACTTCCAAGTTTGTGAGTTTAATTTCTTTTGAGTAAATGGTGCGTGTTTTATGTGCTACTTAAATGGTGGCATGAGCATCGACTTGTGTAAATTGAGAAACATCTGTGCCATTAGAGGGGTATTTATAATATCTGTATTCGTTGAACTGCATAAAGGGGAAAAATAAAGAATATCTTTGCTCACTTCAGTTCTTTCACCTTTGTTATCAAGTTTCACACATCCTGATTCTTGATCGGACTCTGCAATCTGATACCTACAGCAAAATTGCATTGACTTCCAAAATGACTTCCAATTTGACTTCTATTATCATTTTTGTGTTTGTGTTTTTAAGGTGGCCCATCCGGATGGTCTTCTTCTCACTGCGACTGCTGCTGCAAGAGTCACAAGAGCGAGCACGAGGGTGAGAGCGGCACTTCCTTCAACGAGCTCTCCACTTGCTGTTCCGAGACCCAATCAGAAGCCAGCTCTCCCCAGGAAACGGTCATCGTGCGTCCGGTCACCCGCCAGCCCAACATCCAGACTTTGGACCGGCCGGTGAAAAAGGGTCCGACCCCAATCCCCAGGAGAACTGACCTGCTTCGTGTGCGGACCACGGGGCCACGTGACGCCATGGCAGGGAAGAGGAAACCGGCCAAGGAGAAGATGACCCCAGAGCAGGAGCTGGAGAAATGCATCCAGGACTTTAGAAGGATTAAAATTCCAGTGCGCTTCCCGCATAAGAAGAACACGTGGCAGTCGGAGCTCTTGAAAAAATATCATCTCTGAAATGATTTCCTGCAGGCTCACTGAGCCTATTAATGTGCAACACAACAAAGCTCTCAGCGCATAAGATGACATCATAATTCTTCTTTGCTCTGGCTTAATTGGCTCGTCTGTGTAATCATGCAACAAGATGCACAATTAACAATTCAGTGAACCTCAAGTGAGTCCTAAAGGGACCAGTCCTGTTTTTCTACCAAGCACAATGACATTAAACTCTAAACCAATTTCACAGCATCTAGACAAACCTCTCAAATAAAAAAAGCAGATTGTATATATACAAAAGAATCACAAGTGTGTATTACCTGTTAAAGGGATAGTTCACCCAAAAATGAAAATCAGCCCATGATTTACTCACCCTCAAGTCCTAGATGTACACCTAGATCATACACCATCCTAGGTGTATATGACTTTCTTCTTTCAGACGGATACAAACAGAGTTATATTAAAAAATGTCCTGGCTCTTCCAAGCTTTATTATGGCAGTTTCTGTTTTGAAGTCCATAAAAGTGCATCTATCCACAATAAAAGTGCTCCACACGGCTCTGAGGGGTTAATAAAGGCCTTCTGAAGTGAAGCAATGCGTTAGTGTAAGAAAAATATCCATATTTAGACTTAAGTGGAGTCCGTATGTTCGTTTGGCCAGAAGCTAGTTATTTTACTTCATAAAGTTTTAAATATGGATATTTTTCTTACACAAACGTTTCACTTCACTTCAGAAGGCCTTTATTAACCCCCCAGAGCCGTGTGGAGCACTTTTATCATGAATGGGTGCACTTTAATTTACTTCAAAACAGAAATGGCCATCCACTGCTATTATAAAGCTTGGAAGAGCCAAGACATTTTTAAATATAACTCCGATTGTATCCGTCTGAAAGAAGAATGTCATATACACCTAGGATGACTTGAGGGGTGAGTAAATCATGGGCTAATGTTCATTTTTGGGTGAACTATCCCTTTAATGCTCAAAGTCAGCGCATGGACAGCACTTTTGTACGGCGTTCAAATGCACATCAGAGAACTGTAGGATTCGTATGTGAATGCGGTTTGCATCATCCAATACTGTGTTCGGCTGATGGAGAGTATTACCTCAAATCTACCCTTTATTTAAAGAGTTTAAAGGTGAGGTCACATTTACCGTTGCTTGGTCACATAAATTTACTGCACTGACCAATAGAAACTGCTTGGTTTGAAAGTGACTTGTGTGTGAGCTGTGCTTAATACATCTATACGCAAATGACAATGTACCTTTTTTTTCCACACAAAATTTGGCTAATGTGACCGCACCTTAAGACAGCACAAGTGAGTATGTTCTTGTGGTAGACAGATGACAATGCATGTTATTTCACTCATACAAAGTAATGGCTCATATCAATGCATTTAATTTGTGATGTGATCTACATTATTCACCAAACACCATTCACCATTCATCCAAACCCAGCTGAAATACATCAGGAGGATCGGACTGAAATATTAGGCTGTTTCTGTTTGTCATTGTGAACATTTGTGCTGATACTTTTGATTTCGTTTGTGGGTATATGAGGATTTTTTTTGGTGTTGAATGTGAAATTAATCATTAAATGAACTGGGTTTAAAATACAATTTGTTCATTTGAGTTGTTATAATCCTGACACATTGCAATGCGGTTTCACATTAGAGTAGGCACAGCATTTAAACAGGATCCTTGACAGACAAATCAAGAGCTGCTTGTTTCTTGTATATGTATGCAAATCAGATAAAAGATGCGAGAAGGTAAATTGTCTCTTCACGAATGTGGCAGATGACCTTAACCTTCTCTCTGAATTTAACAGATTATGAGCTTTGCTGAATCTAATACTAAACCGCAGACAAATCTCTTTGCAACACCTTCCAGCTGATTTCAGATGCACAACGGTGTAATTCTGCTTTCTACTGACTGATATATTAGTTTTCTCTTTTTCTGTCCCTGTGACAGAAAATTGTTAATATAATACATGCATCACAAACCATTTTTAACTGACTATTTTTAGCCATAAGATACTGCAGTGAAGAATCTGCAACAGAGAAGCTTTGAGACAGAAGCATGTTAGACAAGAAGTGTATGTACTTAATCACAAATCTGCTAGAAAGCATCTTATAAAGGTGAAACTAATGTGTTTCAAATGTACTATCATTCAGATATTGAAATAAAAGTTCTTTATGCTGTGGAAAAGCACCTCAAATCTTGGGGAAGCCAGGAAGTTAAGATGTGCAAGGTTTTCGGCAACATTTTTGTGTTGTGCTATTATCATATTGTGATACTCGTCTAACTGTATTTTCTTCATCTAATTCATATGTATAGTTTCTTAAAAAATATTTTTTAGTGGGATATTCAGGGTAGGCTAGCGTCTCTATAGTTTTGTTCCGAGCAAAACATCAAAACCCAGCATGCATGCTAATATACAACTTCAAGACTCATTTAATTGATTTTGCAGTTGAAATATTTCAATCAGCATCAAAGGCATTAGTCATCTTCCTTCTCTTTTGATCCCGCTTCAGTCTTGTCTATATGTGCCCCATGTTCAAAAACCAAAATGACCCCTCCATCTATTCCTCGTGTCCATAATATACTCCCAAACAGATCAGTGAAAGGGCATGGGAAGGATCCGAAATGTGGTCCTGTGCACTGACGCACTGCTCTCTTTGAGAATCAATAGCAGAACCTCCTAAGGGAAGTTCAGTGTGAGTAACATCCCCTGGTCAGACAAGAGGAAGAGCAGATGACCAGCGGCTACTGACTCAAACATTGCCGTATTTCATCAAACTGTTCTTAGAAAGTAAAGTTGAGAGACATAAAGGATTTCTGTAAAGACATTGTGCTATCATTGAATTAGTATTAAAATATGAAATAATAGGCTAAATGTTACAGTTTGTACATTGTTGGTCTGGGGTATAAAGTTGGCCAGATGTGCAACTATCATGATTATGGGTTACATGAGATAAATATAACCAAAGTATGCCTTTATTTTCATATTAAACTTCACAACAAACCTTTATCACTCAGTTTAGGGCTTTCAAATATGACAGATTATATTAGTTACATTTATAATAAATATTTTATATAAATACACATGGATGCATGACTCAATCTGTGTTTAATGTTGAGGGGTGTCCCAAATGAACACATTTTGTCAAGTGAAGTGAACTTAAATAGATATCCCTTGCTCAGTAAGTAGGAAGCAGTGAACACTATGTAGGGACCAAGTGAATAGAGTGCAACAGTCAACAGTCAACAATCAAAAAATAGAAACAGGTAGATAATGCCAAAAGAACACTCGCCCAATCCCATATCCCAAAAACTAACTATTATAAGCATTATATAAACGGAAAAACAGTTATTTTCATCCTTCATTCTGACCCACTGTCTGAAATGATCCGTTTTTAAGAGACGGCTCCTTTAAGGCTTGTCAGTAAACGCCCACTGATATGATTGGCTAATGTCATTGCACAGGAAACAGTATCAACACCCACTCGTAAGTGTTTTGAAAACATTATCCATGTGAAACAGTCATTTTCAGACAAACACTCTCCATTACACTGTGCCTCGTTTACAAAACAACATGTTCTGAACAAGCATATCATCCTCCAAAGTGATCCGGGACGCCATTAGAATAAACCATTCACTTGATTCCAAGGCTGAGATCCTTCTGAAATCTGTACGAACTGTTTACGGTACATTTGGGCGTCGGCGTCACCGCTTCTCATTTACTTTGAATGGGGGACGTCATGCGTTGCCGAACTGAATTGTGGGTTCCGTTGCATCGCGTCACTGGCATTGCTTGTGGTACAAGCTGAAAAACTTTTCAAGCGCCAGTGCAGACATCAGCCAATCAGATCGCCTTTATGCAAATACCCCATCGTGTTGCAGTCCAATCAGGAAGTAACGTGATTGGCTGTTGCACTATGACGGTCACATCAGCACCAAGCTTAAGATACGCCCTCCGTCAAGCGTCGACGCCCTGTGTTGTAAATGCACCGTTAAACTGGAGGTTCTTTTTACTCTTCATTTGTCCTGTTGTCCCACACTGTATCCAGTGAAGACAGCGTCAGTGATTATAATGGGTTCTGTTTGCTTTTGAAGCGACGCTCACTTCCGTTTCAGGGAAATGTCAAGCGTTAAGCAACTGAACGCCAGTGGGCGGGGCCTATGGTGGCATGATGTATATCTATTCATCAATGTCTTGCTCTGGAAATGTATTTGCCTATGTGACGTCACAGATCCCTGATATGAAAACAAGCCATTTTTGGAGCTTGATTAAATAAAGGGTTTGCTCATAATGAGCAGGACATTTAAGCTATGAAACTTGCAGGATGATTTAATGGTACAAAGACCTCTTTTATGCCCTTTAAATATTTGTGTATAGATGCATATTTTGCAATAAATGTGAAATATATTGTTTCTAAATACATAATCAACTTCTTAAAGTCAATAGTTTTTTATTTATCCACCGTTTTTAATTTGACTGTCATTTAGTATCCACGTACCGTTTGGGGTCACTTTGTAGTATAACACTACAGTAATAATCAATCAGGCTTTATATAATATAGGAAATAATCTCCACAATGTCAAAAGAGGCCCAAAAATCTGTAAAAAGTATATTTTCACATACTCTATAGTACTGATGTTTTTTTCAGCATCGTAATGGCATGCTGTCTAGAATGATACATTACAGGACGTCAGGTTCTGTTCCAGCATGTAAAAGTGTGTTATGCAATATATTTATTTTAGCTGCAGCATCTCAGTATGAAGCGCAGAAGATCCTGCCTCATAGCAACACTCCTAGAGTCACAGAATAAATGATATGGTATAGCACAAATTTGCCCTCTGAAGTCTTATGGGTGCTGTCGAGATTCATGGTTGTGCTGCATGATTTCTCCAGCTGAGCTGTATTATCATCACCCCTTCAGGTCTCAATCGAAAAACTGTGTGTTTTTGCTTACAGTAGTCCTTCATTAAATGAAGAAAATAAATACTCATTTTAAATGGTTTATTGTAGAACTCAGACTTCAGCTGGCAGTCCAGCTTTTGTAAAGCTTAACCCTTAAATGCATGATTGTTTCAGAAATCATTATTACAAATTCGGGTCTTTAGCGACCCAGATCTATATTTACCACGGATGGATCTCTACCTGTCACGATAATATAAAACTCTCCTGATATTAGAGTAACAGTTACTGAAGAATTAAATTAAGCTTATTTTGTTACCTTTTGGAGCTTGGAATGGTTCAGTCTGAGCAGATGTGTTATACCATCATCACTGTCCTCCAGTGGCGGGCTGTGCATTTCACACCTAGGCCTTCAGTGAATTAATAACTTTTAATAGCGTGGCTGCGCACAGACTCTCTATAATTGTTGTGAAATTGCTGTTTTTATTTTGCACCGGCAGTTATTTGGTTAATCCGGTGAGTTCGGAAAAGGCCGGTAGAGAGAAACGAGCGAGTGAGTTCGGCGTGTGCGTTAGTGTTCAGTTGTTCTTGCGTTCCAATTATAAGTTCAGAAGCGGAGCCTCCCTTGTCTTGTCCTTCAAGGGTTACAGTCCCTTGTCAGACGTTACAATAGTTTGAATGTTTGAAAAAAACATTAGATCATAAATTTACAAGAAAAATTAAGAAGAAAATCCTATTCACCACAGAAAAAAACGGGGGCAAAAAAGCATTATACTCACCAAAACTACTGATTATGTTTTACACAAAATCCATCCTAATAGGCTGAATACGGGATTTTTTCCGGTAGTATTGAACCTGCTGGGGGTCGAGGAGGGAAAGAAACATTAATTTGTGGGTTGAAAAACTATTAAATCTACAGGAATGTATTTTAGTTTGAGCTATGTACTTTAGCTCTGACCACCCAATCAAAGCACGTGAAAATGTGGACGTTATTGTACGCCTGCTAGATGGCCCGGTGCAGTCAAATCGAAATCTGATTGGCTGATTAAATCTGACTGATTATCTGATTGGTTTCATTTCCATTCATTTTAAAGCAGCACTATGTCGTTTTTGTGGTTTTTGCTCTCGGTTGCCCCCTACAGTTGGGAAACAGTATTGTCTTCTACTACTGTCGTGAAATCTGTCATGGTTACACCAGGGGATACACCTACATTTGTTGACAAGCCGATACCGTCTTGAGTTCTCGCGAGTTCTCACGTCTTGGGCAGACTGCCAGCGTTGCGTGTGAAATGTCTTCATCCCAGGTACATTGGCATATATTTCAGCATGTCATATGAATATAATTTCATGGGTTTTATATAACGTCAAAAGATCGCGTAGCTCACGTTTACAAGACAGCGTCATTATAGTAGCCTATTGTCTACTGTTTTACATAACGGATATGCTAATTCAATTCAATGTTTGTGTGGTAGGTAATAGCCATATATCGTCAATATTATAATATCAAGCTACCATAGATGAATCTGCAAATTTGAAAATCGATTTGCATTATAGCCTGAGGCAAGACACTTTCACCAGAAAAATAAATAAACAAACATGACTATCAGCCTGCAGACATTAGGTTATCCTGAAAGATTATTTATTATAACCATCGTAAACTAGCATGTTAGTGTAGCTACCAGATTGATAATTCGCTACTCTACTAGCATTACTTGATTCATGACGATAGATGGAGGACCAGATAGATTCCGTAACATGGCCAGGCCATGTTATTCAGCCTTTTACATTTCGCGCGGTTGTCAGGTGACTCCCTGATTTATTTATAAATTTATAAACACTTTATAGATGACTGACTGCTGCGCTTGTGACAGGGTGCATGTTACGAAAGAACGAGCATAGAGAGAGAGAGAGAGACGGTCGCTCGCACGCACACTCTCACCGTCTTCAAACTGTCTTGCTCTCCCTCCAATATTGATCCTCGTCCGGCCTTTTAATTTGTCACTCTCCCTTTTTCTTTTTTTTGTCTCCTCTGACAAAACCTTTGCCTTCTTCCTTTTAGTTGTTGCTTCGGTCATGACAACAACATACAGACGGGTATAAAACGCTAGTTGGGCTCTCACGTCAGAATTTGAGGAAGTTGGGGTGGTGGGGGAAGTGACGTATGCCGTAAAGCAGTCGAATTTTTGTAGGTTTTTTTGTGCTCGGGTTCCTACCCGAAACCTGAAGTTACATAGTGCCAGTAAAAGCGATACAGACACTGTCAGGCTATGCCAGACGTGTCATTCAACCTATTGTAAGTCTTGGAAATATATTATTAAGGTTGAAAAACTACATAGTGCTGCTTTAAGCTACAGGCGCCCACACTGTTGATTCTGAAGGCCTCAAGGCAGATTTATTTTACCCTGGCAACACATGACGGCTGAAATATAATTGGATAAAAGCGCTAAAATAAATATACAATACTGGAAGCAGCGCAACCAAGAGAAAAGCTGTGAGATTGAGAGAATGGACTATTGGGAATAATTTAATACTCATTCATGGAAAAAATATATTAAAGTGCAAGTCAGTGATTCTGATAGTGTTTAGGCCAGCAGAGAAGGCCTTGCTGGCCCTGACGGCCCACCACTGCTGTCCTCGTCAGAATCCATTTCCCAGTACATTCAGCATATGGATAATTTTCATGATCTCAAACATATTATCAAACATCATATAATTTTCAACATCTTCAAAATCAATATTTTGATGGCTGACAGCTTTTTCACCATATCTACCATCAAGTGACAGTGACACTAATACTTAATTGTGTTCAGTACTTGCTCTGCAGTAAATCGCTGAGCCATTTCAAGTTTTGCTGATGATTCTTCCTATTCTTTTGTTTTCTGCCTGCGGTAAAACGTCACTTCATCATTGTGTATCAGACATTGCCGCCTTGTGGAATAAAGGTGAATTGCACTTATTCAGTCATCAAAGATTTAAAGCTGCCGTCGGCAACATTTTTTTGATCATATTCAGTGAAATCGACACTATAATCCGACAGAACAACATAAATAAAATGGTTTTAGAAAAAAAGACGAGCTTCTAACTCCACCTGGAGCGTGTTATTTGTTTTGCAAAAATCCACCGCTCCCGGATCATCGGGTCCAATCAGCGCAGGGGGGTGTGAGATCTGACTGTCAATCACAGGTCGTGCACACGCCACCCCTCGCGCACGTTACAATCACATGCACACGCCTGAAGTTCGCGCAGTAATGAAGAGTGATGGCGGAAAAGATTCCAATTCCTCGGTTAACCTCAAGAGCTAGGAGGTCAAAAACAACACAGGAAAAGAGAACACCTGCTGAAAAGAAAGAAGTAAAGAAAGAAAGCGACCGTGCCCGTAATACAACCAGGATCAACATCGGATCGGCATTTGAAAGGTGGAGAGATTTACGTGATTTAATTGGGTTCAAGCTGGATGCAGAGCTTGCAACATTGCTTCTCGCCAGGTAATTGTGCTTTATCAACCAGTTACTTTATTTCTTAGTGTTGTGTTAGTAATCTAAGTATGTTTGCCCAAATGTGTTGGTATGGATAGCTAAGGTTAGCACTTGTTGGGCAGGTTCGTTAGCTTTGTTTGCACTGAAATCCGTGTGAACATAACGTTAGGTGGATAAACATGTCCAGATGAAGGGATAAAGTTTGGCTTTTTGGAAGAATCAATGCTACTCTATCTTTCTTACGAGAGTAAGAACAGTAGTAAAGCTACTGTTATTGTATGTGCTATCTGACTAACGTTAGCTCTGTTATAAGCAATAGAACAATGTACAATGACCATGTCCAATGAAACATGTCTGTTTATTTACGTTTAATTGGTCGGTAATCCATTTCATAACAATCTACTCCAAAATAACAAAACAACAATAACAAAATACTCCATGGTGTTGATGGATGCTGATGAGACGGGCACGTTCACAGAAAATCTGGTGCACAGGCACTGACGAGCACGAATTCGGTGGGAGGGTATTTGTTGATAGTGGGGGAGGGGCATGAGAGTTGTAAACATTCAAAATTTTGCCTAAGTCCACTCAATCTGCCAGACTTGCTGACTGCAGCTTTAATTATTGTTGTGCAGAAAAAAATACACTTTTTTTTACACACCTCAGGTTGTTAGCAACCCAATACATTTTTACAAAAAATGAATGGGAAAACAGGCACTCTTTTATAATTTCATTATTATTTTCTTGTTATATTGTTTATAATGAATTGATTGAGGAATATTAAGGTTGATGTCTAACTTTAAAAGAGGAATAAGGAGGAGGGTAGAGAATGACATCCCGGGTCACTAAAGACCCGAGGTATATGCGTTTAAGGGTTAAAGGTTTATTTCCTAATTTTCCTAATATTATTATTATTATTAATAATTATTTTTGCTAAGAACTTGTATGTGTTTGTAGGAATGCATGTGAGAGAAAGTGAGCTGATAATCAGGTCATAAGAAAAAAATAATTCAGAAACATCATAGGTCTTGTAACATGGAACTGCAAATTTCTTGTTTTCACCCATAAGGCACTTGGGTCCTCATACTGTTTACAAAATCTTGAAAATACTGCTTTTTCCGAACACTAATCCTGAATCAACATATTTTGTTGATCCTGGAACAACATTCCTGTTATGAATCACATGAGTCTGGGGGATCCAAATGCAGCGTGTTTATTAGAAAGCAGAGTCGAACAGGCAAAGATCAATATTACAGGCAAACAGCAGTATCAGAGGAAATCCAGGGATAGTCAGCAGGCGATGGTCGAGGCAGGCGGCGAGCAGACGGGAGTCGGTATCCAGGCAGAGGTAAGTAACACAGGAAACAGGCAGACGAGAACAGAGATCAGGACAATTGAAAGCCGGGGCAATGCAGGTGGATGGTGTTTGGTGTAATCAGTCCAGGGAGGTTTATGATGGGAAATGTAGTCCAAGTAAACCCAGGAAGTGCGTGGCTAATCGTGACAATTCTTGTCTGAAAATGTACTTCTAACCCAATCCCTACCACTAAACCTAACTCTACCCATAAATTATTCCTAAAATCAGAGGGAAATGATAGGTGAATAACACTGATGTAGGAGCACCTAACTCTGATTGTAAGCCTCAACTTGACATAAACTTGTCCATCAAATCTGATTGGTTGATTGGAATGTTGTTCCAGGATCAACAAAGATGTTGATCCAGTTATGTTGTACTTCGTAAAATCAGGTTCACCATTAGGGTTGGGTATCGGTTGGGTTTTATCCGATACCAGTACCTACTCTGTATTTTTTCTGTTTCCGGTGCTTAAACGGTTCAGTTCCGGTGCTTAAACGGTTCTTGAACCGGTACTTATGTAACGACTGAGACAAATCAGACACAATTATTTGTTTTAGGTAACAAATAATATTTAAAACTCACTCTGGGATCTGTGGTCCCATCCTTCAACAAGGGCAAGAAGGATCTTTGGTTACCATGACTATGATCAGCTAAGTTGGTTTTATTGCTGTGAAAAATGTGAAGACAGAAACAGACTTTGAAACAAACTTTGCTGCATTGATCATAGACGAACGGATCTATAAATGAACATGCACCCCATAAAATTGTGTGAATGAGTTACTGTTTTGTGTATTGTCTTTTAATTCTATTCATTTTTATTTTTGATACTGTAGACTATTTTGATAGAACCAATGGTCACTGTAACCTTTCCTATACAATGTTTGGGCTCTATAACTTGGTACTTTGAAGATCGAAATGACTGTGTACATGATATGTCGATAACAACAACATATTACTATTACAATAATCTTTCATAGTTTCTTCATCAGCTACCACCCATCCAGCATGCACATGCAAATGAGCACCCTTGAAACAAAGAGCCATAAACCAAATTCTCCCGCCTGGAACTTCCACCTTTCTTATTGGCCGAGCCAACCCTGAGAGGTGGGACCTTTGTCAGGCTTTAAATTGCATCTACACCAGCCATTCACTCTTTTTGGCCTTCTCGCTATGTTCGAGGGACTGTGCTGTCCTGTGCGGCCTCAGCAGGCCCCAGGGCAGCAAGCCTTGACTCACAACCAGCCATGTGCTCATTCAGAAGAGAGAGGACTCTCTTAACCACAACAGAATCCAGGACAACCTCAGGAGTTTAGCACAACTTCTTCATTCAACGCAGAAGAAGAACATCGCAACTCCCACCATTTGCTCTCTTAGTCCTCTCTTCCTCTGGCCTTCACTGCTGCTTCTTCGGGTTTATGTCTGCATGGACCCCCTTGGACCCATGGGCCCCAGCAGGCTGTGACCACAGGCTGCTAGGTCTTCACACTCCCAAAAGAGTCAAACTAACCACGCAAGTTCATCACATCTTCTTCATCCAGTGGAGAAGAAAACGATTGCAACTTCAACATTTGACACTCACAGAACCAACAAACGTCAATGTTCAACAACTTCAAGAATTGTGTCCACTGCAAGGCCATGCAAGTATGCTTTTAAGAAGGTGCTTTGAAAATGATAATATTGATGGATCTTTTCCTAGTTAAATGGATCTTTTCCATAGTTCCATTTCCTACCTCCGGTTTCATTCTGTCACTTTCACCATCTACCTATGAATGCATGAATGAATGTGTAATAGTTTGTATGTTAGTTATGTTTTCGTGTTTTTGTTAATAAAACTTGTGCACAATATGTATTTGGTTCTGATTCTCTGCTTGCATACGAAGTTTACTTTACGATTTAGATTTTGACTACATGCTCTTAATAGTACTGTACAGTAAGAAAGACATTTCCCTTCCCCGGAAATGAATATTTCTTAGAATTAATAAACAATTAACGCTGAGTGTCCACGGGACAAACAGGTGGGTTGAAGTAAAAATTAATTTTACTACATTAAGTTAATTATATTAACTGATTCAAATATTCATAATCAATTATAACCAGTTATTATTGATTATTAATATTTCATAGAGCTAATTTGCTACACTTAAGAAAACGAAACCGCACACACTTTGTCAAAAAATAATACCCTTTTATTTACAGGGCCAAACTGGACACAATATTAACTTAAATCTTTAAACAACATAAATACAAGTAAGTAACATATGGTAATAATAAATAAACCAATATAAAATAAAAATTCACATTTACATAAAATCAAATAAAACAATATTGTATCAAACAATGTAATAATACTGGAGATTAATAGAGATTACTACCAGGGTAATCTAATCTTGACATGGCTCCAGGTTCCCATGTTTTGTCTGCTTGAACCAGTCATGTAAGTTATCTGGTCATTGTACTAGTTACGGTAGCGCTTAGCTTGGCGAGTTTGGTATTTCGTTCCCACTGCGTCTTAGCTATGCAGCGTTGAGTGAACCTATGAAAGAGAACGTCTCTGGTTACTGGTGTAACCTATGTTCTCTGAATAGGGAACGAGACGCTGCGTTCGCTGCCAAGCTCCTCGCGCTGCTGACAAGCTTCCCTTTTCTGCAGAGAAATCTGAGGAGCAGATGGTGCGCTCCAATATAATATGACGACATAGCGGCGCCCGCGCCATCAGCCAATGGATTGGCGTGATTCTATATGGGCTTCAGACAATCGGCACACCCAGAGGACGTTCTGACGCGTAATTTTACACGTGAAATGCAGCCAAACCTTGGAGAGTTTTGTCTTCGGCATCTTCATTAGAGGTTTAAAGGGTGGGTGAAATGCTATTTCATGCATAGTGTTTTTTACACTGTTAAAGAGTTGGATTCCCATGCTAAACATGGACAAAGTTTAAAAAATTAAGTTGTATGTTTCTCTGCCACAAATACTCCTTCCGGTTTGTCACAAGTTTTGGAAAGTTTTTTTTCGAGTATGGGTGTGTGTGACGTCAGATGCGCCGGAATTTCCTTATATCAGTCCTAAGGGCACTTCTCTCGGAAGGGTGCGCGCGCACCTGTAGCCTAGAGCAAGAGAGCGAAAGCAGTATGTCCATCAAAGCACTGTGCTCGGCTTTATGGAAGTCATCTGCTACGCTGCAATAAAGAATGTCACCAAAGATAAAGTGAAAATTAGTTATTTACAAAAACCGCTAAGCAAATATAAGTTATACAGTTCCAGTACACACCACATAGAGACGTCCTGCTGTAGTCGTTGCTGCTGCTGCTCATCTTCAATTTCAGCCTTGGGATCTGATTCGGGATCAAAAATGTATGGCTGAATCTGATTGTTAGCCATGGTTTGTTTTGGGATATCACAGCTTCCAGACGCTCTCAACGCAAAAGCTTTGCGCGCTCGTGATTATTTAGCTCCGTCCACACGGCACGCCTCCACCCGCTCTTTTTTTTCCAGAAAGACTCGGTACAGCCTATCTTTCTTTTATAAATATAATAAAACTAAAGACTTTTTGGAGATATGAAGGATGCAATACTACTCTATAGGTACTCAAGATTAACATGAGATTGACTGAAACTGAGTTTTTCACCCCCCCCCCCCCCCCTTTAAAGGGGTGGTTCAGGATTTTGGACATCGGACCTCATTTCCAAGTTAGCCTGGGTGTTATTTATCAGTGGAGACAGTTTTCAAAAATTTTCATCTAGTCCTTCCAGTTGCATAGTTTGCCGGTGCTAGGCTAGTGCGAGTCAACGGTATCTGCTAGCCTGCCATTAAAAACAGTTTTACCCAGTTTTATTCTGCTGTGGGCCGTGTGGTGTAGTGGTGCCATCTCTGGTGCTGTGACCTCGAAGTGGGCAAAGAAGATGTTCAGCTTCCCTGCCAGCGTGGGGTCACCGTCAGCAGCTCCGAGGTTGGTCCTGTAGTTGGTCAGATGCTGGACTCCCTGCCACACCTGCCTGATGTTGTTACTGCTCAGGTGGTCCTCTATCCTCCTCCTGTAGTCTGCCTTGGCCTCTCTGATGCCCCTCTTCAGGTTGGTTCGGGCTGTGCTGTAGAGGTCTTTGTTGCCGGACCTCCAGGCGGTGTTCCTCTCTTTTAGTAGCTGCTGGACCCCCCGTGTCTTCCAGGGCTTTTGGATGGGGTAGACCCGGATGTCTATGCAGTTCTTAGTGTAGCACAGAACACAGTCTGTGAACACCTCCAGGTCCTGATGTTCAAAGACCCCCCAGTTGGTCCACTCAAAGCAGTCCTGCAGTTGCTGGGAGGCACCCTCTGGCCATGTGGCAACAGTCTTTGTGATGGCGGGGGCAGTTTTCCTAAGGGGGGCATATGCGGAGATTAAAAGCAAGGACAAATGGTCGGACTGGCCCAGGTGTGGTAGTGGTCTGGCCCTGTAGCCCAGTTTGATGTTAGAGTATACCTTGTCCAGGATGTTATCTCCCCTTGTAGCACACTTAACATGCTGGTGGAATTTAGGGAGTGCTGCCTATGATATTCACAGCGTCAGGATACGTGCTCTGCTTATTGGTAATGCTTGCATGCAAAAGTCCGATAGCTGAGCTAGCATTAGCATCCGGTGGGATGTAAACAGTGTTGTTCGCTGCAGTCTGTAGTTTCAATTCATCCATTTTGTTAGTGAGGGATCTGGCATTCGTGAGAAATAGGCTGGGAAGCGGTGGTTTGAGTGGCTGCCTCCGTAGCCTGGCTAGCACGCCAGCCCTGCAGCCTTGCTTCTCCCTCCTTTCTCTACGCTGCCTGCGCCTCCTCCCTGCTGGGATGGTAATCCACGGAGATCTGGGGCTCCTCGCTAACTCCACCGGAATCTTGTGTGTGCGGAGAAATTCTCTTGTTATGCACTGTTCGTAACATAGTCCGATCTTAAGGAGATCATGCCGGCTGTAGGTGTTATTCGCCTGACAGAATGTACACAAAACAAGAAACATCACATACAAAAACAGCCATACATGGCACCGACCGGGAAGACACTGAGACGCTGCAACTGTGCGCCGCCATTTTTAAATACAGTCATAATTAGACACAACTTCATCATATAATATAATATAATATAATATAATATAATATAATATAATATAATATAATATAAATCCATATATATTTCTACATTACTACAAAATGTATCTTTTTATATAATTATATGATGTGTTATAACTTGTGTTAGTTTGTAGGCTAATCACGCTAACTGAAAAGAACTAAAACAGAACTAAAGAACTAAAGTCACAACATTGTGTACCTTCATACAATAAGTTGACTGTTAAAGGTATAGTCAACCCAAAATCATTTACGTATTGTTCCAAACCTGTATGACTTTCTTTTTTCTGCACAAAAGAAGGCATTTTAAAGAAAGTTGGGAAAACAAACTCGGAGCCCATTGTGTAAAAAAAATCTTTCATATTTTCATATCTTCTTTCATATTCATACAGGATTGCAACGACTGGAAGGTCAGTAAATGATGGCAGAATTCTAATTTTTTGGGGTAAATTATCCCATAAACCTTACATCTTAGGGAATCTTCCTTGCAACAGTGACAATGCACTTAGACTGTATTGTGAAAGGCTCTAAACAAATGAAATTGAATTGACTGATTGGCCAGTGAGGCAGAAAGGCTGGTGCTTTCGACCTCAGACACAAACACAATGTCCTTCCATCAGCTACGCGATGCAGTAAGAAAAAGCATGGCCCATTATTCAATCCTGAGAGAGCTTCCACACTCTTCTCTATGTGGTTTCTATTTTCTCTGTGCTCAGCAGTGCAGCCCCTGACTCTTATCTGCGACTCTCAGTGTCCTCCCCAGAGACCCGCCCTCAGCAGAGCCGGGCGTCAGCACTGCAGGTGAGCAGCCCTTAATGAGAGAGGTGCCTTTGGCTCCTGCAAAAGTGTCATGGGGGAAGGTATGCAGGCCTTGTAAAATTCCAATGCTCATCTGTGTTTCCCCTCTCTTAGCTCTGACTATAGATTAATGCTGAGAGAGACAGTTAGATGGCAAGATATGCATAGATACCTATAAACAGCCTACCCTGGAGTCAACGAGCTGTGCCGCCTTCGACAGCATCACAGTTGGATGGTGACTGTTTGTGAACCTGTTCTCATTCATGCTGTTACGTGCTTGGCAAGAGGAAGAGAGATTTACTGCCGCGGCTTGTCATTTTCCCCCTCATTACCTAATCTTCTCTCAAGGACTGCCTCCGAATTTACAGAAAGTCAATTAAGCCATTCTGACCAGCAATCCCAGTGGTTATTAATCATTTCCCAGGGTTACTAATAAGCCCTGCCACAGGGCAGTACAAACGGGGCCTGTTTTCAACTCAGAGGTACAAGCTATAGTGAAATTTATGGTGCACTGTAAAGAGAATTGCAAAGACAAATGAAATATGTTGATGCGCTGAAACAAAACATATGTCTGGATATAACCTGGACTCCCTCTGGCCTTGTAATACAAACACTCTTGCCTAATTGACAAACTAACATATTTGCACATGTGAGAAGTGGGAAATGCTTTGCCAAAATACCAAGTTAGTTCTCCAAATAATTACATACCAAAAATCACTTAATAAATTTTTTTGGAAAATGCAGAATTTGTGTTCTGGCCAAATCAAATCAAATTTTTTTTTTTTGTAAATAATTGTGAGTAATGCTTGCTCGTGCAAACTGAGCCATGATACAAGTTTGCTCTAACCGTTGTTCTGTGGTTGCTAAAGTGTTCAGAGTGGTTTATAGTTGCTTGTTTGAAAGTCTTGAAAAAAGCTTATGGATAGATTTGAAATACCATCGGTTTGTATTTAAATTTGTATTGATATACTTCATCATCATATTTAATCAATTAACTTTTTGGTTTAATTAACTCATAGGTTTAATTTCTTTGCATTGCAATTAGGGAAAATGTTCTTCCTATCACTCTTATTTAAATTCCAACTTATTTCCATTCCATCTCTAGAAACTGTATGTGTAACAGTTATATTATCTTCTGTTCTGTTTTGGATGTTTCATTGTGTTTTAGTTCTGTGCCTGTTTGCCTGTGTGACCCAGGCTGTGTCCGAAATCGCCCCCTAAACCCTTAAATAGGGCACTATTTTAGGGGATGTATGGTGACCGAAACAATAGTGGACGTTATCTAGCGCACTCATTCAATCCCAAAATGCACCGCAATTACAAACTATGGAAAAGCGACAGCCCTTCCGGCGCACTCAGTGTCCGAATTCACTCACTCGTTTTCATTCACCCCTTTAAGTGGACTATATTAGTGAAGTAATGTAGGGTATAGTGAATGGGGAGAGATTTCGAACACAGCCCCCATTTCCAGTATGTGTGCCAATTTGTTCCCTTGGTTGATTATCATGTTCACCTTTTGCTCAATTAATTAGCTCTTTTGTTCTTCTGTGTATTTAAGTCCTGTCTTCCTTCAGTTCTTTGTTCGATGTTGTCAGTGTTAAGAGGTTGTTTCCTCTGCTTTGTTGTTATTTTTGTATTAAAGACTATTTCCTGGTATTCTCCTTTGTCGTGCGCTTCCTTGCAACAGCCTACCGTGACAGGATGTCTACAATGATTGTAGGATGACTACAATCAATACAATGTATTTTTTTTCACCTGTTTTATGATCCACCAGGCGTAAAATCACAAGTTAGGTCACCTTCAAAAGTAATGAAGTATCCTTTATATTTTTACTTATTATCCTTTTTACTTTGTTTCCATATGACTAGAAATAGTGATTGTTGCCTTAGCAAAATTTACACTTAAATTATATGTCTTGGAGACAGAGAGCTCTGATAACTAAAAGTAAGTTACAGTGTGACTCCCTGTATTTTTTTATTTGAAGTCTGACTGAGGGTTAATATTTATCCTTGAAGCAGCGCAGTCACAGAGAAGCTCTCATCAGGAACAGCCCATGTGTGACACATTCATCAGTTTGCTGCTGAAAGAATGATTTCATGAACAGAGGTGAGGGTTATCAGCACAGTGATCTTCGCCTGTATCAGCGCCTGGGAATTGAATTCTAGAAATATACCAATTTTGATCTGTTTTATCCATGCCGTTGGTTGATCAGTATGGGAGACAGATGCAAGTAGCAGCGTGGATGTGTATAGCATATGGTTTTCACTAATAATTCACAATCTATTCATGCATCATTGGTTCTCATTTGCTTAACTAGACATAATGTCATCACTTTGTCATTTTGCACTATGAACATGTGCATCTAATGAAGAAGAAGCCACAGTGACTCATAAACTATGTTGGCTGCATCACACCGAGGCCCACCTTTGAACATTGAAAGAAGAGTCTGAGATTGATGCGTCATAGTCTTATGGGCCAAATAGATCAGTCACTCTACATCCTTCTCATTTAAAGGAATATTTTGCATTCAAAAGTTAAGCTTTATGATATGCTGTCATTTAGCTGACAGAATTCTCATCCCACAATACTGCATGGAAGTCTAATGTGCAAGGCATTTCAAAGAGTTTAAAAGCAGAAATATTAATTCTTTAGTACAAAAATATAGGAATCAAAATGGTCCTTTCAGTTATTTTTCGTTATGCGTTACTTAGAGAGAGCAAAAGCATTCCTTTTCATCTCAATGGCAATCTTAGGTGGTGCATACTGTGATGGTGAAGACACAGGAGACTCATGTGAATCCATGTGCAGAGTTTATTAGCAGGGACAAACTGAAAACAGGGTTTAGGAGTACAAAACCAGAGAGAATAATCTGACCAGGCAATCAAATCCAAGTACAAATCCAAAGGCAGAAGGAGTAAACACAAAGGCAGCAGGGTAATACACTGTGAAAACCACAGGTAAATGAAATGGTAAGAGTCTAGGATGCCATCTGCTGCAACCCATAATCATTCCTCCAGCCCATATCCTTTCCAGTCAACCAGATAGAACACGTGTAGACCCCTTCAGCGAGAGTCCAGGAGGGAATGGAAACTGTAGGCGGTCAGGCCATCTAATTCGAGTGGGGTGGGGGAGCAGGATCTGCCACAGATTTCAGCAATGAGACATGGAAACTAAGAGAGAGATGCGGTAGATTGAAGGGAGCATAAGCTTGTATTTAACGTGCTGATTTGACCAATGATTAGTCCCAGACCGGGTTGCTCTAGCACATCCAGTGGCCCACTGACGGGAGGTCCGAGGGGTCTCCAGACCAGAGGAAGAGAGGAGGTTGAAATCCCAGAATGCACCTGAAGGGGGTCATACCAATAGATGTTTTGTGGAGAGATTTTTGAGCGTACTCTGCCCAGTGTAGATAACAACTCCAGTTGCTTTGATTTCGGCTGCAGTAGGTGAGCGGGAATCGGCCAATCTCCTGGTTGAGGCACTCTACCTGTCCATTGGAATGAAGTAAGGCTCACGTTGATGTTGAGAAGTTTGCAGAAAGCCTTCCAGACACATGGACTGGGGCCCTGAATCCAAGTCAATGTCCAAAGGGAAGCCAAAGAAGTGGAACACATAAGCAGATTTAACTTGGGCAAAGATCAAGCTGTTCTTGATGAAAGAGGTGACATCCGAAGCTATAGAGGGACACCAGAACCAGTTCTGTACCAGCTGGATAGTATGGTTTGATGACCTGACCTTAGTAAAGTGGGGCCCAGGTGACACGAGAGTGAACTAGGAGCTCGGGCTAGAGGAGTGGTTAGTTTTCTGATAAAGCTTCCATTGGTTGGTGAAAAGATGGGTTAGTGTGACGTTGTTTCAGAGAGGTGTGTTACGGGCGTGTTTTAGTGAAGCGCTGCAGAGCTTCTGACCCGACAGTGGAAATGCAGCAGATTTTGGGCCCGGTGCCCGGTGGTCCACTTTAGACATTCTACTAAGTAACACTGCAACTACATGTCAACTAACTCTCATTAGAGTATTAGTAGACTGTCTGCTTAATATCTAACACTTTATTTTGATGGTCCGTAAACAGACATTTTTCTGGCTATATGTAACTACGTCAACTTATTCTACTAAACCTAACCCTGATGTAACATAACACTCTAAAGTGGATTTACTTATCATAAATACAGTGTGTACTGTATACTATTAAAGTATTTAAAAATTAATATTAATCTTTTTAAAAGTATACTAATGTACTTTCTTAGTGATTTTATTACTCTAGTCCTTTGCTGACAACATGCATAATGAGTAAGTTTTTTGACTAAACCTGACCAAACTGTGTATTGTAGCTAATATTTATTTCAGGGAAATACATTTCTCCCTAGACGTCCATTGTACGTTAAACATTCTTTTCTTTTTTACAAACTGAGGTATGATCAACATGATTGTCTGGGCTAATTGACAGCATGTCACAAGGATGAAGATGAAGATGAAGACGAAGGAGAGTTCAAAAAGGTTTGTTTAAACAAAATGGTTCTTTAATGAAAACATACTGAGGTAATCCACAACGACGAAGAGAAAGTAACAGTGTGTGTAACATGCAAGCACATAACAACAACCGACAAACACAGGGTAAAGGTGAGGTGAGGAACATACATAGTGATAATGAGGAGATGAGGAACAGGTGTGATGATCTGATGAGTGTCCATGACAACGGATGAGTGGCGGGAAAATCAAACAAAGAAAATCATGTGATGAATGAAAACAACTGAAAGTTCATGAAAGTGAAACTAAAGGTGAATAAGTTGAGATAATTGTAACACCATAGAGCTTAACTTCTAATTATGAATTTAAATAGTTTCACCGCAGGCTTATCAGTTCAGTCTGTTATCACTCTGTTATGGTTTTCACTCTCCAAAAGTGTGATCATAATTACAACTCTAAAACTTTTCTTTTTGCAGTGCACTATTAAATTTACTAATTTATCACAATATTCTGTGTTCTCTTGTATGCTAAAGGGTTTTCAGATGAGCCCATGTATTTCCCCAGTGCTATTTGGCTAACACTACTTTAGATGAGGAGAGCAAATCCGATCACTAAGCGAGCAATTCCCCTGCTGTGATTAAAGATG
Source organism: Gila orcuttii (assembly GCA_026230005.1). Classification (NCBI taxonomy): domain Eukaryota; kingdom Metazoa; phylum Chordata; class Actinopteri; order Cypriniformes; family Leuciscidae; genus Gila; species Gila orcuttii. The sequence goes on along the minus strand of JAPDVR010000016.1, from coordinate 27,653,313 downwards.
CACGCTAGAATCATAGCTAAAGGTGAAAATGCTTTTTAAAGCACCGCTAATTAGTTTGGAATCATTTCCCTGAGTTTACCCTTTCAGTATGTGTGTAGATAAACGTTGGGTTTGGAGGTAAATTCTTCCACGCTTTTTAAACATTGCCTTGAGAGAAACAGTGTGCTGCCAATATTGTTGAACCACTCCTAAATCTGAAACAAAAAGTAAAATCTCCATGTATTGACCATTTCCTGTGGATCCTGTGGAATGTCTCTGTTTTAAAGAAAACCCTGTTGTGAAACATCTTGTATTTGTGATTAGTTGTTTACTGCGGAAAAGCTTATAATTTGTTACAAGTAATTTGATTACATAAGATAATTAGGTTATTCATTTATTTTCATTCCAGTGTGACATTTTTGTTGTACTGTATTTGGATTTTGGATTATTAATACGTCAGTCCAGGAAACGATGAGACAGCTGCTGTCTGGAATCTACCCTCAGTGTTTTGAGAAAATGCACAAGCTGTCACAGTCATCCACGGCAACATATAGGTTCATTAACGTCTGAGCATGTGCACATCAGTTGAGCTGTGCATTTCACTGTCAGAAAGAGGCGACTGTTAGTACAGGATATGAAGGTGGGAAAGAAATTGGTTTAATGTAACAGTCCACATGAAATCATAACGTACCCTGTTTACTTTAACACAATTCATTTGCGCAAGTTAATCTACAGAAAGTCAGAAAATCAAGCCCCGTCCCCCTTTTCTCATTCGCTGTTTCAATTTACGCAAAAGCATGTCACAATACTAAAATAAAGTCAGTTGTGACGTTCGACAACATAATTTTTAGCATGACAAAATAACATGAACATGCTCATTTTACATTTTATTACACTGTAAAAAATAGTTGTTTCAACTTTAAATAGTAAGTGTTTGTGCTAACTTAATTTTAAGTTAAGTCAACTTGAAATGTGAAGTTGTACTAAGTGACAACATGGATATTTAAGTTCACTAAACTTAAAATTTTAATTCACCAAGTACACTTAAAGGGATGGTTCACCTAAAAATGAAAATGATCCCATGATTTACTCACCCTCAAGCTAGGTGTATATGACTTTCTTCTTTCAGACAAATAGAATCTGAGTTGAATTTAAAAAACTATATATTTAAAACTTTCATCACCTAAAATAACTAGCTTCCGGCATACGACCGTACGCATCGATTCACGGTGGAAGAGTGACCCTTGACCTGACGCATGACACATTGACGAATGCTGAAGTGCAGAGGATAGAGAAAAACAAAACACCAGTCACGAATTAGAAGTCTAAAACGAGAATTTTTTAAGAGAAATGTCGGAGGAGCTTGAATTTGTTGCCCAGCCCTATTTGTTTGAACCGCGAGAGGCGTCAAAGCTTACGCTAATCCAACATCCTACATCGTCAAGTGTTACTCTTTTGGCGAAAGTCGACTTGCGTAGGCTGTCTGCCGGAAGCTAGTTATTTTAGTTGATAAAGTTAGAAATATGGATATTTTTCTTACACAAACGCATCGGGTTGCTTCAAAAGGCCTTTATTAACCCCATGGAGCTGAATAGATTACTTTTATCATGGATGGATGCACTTTTTTGGGCTTCAAAATATCATCCTCCTTTCACTGCTTGGAAAAGCCAGGACATTTTTTAATATAACTCCGATTGTATCCGTCTGAAAGAAGAAAGTCAGGAAGGCTTGAGGGTGAGTAAATCATGGGCTAATTTTAATTTCCTTTCCCTTTAAGTTGAAACAACCATTTTTTTTTTACAGTGAATTACAGTACACTTTACAATATGCATTTCAAATGCATTTAAAAACTATTAATTGGCTACTATTGGCATTTAAACAAAATATTTTATGATGCTAACGTGATATGTTATCAAGAAGAATTCGCTGTGGCACGAACCTATTTGTGGTGAGTTGTTTTATAAACACCCTCACATTTATCTCTATTGATATGAGTGTCAAGGAGTTGAAAGGCAAAGTAATTTGCTCCTCCTTTTTCCCGGTGAGTTTCATTTAGCCTCCTGATGTGAGTTATTATCTACCCATCAGAAAACAGGGCCAGAACAGATGATGTTTACCTCCTTGATGGTGTGGTGTGGGGCAGAGAGAGATCATTTGTCATAAAAGCTTGCACTTTTCCTCCTTTAAGTGATCTGTTCGGCCGACTCTTTAAAAGAGGAGCCACACACAGCAATTCAAAGTCAGTTCAATTTATTAGCTGTGTTCGATCTGGTAAACGTTCTTAAATGTCTGGCTTATTATTTTAGCCTGGTGGATCAGAAAATCGGTGCAACAGTCCTATAAACTAGAGCTGTACCTAAAATTGTCTAGTAGGTACTACATTTTTTAAAACATACTTCGTGACCATTAAAAAAGTATGTTCTATAATATATATAGTATGAAAATGGGTAGTATAAATGAAATTCAGGTGTACAGCATCCACCATATTGTCATTGTCACGTGACCTACAGTACATGCATCAGTTGTATGGCTTCACTGCCATTCACAACTCTCCCGTGGCTTTATGGGATAGTGAAGTGTTCATTAGAGGCACACTCCAAAATCTGTAATATGTCTCAACTGTAGCATGTCTGAATTTGGACATACTACTCTTTTGTCATCCTGTTTTCCGCATACTATAAATTATGATATACTACTCTTTTTATCATACTGTCTTTCACATACTATGAATTTAAACGTATTGTTTTCCACGTACAATACATTCGGACATACAACCTTTTGTCATACAGTTTTTTTTTTTTTTTTGCATACTATGAATTCGGACATACTACTCATTTGTCATCCTTTTTTCTCTCGCACAGCTACAATGATTTAGGACATAATACTCTTTTGCCGCACTGTTTTTTTCCGCGTAGTATAAATTTTAACATACTGTTCTTTTAACGTGCTGTTTTCCGCATACTATGAATTCGGACATAGCTACTAATCTTTTGACGGGTTGTTTTCCGCATACTATGAATTCAGATATACTACTGAAGCACACCATCTTGGAGCAGTCAGCGTGTCGTCACTCACAGTAAGAATCAATGATGCCACACCATTGCGCACCAAGACTTAAATTCCCAGAGAAATGAGATAACCTTTCACAGGTGAGAACCACTCACAACAGTCTAGCATCATGGCAGTAAGTTTTTTTCCACTCACATTTCTTCATAAAATATAAAAATCTAGTTCTGAATGTAGATTTTCATGTCATGTCAGTTCATGGCAACAGTTTGCTTTACTTATTGCTTACTCTTTTAATCTATTGCAATGGATAACATTAATACTGCTTTATCTGTTCAAATATTCACTGAGTCATCAGATCGAGGCGCCACAGTCATTATGGTGCAAGGTGAGCCTTGAGAGAGTCTATGAGCCCTGCTGGACTTAATGAACACAAGTTAAATCTATAGTCTGGCCCCTGGCCTGGTTGACTTGTTTTGATTTAGGTCGTTTTGCAGATGCAAATATTTCTCAGTAGCTCCTGCATGCTTTACTGGTAGGCTATACAGAGACATGAGCCACAGGGTGCCATGGGTAAACAAGAACAAAACTGATTACTTGAAGGAAGCGTTTAAGAGGAAAGAAATATATGTGACCTCAAAACGAAATCAGGTTCTAAATGGCACCAGACCGGAGTATTTGTCTAACATGTTCCAGAGAGGGCAAGCTGTCACTATTGAAAAATGAAAGCAGAGTAGCCTGGCTCCGGGTGTGTCCCGTGATGATGGGGTGGTTTGTGACCCATGAGAGATACTCAGCAATGCCTCAGGGTGCAGGCGACATTTTATTCATGCTATTTTGCCACACTGTGAATACGTGGTTCATTTTCAGCCATAGCCTGGGCTTGTTTCTATTTCTCTGTCACTTCATCTAATGTGCTGTGCATATCAGGCTTGGCTTCTTCAGCTACTCTCAATGGAGAGGTGTCATCACTCTGTCAGCATTAAGTAGCATCACAACCATGTGAATCAGGGTGCTAATTTGTAAGAATGAGTTTAAAATTCAAGCTTTTATGCCATGTATGAAAAAGCATTACAGGTTTTGTTAAATTTGCAACCTCTATTAAGTGTAAGGATAAATCTCATGTCAGTTAAGAACTGGGTTATATATGTATAGGGCCTATTTCTTGCATTAAGACAATGAACCATTTTACATTGCCAAATAAGCAACCGTTCCTGTTCTCCAACCTTTCTCAGTAGCCCACTAATGGGAAAAAATTACATTACATAATGTATTCCTATAATTGTACTTCTAATTTCTGTTATACATCTGGATTTTTGCTTTTCAGATTTTCTGCATTTTTTATTTAAATTCCAACTCCAAAACTGATTTTATTTGAATTTTATAAATAATAATAAAAAAGATTTTATTTAATTATACAACAATACACTCCTCAATTTTGGTTTGCTTTCAGAAGCAAATTCACCAATAGGTGGCGACAAGTGACTGCTTATATACAGTATGAGTGAATCATTGAATCATTCTTTTAACTGATTCGTTCAAAAACACTGCTTCATTCAGGAACAAAACAAGTGACTTTGGCTGCATCCGAAATTGCATACTTCCCTATAATATGAGAAATAGTATGTGACAAAAGACCGAATTCACAGTTCTCTAAAACAATATCTAAAGAAAGTGGGCAAAATGTAACGGGACGACCTACTATTACTTAGATTGCATGTGATGGACACTTTACTATACCATGAGGCCACGAGAGAGGATTTATGAATTAAAGTGAAGCGACACAACTTACCGTGATAATGTAGTATGTTCGGATTACATTCATACTTCACACATTCATATTATATAGAACATACATTTTTAGTTGTCGTGAAGTAATTACTTCTTCAAAATATGTACCTACCCAAGAGAGTATGTGATTTCGGACATAGCTTACCCTTATGAGTGAGTCATTGAAACATTCACACAACTGATTTGCTCAAAAACACAGATTCATTAAGGAACACCGCTACAGTGTGTTGCGCAGTTGACGATTATTCATTGCCGTAAATTTGGTGGAGCAAAACAGACAAACTCACTCAAACTAAAATGGACAAACTTATTATGTCTAAAGTGTTATATTTTGTTTTCTAACTTTTGTATAAAAGCTTTATGACAGTCATGCTGATGGTATGAATGTTTGCACGGCTGTTGTTAATCTGCAGCAGAATCGCACTGATATTTAGAACTACACCACGGCTACCAATGTGATATTGCTTTATTATCATGATTAAGAAGATATTATTATACAATGTAGTAGGCTTGTTGTATTGCTTTTATTCGGATTTGAGCAGTTTTTTGCAGGCTTTGTGAGATTTATACATAAAGCATCAATCAAACCTAGTGTTTTTACAAATCATTTTAGAACGTCAGTCCAGTGACAAAGTAAAATGCACTTACATTTGGAAAATATTTGATATAGCAGTAACACCATTAAAAAAGGATATTCATGCATGAAATATGGCACATGGCAGATCTGTTATAATAATACATTTGCAGTGGCTTGCACACAGATCACATACAGCAGAGGTATAAAAAGGTTTTGGTTGCTGGTGTTTAATAAAAGGACAAAAACTCTGGGGACTTGCAGCACAAAATTTCAAGCGAAAGAACTGTGTCTGGGTGCTCGGCTGAGTTCAAAAATGAAATCTTTGTGTGGAATTGGAATTAGATACACACAAACACATCAAAGCCATGATTATTGAGCTGGTTTGTTTCCCGGCAGATAAGTGCGGGAACGACAGCCAGTATCATTTCAAATATGAATTAGTTTCATCCTTTACAAACATGTGGGATGCTATGTAATCATGTTATAGTTTCACTTTGAAACCAAACAGCCTATTGCATGGTGTCACGGGAAATAATGAAAAGGCACTGTTTATTTCACCCGAGCTGCATAAACAACTCAAAAAGTGCATTTTCTTTCTTTTTTGAAAATCAAAATCAGTATGAGAACTCTGTTTTTCATCGCAGAGTTGTGCCTCGCTCTCTTTGTTTATGAGTAGCCATGCTACAATGAATAAAGGTCTTATCAGTTCAGTGAACATTCAGACAGACCCCTTTTGTGTGCACTGATGTTAAATGTAGCCTCATTTCCCTTCCTGCATTCTTATTCGCCACTAATGGAATTTTCCTTGGGGGGGCAATAGCACTCATTGGAAATCAATGGGAATAAAGTATGAGGGAATTGGAGGAGATCAATTATTTCAAAAATACGTTTGGAGGGAGGTCATTGTGGTTGGTTTTCTAATTTTCCTAGTTAATCAGCCTTAACCCAGGGCACAGAGATGGATAGTTTGGCTTTATGTTGTACTCAACCCCCCTCTCTCGCTGTTTTTTTTTTTTTTTTTTTTTTCAGAAAATAGAGTGTTCTTAGGGAGGACAAACAGGGAGGCAGCTGGCTTGCAAGCATGTTTGTGTGTGTGTGTCCTATATTTAGGTCCTTTGCTTGTTCTGACAGCTGTTTATGTGTTCTTCAATTAAAAGCTGGCTTCAGTCTGAGCCGTATGCATGTCCCATTTTTAGTATTCACAGCCAGATGTAAAGCTCCACGGATGTTTCATGCACACCCACCACTACTACACTCATCCACCCAGGACATATCAGATCATTTTTGTGCAAATGAACGTAATGTCCTCTGTAATGAGAGCGCTTGAGGTATATTTCTGATGATGGCCTGTCAGGTCCAGAAGGCAAACAGGACCTTAGATGGCTCGCCTAGAGGTCAGGCATAATGTCACAACATCACAGATGCCAGACTGATGACAGACTTTTTTTTAATGGACATGCACAACAATATCAGGTCACCATTGAACTGAACCAGGCTGAAGTGGCTTGATGTTCTCATTATGATGGAGTATCAGCATCCAGTGACATGTTCAGTCATTACTTCAATCATGTACAGTGGGTTCTGGTGTCAGTGCCCAGAGCTGAGAGGGACAATGCATTGCTCAATGGAGAATGATTCACTGCCGAACCAGAGCATAAGCAGAATGAGAGCACAGGTGCTCTGCAGATGGATGGTAAAGACATTTGGGACCACCTGCTACTGAAACAGCTAACATTTGGTTTCCAGATTAGATTCAAGGCATTCAGACAAGGATAATTAAGTTGATCCAATGTGACAGACTTTTAACATCTATCTATCTATCTATACTAATCTAACTCAGTTTTTGACTCTGTAGGTAGTATACAATTTGATCTGTGGGAATTATTTGAACATTTTGTGACAAATAACAGTGACTTTTAACCATAAAAAAACGTTGTTATTCCGGTTGGTCTTGCGCAGCAGGCTCTTTGTTAAAAACTCTGAGAGCTGCACAACCGCACATGCTGCACATACTACAGATGTAATCATAATTAACAAAACACCAGAAGCAAGACAAACAGAAGGTGTTGTAGTATCCCATGAAAAGGAAGATACAACAGATTGACATCCCCCAGCAGGAAACGCGAATGACACTACTTATTAGAGACACCTTAACAGTGTTTAGATTTACTGTTGATCTCTCTCTGGCATGCGTTACACAGCAAAGATTTCAATATTTTGATCATTATAAGTGACTATAGTTACAAAAGTAATTTCTGCATCGATCTGAGCAAGGAAAGACTGTAGGTGGGTGGACGATTTTAATAAATGTAAACTCTCAGAAATAATGGCAGGAAACAATAGCCATATAATCAGCCCATGAATAATTGATGGGCTGTAATGGAAGCCTATAAACACCCATTCCCACAGAACTCAGATGACTTGATTATACTTCAAACTGCAGAGAAAGCACAAATCTCAATGAATGATCGAAAACAAACAACGAAACTAGCCGAATGAAAAATGAAATGAGAAAAGTAATGGAATACCGTTATTAGGAGCCAGTGGTAATCTTTGTGTAAAGAGGAAACGCTAAAAATTTGAGAGGAAAGGCTAATCAGCTGCATGAAGACAAACTGCTCCCTCTGCTGGCACGTTCCCTTCTCCTTCTCTCCCAGTAACACCCAGTAAGGGCCCACTGAAACTTTTGCATACTCTCCAGTTTATCACAATCACTCAACTTTACAGCAGCCAAAGGCTCATTTTGAGTTTTGTCTGGATGTTAACCTAACCTAACCTAACCTAACATAACATAACATAACATAACATAACATAACATAACATAACATAACATAACATAACATAACTGATTACATTAATCACTTAAAAGCATTCATAGATCAGACACGCAGCACTGGAAACTATGCATGAAACTACAGCAATAATTCATAAAAAAGAAAATTAATATTTTAAAGAATGTCTAACCCCCCCCCCCCCCCCCCCCCGCATATTCTGCAGACTTACAAAACAGATAAAAAATTCATGCACTCTTAAAAAATTTAAGTGAATGTCCTGAACTTGTGCAGAACGCAGAGCCAATATTAATGAATAATTTAACCGTGAGATGTTAACGGGACTTTGGGGTTTAAGGGATGTGTGAATTTGAAATCCCATAGATTCAAAACAGATGTCTGAATTTTTTCATTGCAGGGTAAAGCAGGAGATGATTTATGCGTTGACTAAGGCTGCAGTCATCACTACCAGAACTCCCATCATCATCAGACTTGTCTTGTCTTATCTGTCAATAGATCTTCTGCTCATTAATCTGTCTGACTGAAGCATATGCTTATTCATGTAGGGAAAATGACTAGGCAGATAAGAAGCTCCCTGATGGGGTTGTTTCTATGAAAAATCGAGATGACACATGAAATTACAAGGCAATGCATGATCCAATTGCTTTTGTTCACCACTAGAGGGCGGCAGTATTACTTCCAAATTAACTTGAAATATTGGACCTTGCAATGAAATTAATTTCCATGTAACTCATCCAGCTTTTGATCTCAGTGTATTGTGTCTTGTTTATAGTGTATGGTGCATTCCACGAGTACAGTAAACTTTGTTTCCCATATTTTAAACCATTATAGGAGCAAATCCAATTTTTGTTGTGAGACTGATTTTAAAATTATTATCTATAGCTAATAGGCCTACTTAACTCTAAAATTTTGACTTTGAAGTGGATTTGTCCTTCCCAACTCATTCACACAATGTCATAATTTTGAAATTTTTATGTTCTGTTTAATTGATATTCACTACTTTTTACAGTTTGATGGTAATACAAGAAAATCATCTACATTGTTTCTTCTGACTGCATTTGTCAACCTCAGCATTCAACCCTATTATTTAAGTTATTGCAATAAAAATGATTAAACAAACTTTTCATTAATTTACAAAAAAATAAGTTACTGTAATCAATAACTAGGCTACGAATTAACACTGAAACTATAGCTTCTGGGTGACAGCTTAATTGTGGCAACATTTTTCAACCATGTTAGCCATTCTCAAACATTTTTTAAATTATCATTATATTTAACACATATTTTTATTTGATTAGATGATTTTGTCATCGTTATTGTTAATTGTAAATTATTGGGTAACAATTTATTTTAAGATGACATAGTTACACGTTTCAACATGTACTTAGTAATTACAGTACATTATGCATAATTACAAGTATAACTAACCAAAAACCAAACCCCAACCGTAACTCTAAATAGTCTACATGTAGTAAATTAATATTACTCAGTACTTATTTGAGTAAGTAGCCTACAATGTAACTGTCACCTTAAAATAAAGGGTTACACTTTATGCCTATTTAGGGTTAGGGTTAGGATTAAATTTGGTTTAGGGTTAGTTGCATGCAATTATGCATAATGTATAGTTATTACTATAGTAACTTATACATGTAACTTGTAGCAAGGACACTGTAATATAAAGTGTTACCAAATAAAGTGAAACCGATTATTGCAAATTGTAAAATAACACAAAACTGCATTTTGTCAAATTTTGCTTTTTAGCCTACTATAGAAAATGAACGGAAAATAAAACAGCTCAAATAATATTTAGTTTGACCAACCTTTTCTTAAGCTAAGCGTAATTTCATTGAAAAAATAAATGTATATATTTCTAAATGCAGCCTATCCGTCTCTCTAAGTTGACTGTAATTCATCATTCACTGATTAATTATTATCTAATTAATAACATATATATGAAAATTTGCAATGAAAACATTATTTTTGATTTCAGAAGTTTCCGTAGTGTTTTCCGTCATGTTCAGTCCATTATTTCCTCAGGCTGAATCTCAGTTGACATTGAGGTGTAAGATGACACCTGTCCGCAAACATCCAGTTTAGACCTGCACTATCAGTCGCCAGGACCTTTTTCCTCCCTCAGTTTTTCTACTCTTACGTGACCATAAGGTATGTGAATATTTAACTGTATTTGAGTACAATGTTCAGTTTTATATCTAACTCATTTTGCTATGGACGTGTTTCTTGTAATCCAGGTAAGACGTGACGTCACGTCCTGACGACTCTCCCGATCTTGATTTCAATGAAAACTTCCTTCTCATCTCTACAGTATCATAATAGCACAAATGTATTTAAATGTAAGCGTAATTAAGCTAGAATATAGATATATAAGCTAAAAATATACACGTGTTGTGTCTGCCTTTACAAATGTTCGCATGTTCGGCGTCACACATGTTTACATACTACAATAGCGTGATAAACAGTTGTTGACGGAAGTAGCCTACGCGAGCTATTAGCAATATGTTTACTTTGAAAAATGATTATATAATATTGTGTATTTTTGCTAAAATAGTTATTGAATATTGTGTAACCCACGTATAAAGCGTGTGATCATGTGTCAGGTGTGCAGGAGGATTGTGCTGTATGATGGAGGATCTGGCTGTTTTGGACCTGTTGGAGTGTCCTATGTGTATGGAGCATTTAGACGTGTCTGCCAAGGTTTTGCCATGCCAGCACACGTTTTGTAAATCATGCCTTCAGCAGCACGAGGCATCGCACCACCATCAAATGTGCTGCCCAGAGTGCAGAACTGCTGTTCCAGGATCAGTGGAGGAGCTTCCCACCAATCCGCTGCTAGTGAGACTCCTAGAGAGCCTCCAGGAGCGGGTTCCACTGGGCACACCGAGGGACAGATCCGGCAGATATGTGAGCTCTACAGTCCAGGAGAAACTTTTAGGCAGTTACATTCAAGATCTGCCCAAACAGGAGCAGGACACACAGTGGGTATGAAGTACATGTACTTTTTTTTGCTTATTATAGTGTGAATAACGATTTGAAATGCACAGACTTAAAAATCAGCCTTTGTCTTTCTTTTTTTTTTTTTTTTTGTAGCTGGTGTTAGTGTATTTTGTGACATGCAGTTGAGTTGGTCTTGCCTGCATGTCAAGACTTAGGCTTGTTTGCTTTTCTTTCTGGATTAAAATTCTTTCTGGTTTGGTCACACTTTATATTACTGTAATATATATATAGGCCTATATGATCAATAAGTTATGACAACATATGTTTTTACTTTGCTTTAACTCATCAAAATTAAGTTAAGCAATTTTAAACTGTTTTGTATCAGTTATAAAAGTTTTTTTTTTAACGTCAGTTTATTGTGATTCAAGTTCAAATGACTTAAACATCAAAGTTAATTGTACTTAAAAATGTAAGGCAGCAACTTCTTAAAAAATGTCTGTGCACTTTTGCTGCTATTGGGATACGGGTAAGGTTAGGCACAAGTTTGGTGGTATGGGTAGATTTAAGAGGGGGTTAATAACAGGTAAGGGAAGGGTCGACAGTGTAGTTAGATGAAAATATGATCTGTGAAGTTGGGTCTCCCATGGTTATAACAGAGCAATATTCTCGTCAGAAATTAATTACATGAAGGTATTATAAAAAATAAAAAAGTACATTGTAAAAATATAAACAATAAGAGCATTGTATCAAGTGAATAATTTAAAGGTTAGTACATACAGTACAATGCACTTACTATGAAGTGGGACCAAATGTTTTTTTTAAATGTTATGATGTAGATTTATCATTATGCTGATAATAGTGCTCAAAATATGAATTATTTTCAAAAAAACTGTCCAGAATGTATCATATTACATTGTGTCTGTTGTCATGCCAAATCAAACATGTTTTGATGTTTGTTTTTCGATAGAACAATAATCCTGCGCAGCGTTAAATTATTATGAAATGTGTATTTATAAATAAATCAGTGGGTTTTGTGTTGGGATGTATGGGAGGTCATTTTGCCTTTCTGACCTGCGTAAGAGCTCAATTATGTCGTGTGTGTTTAACAGTGTCCACTGAAACACACAGGGCCTTGGTTTAGTTTAAGTAGGTCGGTGGATTTGAGTTTCAGTTGGGAAAAAAGCCATTGCATCGGCAGCCACATACAGTAACTCTGTTTAAACACTTGGGATGCTTTTGAGCTCTTGGGAAACTTTTCGCACAGCATTTCCCATTCCATGCCTCTAATTTAGTAGACATGGATTAGAAGTACTAGAGAGATAGTATACAATAAAGAGAGCTGTTAGATGCTGTGTTATTTACATACATACAGTATGATATATATATATATATATATATGATATATATATATAATAATTTTTTGTGCATTACGGTAATGAAAATTACGTTTTCGGCATGGCAGTAATAAGAATTGGATGTATTTAATTGTCTTGATGTCGATAATGCCACAATGTAAAAATATAATGGTCCTACAATGGCTTCATTATTTTTTTTCTTTAGAATTTGGAGTAAAATATGGCCCAGATGTGTTCTTGACAGGCTTCCTTTATATTTGTTTCAGGTGCAAGCCCAAGCTTTATATGACTTCCAGGGGAATGCACCTGGGGAGATCACAATGAAGTCAGGTGACATGATTTATCTGCGGTGGAAAGTAGATGATAACTGGTATTATGGGGAAAGCAAAGAGAGCAGCGGTCTGGTTCCAGTCAACGTGGTGCAAGTCATAAGTGAGCAGCCGCAGCCCCTGGCCCTCTGCCGAGCACTTTATGACTTCAATGCGAACAATCTGGATCCAGACGACAGCAAGGAATGCTTAACCTTCTTCAAGGTCAATCTCTTCTTCTTTAATCAGTGTACTACCACAATTCAGTTTGGTTGGTACAGTGGACAGGAAAAGCATTTGGACACTTAATCCATGCTAAAATTTCATTACATTAACAAAAGTGGCATCTGCTAAAATAATTGATTTTAATGTGGGACTGAAGTGACAAAATACTTCTTTTGGCCATTGTATGTTAAACATAAGCATTTTGAGTATTACATGCCCCATTTGTGTGATTTATAGAGTGGGAACTGGGAAGCAAATACATTTCTTTTCTTTGGGCTCTTTTATGTAGCAGTATTGTTAGTCACACCACAGGACTTGAATTATATAACAGTTCTGACTCAGGCACAGCTTCCATTAAAGGACATTTCCTGGAGTGTTTTTTTCTTCTTCTTTGAGAGCAGATGGTCCAAATGGGTCTGGAGCCGAGTTAAGTGTGTAATGGGCCTGCAGCGTAGAGTGATTTGAGCCAAGTAAACGTCTTCAGGGACGTCCATGCACCCTCAGCTGCCTAACACACGGCTGTCTCTCTTTCCCCCCACAGGGAGACAGCATTACTCTCATTAAACAAGTCAATGAAAATTGGGTCGAAGGTAAACTCGGAGACAAAGTTGGGATTTTTCCTTTGCAGCTCACAGAGGTAAGGCAACAAGTTTTTATTCTAGATTTCAAAACATGGAGAATCTCTTTGAAGAAATGTTCAGATCATATTTAACCCCAGAAATCAAAATATAAAAAGGGTAACATTTTACAATAAGGTTTCATTAGTTAACTACATTAGTTAACATGAACTAATAGTGAACCGCAGTTCTATTCTGTGTTAATGTTAATTTCAACATTTACTAAATGCTAATACATTATTAAAATCAAAAGTTGTATTTGTTAACATTAGTTAATGCACTGTGAAGTAAAGTAAACAAACAATGAACAGCTGTATTTATATTAACTAAGTTAACAAAGATGAACAAATACAACAAATGTATTGTTCATGCTTAGTTACTACATTAACTAATGTTAACAAATGAAACCTTATTGTAAAGTGTTACCAAAAAAAAAGAAATATTTTGAACTTAGAAAAGAAAGCCTATTTTAAAAGATTTCCCCCTCATTACTGTAATGTGAAAATATTGGAAATAATGTTGTTTTTATTAATAAAAAGACCATACATGTAAATTAAAGACAGTACAACAATGATACTTTCAATTGTACTTTTAAATCTGCTTTACAAATTAAACCAGGGGTCCTCAACCTTTTCATGTTATATTTTGTATAAAAGTTAGTGTTGGACTTTAAGCCTGGCCTTAATAACTTGCTTTAAGTATATAGTATATGATATTACTATATTCACATACTTTATTGTGAGGCTTACATTACATTGAAAGTAAACATTGAAAGCCATTAAAATAATAATTTAAATTTGCATTGAGTTGTACATTACATTTTAAGTAATTTTTAGCAACTTTAAGATTTTTTTTTTTTTTTACAACAAAACTAATGGACAGTGTGGCAAACCACACTAAATATCCTCGAAAACGACTTAATCTCTGATTAATTGCAGTAGTGGACTTCTGAACTTTAGCTTTGGTTGGAGTTAACTTCATATTTTAAAATGCATATTTTGATTTTTTCTTCAGCAAAAATGAGTTTGCGATCAAACATTAATGAGGACCCCTGCAGTGCCGCCACAGACCTCCTGTTGACGATGCTCGATTCAAGCAATTACAGTAATGAGAATATTGTGGACCATTGAGAATGAGGGATATTTGCTTAATTGTCATGAAAATAATGTCACAGCACAATTTTTTTTAATGATCCTAAAAATAGACTTCTTTGTGCAAAATATCCTGTTTTTCTTTTGATTTTTAACATAACCCAGATATTCCTTGACTATTTTGTTCTTTCTAAGCCTTTATGCAATAATACGCTAATTTAAAATGACATCACTCACTGCTTTGTGACGTGAAATCTTCGTCACTATTTGGCAATCTTTTCAATTTTCCGCTAATCGTTTTCCCTGTTTAATGGCACGATTAAATTCTGAACAATAGGCCCTCGTCTCTTAGCACTCGTGGTGTCGGCTACTTACGGAGCGTGATAACGGGCTTTTAGACGTGGTTAGTGAGCTTGCTATCTCTGACGCAACAGTCCTGTGACTGAGATGTGCATTCTTCCGGCACTGCTGCTCCGGTGAACCTCATGTGTCGCTGGATAATCAAGCTCCAGATGGCTTTTCATTATCCATGCACTGGATTATATCTGAGGTTAGTCAGATAAAACAGCCAGCCTCCCTCTCAGCGCCAGTCGGGCATCTCAGCGGTGACCAGCCAGGCGTGAAGGCACAGTAATGCTGTCTTTTTCTTTGGTGGCAGAGCAGCACATCATGGGAAAAGGGAGGGGGAGTGTCACTCCTGCCCACATGTGCTGCACCAGTCCATCTTAACAGTGCGTTCCTCAGATCCAGCTGCCTCTTAGGAAGTTTGGGGGCGAGCAGGTGGGACTAATCGCTTTTAACTTGCACTTTTCTCACTGGCAAACTCACAGCAGGTAAAGTGGCTTACTCAGATGAGAGCCAGCATGTCTTTATTGTGCATCTCAGCTTCTTTTTTTAACCCGATCTGTGTCTTTCCGCTGTAGCCGAATCCGGCGGCGCACAAGCTTCTGGAGAAACGCAAGAGGAGGGACTCAGTGGAATCGCACCCACGGAGCGGCGTCAGGGTCAACGCAGATGCTTACGTCCACAGGTGGCTCGCTGGAGCGTCTCACAAGTCGGCCAGGCCTCCAAATGTCAGTCTCCTGAACAGCCTGAACCATCCTCCTCTCAGCCAGAGCCAGCAGAAACCTCACATGAGCTCCACCACACAGCCTTCCTCCAGCAAGACGCCACAACCCGCCACGTTTAACAAAGCACGGCTGAGGAGCTCTCACAGAAACTTGCCTAAGGTGAGCAGTCCCTGTATTTTTATCACATTTCTTTGTGTAGGAATGACGATTGGCTATTTATGTGCTACGCAGACATGCGATTAGTTAGCCATGCGTGTGTTTTTGTCATTCAGTGCTGTGATTTACCTACACTGGGTGTTTTTTGGATGGTAATACATGAGTTTAACATCCTATTCATTATTGGTGAAGGAAAGAGATGATGAGTCAGAGATCTTCATTTTTAATGGTGAGGCAATGTTTGTTTTGGTTATCTGTGATCCTTCTTGTATAGAAAAGGAACAATACTTATAATATCTTAATGTGCTCATGATGCAAATGCGCCTGCTTCAGTCTCACAAGAATTTGGCAGTGTTGCAAATGAGATTTTATTAGAAACATAATGCTTTGAAATCACTGCTAATGTATGTGATTTACCTAAAATGAGCAGTTACTTTCTTCATGTTTTCTCCTAAAAATGTGTACAAATATTTCTCTCCGCTGTCAGTGTGAGATGTTTTGCTGTATGAGAGGAAGCCAGCATGCCTGAGAGCTAAAAATGCCTCATTCTCTGTTGCAGCTTTACAAGCTCATGACTCATATAGGGTTACATAACACTTTCCTCTTATCTGGTTGAAAGGCTCATTCCTCTCCACTGAGCAGTGACTCTCTCTCTCTTTCTCTCTCTCCTCCTGCCATCAGTTGTGTCATTAATAGATGGCGAGGAGAACATCACATCTTGGAGAGACGAATCACTCGGGTGGGGTGGGGGGGTTTGCTTCCGATTGTGCAACACTGTGTGAAGTCATTGGAAACAAGCCCACTGTTTCTGACTCAGCAGTGTCATTCCGATAGAAGGAAAATATTTAAAGCAATAGATCAACCAAAAATAAAAATGATATCATTATTTATTAACTCATTGTTTGTGCAAACCCTTCATGAGCTTCTAATGGAACACAAAAAAAGATATATCGCAGAATCTGCTGGCTGCTCTTTTCCATAGAATTAAAGTGAACCGGGTCAGGTGCCGTACCATATAAATAGTCCATATAATTTCACCAAAACTTTGAGGGCAAAAAAGGCTCCTTTGTCAGTTGATGTATGAAGCACAGCTCACACAGAAGTCACTTTCAAACCAAGCTGCTTTCTGTTGGTTGATGCTTTGTGTTCACATGACCAACTTGAACTCATTTGCACGGGGAAATCTTTCGCCCTCAGACGTGAAATTCACTATCGCATTGATTCTGATTGAAATAACTGGATTTCTGTCTTGCAAGACTTTAAATATGAAGCTGCAAGTAAAAGGATAAAAGCAAATGGGTAATCTAAATATGATCTGTGAAGTTGGGTCTCCCATGGTTGGTTATAACAGAGCAATATTCTCGTCAAACAATCTCTAGTCAAAAACCTGATCATTTTGAATAGGCAAAGTCTAACAAACTAATTACATTTCTTAAAAGGCAAATATTAAACATCTCCAAGAAAGTTATAAAGGATGGACTCACTTTATATTAAGTGTCTTTAAATAGTATGTACTAACATTTAAATGAATAACGTGATACAATGCTTTTATAAATAAGTCCATAAATGTTTTTAGATTGTACTTGCATTGCAAATACTTGCATGTAATCACAGCTGTAACTAATTTATATAATTAAATCTATAATTTCACTGTTGACCCTTCCCTTAACTAACCTTTAGACTTAACCATACCATACCATACCATACCATACCATACCATACCATACCATACCATACCTTACCATACCATACCATACCAAACCATACCATACCATACCATACCATACCATACCATACCATACCATACCATACCATACCATACCATACCATACCATACCATACCATAAAGCCTGTCTCTAACCTTACTCATATCCCACCTCAAAAGCACCAACACGATAAGTACAATGTACCTAACAATTTTCTTTTACACAAGTACATACTAGTTAAAGACACCTAGATTGTAAAAAAAAAGTTTTTCAAAGAAAATTATATTTCAGTCTTTCTACATCCAAATTTCTTGTATAATTCAATGGGTCACTTGCTGTTTGTTTGTTATTATTTCTGAAATTTACTTGCAATTTCTGAGTGAACATGATCGTAAAGTAAATCCTACATCAATTTTATTTCAGTGATATAGACTGGGACCGAACTTCCTTTCTTTAAATAAGTGCTCTATTGTACTCTTGTTGCACTTTTAAGAAACAATTTTGGATTGCAGCACTGCTTATGTTAATGTTACCGCCTCGCTAGGATGAATCACCTGTGCTATTTCTCATTTGTACGTCGCTTTGAATAAAATGTGTTAATGTTCTCTCTAGTCATTCTGTGTCTTCTGTGGCAGTGCTGATGTAACTAAGCTGTAATCACCTGCTCTCTCTCAAATAATTATGGGACATACTGTAGGTAGTAAGTGTTTAAGAGAGGCGTGGAAATTGTCAAAATTACAGAAACTCTACAGGATTCACAGATCGGTCTCTTGTTTCATCATGCTTTTGTAATTCACTATTATTAGACTGGATCTCAGTTTAAGAGAAAGACGTATTTCTCCGACTGTCCATGTGACTCTTCTACGAGCCTGTGGCCTTTATATTAGTCGTCTGTTATCAGTGAGGAAACTGATGTCAGAGATATTTCATTTGGGGTTATGTAAGAGATGTGTATGTAGCTATTCAAAATAACTCCTGAATTAACCTTAAAACTTCATTATGATTTATCAGTAAAAAGGTAGGAGTTCTGTTTATAGTTGAGTTTAGGGATTCCATGAAAGTTGGAAATTCTTAACTGTTACATTATTACATAATTAATGGGTAACTCTTTACAATAGTAATATTAATATGTCATTAAACTCACATATTTCAAGTTCTTCATGGTCTTTGATTTATTTTTGTTCTTGTCAGATTTTGTCTCGTTTTTGTTTTGCTTTTGACTTCTTTTGTTTTCAGGCTTGTCTATTTAATTTTTTTGTCTTTTTGTGTTGCACTGTTTTGTTTTATAATGTCTTATTTTATGTGTCTTTTGTTTGTGTTGACTTGTTTTGTTTTCAGGCTTGTTTTTTTGTCTGGTCTTTTTGTGTTTTGTAGTTTTGTTTTATCGTGTTTTACTTTGTCTCTTTTGTTGTTTCTGTTGTTTTTGGTCTTGTCTTTTTTCTTGTTTTGCTTTCAGGCTTGTTTATTTTTTTGTCTTGTCTTTTTGTGTTGCGTAGTTTTGTTTTATCATGTCTTAATTTGTCTCTTTTGCTTTGTTTTTACTTGTTACGTGTGGGTTTTTGTTGTGTCTTGTATATCTCGTGATTCCTTGTTTGTCATGTGACCCTGCCATGTGTCTTGTCTTTTGTTTGTTGTTGCTCAGTGTCCACAGGTGTTCCTCGTCCATGTTTATTAGTCTCCCCAGGTGTTTCTTATTAACCACGCCCCATTGTTATCTTGTTTAGCTTGTTTGTCTGTGTATTTAAACCCCTGTGTTTCAGTTGTTGGCTGTCGGTTGTTGTTTAATGTTATTTCTGTCTTGTTCTGAGTTCCCTGGATTTCCTGTTTGTATTTGTTTAATTAAATGTGCTTGCGATTGGATTCACTCTCTCTGTTTCATCCTTGCTGCCACGTAACAGAACAACCGACCAATATGAATCCAGCAGCACAGATCTCACCTGATCTTCCCAGCATGAGCCGGGAGTTCGCCGGTCAGATCGCGGCCTTGGCTCTGGATAGCTGCGATCTGTTCCAGTATACCTGGGGGTTTGCCCCTCTCGCTGCCTCCTGCTCTCTCGGTGACGAGGCGGTTAAGCTGTGTTACCGGCTAGGGGCTAAGGAGGTCGATCCGAGGGAGCTCCCCGATCTCTCGGGTCTGAACTGGAGAGAGGCACTCGGCAGATGTCTGGAGAGCTTCCTTCCGCGGTACGCCAGGTCATCACCTGATCTCCGCATCCAGCCAGAGACCGTCCAGCCAGAGAACGTCCAGCCAGAGCTTCACGTCAGCCACGTCCAGCCAGAGCTTCACGTCAGCCACGTCCAGCCAGAGCTTCACGTCAGCCACGTCCAGCCAGAGCTTCACGTCAGCCACGTTCAGCCAGAGCTTCACGTCAGCCACGTCCAGCCAGAGCTTCACGTCAGCCACGTCCAGCCAGAGCTTCACGTCAGCCACGTCCAGCCAGAGCTTCAAGTCAGCCACGTCCAGCCAGAGCTTCACGTCAGCCACGTCCAGCCAGAGCCAGTCCTCGAGCAAGAGCCAGAGCCAGTCTTCGAGCAAGAGCCAGAGCCAGTCTTCGAGCAAGAGCCAGAGCCAGTCTTCGAGCAAGAGCCAGAGCCAGTCTTCGAGCAAGAGCCAGAGCCAGTCTTCAAGCAAGAGCCAGAGCCAGTCTTCGAGCAAGAGCCAGAGCCAGTCTTCGAGCAAAAGCCAGAGCCCTCACCGCTGGTCCCGTCCAGCCCAGCGCCCTCTCGCTCTCGGAGACGGAGGAGGAAGAGGACTTCCCGCGTCCCGCAATACCTGGAAGTCCTCCCTGTACTTCCTGTCAGCCCAGAGTCCTCGCCGCTGGTCCCGGCCGATCCAGAGACTGTTCAAGTCACGTCTGCCGATCCAGAGACTGTTCAAGTCACGTCTGCCGATCCAGAGACTGTTCAAGTCACGTCTGCCGATCCAGAGACTGTTCAAGTCACGTCTGCCGATCCAGAGACTGTTCAAGTCACGTCTGCCGATCCAGAGACTGTTCAAGTCATGTCTGCCGATCCAGAGACTGTTCAAGTCACGTCTGCCGATCCAGAGACTGTTCATGTCACTTCCTCCGAGCCAGAGACGGTTCACATCACTTCTACAGAGCCAGTGTCTACAGACAAGATGGCCAATCCAGAGTTGGTTCACGTCACTTCCTCCGAGCCAGTGTCTACGGACAAGATGGCCGCCTTCGAGCCAGTGTCTACGGACAAGATGGCCGCTTTCGAGCCAGTGTCTACGGACAAGATGGCCGATCTAGAGACTGTTCACGTCACTTCCTCCGAGCCAGTGTCTACGGACAAGATGGCCGAACCAGAGACTGTTCACGTCACTTCTGCTGATCCAGAGACTGTTCACGTCACTTCCTCCAAGCCAGTGTCTACGGACAAGATGGCCGAACCAGAGACTGTTCACGTCACTTCTGCTGATCCAGAGACTGTTCACGTCACTTCCTCCGAGCCAGTGTCTACGGACAAGATGGCCACCTCCGAGCCAGTGTTTACGGACAAGATGGCCGCCTCCGAGCCAGTGTCTACGGACAAGATGGCCGCCTCCGAGCCAGTGTCTACGGACAAGATGGCCGCCTCCGAGCCAGTGTCTACGGACCAGATGGCCGCCTCCGAGCCAGTGTCTACGGACAAGATGGCCTCCGAGCCAGTGTCTACGGACAAGATGGCTGCCTCCGAGCCAGTGTCTACGGACAAGATGGCCACCTCCGAGCCAGTGTCTACGGACAAGATGGCCGGCCCAGAGTCTGTTCCTGTTCCCGAGCCAGAGTCTGTTCCTGTTCCCGAGCCAGAGTCTGTTCCTGTTCCCGAGCCAGAGTCTGTTCCTGTTCCCGAGCCAGAGTCTGTTCCTGTTCCCGAGCCAGAGTCTGTTCCTGTTCCCGAGCCAGAGTCTGTTCCTGTTCCCGAGCCAGAGTCTGTTCCTGTTCCCGAGCCAGAGTCTGTTCCTGTTCCCGAG
Organism: Gila orcuttii; assembly: GCA_026230005.1. NCBI lineage: Eukaryota > Metazoa > Chordata > Actinopteri > Cypriniformes > Leuciscidae > Gila > Gila orcuttii. Next base: position 27,631,727 of record JAPDVR010000016.1, on the reverse strand, counting down.
CCAGAGTCTGTTCCTGTTCCCGAGCCAGAGTCTGTGTTGTCTGTTCCCGAGCCAGTGTGTGTGATGTCTGTTCCCGAGCCAGTGTGTGTGTTGTCTGTTCCCGAGCCAGTGTGTGTGATGTCTGTTCCCGAGCCAGAGTCTGTGTTGTCTGTTCCCGAGCCGGTGTGTGTGATGTCTGTTCCCGAGCCGGTGTGTGTGATGTCTGTTCCCGAGCCGGTGTGTGTGTTGTCTGTTCCCGAGCCGGTGTGTGTGATGTCTGTTCCCGAGCCGGTGTGTGTGTCGTCTGTTCCCGAGCCGGTGTGTGTGTTGTCTGTTCCCGAGCCGGTGTGTGTGATGTCTGTTCCCGAGCCGGTGTGTGGGATGTCTGTTCCCGAGCCGGTGTGTGTGTTGTCTGCTGTTCCTGAGCCGGAGTCTGTGTTGTCTGTTCCCGAGCCGGTGTGTGTGATGTCTGTTCCCGAGCCGGTGTGTGTGTTGTCTGTTCCCGAGCCGGTGTGTGTGTTGTCTGTTCCCGAGCCGGTGTGTGTGATGTCTGTTCCCGAGTGTCTGCTGTTCCAGAGCCGGTGTCTGCTGTTCCAGAGCCGGTGTCTGCTGTTCCAGAGCCGGTGTCTGCTGTTCCTGAGCCGGTGTCTGCTGTTCCTGAGCCGGTGTCTGCTGTTCCTGAGCCGGTGTCTGCTGTTCCTGAGCCGGTGTCTGCTGTTCCTGAGCCGGTGTCTGCTGTTCCTGAGCCGGTGTCGTCTCCGCCCTGGCCGCCCGAGGGGTCGTCTCCGCCCTGGCCGCCCGAGGGGTCGTCTCCGCCCTGGCCGTCCAATGGACTGTCTTCTCGGCCATGGCCGCCCCGAGGGGTCGTCTCTGCCCTGGTCCCCTGTACGAACCTGGCCCTCCGTCCCTCCCCCAAGACCGCCTCCACTTCACCACCCCCCTGAACTTTAGTGTTTTTTTTTTTTTCAAGGGGCGTCGGGAGCCGCCCATGGGGGGGGGGCTATGTTACGTGTGGGTTTTTGTTGTGTCTTGTATATCACGTGATTCCTTGTTTGTCATGTGACCCTGCCATGTGTCTTGTCTTTTGTTTGTTGTTGCTCAGTGTCCACAGGTGTTCCTCGTCCATGTTTATTAGTCTCCCCAGGTGTTTCTTATTAACCACGCCCCCTTGTTATCCTGTTTAGCTTGTTTGTCTGTGTATTTAAACCCCTGTGTTTCAGTTGTTGGCTGTCGGTTGTTGTTTAATGTTATTTCTGTCTTGTTCTGAGTTCCCTGGATTTCCTGTTTGTATTTGTTTAATTAAATGTGCTTGCGATTGGATTCACTCTCCGTTTCATCCTTGCTGCCACGTAACATTACTGTTGTTTTTGGTCTTGTCTTTTTTTTTTTGCTTTGTTTTTGTCTTGTTTTGTTTTCAGGCTTGTTTATTTTTTTATTTTTTTCGTCTTATCTTTTTGGAACCTTTTGCGTTGCCTTGTTTTGTTTTTATCTTGTCTGTCTTTTGTCTTTTTTGTTTGTTTCTTTTGTTAATTAGTTATTATAAAGTAATACTAAAGTACTACTTATTGTTTTCATATGTTGTCAAGGGTCTACATATGCACGAATGTTTGAAGTTCAACAAATCTATTGAAGTGTTTTTAAACACCTGTATTGAAGATATTACATTGCTGTCAGTGTTTGTGTACAGAGACAAAAATGACCAGTTACCAGTTACTTTCTAACTATTACAGAGGGACAGGACAATGAATGGTGAAAGTCCGCCAGCCATTACCATGGCACTGAATAACCCCCAGGCGTCCTCCGTACCATCAGAGAGCAAGATGTCTGCCACACAGCAGCTCTCCATCAGTGTGTGAGTGCTTTTGAGATCATATGTAACTTTGAAGAACACCTAAAAGATTGTCTTGCATTGAAGCGAAAACATTTTAATTTAATTTTATAGGTTGTAGAAGATCTTTAGTTTCTGTGTCCCCTTTGTGGCCTAGAGACATTTAGGAATTAATTCCTTGGGCTTTTAAAGTGACAGTTCACCCTTTATTTTCTTTTTTTAAATATTTTTTGAAGAATCTTTACATTTTTCATATAGCAAAAAAAGTATGGGTTTGAGTGAGTAAATAATGACAGCATTTTCCTTTTCGGGTGTTTGGCTGAAATATTTATTCAACCTGATGTATGATGTGTTTAGGTGTGCAGCGCTGTATTCCTACACACCCCATCGCTCTGAGGAGCTGGAACTGAGGAAGGGTGAAATGGTGGGGGTTTATGGGAAATTCAAAGAGGGATGGTTGCGTGGACTGTCTCTCAGAACAGGCAAAGTAGGGATCCTGCCGGCCAACTATGTTACCCCTGTACTCAGGTGAGCAGAAAAACAGTTACAACAACACCTCTACAAAACCCCTGTTATCACTACTTTCATTCTCTTTTTCACCTCCTTACATTGTTTAATATGATAAACACATCATTCAAATATTGATGTGAGCTCTTTAGATCAGTTTATTGGTGCATGGGTTCTTTACACTGTACATTTTCTAAATAACTAGATAATGCAAACATTTTTTTTGGAACTTTTTAGTTCTAATTGGAACCTTTTTATTTTTACGAGCACACGCCTATTATCTTGATAATCAAGTTTACAGGAATATACTAACTTTCTCACAGAACATCTGCAAGGTTTCTTGAACAAACCAAACCTGCCGTTCCTAATACAAGCACAGTATCAACAAAACGACACACCCCACACAAGCCGCAGGCTGTAGTCCTGGCCCTAGACAGAGTAAACAGCGACTCCCCATCAGCTACAATGGCTGTGATGTCATCCGCCGGTCCCGGGAGAGCACCGCAGCCGGGGGGAAAGCAGGGGTGGAGCACAGTGAGACGCGCCTTCCATGCCACACACAGGGGTGAGAGCCGACAAGCCCCAGCACGCTGTGACAACATAAGTCAACCTTTAGCCATTGCAACTGTTCTAAATCAAAAACTAGTCGAATATGTGTTTTATTTGCACATTTCGTCCTTGTAAGTCAATATACATTACCAGTCAAAATTTAGAATTATTACTTCTTTTAATGTTTTTGAAAGTCTCTTATGCTTTATTCAAAAATACCATTAATTTGATCAAAAATACTGTAAACACAGTGATATTGTGAAATATTATTACAACTTAAAATAACCGCTTTCTGTTTGAATATATGTTAAAATGTAATTTATTCCTGTGATTTCTCAGCATTACTCTAGTCTTCAGTCACATGATCCTTCAGAAATCATTGTAATATGCTAAATGCTGTTCAAGAAACATTTCTTATTATTATCAATGTTGAAACCACTTGTACTGCTTAATATTTTTGTGGAAACTGTGATATACTGACCCTTCAAAAGTTTAAGGGTCAGTAAGATTTAAAAAAAAAAATAATAATAGTTTTATTCAGCAAGAACACATTAAATTGAAAAAGCGACTGAAGTGATTTTACAAGAGATGTATTTCAAATAAATGCTGGTCTTTTGAACTTTCTATTTATCAATGAATCTTACAAAAATTATCACAAATCAGCATATTAGAATGATTTCTGAAGGATAATGTGACACCGAAGACTGGAGTGATTATGCTGAAAATTCAGCTTTGCATCACAGGAATAAATTACACTTCACAATATATTAAACTAGAAGAAAGCTATTTTAAATCGTAATAAAATGTCACAATATAAAAAAAAATGTTTACTGTATTTTTGATCAAATAAACGCAGCCTTGGTATAAGAGTTCAAGAGAGTTCTTTCAAAAACAATAAAAAAAAAATCGTAATGATTTCAAACTTTTTACCAGTTGTGCCTCTGTATGGGCCGCTCTACAAAACAGGTACATTTTTTGTGTACCTAATTAAAATGTGTACATAATTAATTTTCAGTTCATCCAAAAAGGAAATGATTTACTCAACTCATCGTTCATATTCTTTCTTCTGTTGAAAACAAAAGAAGATATTTTAAAGATCGTTGAATATAAGAATGTAATCAAACAGGTGACAGCACCCATTGACTTCCATTGTCATTTTTTTTCCTACTATGGAAGTCAATGGGTGCTGTCACCTGTTTGATTACTAATATTCTTCAAAATATCTTCTTTTGTGTTCAACAGAAGTAAGAAACTTATACAGGTTTGGAACAACCTGAGGGTGAGAAATTGATGACGCATTTTTTATTTTTGGGTGAACTATCCCTTTAATTGTGATTGAAACAATTATATATGGATTATTTTCTCTTCATATATTTTTAGCTATTAGTTGACATACTGACATTAACTCGCGTGGGCTGTGTTTCTTCTGCAGCAGTTATATTTGTGTATTTGTTCAGTCTGATGTAATGATTCACTTCTGCTTGATCTTTCGTTTAGGGTCGCCTCACCACGGAAGCTACAATTCACATTCCATCCTAAGCCTTCAGCCTCCTCCTCAGGATTTGGGACAGATCTATACTTTCGGTCGTTCACCCGTTCTTCCCAAAAAGAGAAACGGATTGTTCTCAAACCCCATTAAGACGCAGCATTGGGCATATGAAACAACAGCAACCTCTGCTGGTGGATATCAACCGGTCTACAGGGACCCTGTCCAGAAAGAGGCCAGCACAGCTCGCCAGTCCATTCTGGTTAAACCAGAGGCTCATAAGCACAATGCTGAGAAGGTAAAAAAAAAAGTGTTTTAGGAATAATAGGATCTAATATTTAAAGGCACAGTTTTAAATAAATAACATAAGCATGGTTTTACTGGCTGAATTTGTTTTTTGATGTTCTTTTAGCCAGCAAAGTCAGTACGGTTCCTGACTCACGATGATCCTCAGACAACATCAAAAATGGCGTCCGCCTCATCTGCAGGACATATCTCTGGTTCCCAGTCTGGCCTTTCGGCTCTTGACCACTGGAACCCTTCAGCCATCTTGGGTCGGGATGGAAATACATTAGTTCTTAAAGACACAAAAGCACTTCCAGCCAGAAAGAGCACAGGTCAGGATCATGCCGCTATGGACTGCCTCTCTCTAAATATAAAGCCAGTACTGATCAGCAACCAGTCCGGCTCTAGTAGGTGGGTATTCTTGAGTGTGTCTTTAAGAGGAAGTATTGCGTTATCTGATCTAATTGCTCTTGTGTGGGAAAATTATCTAGAAATTAGTGGCAGATTTTTTTTTTTTTCTTCCTCCTGAAAATTGACAGTTAGCAGATATTATTATGAGATCTCTGGAGATAATGCACCGAAACTGTTTTTAACTGAAAAACATTTCCTGTCAAGAAGAAGCATTCAGATATGCAGTAGCACATCCTGGCTTTTTGTGTTTGGTGCATTCTGACAGACTTTGATATTGTTTTTGATGTTGACACATGGATTTTTCTGCAGATATAGGGTAATGAAGGGGTACAACGCTAAAACAGATGCAGAGCTCACGCTGACGGAAGGTGAAATAGTCATCGTTCAAAGGCCTCGAGCAGATGGAAGGCTTCTGGTGACTCAGGAGATCAGTGGGAAAACGGGCCTTTTCCACATCAGCGTTCTGGAAATACTAGACAAAGTCCTTTGAGTGCCACAGTTTCTTCTGTTGTGTACTTGTTCTCCGACCAGTGCTGTGTTTAGAGTCAAGTCATTTTAGCCTGTTGTGCAATATACCGAAATTTACAGCAATATCCTGTGTATAACATATGACAGATCACATCATTTTTCATGCGCACCCACCTGGCACAAAAACCTGTAGGCTTTTCCTTCATCATTTGTCAGTTATGACTGAAAAATGTGCCTTTTTTAATGTTGAATCACTGTTTGCACTTTTGGATGGGGTGAGGGGGAAGGTTGTTAATTCTGGGAACCAAGTAGCCTAAAAGTCTATGGCCCGGTTTCACAGACAGGGCTTAGATTAAGCCAGGATTAGATTTGAGCTCAATTAGGACATTTAAGTGGCTTTTATAAACATATCTTAGAAAAAAACAAAACATTACTGGTGTGCATCTTGAGACAAAACAATGGCACTGACATGTTTTATGATATATCAGTGCAAGTTGCTTTCAGTCAAAACAGCTCAAACATTCATTTTAGTCTGGGACTAGTTTAAGCCTTGTCTGTGGAACCGGGGGTACGACCGCTGGATTGAAGGAGGCCTAATGACGACTTACTCAAGATTGTCTTTTTCGCGCACAAAATTCTGTTGTCTCAATATAGTAAAGGTGGAAATGTTTTGTTGTGTAAAATGTCAACTACTCTATACCCTGAATCTTCAGGTTTCCTGTTCTCAGTCCGTGTATTTTTTTATTTTATTTTTGTGAAAATTATTAAACTAATAATAATAAACAAACAAAAAAAAAGACTTCAGAATTTTATCTTAAAGTGCTTTCTGACTTTTATTGAATTGAATTGAGTTGAATACAAAAAAAAAAAAGGATTCAGTGACATTGGGATAATTCTGATAATAATAAAGCATTTCAGATGGCAAAAGGATGAATAGATTACTATGCAGTTAGATGAAAGGTATGGTATTGGGAAAAACTAATAAACATTATTTTATATATATTATATATTATATGCGCGATGTGTATATATATATATATGTATATATATATATATATATATATGTATATATATATATATATATATATATATATATATGTATATATATATATGTATGTATATATATATATATATATGTATGTATATATATATATATATATGTATGTATATATATATATATATATATACATATATATATATATATATATATATATACATATATATATATATATATACATACATATATATATACATATATATATATATGTATATATATATGTATATATGTATATATATATATATGTATATATATATGTATATATATATATATGTATATATATATATGTATATATATATATATATATATATATATATATATATATATATATATAAATATGTATATATATATATATATATATATATATATATATATATATATATATATATATATATATATATATATATATATATATATATATATATATATGTCCGGGTGATATCAGGAGCGCGCATTGCCGCTCGCGCATGTCCAGTAACCGCAGCACCGGGCAGGTTGAGGTTGGGATCGGCACTGGAAAAACACAACATCCACCCGAATGAGCTCATCGAGTGTCATTCCTCAGAAAACGCGTTTATTAAGGTCTTAATAAAGAGCAATATATCCGCATCTTAACATGCCGGTAAGATTGTAATCTCTTATCTTTATTTATCGCTGTGTAATATGTGTGTTGTTATGCCCCACCTTCCCATCATTCCTTCGCTTTGCACCCAGAATCATGCAAATATTCAAGGACTGTTATTTGACAGCGTTTTCTAACACGCGCTCGTCGTTATCGTTCACTTCTATGATGCATTTAATTCTTATGTGATGATTTTGTTCCTTTTAATGACTAGAGTGGTTTTGTGCACAACAAACTAGCTGCCTGCTAGTTATTAGCATCATAGCAAATGTAGGGTGTTTAACAATGTTAGGATCTCTCAACGAGTCAGATTCACGTTTGGATTCATGAGAAATTATTTTAAACCCGCTTACAGCAGATAACTTGGGATGTTCTGCGTGTAAAAATGAATTTGCCTTTTTGTTGTCGATTAATTTAGCTGTTAGCTCTAACGTTACACAGGCCGATCATACCCGCTGCTTAGCAACAGCGTTGACCCCACCTATCAAAGACATCAGCACCCAGTGACCTTTACAATAAAGGTTAATATTACAAGAGAACCCATAGCTCACGTCAAAATACCTTAATTTTGTCTTTCTTTATTTATGGGTTCTTTTCTTTCTGTGACTTTTAGAAAATAAGCTCTTATAAAACTATTAACAGTTTCACTAGTTTGTTTGTCAACTAACTTAGTGGACGTACACCGGCCACTTTATTAGGTACACCTTGCTAGTACCGAGTTGGAGCCCCTTTTGTCTTGTTTGTGGCAACAAGGTGCTGGAAACATTCCTCAGAGATTTTGGTCCATATTGGTCATTTGGCACTAAAGGGCCCAATGTGTGCAAAGTAAATATCCCCCACCATTACATCACCAGCAGCCTGAACCGTTGATACAAGGAAGGATGGATCCATTCTTTTATGTTGTTTATGCCAAATTCTGATAGTGGTGTAACGTATCATTGGATTATATTGGTTTTTGTGTCACGGATCGGATATTTTTTCGGATAAACAACAAACAAAAAAATGGTGGGGTTAATGTAATTTTGCTTTTCATTTATTGCCTAAAGTCCACTTTATGTACTTCAGTACCACAGCAAAAATCTATCTTTTAATAATTAAACGTTTTTAAAGACTAGTGAACAGTCAGTAATAAAATAAGAACAAATACACAAATTACAAGCATTGATAAATACAATATAACAAAGTTGCAAATAAAGTAAGTACTAACAGTAGGATTCAGTTACAGAAATGTGTTCATTAAATGTAAAATAACACTATAGTGTTAATTGTATAAATTCAATATAGATTAATCTTTGTTAAAGCAACAACTTTTTGTTGTTTGATTAACATTAATAGACAACAGCAGATATTTATGGCTGCTGTCGCTTTGAGACCTAATGAATGGATCCGATTTCTTTCTCACCAAACGTTCACTTAAGACATAACCGACTGTAGCCGCTTTTCCATATCTCTTCAAATTGCGCAAATTGAAATTGCAAATTGAAAATACGCCCAATGGAAACACGTCAGTTTTGCAAAAACTCCCATTTATCACAAAAAAGTTTTTACGCTTACATGAGGTGGTTTTTCAGGCAATTCGAAAAAAAAAATTTTTTTTTGAAAAACTGCAATGGAAACAGTTTTTGCGCATTTACAATCACCTGACATAGATGACGCGGTAGGTTTGGACAGAATACGAGACAGAGTTCTTTATTAAATTCATAAAAGACAAAGGAATTACAGGAATATTGGATTCTAAACCTAAAAAAATATGCCACAATGAAGAGCTTGAAGCTGATATGAGGGAGAAACACCCAGAAACACCTCATATGTGCCGCTCCAAATATAAGGGTCTTTCCTTGCCATGAATGCTTGGATAACACACACACACACTTTAAAAAAATCGCAAAAGTTTTGCGCAAATCTGTAATGGAAACGCACCTTGTGTTTATAAAAATACTTGCCGAGACATCATTTTTTGTGTAGGCCCCTATGTGTCTGTTCAAGCGCAAGGAGATGCGAAAGCGGATTAAATTCGATCTTTGTGCGCTGTCTGAAACGTGCAACTCTGTGTGTGTGTGTGTGTGTGTGTGTGCTTCAGATGTGTGCTGCTGTACATATAAAATATCCAGTGAGCGGCAGTTCTGTTGGAGAAAATGCCTTGTTGATGCCAGAGGTCAGAGGAGAATGGCCAGACTGGTTCAAGCTGATACTGATAGAAAGGCAATAGTAACTCAACCTCTCATTACAACTGAGGTCTGCAGAAGAGCCTCTCTGATCACACAACACGACGAAGCTTGAAGCAGAAGGTTTACAGTAGCAGAAGACACACAGGTGACACTCCTGTCAGCTAAGAACAACAGAACTCTTGTAACGACAACGAGAGATTTTTTTGAGTTACTATTGCCTTTCTATCAGCTCGAACCAGTCTGGCCATTCTCCTCTGACCTCATGGCATCAACAAGGCATTTTCTCCAACAGAACTGCCGCTCACTGGATATGTTTTCTATTTGGGACCATTCTCTGTAAACCTTAGAGATTGTTGTGCTTGAAAATCCCTGTAGATTAGCAGTTTCTCCAGCTTATGGAAGTAAAATAATGTCAAATGTTTTTGAAACAAAAAAGCCTGTTGAATTGCACTACTTGAATAAAATATGCATTGCATTAGTGTAGGGCTGCAACAACTAATCGATAATAATCGATTATGAAAATCGTTGTCAACGAATGTCATTATCGATTAGTTCGTCTGCTTACGTCACGGGGAGCGTTTACTGATGACGTCAATTTCATGACAACAGTCACACGCGAAATGGCAGAGAGCAGATTAATCGACGACCCCAAGCCGGGGCTGTTTACACCTGGCCACTTCATGCGTTTTCTCAGATCGGATATCCGATTTATCAAAACGATTCCATTTACACCTGGTCACATAAATGTGTTTTCGCTCTTCAATTCCCGCGCTATATGCATTTTATTGGTCATCAGCTAAAATCAAAATCAAAGACCGCAATAAGAGAGAGCGGCAACAGCACTGGTAAGATCATTTCGTTTCTTTACTTTTAATGATGATGATTGTGTGTTAAGCGTCTGTGATTACTTTCACTTTGATTTGCGATAGTTTGCTCGTTGGCTTGATGAATAGATGCTCAGCCGCTCATCTGCGGTAATGCGTGATGCAGTAGCGCCGTCATATCTGGCTATAACATTACATATTAATTTTTAGCATTTTTGGGAGGAGTAAAATTTACATATGTGGTTTCAACAACCAGATGCATTTACACTTGTCCAGTTTCGTCTGGAATGAGTCTCAGACCTCCTCCTGAAGTGGTTTGAGCGATCGGATTCAAATCCGTCTCGAATGCGTTTCGAAGGGCATTTACACCAGGGGCCTGTTTCAGAAAGGAGGTTAAGTGAAAACTCTTGAGTATGTTAACCCTGAAATGAGGCAAACTCTGGGTTTTCCGTTTCAGAATGTGAGGTATGTCAAACTCGAGAAAGCAGAGTTAGTCAAGCCCATTTCTGAAAGAGGGGTAACTTATACTCAGAGTCAGTTACCATGGTAACTTACTCTGTGAACCTAACCTGGTCGGGAGCAGGTTTTCTTATATAAACCCAGAGTTTTTCTTTTAGTAAATGCATTTTGATTTAATAATCTTTAGATATTTTGACTGGAAACAAGACAAAAATGCTAAGTAAGAAAAGGATTTTTTGCAGTACATTCATTAATTGCACATTTTTCTATATAACATCGGAGAGAGCACATTAGTAAAGCTGCTGTATCAAAGTATTAATGAATTTGAAATTTTTGGAAGCGAATTTGTAAAGCGAAATACAATGGACCGAAAATTGCCTGTTGAAATTATAGATTGTATTTTTAAACCGTTGAATATTTTGGAAGTGAATTATGAAAGGTGAATATGGATTATTGCATTTTTAATAATGAAAATGTGTTTGAAATGTTTTGAATGTAATATTTACAGCTGAAATATTCAACCATGTCATTTCAGCCAATAAAAATACAGGTCCCAAAAATACAATGCATTAAAATGCAAGCATGGTTAATGCAATGGTTAATTTTCTTTCACATTTTTCTATATAACATCAGAGAGAGCACATTAGTAAAGCTGCTGTATCAGAGCGGGAAGGAAAATGTGCCTCGCTCTCACACTCTTTCTGGGAGTTTTTGTGTTGTTTCCTGGACACAAACTCATGAGATCCATCAAAGAGGAGTTTCACAGGATTGCAGGACAGTGGTGGAGAAATCGGTTTAAATGAGGCTAATCTGATACAGTTAAGTCCATATATATTTGGACACAGGCACAATTTTTCTTTTTTTCAGGTATTTACCAACACATATTCAAGCTATAGTTATTTAATGGATATGGGCTGAAAGTGCACACTCTCACTCTTAAATTGAGGGTATTTACATCCAAATTGGAGGAAGGGTTTAGGAATTACAGCTCTTGAGAGAGCCACCCCCCCCCCCCCCTTTTAAGGGACCAAAAGTAATTGGACAATTGAATCAAAAGCGATTTCATGGACAGGTGTGGGCTATTCCTTCGTTATTTCTTCATCAATTAAACAGGTAAAAGGTCTGGAGTTGATTCTAAGTGTGGTATTTGCATTTGGAGTATATTGCTGTGAACATACATCATGCGTTCAAAGGAACTCTCCATGCAAGTAAAACAGGCCATCATTAGGCTTCAAAAACAAAATAAATCCATCCGAGAGATAGCAGGAATATTAGGAGTGGCCAAATCAACAGTTTGGTACATTCTGAGAAAAAAAGAATCCACTGGTGAGCTCAGCAACATAAAAAGTCCTGGACGTCCACGGAAAACAACAGTGGTTGATGATCGCAGGATCCTCTCCATGGTAAAGAAAAACCCATTCACAACATATAGCCAAGTGAAGGACACTCTCCAGGAGGTAGGCGTGTCATTGTCAAAGTCTACAATCAAGAGAAGACTTCACGAGAGCAAATACAGAGGGTTCACCACAAGGTGCAAACCATTAATAAGCATCAAGAATAGAAAGGCCAGATTAGACTTTGCCAAAAAGCATCTAAAAAAGCCTGATCAGTTCTGGAAAAGCATTCTTTGGACGGATGAAACTAAGATCAACCTGTACCAAAATGACGGGAAGAAAAAAGTATGGAGAAAGCTTGGAACAGCTCATGATCCAAAGAATACAACATCTTCTGTAAAACATGGTGGAGGCAGTGTGATGGCATGGGCATGCATGGCTTCCAGTGGCACTGGATCACTGGTGTTTATTGATGATGTGACAGAAGACAGAAGCAGCCGGATGAATTCTGAAGTGTATAGGAATATACTGTCCGCCCAGATTAAGCCAAATGCAGCAAAGTTGGTTGGACGGCGCTTCACGGTACAGATGGACAATGATCCAAAACACACTGCAAAAGCAACCCAGGAGTTTTTTAAGGAAAAGAAGTGGAATATTCTGCAATGGCCGAGTCAATCACCTGATCTCAACCCGATTGAGCATGCATTTCACTTGCTGAAGGTAAAACTAAAGGCAGAAAGACCTACAAACAAACAACAGCTGAAGACAGCTGCAGTTAAGGCCTGGCAAAGCATCACAAAGCAGGAAACCCAGTCTTTGGTGATGTCTATGAATTCCAGACTTCAAGCAGTCATTGCCTGCAAAGGATTCTCAACAAAATATTAAAAATGAACATTTTATTTATGATTATATTAATTTGTCCAATTACATTTGAGCCCCTGAAAATGGGGGTACTGTGTATAAAAATGGTTGCAGTTCCTAAAATGTTTACTTGATATTTTTGTTCAACCCCTTGAATTAAAGCTGAAAGTCTGCACTTCAAATTCATCTTGATTGTTTCATTTTAATTTTATTCTGGTGGCATACAGAACCAAAAGTATGAAAATTGTGCTTGTGTCCAAATATATATGGACCTAACTGTAGATTTGATAACATCTTGCTGTGACCTCTGAAAGTAACCTAATAATTCGATTTTCCTTTAGGATTTCCGATGTGGTTGGATGCATTGATTACATTCATATTCCCATCATCGCTCCTGCCGAAAATGAAACAGAATGGAAGGATAGTTTGAGATATATGCCGTAACCACCACCACAGCTGTTAAATGCACACAAATTATTCAGAATTTATTTGGTCATCTTTATTTCCTACAAATACAAAAGCAACAGTTATTCTTTTTCCTGTTGGATTTTAATATTCTTCCAGTATTGTGTATCTCCTCTTCATCTATCAGTGATGGTGCAGGTCCAGCCTATGCCTTCTTGCTGTTGGCCCAAAAGAGGTCAAACGTTAATTTCATTAGCCTAATTAAAAAAAAAAATTTTAACCTTTTATGCTTAAAGATTTAACTGATTGAATTATGAATTTATTGTACATTTTTTATGAATTTATTGTTCATTTTTAGTTGCTGCTACATTCTTTTTTTTTTCTTTTTTTTGTCTGTGGGATACCATGAAAATGAGTATTAGTTCAATAACTTATCTTTCTGTCAGTTTTCACCTGATAATATAACAGTGATTAAGCATTATACTTGTGTATTAACTCGGAACATGTGGACGTCTTTTAGTCGTGCTGTTGCCATGGTGAATCGTAATTTCCATTGATCATGGCTTTTCACAGTCATGGTGCACACGCTTAACTCAGAGTCAACCTACTCAGAGTTGATTGAACTAGCTCAATTCAGCTGTTCTGAAACCGAAAACTCAGAGTTTCCCATCTCAGGGTAAGTCAACTCAGAGTTCAAGTTTTAATTCAGAGTTGGTTGAACCTCCTTATTGAAATAGGGCCCAGGTCTTTTCACGATCAGATGGCTATCCGATCTGAGAAAACAATGCTACTGTGTAAACCGCTTTGTTTACTAACTTCGGGACAGTCACACTAGATCTATTTTGTCTCGAGCATCAGGTTGCGCAATCAGTTCGCTCGCAACACAAGTGATGGATTAAAATAGCGCTACCGCAGAAATAGGTTAAATTAAAATGGTGTTTACAAAGTGAAGCACTAAATATAAAGGCAGTTAATAACAGCAGCAGTAAAAGTTTGTTTTTTAGTCACTGTAGTCAGTGGTTTTCACTTTTCAGCGAATGCTTGTGCACTAATGCAGTGGTTCCCAACCTTTTTTTGTCTGAGACCCCCTTTTTCACATTTAATGATATTATCGCTCTTGTAAGCTTGCAGCAAGGATGACAAAATATGTTGTTTTCAAACAAACGGTATGTTTACTATAACCAGATATGTTTATGCACAAATAGCCTATAATATTGAAAATACAATAACAAAAACATCAGTAGGCCCTTTGTAATTTAAAAACGTAAGCCTAGGAGAAGCCTATATATTGGCCCTATTTGAAATGCAAAAACAAATATTCACACTGGTGTGTAGCTAAAAAAAATAAAGAATATAGGCTATTACTAAATGACTGCTGTCTGGGGCCTCAAAACTTGCAAGTTATTTGTGAGGCTTTATCAATGTGAGGCTTTATTTTTTACGTTTTTGGCGCTTTAGCGAGCGATAATAAACTTGCAGAATAATAAACAGAATAATGCGTCTTTCGGAAGAACATTGTAGCCGGAACTACTTCTCTCTGTGTACGTCTATGACGAGTCACGCAGGTACTGGGCTACTCCGCAGCGATCCGAACCAGTGTAAAATAGTCCCAATGTAAACACTTATTATAGGTGTACCATAGTGGTTCAGGATAAGACAAAAGCACGGATTGATGGATTCATGATGAACTCACTCATTATATAAATTTTGAACAGAAAAAAGTTAAGGACTTTTATTTAATGCTCATTGCTCAAAACTTTTCAAAATATGACGCGACCCCCCACAGAGCTCGCTGAGGCCCCCTTGTGGGCCGCGACCCCCCTGTTGGGAACCGATGCACTAATGCATCATTTTTCCTGTTCTTTTAATCAAGCCTGTTAGCTTGCTGCGGACCTCCATTCCGTTCTCTTTTTATAGCATTTGTCTACTATTAAGTTTTAATTGTTTTTCAAACGCGAACTACTGCGGCTCTACTACATGCACACGCTTGTTTTCAGTCTTTTTAATTTAATTTATCAATATATTAAGGTTTAAAATGTCAAAAATAAAGATTATATTAGTAAAACTCAATGTGTGGCTTTTAGGGCTGTCACTTTTGAGGAAAAATCTAATTCGAACAGATATCAAATATCAAGCAATGTATTCGAATATATTCGAATATCTACGAGCCCCGCCCCCCCACCAAAAAAACAAAAAAAAAACACCGTAACGGAGATCACACATTTATTAACAGTCTGACAGTCATAAACAGGACTCAAGCCTGTCTGAAAAATAATGTTTGACTTAATGTTTTAAACAGCAGGTTATCAACTTAATCTATATGAAGTGCCACTATGCATAGGCAATCACAAAATTAGGCTACATGGAAAAAAACAGAAGCGGAACAGCACGGCACAAACAATAACGTGACAACTTAAACAGCAGCAGGAGTAAGGCCTATAGCCTAGCCTAATTCATTTCTTAATATTGTTTGCTAAAAACACAAATTGATCAAGTGCGGCTCTCTTTTTATTGACGATGTTCCCCGCGGTGGAGAACGCGTGCTCGGAGCGCGCACACGTGCCTAGCACACACAGGTATTTGCGCGTCAATGTTGAGAGAAGTGGTATCTACGGTGTAGAACCCAAAATATTTCCAGACACTACTTTTTAGATGAGTTGGGGTCGTAATCGTCCTCTCAGGCTGGCCGTTCTGTGTGTTATCTTCCATTTTCAAAACAGGGTGGCTATTAGCTATTATTCGCTTGATTTGGTCATGAGCTTACGCTACAATACGTTTAGAGTCCCCGCTACTGGATGAGATAGCAAACAATAAAATAAAAAACAAACTGTCTAATCATAGACTGTAAAAAATGCGCAAAACATGGCACTTTAAAAACCGGTTAGTTTATTTATAGTTCGATTACGGATATTTCACGTCATGTTCGAATGCATATTCGAATATCGAATAAAAAGTGACAGCCCTAGTGGCTTTTGCACTTTTTAAAGTAGGCTACAGTTTTACACATAAATACCCTGATTAAGGGTTTTATTAAGTTATAATAAACAAAAAATCAAGTTTCATTTTTTAAAAACTTTTTATCCGATTAATCGAAAAAATAATCGTCCGATTAATCGATTATCAAAATAATCGTTAGTTGCAGCCCTACATTAGTGATATTCTGGCATAAAGTTGGCTTGATGTTGGACATTCACACATTTATGGACCGTATCTAAAGTTAAATACGACAATGGTATACACTTTTCTAATTTCAATAGCAAACTTCAATTTATTTAAATAAATATCAGAAATATAAAAGTTCTGCTGTGCATCATGCCTGACACCAACATGAACACTTTACAGTTGATTTTATGACTGTAAGTTATTCTCTCCAAATGCTATTGAAGTTAGAAACGTGTACCAATGTCGTATGTAACCTTAGAGAAGGTCCCTAAATGTGCGAATGTCCAACGTCAAGCCAACTTTATGCTAGTATATCACTGGGAAACGCTTAGCGTGAGTTTGTATTCTGAGTCCATCTGCTTGCCTGTAGCCATATAGTACAGCCTTCTCAATAAGGTGCGAGTTTGGTCTTTTAGATCACTGTATTAGTCCATTAAGCTACGTTAAGTGATTTATATGTCCAGCAATCCTGAAGTATTGAGGGAAACCCTAAACTGCTGCACATCGCCGCTATATAAAGTTAAGGCAATTAAACAACCAAGAGAAATATATGTCTATACCTCAAATGTAACATTTGATCTGTACATCAGCATCGGGGGAATAACATTATAATCTTGTTCACGGTAGAGAAAGATGCATGTAGGCTACACAGGGAAAGTAACTGTGAAGACACTGAATTAAACATAAAAACAGCCCTCATAATAATCACAAATACACTTAGGGCCTACATTTCTGTAAATCAGTTTTATGAATGAATGGCTTGCTCTAACTGTTGCTCTGGTCTTCGTCAACAACACGCGTTTGCACCCCCTGCTGGTGAGGTCGACTAACAGCAGACGGAGATTATGCTCGGTAATCTACTGCTTTTCCTAGAGTTCCTGAATGTCAATGTTGAATTTACTGTCGAATTTGAACAACTGAATTTGTGGAAGCGAATTTGTAAAGCGAAATAAAATGGACTGAAAATTGCCTGTTGAAATAGATTGTATTTTTAAACCGTTGAATATTTTGGAAGTGAATTATGAAAGGTGAATATGGATTATTGCATTTTTAATAATGAAAATGTGTTTGAAATGTTTTGAATTTAATATTTACAGCTTAAATATTCAACCATGTAATTTCAGCCAATAAAAATGCAAGTCCTAAAAATACAATGCATTAAAATGCAAGCATGGTTAATGCAATGGTTAATTTTTTTTTCAAGTAGTGCAATTCAACAGGCTTAAATCATCTTTCTTCCCCAGTCTTAACCATCTCTACATGCCTAAATACATTATGTTGCTGCCATGTGATTTGCTGATTAGATATTTGTGTAAACAAGCAGGTAGAAAGGTGTACCTAATAAAGTGTCCGGTGAGTGTGCATGCAGCATTGAAGATTGATATATTTTCAGATCATTAGCTAGTGATTCATTCAAAATTGAAGCATACACGCCATGTTGTAATTACAGTAATTACCAGATTTCAACTTGTAAAAAGCATTCACGTCCTCGTAGAGCTCGTAATTGCAGCTTGTAAGATGGGAGTTTTCTGAGAGCTCCTACTTGTACCACGTGACTGCTGCAGATTTATTTAGGTGTTGAAACGCATAATTCCCAGTCTGAGGATGTGAACAGCTCTGTGTAGTACGTCTCGTGTTGTCATCCCAAGCCTACGGTACTTGCCACATGGCGTTTTATGTATTAGTCACAAAAGCGGAATGCCTAAAACAGCCTTAGCTGTTTTTCTAAATTCGCTATAAACCATGGTTTCAAGGGGCTTATTTCTTTTATAAAAAGGTTTTATAAAAAGCGTAATTTACAAACTGCTTCGAACGTGGCTCAACCAATCAGAATCAGGACCGGAACTATCTGTTTTATAAACATCAATTTACACTATTAGTTAAAACTAGATATTAATATGGAATTAATCCAAGATTGACACTTTTAATTAGGCTAATAAGAGTTGTTATATGACTTAATCTATTAATAAGATAAACTCGTTATTAGTTGCCGATGTGGCAATCATTAAGGGAATGGTTTAGTTCTTCATTAGTTTTAGAATTAGTCTTCCAGGTTTTAACGTTATCCCTGCAGCATTCAATAAACTTACTTCAATTTCTTAATTTTACTTAACTGATTCTGTTTTTAAACCTTATTAAGGACAAAATTGTTAGAAATGATGCCTCAACTAAGGGGCAGTCATATGCTGCGTTCACACCATGTCTTGATTACCGTAATTACGAGATGGCAACCCGTGAGCTGTTAAAATGAATCTGCTATGGTCAGGTGGTACTGCGGTCACATGGTACAAATTCAGAGTTTATAAATTGAAATTAGGCCGTGTGTCCACCAAAGCGTTTTTAGCCAGCTGAAAACGCTAGACGCTCTGCTGAAAACGCCTAGCTGTGGGCGCTTGAGAGCGTTTTGGCAGCGCTGCGTTTTTTCAGTTGAGACGATTCGTTGCTATGATACAGAATATCCGCAGCACAGTTTACTTGTAACTGATTTCGTAGATAATTTGTTTCATACTAAAAAGTTATTTTTCATCCATTTTGTTCAGTTAGCTCTGCTGGTTGACGTCGTTGTTCAGAAAGAACGTTGTGACTATGGTTGTGACAGTTGGTCGTGTGGTATTTGTCCCGCCCCTCCTCAACTGTGATTGGACGGCTGTGTAAAAAGTGACAGTTATGAGCTTTGCGTTTTACCCAAAGTTGAACATTTTTCAACTCTCTGCGAGCAGTAAAAAACGCCGAACGCTCACCGCTTGAGCGTTAAATACACACTCAGCGCCTCGTTACGCTCATAGCGTTCAAAAAACGCGGCGCTCCCATTGAAAACAATTGGAATTATACGCCAGCTGTGTGAAAAAACGCTTTGGTGGACACACGGCCTTAGGAGTTCTACGAAGACATTAACACTTTTTACAAGTCAGAATCTCGTATTTACGGTAATTCCGACAAGGTGTGAATGCACCTATAAATTGTCTGTTTATTTTATTTATAGTTTATATTTTACAAAATCGATTACAATTACAATTTAAAAAAATATATTTTTATGTATTTTTCACATATTTATGGCCGACTTCCATTGTGCTGAAAACAGTCCCGCCCTAATGTTTTTAAACTGGTTTGTATTTGTACAGAGTAATAAGCTGGATAAAACAGAGAAGATGGAGGTGAGTGATAACGTGAAGGTGGTGGTGAGATGTCGACCCCTCAACGAGAAGGAGAAGATGATGGCACACAAGCAGGCCGTCACTGTGGACGAGATCCGAGGAACCATTACTGTGAACAAACTTGATATAACTAGTGAGCCGCCAAAGACGTTCACCTTCGACACAGTGTTCGGACAAGATAGCAAACAGCTGGATGTGTATAATTTAACAGCTCGACCCATCATTGACTCAGTATTAGAGGGTTACAATGGTAAGTAAAAGACAATATAAATGTTTATTGCATAGATTGCCAAGTTTTGATCTATTTGTATGATTTTGCAAAGTATGAAATGATGATTCATTTCTTTTTTCAGGAACCATATTTGCATACGGTCAGACAGGCACAGGGAAAACGTTCACCATGGAGGGTGTCAGGGCAGTGCCTGAACTCAGAGGCATCATTCCAAATTCATTTGCTCATGTATTTGGCCACATTGCAAAAGCAGAAGGAGACACCAGGTGAGACGGGGATTGTTTTTGAGTGCTGTGGTTTAATGTTTATTCAATGTGTTGAATTAATTCTCATGATTCCTTATGATCCATCTTCTCAACGTTATCAGAGATGTGACCAGTATTCAGATAAACTCTGCTGACATGTGTTATCTGACCACAGGTTTCTGGTAAGAGTTTCGTATTTAGAAATATACAATGAGGAGGTGCGAGACCTGTTGGGAAAGGACCAGATGCAGAGGCTGGAGGTGAGAAACCCTACATTCGCGTGAAATTTGAATTCTACAGAATTCTACAGAAAACAGCACGAATTTCCACTGAATTTAAACACATCAAACAGAAGTTGATAATTCAAACTAATTTGATAATTACACACTCTTTGCAGGTTTTTTATTAAATATTTCTCTATATTGGATTTAATTTGATGATGTTTTCAGCTTTCAGCTTTTCAATGGTTTCAGCATTTTTCTCCACAATTAGTGTCAACAAACACTGGCTTATATAAATAACAACATACACTGCCATTCATAAGTTTAGGGTCAGTAAGATTTGTCAAGGTTTTTGAAATGTCTTATTTTAAATTTTAAGTTCACCAAGGCTGCATTTATTTGATTAACAATACAGTAAAACAGCAATTCTGCCATTACTCCAGTCTTCACACATGATCCTTCAGAAATGATTCTAATATGCAGATTTGCTGCTCAAGAAACTTTTCTTATTATCAATGTTGAAAACAATTTGGCTGCTTCATACATATTTTTGTGGAAATCATGTCACATATCCCTAACATTTTTTGATAAATGGAAAGTTCAAAAGACAGCATTTATTTAAAAATATTTTTTTTGTAACATTATAAATGTCTACTGTCACTTTTGATAAATTTAATGCATTCTTGATGAATAAATATATTAATTTCTTTCAGAGAAAAAAAACTGACTGACCCTAAACTTTTTGAATGGTAGTGTAACCTTATGAATGTACAACTTCATTGTTTGAGGAAGTCTGACAGCTATAATTGAAATGAGGCAATTTGTTGTGCAACTTAAATTCAGAATTGTAAAGGCCACAAATGCAAATAATGAATGCTAATGTTATAATACAGGTCAAGGAGAGACCTGATGTAGGAGTTTATATCAAGGATCTTTCTGGATATGTGGTAAACAATGCTGACGATATGGACCGGATTATGACCCTTGGACACAAAAACCGTGAGTATATATTCATTATTTTATTTAATAAATTAAACATACTAGTTTATTTTCAGAATGCAGAGTAATATTTAGAGTTGGATAATTAAAGTCTTTAAAATAGACCTTAAATGTGGGTATTGAATATGTAATGTTTATGTGGGTATGTTTTGCCATGAGCATGGATGACTGCTTTATTTCTTTATTGGTTGCAAAAATCTAAAATGAATTTTAATGAGTAATTATAATCAGTGTTGGGGGTAACGCATTACAAGCAATGTGAGTTACGTAATCAGATTACGTACAGTTGTAATCAAAATGATTCAACTCCCATTTCAATTTTTTTTGAAAATTTACAGACTTTCAGCTGTTTACAATGAACAAATCAAACAAAAGTAATTGAAACAGCTCAAACCAATAAATATTTCAAGTGATTTCCCCAAATTCAACTGAAAATGCAACTTTTAATGACTTCTGCAGTCTGAAACACCTTATTTGCAATGGTGGTTGAATAATTTCAAAATATGCAAACTCAGAAAATTACGCAAACCTGCAATAATTAAATGTTAAATAATACAAATATACTTTATGTATTTAATCTCACTTTATTAACCAATGACTTTGCTGCTGATCTTCAATAAACCAATTCAACCATACTAAAAAAGCAAAAATTACTTTAGATAAACATTCTTTTTTTTTCTTTTTTTAAGTAAGAGTGTTGAACTTTCTTCTTCTGCGTCCTATTCTTCTGCGATTCAGAATTGCAGCACAGCTGTTAGGTTTGTTTGAGCTACATCCTTTACTCTACAGGCGGGAATTTGCATTTCCTTCAGCCTGTGGCTTCACTTTTGGTGGCAAAAATTAAACTTTTTTTTTTGTGTTGCGTTTTGTTATTACAAACAAGCATGCCCAGCCCAGGTGAGAAAAAGTAACGCAAAGGTAATGTTCCATAAAAAAGTAACACAGTGACACAATTAGTTACTTTCTTGGGAGTAACGCAATATTGTAACGCATTACTTTTAAAAGTAACTTTCCCCAACTGATTATAATAGTAATATAGAAAAATGTGTTGAGTCCAAAGTGAGAATATTAGAGCGAGGGTCAACTTTACTCGGCATTGGGTTCGGTGCTTTCTAGACAGGAAGCCCAAAGATAGCCAAAATTTGTGTTGTTTGTCTTTGTCCAGGTTCTGTAGGTGCGACTAATATGAACGAGCACAGTTCTCGCTCTCATGCCATCTTCACCATAACTATTGAGTGCAGTGAGAAAGGAGTAGATGGAAATCAACATGTGCGCATGGGCAAGCTACACCTGGTCGACCTTGCGGTAAGCGACCCTCATCATGTGGATAAACTTTAGTGTTTTGGTTTCCTTTCCGTTACTGAATTGTTTTATTGCTCAGGGATCTGAAAGACAAGGAAAAACAGGTGCCACAGGTCAACGTCTTAAAGAAGCCACAAAAATCAACCTGTCCCTGTCCACGCTGGGAAATGTTATCTCTGCACTAGTGGATGGGAAAAGCACCCACGTGCCCTACAGGAACTCAAAACTCACCCGACTGTTACAGGACTCTCTAGGAGGAAACTCTAAAACCATGATGGTACGATAGTCGATGTGCACACAGTTATGAGCTTTTTTTTTTTGCGATTTCAGTCAAAGTACTGCAGACAGTATAATTCTGTTTTGATGATCTGTTACTTTGCAGTGTGCAAACATCGGCCCAGCAGATTACAACTACGATGAGACCATCAGTACTCTCCGTTATGCTAACCGTGCCAAAAATATCAAGAATAAGGCCAGAATTAATGAGGACCCCAAGGATGCACTGTTGCGCCAATTTCAGAAGGAAATTGAAGAGCTCAAGAAAAAACTGGAAGAAGGTACCACACATCAGTTTCATCTATGTAATGTTTTTATGTCAGGGTTGGTCTTCATTTCCTCTGGTGTAAACCCTCATAAGCTACAAAGTTGTCTTCATAGGGAACTACCTTCTAAAGGTCACAAGTGAGGTGCATAAGACTCCCAATTAACACTCACAGTTGATTCTAACAGAGTTAGTATTTAACAGTAATATTGTGAAATATTATTTCAGTTTAAAATAACTTGTTCTATTTGAATATATTTAAAAATGTAATTTATTCCTGTGATGGCAAAGCTAAATTTTCAGCATCATTAGTCCAGTCTTCAGTGTCACGTGATCCTTCAGAAATCATTCTAATATGCTGATTTGCTGCTCAAAAAACATTTAATATTATTATCAATATTATAAAAAGTTGTACTGCTTAGACATTTTTTGTAACATGTCTTTGCCGTCACTTTTGATCAATTTAATGCATCCTTGTTAATTTCTTGCAAAGAAAAAACTTTGAAAGGTTGTGTATTTTTTCTGTACTATTTTCACAAAATTTATATAAAGAAGAGTAATACTTTCATGAAACATTATTTTGCTTTAGAATTTTGAAAGGCGGCATAATTTTTTGCTTTCTTTGACTGAATTGTAGGAGTCATAGATGCACTTATCAAACTCAGAGTCCCTTTAGGGTTTGGTACAGTATTTATACATGTTCAGTGCTGAGAAATGCAATCTTACTACTGTTCAGGCGAGGAGATCTCTGGCTCTGACGGCAGTGGATCAGATGACATGGATGAAGGTGAAGATGAAGTTGGTGAGGGAGGAGAGAGACGCAGGAAACGAAGAGGTATGAAGTTCCCCTTTTTCTTTTCCACTTAATGACTGGACAACGTTAGTCAGAGAGGTCTCTTAGAATGATGATGCAGTCTGTGGTTTTGACTTTTTACCACAAGTATTGCCTTACAAAATCATCTTCATATTCTGCTGATGACATGTCAGGGTCGTCGTGTGTTATTTTTGTCTTTGACCTCATTAGATAATGTTGCTTTATTGCAAAACATAAAGAGGTTAAACTTTCATTGAAGTTTATTTATAAAAACTTTTATGTCTATAAACCTTCTGATGCACTGCACATACCCTGGCGTCATCTAGGTTGAAATTTCTGGATATTACAACATATCAGTGAAGGAATAGACAATGTGGCTTTGGTTTACTTGTCTAGACCATCAGATCAAGCATCATTGTGCGTCATGAGCGCAAACAGTTAATGCCTGGCAATGACTCTACACTCTGATTGTGCCCACATGCAGCCCAACAGTGAAAATCTGGGTTGAAAAATAAACTTGTAACACACAATTTCAGGATGGCTTAGTATTTGGTCTGCTTTAATGACAGCAGCACTCCAGCTGCACAGGGTAAACCTGATGATCATGTTCTCCAGCATGATTTGACAATTATCCAAAGAGCATCTTAGCTTGCCTTGTGGCATTTTGAGGAGAGATGGATGGAGCAGCACATTTGAAAACGCGAGTTATTCCCACTTTTTGTGCTCCCTTAATCACTTTTCCCAAATACACACTATGCTGATTTGCAGCTCAATAAACATTTCTTCTTATTATCATTGTTGAAAACAGCTGCTTAATATTTTTGTGGAAACATGACACATTTTTTCAGGAATCTTTGATTGATACAAATCTTTCGTAAAATTATACATGTCTTTACTGTCACTTTTGATCGATTTAATGTGTGTGATAGACAGAGGCGGACAGAGTACACAGCTTGGTTACTTGAGTAAAAGTACAGATACCCCTTGCTAAATTTTACTCAAGTACAAGTAAAAGTACTACAGTCAGATGTCTACTTAAGTAAAAGTACTGAAGTACTTGTTTTTAAAAGTACTTGAGTATCAAGAGTACAAGAGTAAATTTTCTAAATATTGCATTACTACTGCCACAGTGTCAAGTCAAGTCATCTTCATTTATATAGCGCTTTTAACAATGTAGATTGTTTCAAAGCGGCTTTTCAGAGATAAACATATAATTTAAGGTAACAGAGATTGGTTTGGTTTTATAGCGGTTCTTGAATAATGTTATTTTCCAGCTAAAGTTAGTTTTGATTGATTCACTTCCGTCGAAATGATCATTTGTTATTAAATTAGGGGCCGCTAAGACGACACCGTTCTCTCTAAACAGACTTTAAACTGAACCTGTGATTAACGCTGATGGCGTTCACATGCGCATTAAGAATTGATTCTATAGTTATGTGTGTTCGAATATATGTGTGCAGGTTTGTAATTCCCTACAAACCATGCCTAAACAAACTACTTGTCTTTGCCTATTAATTTGATACAGAATTTTATTTTATCACTTCGGGGTAGGTACGCGAACCGTGCTTACATTTATGTACAGAAACGTCCTACATGGAGTTATGAAAAATGTTAATGTTAATACCTTTGATAATCTAAAAGGAATTGAAAGTTAATTCAAGTAATTTTCATCTTTTTACCATGTTGCTTTATTTAACATTTCTCACTTGCCCACAAGGCAATGCACAATGGCAACGCTCTGACAAACCTCTGCTAGAGTTTTAATGGATTTTTTGCACCCACATTTGAACCCACATAAATCTGACCATGGAGTTTACTTTGTCGTCAGTTCAGAGCTGAAGGTGATTTGCTGATAAGCTGTCCCAATCAGTGGCGCCTGCACAATCCAATCACGTTTGAGAGGGAAACAACTAATTGAGGGTTTCCGAGATTTTTTTTCTTCCTTTTTTTTATTTTTTTTTTAGAAGTAACGGGTACTCACGGTTATGGATAGAAATGTAGTGGAGTAAAGAGTACAATATTTGCCTCTCAAATGTACTTGAGTAAAGTCATGAGTAATCCCCAAAAATGGTACTCGAGTAAAGTACAGATCCCTCAAAATTGTACTCAAGTACTGTACTCAAGTAAATGTACTCCGTTACTGTCCGGCTCTGGTGATAGATACCTGAGCCGTCACAAGGAGAATTACACCAGGCATCCGTTTACATTTACATTTACATTTAGTCATTTAGCAGACGCTTTTATCCAAAGCGACTTACATCTGAGGACTAAAGCAAGCGAGTCATCGTGAAGAGGGAAGAACGTGCAGGTTTGTAATTCCCTACAAACCATGCCTAAACAAACTAGGGGATTAAAGCAAGCAAGGGGACGTTTAAAGGTCATTCCAAAAGAAGTTTAATACTTTAAAGGCAAGGAAGTGCAAAAGGTCCATACAAAAGTGGATAAGAGCAAAAATAAAAACAAAGGTTACAAAAAACTGTCTAAACTAGCACTGTTGAGGTATTAAAACTAGCACCAACTTCTCTCACTAACTGTTGGAGACTGAAGTTTCTCATGCATTAACAACCTTTGCATTAAGCCACAAACCACTTTCTGTTCCCCCGCCTCACTTGAACACCCTTAAATGCACAATTTTACCCGCTGCTAATCATAAAATCTACCCAGCTTCTAATAACTTTTAATAAATGACATTAATTAAATTATTCACCAGTCAAGACTTTATTGTAGGTGCCATAAAACAGATGTGTAATAAATTGAATCAGTAGGTAGCAGCAGACTCAGTGACACAGCAGAAGCTGAATATAGGACACTATACTTCTACTGACAGGGACTCTATAAATGGTTCACAGGCACCACCTTTCTCGCTGAAACTCACATCTGATTACTTCATGCTTATCGTCTTCCTTTCTGGTGCACCTCAGTTTTTTTTTGCATCAGCCTAATGCTCGATCACTGCTGTGTCATTTCACTCCAACACAAATGAAGACTTGATTCCTCTTTAAAAGACATTTAAATGATAATATGATATGTGCTTGTGTTTTTTCTCTTATTGTGCAATGTGCTTGGGGGTCATAATCTCTTCACCAGGCCAACCTCCTGCCACCTCCAAACTCTAGAAATAGACTCTAGAACCCTCTAGAGCCCACAACAAAAACTTTCCAAAGCAGGGATGTGATTTTTCCGGATTAATCCGGAATTCCGGATTTTCCGACCTGAAAATGTTCCCTACGTGAATCATGCAGATCTGTAAAAAAAAAAGGGGGGAGGGGGGGAGGGGGTGGTGTCGGCTGCCGGAGTGAAAAGGAGAGGATATGAGGACATAAAAGGCTGACGTGCGTACAGATTGTTCCTTCCTTTCCAACTATCAACAAGGACGTATTTGCGTTCAGCTTGTCCACCTGCTCAATTTCGTACCTCAGCCGCTCTCGCGCTACAGTGGTACCGTTGTCAGTTGACAAGAACATCGCCGTTAGGCCACCAGTAGGGCTGGGCGATATATCGATATAGTTCAAATTTGCGCTATGATCCTTGCTCCAAGCAAGCTGCTGACTGCTTTTGTAGAAATATGTATATCGTGCATTCTATCAGTTGCAGTTCTGGCGCCTCCGTCTCAACAGCATTAGTGTACAACGTGACAAATACTCATATCAAATGTTAACGCAGAGGAACTGGACACATCAGTTCAGTGAGTTCACAAAAGTTAATTATTTGCATGTGCTTTAAAGCCTTGCCGGTTAAACATGTCATTCACTGCTGATGCGCTGTTCTAACATGCGCTTTACTGAGCGCGAACACCCGACGCGCACATGCACAAAAAAGCCTGTCTAACAGCGCCTGGTTACTGGACTAAGTTATCTTTCGAGTCTTATTTCGCTAATACTATCAAATACACACAAGGTTTACATAAGGAAAGTTGGTTATGTCTAAACTGAAAGCAAACCGAGAAAATTGAGAGAAATCTGCTTGTCAAATGCGCGTGTATATTAGACGCGTCGCGTACAGGTCTTAAAGAGACAGTAGCCCTAATAATAAACATGCAGCCGCTTGTCCTTAAAGGGATAGTTCACCCAAAAATAAAAATTCTGTCATTATTTATTCACTGTAATGTTGTTCCAAACCTGTATTAATTTATTTCTTTTGCTGAACACAAAAGAAGATATTTTGAAGAATGAGGGTAACCAGACAGTTGCTGGTCCCCATTGACTTCCATAGGGAAAAATATACAATGGAAATCACTGGGGTACATCAACTGTTTGGTTACCCTCATTCTTCAAAATAACTTCAACAGAAGAAAGAAACTTATTCAGGTTTAAATAAATATATATTTCGGTATATTTTCCTGCTTTTTTGTCCTTAGCCAATCACATGCCTGCAAAGTCTTCGAATTGAATTCAATCGTCATTAGTGGATGTCACTTTAATTTTTTTTCCATAGACACATTATGCAAAGTATTATCAGCTCATTGGTGCTTTGCTTTGGGATCTTATTTTTCTGCTCCTTTCTCAGTCACAAATGCTCTGAGATCATTCAAGCTTCTTGCTGACCATCAAAAATGTATGAAACCTACCAAATTGTGTTTGGTTTTAATTGAAAATAATTTAAAGTAGTGGTTGACCGATATATCGCCACGGCCGATATATCGGCCGATATTTGGCTTTTTTAAAATATCGGCATAGGCCGATAAGTTTTTCTGATTGGCCGATGTGTTGGAAGCACTGCAGACTTTTATTTTGACGGGCGGCACTGAGAACACCAGCACCTGAGAAGAGAACAGCAGCGCCTGATCACACAGCGCTCACTCACATTCTCCGTCTTCATTAGTTTACGATCTCTGTCAGTCAGATCTAATACTTTGTTAGACAGAACCGGTGGCTACAGAACTGGTCAAAGAAAGTAAATGGTATGCGAAAAAGTAATACGTTTGCTTTTATATTATTTGTAACCGAAAAGGCAAACAATCAGCCTAAAATACTTTCTCATTTACCGTCAACATTCAGCAAATGCGCATCTACATAATTTAAACAAATCTCTGAATATCTAATAAACATTTAATTTCACAAACCTTGTAGATTTAATCGAATCCAGCTGTGATATCTTGTGAAGTGTGCATTTGTAGCCTGCATAAACGTGTTCCTGCGAGTGACGGTCGGTCCGTGCGCAGTGAGTGAATGCGAACAGAAGATCAGCTTCACAGGAGACTCGATCGAAACACTTTAAATCCTTCATTTTAAAATATGCTGTGCTATATCCAGCGGCCCACTTTGTCATATTCATGTCGTTTTCACTGTGTGCTGTATGTAAAATTAGCGTTACCTTGTCAAAAGTCAAAGTAAAAAAAGTCTTTATTTGAAAAAATATGATTATCAGTGATTACTGATTAATTACCAGATTACTGAGTGCCCTGTTACAGTGTTTACATCCTTTTTATTCACATATTCATATATTTTTAAACAATTACTTTATTTGTGAAAAATTCTGTAATAGGATTGCAGATTCAAGAAGTTGCCATCTAAAGTATAGGGCCTAAGCATGTTTATTTTAAATATTTTTAAATATTTATTAAATTTATCAAATTTATTAAATATTGATTTATATAAATATAAAGTGTGTGTGTGTGTATATATATATATATATATATATATATATATATATATTAGTGCTGGGCAACGATTAAAAATTTAAATCGCGATTAATCGCATGATTTTCTTGCGATTAATCGCATTGTTATGCGCAAAATTGAATAATGACTTCTAAAGTAGTGTATTGCACACTTTTGATTTAAATGTACTGCTATATACACAAAAGTGCAATAACTTTAAACAAATAAGGTGCTTTTATACCAGCAGTATTCCCTTTACACAGTAATCTCAAATCTCAACTTAAACATTAATGTAATCAAATCAAATATTTAAACAAAGCTATTTGCCACTGCCAGGGCATTACCTTTTATCTAGTTTGTTAAAACGAGTCCAGTTTTCTTGTTTTTTTTCTGAACAGGTATTAACAGGTATCTTTTATCAGGGAGCAGCAGAAACAGTCTATGTAGTAGTCAGAGGTCATGATCACTACTACAGATATAAGTCGACCACCGTTACTTATAGTAGCTTAGGTTTGGTCATGCCATGGTTTCCCACGTAAGATTACATTAAACAGAGTAAAAAAACAATTTATACTCTATACTCACGCCGTGGCTGTGTAGCGCGCGTACACTTCGGCGTACCCTGACGTGCACTTGTCCAAAAATGTAACGTCAATTCTACGCGTACCGCAAGCGCTGTGATTGCTAGAACCGCTCACCGGGTTTCACATGCTCCCTGTGCATGTGTAATTGCGCGTCAACGCGGACAACGACGCAGAGATATAAATGAAAACCAACGCGTAGTCTATAGCGTATAGTCTTCGGCGTAAGTCCGACGCAGAAGTATAAATCAGCCAAGAGTGAGGTGAAGTGGTCGAGCACAAGGTGCAGCGACAAGCGGGTGCGTTCCTGTGAAACTGTTGCGGTCATGCAGGCGCCCGCGCCCGCTCGTTGCCGAAGTTGAATTGTCTATAACTTTTTATAAAGGACGCGCAGCACAAATCATTAGAAGAGAGACTGATCCTCGGCTCACTGTTAGTGAGTTTCCAGAATCTAAATAGTTATTATCTATAGGTTTTATATGTACTATCCATAGAGCGCCTGTCATTCACTCGCGGAGCGCAACCCTTTAACTGTTCACCAGAGAGAACCTGCCTCTCTCCACTGCTTGTTTGGGTGGGTTATTTGCTGGCTGACCAACATCCCACCCCTCCTGTGATCATGGTTTGACTGTAGGCCTATGTTTATTCAGAGCCAGTGAGCAACGTACTTTCAAAATAATAATAAAAAAACTGCGTTAACGTGCGATAAAAAAATTGTCGGCATTAATTAATAAATGCGTTAACGCGATAACGCGTTAACTTGCCCAGGCCTAATATATATATATATATATATATTAGGGGTGTAACGATACACGTATTCGTATTGAACCGTTCGGTACGAGGCTTTCGGTTCGGTTTTCGGTACGCATTTTTGAACCGAACGGTTCGTTGGATCATTTTTCCTGCCGACCAAAACTTCGTTATTTCAAATGTAGGCGCGTCGCGCGTGGCAAGCGCGCTCATAATGTGAGAGACGCTGGCGTGACCACAACATTGCCCAACATCAAATGGCAAATGTAATGTAAGCGGAACGAAACTGAGCTACTCGTTTATTGTGTGGTTGACGGACCGTTTATCAGTCTGGGCCAATGCAGCGCGAGCCGATATTATTCAAGCAGCAATGTTACTACACAGCGCTGAGACATCCAGTAAAGAAAGCATTTGACTTCGCCACTTAAATAATAACATCGCTGCGAGATCTAGTGAGAAACATTCGCATTTCTCCGTTATTAACGGATCAAACAGCGCTGACGTGGAAACCAGGAAGAAACATTGTGCCATGAATGAACTATCAGTGTCCACAGATCAGCAATATTCACCATGGATTTACTTTAGTAACACTACTAACTGTAACCATGGAAGTTTGGCAGGAATAGTAGGCTATAATGCTTTCAAGTAACATCACGTCGGTTTTACTTTGACATTATGAATACAATTGCTGCCCTCAAATGTTAATCTGAACTAAAATAAACCTACTACAATATTAAATTTAATTTTGTCCAAGGAGCTGTTTTGTTTTATATGCTCCTAAGAAAAGTCAAGTATAGCTCCATCATTGCTCAAAGTTAAAAAATATCATACTTTATGATGTTAGTTTTAAGAAAAATATAATAAAAAAAATTAAATCAAGGAAATTTCTCTGGCATTTCTTTCTTTTTGCTGTATCGGAAACGTACCGTACCGAACCGAACCGAACCGTGACACCAGTGTATCGTATTGAACCGAACCGTGAATTTTGTGAACCGTTACACCCCTAATATATATATATATATATATATATATATATATAAATAAATAAATAAATATCGGCTTTATATCGGCCATCGGCCACCCTGCTCTCTAAGATATCGGCATCGGCAATCAAAAAACCCATATCGGTCAACCACTAATTTAAAGTGGGATGTGTCTGAGAAAGGAAGGTGACTGAGATTGTTCAGATGACTTGAGATGGGTGATGCACAAATGCTAAGCACTATACTATGTTTTAATGTAGGGTTTCCCAAACTGGAGTTTGTGAGGAACTACAGCAGGTTTGTTAGTTGATTTTGAGAAAAGCTAAGAATTAATGAATCAAATAATAAAATGAAAATCAAGTTTTTAAGGTGTTTTTTATGTCTGTGGTGATTTTAATGTGCTTTAAGATAGGGCTGGGCGATATGGCCAAAAAATCATATCTCGGTATTTTTTGGTTAAATGGCGATATACGATATATATCTCGGTACTTTCTACGTTTTTCTATTTGGATAAAGAAAATCTGTATTTATTTAAAAAATATATATTTCACATCCTGCTCAATGATTTCCAAACAATGTTGATATCGAAGGATATGGAAACAAATATAGTGAATGTAATGTAGGCTATTCAATATATTATGTGCAAAAAGGTGGTTAAAATCACATTACATTGTAACATTACAAACTAAAAACAAATATAATTCTTTTGTTTTTAAAATGACTTAAGGCTAAACTAAAAATGAAAATAAAAACAAAACATATTAGCCTGCATTTGATTACCCCATTATAATGGTCACTTTCATAAAAATATACTTGTAGGTTTAAAATTCCACATATGGCACATTTATTGTCTCCAACAACAAATATTTTAGCGCTACTATTCTATTGTGCTCCGTCTGTTTGGCGCGCATGCGCGCGGCGGCGCTCATTAACGGAAGCTTGAATATTAGCGGAGATTCACTTGCAGAAGCTCGTCCTCTCCTGACAGTGAAATGGACATATTTGTTTGATTTTCTAACATTTACAGATGGAGAATATACCTGTGAAATGTAAGTTAAGCACTGAGGAAAGCACCACATCTCAAACACATTAAACAGCGCAAGTATTTTTATCTGTCAGTCAGCAACAGTATCGTCAGAGCATCTGACAGGGCAAGCTGCTTTAAAATAACTGGTAAGATATAGTTAACAAGTTTAAAGCGCTTAATATAAGCTTGTGTCATGTTCAGGACTAATTGTAGGCTACCATGTACTTTCACTGCAGGAGCTCACACTGCGTCCTCCGCTATTTTTCAGATGTGCTCGTATCAAACTACTGTATGGATATAAACGGTATTGCCTCATTCCATATCGTGGGGATAAAAAATATCGATATATTGTACAAACTCGATATACCGCCCAGCCCTACTTTAAGACAAACAATTTGCAAAATTATTAGTCATTGCTGAGTAGTTTCTCCTTAAAACTGCAGTGAAACAAAGGCTGTTTACACGACTACTTTTACTTAAACTTTTATGTGTTTTGGCTGTTGTTTTACATGACAATGGCGTTGTGGGAGCCTGAAAACGGGTTTCAAAAGTGCACGTTTTTTTCCATCTCTGTGTAAACGAAAAAAAAACAAAAAAGTGAATTTGTGAAAACTGTGACGTCATGTGGATTACAGGTATGTAGTGTTTCTTTACAAAGTGACATCACCATCTACTGGCCTGTTTTAGTCATTTTCACGGATCCGTGTGAACTGGGATGATTTCGACAACGACGTTGTCTGTATGCGAAAAAAACGCAAAGGAACATTTTTTACATTTTTAGTACGTCGCTGTCGTGTAAACGTACCAATGTGGTTTAAAAATGCCCCCTTTCCTACCGCTAACACATGAATAGCTTTTTGGTAATGTAGTCATCATTAGTGGTGTGTCATAACATACCGTCCACTACAACACCGGTATAAATTTTTACATGATGAAAAAGTGTCATATCGCGATATCAGTGATTATAGCGACGCAACGACGTATGGCGCATGCGTATTCTCTCCCTCGTCTCTCAAAATGTGTTGCACACATAGACATCGTCTATGGTTGCACAAGCCAAGCGCTGCAGGCGGCGATGCTACACTCTCACGTTTAGGAGTCGGGACATGACGGAATTGTCACTTGCACAATCGGGCCAGCAGTGCATCGTGACTTAAGTTTATAATTTTCACGTCTTTTTAAGTCTTATCAGTTTAAACATTCAAGTGATTTTAAACTATTCAGCGCTCTCTTTTCTCTGCGTGCATACATACGGTAAAGCCGCCTCACAAACAGCTCGCGAGTAACAAAAGTAATTTTTCGCAGATTATATTGCTTAAAAACACGGGAAAAAACACGCAAAATTATATAAAAAATCTGCTCTGGTTTAGTATACTCGTAAACACAGTCGGTTATGTCTTAAATAAGCATAAAACGCATGTGATAGTGTGACAGCCAGTGTAATGAAAACAGTAATGGATCCGTGCACTAGCTCTAAAAGTGACAGCAGCCATATGTGTCTGTCATTAATGTTGTCGTCAAAACAACAAAAGATAGCTTTAATTGTAAGGAATCAGAATGAATAGCCTATGTATTTAATTTAGTCAGGACTAAATGACTATCAGTGTTATTTTACATTTGATTACTTTATTCAGTTTCTGTACTATTTTTGAATACTACTGTTAGACCTACCCAAAAACATTTCTCTTTATTTGTATCTTTATTATTTTGTATTAAATGTTGCTACTTTTTTCAATTTAATACAAGGAAGCTTGATTTCAATCTTTGAGTTGTGTAAAATAATAACTCTACTCAAAGAGAACAAAACCATCCATAACAATTAACAGGGATCTAATCAACAAGATCCCTGGAGTCCCCGCTCTCACTCCCAAGGCTTCAAAAATCACTGAAAAACTCTTAAAGTGCAAAAAGTATATTTATTAACAGAAGTAGCTATAGAGCCACAAATTACAGGAGGGGGAAAAACCAAAACAAATAACAAAACAAAGCTAAGTAGGTTAAGGATAACCTAGAAATCAGATAAACAAAAGATACAAAAACTTCCCTCCCTACTTATCAAAAAACAGGAGAAAACAAATAATAAAATAAAAGAGGCACCCACCTCAAATTCAGCAAATTAACGTAAGGTTGTGGTTCACATCAAATGTCTTTAACATGTACTAGGAGAACACAATAACACATCTCTTCATCAAGGAAGCAATGAGAGCGGGGAGCTGTAGATCCATGATCCAGGAGACTTCAATACAGCGCCAAGCACTCCCCATCACCAATCAGGTCACTCGTTAGCAGCTCCACCTGTGAGTCATTACAGTGAGAGAAAAACTAGAGAGAAAGAAGCACACCAAGGAAAACTAAACCAATACACTGTTTTCCCCAACATCACAGAACCAACACACTTCCATGTAACAAAAGTCTTAACAACAAAATTCTGCCATTGTAAAAACGCATCAAGTGAGCAAACATTTAGTTAAGATAAATGTAATAAAAAAATGGTCTAAAAAAATGTCCATTGTGCATTTAGCTCATAGGAAAAGGATGGAAAATGCCCTTAATTTTGTCAATATTTTTTTCTATATCGTCATAAATATCATTATCGCAAATATTCTTGAAATATGTTATATAATTTTTAGGCTATATCGCCCACCCCTAGTCATCATATCAGTTAATGTGTGTAATTATCAATTATTATGTGTCAGATGTTGTAGAGAGTGATACATAAAACAAATTACCATTCTGATACATCGACTTGTAGATGACTCCCTATAATTCGCTCTTCCTTTTCTTCTGAATCCGTTTCTAGTTCAAACATATATGGCTGAATTAAACCAATATTTCCAGGTGCCATTGTGCAGCGTTTACTACAGACACAGTGTAATCACCATAGGAAAACACCGGTGTTTTGCAGATGAGAAGTTTATCTATGCATCACCTTTTTACTCTTTTAGTTCCTCTTATAACTGTATCATCTTTATATCTCTTTTAATTCCTTTTATAACTGTTTTAATTTTCCTTGCTTTTATTTTGTGATTATTTTAATTCCTTTTTGTGTAAAGCACTTTGAATTACCATAGTGTATGAAATGTGCTAAATAAATAAATTTGCCAAATAGAACGTCACATGTTGTCATCTCGAGCCTAGGTAATCATGCATAATTCGCATATTCATGGCTCCGTGCAGGGGCGTCACTAGGGCCTTTTTAGGGGGGCTTCAGCCCCCCTAAACTTCTGCCTTGCCCCCCTAAAAATGTGAGATTATAGGCTACACAAATTCGTGTTCGCTTCAGTCTTGTTATAATCAGATTCAGCGCGTTCTTCATCTTCAATCCGCAGCGGCGCAGAGCAGAGAGCACATCAGAAACAGAGGACAGGGTGTGTGTGTGTGTGTGTGACTGTGTGTTCATGTGTGTGTTCATCTAAGCCTCATTGGTCTGTCACTGGTCATCTCAGATATTCTGACATTGACGAGCAATCAAATCAAAGTATTCGCTGCTGCGAGATAAGATGCAAGTAGCTAAACTTAACATTTCATTTTTTACTTTTTTTTTAGGTCATAAATGTTAAACGAATGACAAAAAATAATCAGGCAAACTAATATAGGTTTGTCTAATTTCGCCATTTTGAACTGAAAATAGGCCTATGTAACGTAACTCAAAAGACGTGAAACATTAACAAAGCCGTTTTCATCATGTTAGGCACAAGATTAATAATGAATGTGTATATATTAAGAATATAATACAAATTGTAGCCTTTAGTAAATTAAAAAAGCTCAGCTTTAGGAGGGGAAGAGAAAGGGATGAAGAGACTGAGAAAAAAAGAAAGAGTGATGGAGATGAGAAGAGAGCAGGTATTGACAAATAATCTACTGCCCACTGACATGGTTTTAAAGCTATTTCTTAACCTTTTTTTGGTCTTCAAATGTCTTGAAATGCACATATCAGAGAAATAAAAAAATTAAACCCCTAACAACCTCAAATTTAGGACCTCTTTGATTATAAAGCCTTATTATTGATTATTATTATGGATCTTATGCCTAACACAGGGCTGTAGACAATTGTCTACAGCCCTGTGTTAGGCATAAGATCAATAATGAATGTGTAGCCTACATATTGTGAATGCATTTAATAAACTTAATTACCTTTAGTAGCTTTCAGTAAATAAACACGTCTGAGAAAATTATTCATAGGCAAAATCAACCTATCAGTTGTCTCTATGTTTACTTTCTTCACTGACAGACAAAAATTAAAAGCCTATATCAGTCAAAGCTCAGCTTTAGGAGAGAGACAGGGCAAAAGAAAAACAAAGAGAAAAAGAGTGTGATGCTGATGAGGAGAGAAAAATAATCAGCTGCCCACTATCCAAGTTTTTTGGCCTTCAGAACATCTTAAAATGCACATATGTAGATTTTCTCAGGGAGACCCCGAACCCCCCTATCTGCCCTGCCTCACATTTGGGACCACAGTTATTATAAAACCGTGTCTTTGCATGGTAATGAAAATGGTTAATAGTGAACTTTAGATCCTAAACTAAAGTGTTACCTTTTTTTATAATTTTTTTAAAAATCATATTGGGGGCTTAGCCCCCCTAAAATGAAAATCCTAGTGACGCCCCTGGCTCCGTGTATACTAAATTAAGCAAGAGTTAAATTCGAGCTATTTTAAGGCATTCACAGAAAAAAACAATGTCATCTTGATTATCAAAGATGTGTTCTAAGGGATAAAATGATTGACTGCAGGGGGACTTTAAAATTGAGGATGAGAAAAATGTGTTGACATTTATTGCAGCCTCCAGTGAATGTCTCAAAGCCTGTCATGAACTTGTAAGTAATACTAATACAGGATCCATTTTCTTAATATAAAATATTATTTATTTATTCTTTTTGATTTTTGGGTTGAAATAATTTTTTTTTGTGAGATTCACCCATTACAGCTGTTAATCACTTTGTCATTAACCTTTGAACACCTCATGTGAAAAATGTCTGAACTAGCAATAAGTTTCCTGTGCAAACAGATCAAATAGTCATGAAATACTGTATAGCTTTATGGTGCCTTTGTGCGAGCAGTGTCAGTCAGCTTACAAAGAAACTGGGATGAATTTAAGCTGGTTAAGATCGCTGCTACAAAATGGTTGTGTTGTTCTGATGTGATGTTATTTCTTGTGATAAGCGTTTCTTCTGAGGTTTTATATCTTTTCTGAATGTGTCATGCTCAGGAAGGAAGAAGGTGTCTCCTGACAAGATGGTGGAGATGCAGGCGAAGATAGAGGAGGAAAGGAAGGCGCTGGAGGCCAAACTGGACATGGAGGAGGAAGAGAGGAACAAAGCACGTGCAGAGCTTGAGAAGAGAGAGAAGGACCTTCTCAAAGCCCAGTAAGATGATATACTGTGTAACAAGTCATTGAACGGGTGCTGGCATCTTGGATCTGTAAACCGAAACTGGTGATCTCTAAACCTACCAGCACAAATTTTGGCGCAATCTAAAATAGATCAGTGGTTATCAACTCATTTGGTCGTGGGACCCCCATTTTCCCATAGTCTCAAAATTCAAATTTTTAGGAATTTGATCCAAGCAAATTTATTTCTCAAAAATATGACTAACACTGATGAATATACACTATAAGGATGAGCTATTAAATAACAGTCCTAAACTAGAGTCGGTTAATACAATCAGGGCTGGCGGAAGCGCTGGGCGCCGGCACCGCACCATGACGAGCACAGGCGTCTCAAACTTTACGATCGACAATACGTTTACATGCAACCAAGCCATCATGTAAACACCTTAATCGATCCAAATGAGCTCCATCCAAATGTAATTTCAATCGGATTGAAAAGGGTTGGTTTATTCCTTTTCTACTAAGATCAAGAGAACATGTAAACACTTGATCGGATTGAAAACCGAAACTGAAAGCACTGCACATGTGCAATGACGTAGAAATAGCGCAATGACATATGACGTGTCATATAAATGAGTGTCCCGTCATTCTAAAATTCTCCTTTCACTCAGCGAGCGTCTGTGAAGTGGAGCAGGACAACGTCCCACCAGTCCTGGTTTCGGATTCTCATCACAGACGACTGGTTTTGGGCGCGGGGGAGGGGCATTTTTACTGCGTGATAAATTTAAGCAGCACGGCAAAACGGTTCATATGCTCATTGTCTCCAAATTATGACCAGAGACGGATATTAAGTCTGCTGTTTAAAACAGATAAAGAACCAATGTAGAAGAAAAGTTATTATGCGCAAACAGTGGGAAACTCGTTATATTATGTGCAGAAAATCTGTTCCGCACACCAACCCGATCACTTTAGTGTTCATGTAAAGTTTTAACTTTTTCATGTGAAGTTTACTACATTGTAAACGCTACATTTGGATTCATCAATCAAAATGAATTCAGTCCGATTGAAACAAAAGGTGTGCATTTAAACATAGCCAGTGTCATAAGATTTTCAAGATTTTAATTCCAAAAATTCAATTGAGCACCAAATCGGTCGCAAATTGGATTACTCCAATATAATTGAAGAGTTTGCAGCAGCCAAAGCAAGAAAGGTTCTCTTTTAAATGGTGAGGCAACTGTATTAATTATACGTGTCTTAAGTCAACTGTAGGGTTCAATATGTCATAAATTGACTTTTTTTCTTTAAA
The DNA here is from genome assembly GCA_026230005.1 of Gila orcuttii. Classification (NCBI taxonomy): domain Eukaryota; kingdom Metazoa; phylum Chordata; class Actinopteri; order Cypriniformes; family Leuciscidae; genus Gila; species Gila orcuttii. Next base: position 27,592,240 of record JAPDVR010000016.1, on the reverse strand, counting down.
CTTTGAACGTTTGATCCACCATAGTCATCAAAAATATAAAAAATAAAGTGGTATTTTCTGTTAGGGTTACAGAAACTACAATTACCATGGCAAATACACAATTTTAAAATTAACGGTTAATAAAACAAATGGACACTAATCTTGATGAAAAGGATAAACATCATACCTGCATGCAAACTCTTCCCAGCTAACACATGATATACCAGTTATGTAATTTATTGGTGCATGCTCATAATTTACAGTATAGTGAAGTGATATACAGCGCACACTTTCACATTTGCACGCGCCGCGAGCACGGTATAGCGCCTGACCGATAAGGATTTTAAATTTTGTTACATGTTAGGTCAACGTGTTTTTCTCACTTAAACTGCGTATGACAGAAGAGTCAACAGCTTTCACACACATCCTTAAAAATAAAAGTCTCGCATAAAAAAACAAAAAAACATTTACAATTACTGTTGTTGATGTTTCTTTGACTACACACTCCCTGACCCACCGATTGAGAAACACTGGCATAGATAATAATATAATGGGTGTATGTGTATAATGGTGTCATGCTTTATGTATTATTTTCTGTATCTCAGACAGGAACATCACTTATTACTTGAGAAGCTGTCTGCTCTGGAAAAGAGGGTTATTGTTGGTGGGGTTGATTTACTGGCTAAGGCCGAGGAGCAAGAGAAGCTTCTGGAAGAATCCAACAATGAACTGGAGGAGAGGAGGAAGAGGGCTGAGCAGCTCCGAAGAGAACTGGAAGAAAAGGAGGTAAAGATGATAATGAGACTTTTGCAGATTCATTCTTGACCAATATTTTTGTAAAGTTGTATCTCACAGTGGATCATGGTTGCAAATGTCTCTAAAACAGCAAGAGCGCTTGGACATTGAGGAGAAATACACCAGTTTACAAGAAGAGGCTCAAGGCAAGACCAAGAAACTGAAGAAAGTGTGGACCATGTTGATGGCAGCAAAATCTGAGGTGCGGTACATTTCTTGTGGTTTTTAAATGGCAGAGTTGACGTGATATTGAACTACTCGGTCTCTTCTGTTTCAGATGGCTGATCTGCAGCAAGAGCATCACAGGGAGATCGAAGGTCTGCTGGAAAACATCCGGCAGCTGAGCCGAGAGCTGCGTCTGCAGATGCTCATCATTGATAATTTTATTCCTCAGGAATATCAGGTCTATATTTATGCTGGTGCACATGCACTACCAGTCAAAAGTTTGGACACACCTGCTCATTCTTTATTGTTGACATATTTTAGAATAACAGTGAAAGACCCATGAAAAAAAAAAAAAAAAAGCTGGCATGACGATATATTAAGATAAAAAATCTGGATCACAGCTCAACCGACCTCCCGATATGCTTTTAAACATTATTGAAGGAGTTTTACATGTATGCTGAACACTTGTTAACTGCTCTTCCCACAATATCTGCTCCAACCGTTTCAAAAAAGCCTTGGTTTTGTAAAGAACCCCAGGGTTTTTTTTGTCGGTAACACTTTATAATAAGGTTTATTTGTTAGCTACATTAGTTAACATTAACTAACAATGTACAATACATCTAAAGCATCTACATATAAACACATAAGAAACATGCCTGCAAAGCTACAGTACTGTGAAAAGTTTAAGGCAATTATATTTTAGGCACAAAAATGTCATAAATAGATTTTTATTAATTAACTTACATTAACTAAATCAAATCAATATTTAATGTGTCGCCATTTTTGTTTATTACCGCTTTTGTCCAAGTACGCTTGCACATAGTTTTTCAGATAGCTTTGCTGGCAGGTTTCTTCAAGCATCCTGGAGACGTTGCCGCAGTTCTTCTGAATTTAGTGTGTTTTTTCATGTAATCACAGACCGACTCGATGATGGTGAGATCAGAACATACCAGCTGTTGTCAGACTCAAATCTCACTGGATTATTACAATTAATGGCAAAGTAAACGTTTGGGAATGTAAACTGATATTTCCTACTGAAATACAGCAAAAGATATACACAACTGGCTTAAAACATTTTCTTGGGGGGGTGAAAATACTAATGTGCCCAAGACTTTTGAACAGCACCGTGTATATACAGGTCCTTCTCAAAAAATTAGCATATTGTGATAAAGTTCATTATTTTCCATAATGTAATGATAAAAATTTAACTTTCATATATTTTAGATTCATTGCACACCAACTGAAATATTTCAGGTCTTTTATTGTTTTAATACTGATGATTTTGGCATACAGCTCATGAAAACCCAAAATTCCTATCTCAAAAAATTAGCATATCATGAAAAGGTTCTCTAAACGAGCTATTAACCTAATCATCTGAATCAACTAATTAACTCTAAACACCTGCAAAAGATTCCTGAGGCTTTTAAAAACTCCCAGCCTGTTTCATTACTCAAAACCGCAATCATGGGTAAGACTGCCGACCTGACTGCTGTCCAGATGGCCATCATTGACACCCTCAAGCAAGAGGGTAAGACACAAAGAAATTTCTGAACAAATAGGCTGTTCCCAGAGTGCTGTATCAAGGCACCTCAGTGGGAAGTCTGTGGGAAGGAAAAAGTGTGGCAAAAAACACTGCACGAGAAGAGGTGACCGGACCCTGAGGAAGATTGTGGAGAAGGACCGATTCCAGACCTTGGGGGACCTGCGGAAGCAGTGGACTGAGTCTGGAGTAGAAACATCCAGAGCCACCGTGCACAGGAGTGTGCAGGAAATGGGCTACAGGTGCCGCATTCCCCAGGTCAAGCCACTTTTGAACCAGAAACAGCGGCAGAAGCGCCTGACCTGGGCTACAGATAAGCAGCACTGGACTGTTGCTCAGTTTTGCATGTCATTCGGAAATCAAGGTGCCAGAGTCTGGAGGAAGACTAGGGAGAAGGAAATGCCAAAATGCCTGAAGTCCAGTGTCAAGTACCCACAGTCAGTGATGGTCTGGGGTGCCATGTCAGCTGCTGGTGTTGATCCACTGTGTTTTATCAAGGGCAGGGTCAATGCAGCTAGCCATCAGGAGATTTGAGCACTTCATGCTTCCATCTGCTGAAAAGCTTTATGGAGGTGAATATTTCATTTTTCAGCACGACCTGGCACCTGCTCACAGTGCCAAAACCACTGGTAAATGGTTTACTGACCATGGTATTACTGTGCTCAATTGGCCTGCCAACTCTCCTGACCTGAACCCCATAGAGAAACTGTGGGATATTGTGAAGAGAAAGTTGAGAGACGCAAGACCCAACACTCTGGATGAGCTTAAGGCCGCTATCGAAGCATCCTGGGCCTCCATAACACCTCAGCAGTGCCACAGGCTGATTGCCTCCATGCCACGCCGCATTGAAGCAGTCATTTCTGCAAAAGGATTCCCGACCAAGTATTGACTATTGAGTGCATAACTGAACATAATTATTTGAAGGTTGACTTTTTTTTGTATTAAAAACACTTATTTTATTGGTCGGATGAAATATGCTAATTTTTTGAGACAGGAATTTTGGGTTTTCATGAGCTGTATGCCAAAATCATCAGTATTAAAACAGTATTAAATACAAGTTAATTTTTATCATTACATTATGAAAAATAATGAACTTTATCACAATATGCTAATTTTTTAAGAAGGACCTGTATAACCACTGCAGTAATTGGAGTATAATTTTGTACAGTACTACTCTAGTTTTCAATATTTGTAAAAGGCGGTATTAATTATTTTTTCTCCTGCACTAAAATAGCGCTTCAGGCCGTGGCACATGCATAAATTAACATGCAAATCGTTTTAGGCACTTTCCCCATTACCAGGATTAGTCTGATATTTTTGCTGATAATATAAAGTGTGAACTGCTGCTCTTGCACTACAAAGGCAAAAATGTCAAATCTGAGCTGGCAAATAAACTGTACAGATAGTACACCCAAAACTTACCATTGTGTCATCTTACTCGCCCTCATGCCGTTTCAAAGAAAGAAAGACTTTCTTTCTTCTGTGACACACAAAAAGAAGAAAATAAGACAGAAGAAATAATGAGGATTTTTTAACTTGCGCATTTATTGTCTATAAAAGGTGAAATTCACATGACTTTCAAAAGTCCCCAAAAGACTATCTAGAGTGTCTGAGCTTAGCTTAATTTTTATCTCAGCGTTTCAGGTTCCCTACTATAAAAATGTGCAAACGACATCTTGTTTGTTGTCTTGTCTACAGGAGATGATTGAGAACTATGTGCACTGGAATGAGGACATTGGAGAGTGGCAGCTGGTGAGCTGCTTTAACACATTTCATTCTGCGATTCTTTCCGATCTGGCATGATGTTTGGGAGCAATGAAAACGTGTAATACAGCTGATCTATTTGCTATTTTTCAGAAATGCGTGGCCTATACAGGCAACAACATGAGAAAACAGACACCTGTGTCAGACAAGAAAGAAAAAGATGTAAGTGTCGGTTCAGATCGAATGTTTTCCAGAGGCACACATGATGCATGCGCTTCCCTTTTCATGTTTAATTTTTGTCCTCTGTCCCTCTTTCGTGACTCAGCCATTTGAAGTGGACCTCTCCCATGTTTATCTGGCGTACACCGAGGAGAGCATGAGACAGTCCCTAATGAAACTAGAAAGGCCTCGGACATCAAAGAGCGGAAAGTCCAGGCCGAAAACTAGTCGTAGGTGAGGTGTTATGTTTTATTTATTTTTTTTTTTACTTTTTTTTTTACTTTGTGGTCCACACCTTTGCACAATGGAGGCACAGTTACAATGTAAATGTTACAACTTTTACAATTAAATAATCCTTCAGTTTAGTTTAGTGCATGATGCATTAATAGGCTGTATGATTTTAGATGATGTTTAAAGGTAAAGTCCTATAAAAAAAAAGTTGCTGCCTTAAATATTTAAGTACAATCAACTTGGATTTTTAAGTAATTTAAACTTAAATTACATTAAACTGACTTAAATTTTTTTGTTACATCTTATATAACTTATTTTGATGAGTTAAAGCAATATAAAATTTTTTTGTTGCATCTTGTATAACTTATTTTGATGAGTTAAAGCAATATAAAAACATGTTGTCATAACTTATTGATGGTATAGCGAGTCTGTGTAATTGATTAGTACATTGTTGAAATTGGCACTATAAGCATAAAGTATATCTCAATATTCTGTGTCCATAATGATATATAATGATATATTTATGGAAAAGTGATTCAAAAACTTTTTTTAACTTTATATTATTATTAAATTAAATAATCCAAAGAAAATTAAAGGTTTAACAATAGTGTTTGGTTTGATCTCGAGTCTCACGTTTTGTACATTACCTTTCAAACGTTTGGGGTCAGTAAGATATTTTTTTTATGTTTTTGAAAGAAGTCTATTATGCTCAAGGCTTCATTTATTTGATCATAAACCATAATTAATTAATAGTAAATCGACAGCTTTATATACTTTACATTAACATTAGTTAATGCTGTAACTTACTTTTCAGCATTTATTAACCTTTGTTTATATTAATGAATGAATGTATTGTTCACTGTTAGTTTGTTAGCTAATGTTATCTAATGAAACCTTATTGTAAAGTGTTACCACAGACAGAAAAATAGTAAAAATAGACAGTAAAAACAGTAATATTACAATTTATATATTTCGTTCTTTTAAGTTAATACACTACTATGGGGTTAGAACTGTTGCATTATTCCAAATAAATAGATTAAGATTCACAAAAATGTATAAAATTCACAAATAAATAAAATGAGATTTGCAAATAAAAAAATATTTAGAAATGTTTTATTATTTTACAAACACAACTCTGCCTGGCATTTATTTGTGAACTGCTTTCTGTGCATTTGTAAATCCCCTCACACATCTGTGGTTTTTGAAACACTTCTAGCGTGACATGCAGACTAATCCACAAATAAGTGGACTACACTCACCGGTTACTCAAGCCAATCAGATAACGGCCACATTTACAATTTGCAGCGATTTATAAATGCATAGAAAGCGGTTCAGAAATAAATGCCTGGCAGAGTTGTGTTTGTAAAATAATAAAACATTTGTAAATATTTTTTTATTTGCAAATCTCGTTTTATTTATTTGTGAATTTTATAATTTTTTTTGTGAATCTCTTTACATTTATTTTTGGATATTAATCTATTTATTTGTGAATTTGATACATTTTTGTGAATCTCTTTACATTTATTTTTGGATATTAATAGATTTATTTGGAATAATGCAACAATTCTAAACCCATACACTAACCGTCAAATTTTATAATAATTAAAAATTTTTATGTTTTTGAAAAAAGGATTTTATGCTCCCCAAGGCTGCATTTATTTGATCAAAATACAGTAAAAAGATATAATAGATATCACCATGAAACTTCCTCAGTTGATTACTTACACAAGTATATAAAAAAAAAATATATTACAAGTTTTTGAAATTTGTATGTTTAATTATGCAAATTAGGCATTATCTCATTAAATATGCGTGATTTGCATATATTTTCGGTAGATAGATCTGAACATATGATAAAGCAGGTGCAAAATTCTTTTTTCATTTTGTTTACACACAAGATGAAAAAAAAAGTTTAGAGGGATTTCAGGATATATGTTTTCATTACCTAGGAAATCAAAATATACTGTCCATAGCCTTAAAAAATCGATTTTCGCCATATTTTTTTTTGATTAAAATGTCACATAAATCAGGCCAGGAATGATTTATGAACAAATCCCTCTGAAGAAATCTTCAGAATACTGCTAAGTGTATTACTGGAAAGTTTGGTGTACATAGGTGCTACATAGGCTGAGATGTTTGTACTGGAGAATGACAAAAAACTAATTTTGAGAAAAAGGCATTTAAAAATTTAAGTAGGGAATTTAATACATTTCTATTGGAAAAAATTGCTCAAAAACAGAATAAATGCTCAGGCCCTTAGTAATAATAATATGTAATATTTCAAGCTCATGAAAACTGATTATTTAATAACATGGCAGGCATATCAGGCCTACAACTGCAGTAAATCAATGAATTAGCATTGGCAGAGTACACCACGTGATGCGTCTGAGCGAATCACGTTAGCAGAAACCAGCAGTAGCCAATGAGATTTCGTCATTAGCTGTAAATCACCCTTTGGACATTCACGATTGGTTACTGATAGAAAGGAAATGCCCATATTTGGGTTACATAGCGTTGTGCAGGAGACTCAGAGCTTTACAACGATACCGGTCATGACAGACTTCAGTAAACAGACGGAGCTCGGCATGACGCGTTGGAATGCTAACTTTTTGTTAATTCGGGAGAAATTTACTGCCGCAAGTAAACACAAAATGTAATAAAATAAACATCTTAATGTATATTTTCAACATTGTCTTTATAGCAGCTTGAAAGAACACATATTGAAGGAGTAAACTAGCCCAAAATCTCAAAACTGATCACTGCATGAAAAATCGATGTTTTTGCCTGCCGTGTCTCGCCTTAAATATTAAAATGTAATTCATTCCTGTGATGGCAAAGCTGAATTTTCAGCTGTCATTACTTATTGTTATCAATGTTGAAAACGGTTGTGATGCTTAATATTTTTTTTTGAAACCGTGATGTTTTTTGTTTCAGGATTCTTTGATGAACAGAAAGTTCAAAACAGCATGTATTTGAAATATATATTTTTTGAATCAATGTTAAAGTCTTCATTGTTACTTTTGATCAATTTAATGCACCCTTGATGAATTTCTTTTTATTTTTTTTTAGGAAACGCTCCTCCAAACCAGAGGCAGTGATTGAATCCCTGCTGCAGTGAGCCTTTTGTCTGAAGACCACTATATTTTGTGCATTTTCAAGGCCAGTCCAGTATATGTCTTAGGGAATACCGATTCTTGTGACGTAAAGGCACTTTGGCTTAAGTGTAGATGAAAAGAAATCATGTGTGAAACTCCAGAGCTGCTCTGAAGCTGGGTTTAGGTGAGGATAGTTTGCGGTAAAATGTCCATTATGATAGCACTCCAAAAGGCACATTTCACCTTAACATAAACACTGTTACTGTATATTCGGCTTGACACTGATGGCTGTGCTGGCATGTGTTGAGCAGCTTATTGGTCTGACACAAGAGATGCGCTTACCGTCAGGTAATATGCTATTGAGAAACCAATCTAATCTTAATGTTTTATAAAATTGGCAGCGTGCAATTGCTTTAGCACCATCTACACAAGCTATGCTACTTCATTTTTTTTATAGTGAGAATGTGCATGCCATGTTCCCTTGCCATTAGCTCAGCTTACTCTAATTGTAATGTATTTCCATTGTGCACTGTAGTAAAACCATTAGTCTAATGTATTATGTAAAAATGTTTACATTTACAGTTTTGTTTTTTGTTTGTGTACTCCTCCTTAAATTATTAAATTATTTTACAAGGTAATGTAGCGTTGTTGTTTTTTAAATAATCATTTCAAATTCCCAATTAAAAATTCACCATATATTTTTATTCATAAATACAATAAATATGACATAAATATGAGCAAATACAAAAATATAGCATAAGCATAAGTCTAAGGTAATTTCATATGTAGATTGTATTGGCAGCATTTTTTGATTTTTGTGAGAAATTCCTTCATTGGATGTCTGACTGAAGCTGGAACACTACAGTTACGGTGCTGTGGAGAAAAACAAACACATTCAGTTATATTAGATTACATTGAACCTTTTTCTTTAAGCAGCCTAAAATAAGTATATCTACAGTGTAGGCATAGGTTATACTTTGCACTGTAAAAAGTGATCAGTTGACTTAACTTAAAAAAAGTGAGGAAACCTGTTGCCTTAAAATTATTAAGTAATAAACTTAGTGCGTAATTAAAAAAATTAAGTTATGTGAACTTGACAATTCCTCATAACTTAATTTTTTCAATTATGCATGAAGTTTGTTTACTTAATAATAATCTTAAGTCGACTGATCACTTTTTACAGAATTATTAACTAAGTTAGTTCCATTTGGTGCTACCATTGGGGCAGAAAGAATACTGATAGCAGGCAAATGACTACCTTTATTGGCTTTTTTTGTTACTGTTATTTTTGTTCAATAGAAAAAGCTATAGTGTGAGAATCATGCTAATACTATCAGCAAATAGCATTGGTTTAAGCAGAATGCTACTACAATAATATAGACACAGTGTGGTAAGGGTTATAAATATGATCTGTTTATCATCTAATTGTATGAATGAATATTGGGCGATGACTTACCCCGGTGTGATTGACATAGTTAAACAGCCTCCTGTGTAGCATGGAGTGGTTTAGATGTGTGTTCTTCAGGACCATTGCTGCTTGGCAAAGGGTCTTCTTCTATGCAACCGAAAAATACATTTTGAATTGGTGAGACAATTGAGCAATATCTTTACCATCATGACAATTAGTGCTCAAATACTGTAGTTTGATATAAAATTCAACTTACTGAACAGCTTCCGCTTGAAAATATGTCTTTCACATACTGGTTAAGTATCTACGTAAGAAAGATTGAACGTTGTTAGAATCATTTTTTGCCTCTTCAGAGCAGTTGCAGAACAAGACCAAAGTAATCGATTTTGATTCTTACCTCTGAACTGTTTGAATGGTCATTTAGGATATTTTCCACATTCTCTATGGTTTCCCTTAAGAGATTTTTCTCCACGTCAGGTTTTGATCCATTAACGGCTACAAATGTCAGTGCCAAGAGCAAGAAAGTCCTCATGTTTGGTTGCAAGTTGATTTCTATTGAGGTGTCCAGATGCTGAGATGCAGGTCTTCATAGCTTCAGCACTGATCAGTCAGTCTACTTATGCATGTGTGTAGAGGATGTGATGCTGAGGTGATCTCCGCGATGGAGTTGATTACACGTCACACACACACCCACCCTAATGCTCACTAATAGATTTCAGAGAATGTTGAGAATTCCTTCCAAAGTAGAATTCAAAAGAAGTAGAAAGACACTTTCCTTACTATTATTATACCTAAAGACAGCTGGAGTCATCTGGCCTAACTTCTGATATACCAATACCGTGTTTTAATCCTAATAAAAGAATCACTCTTACTTCAGAGTGTCGGAGGCACTGTTTCTTAGTCATTTGTCTTAAATTAGGAATTAATTCTGTCCAGTGTTGCAGTAAGAGATTCCATTAATGCAACCCCAGCACTGATTGTCTCAGATTATTGCTGTCATACAGCCTCAGTCACCATCTGTGGGTTTCTGAAAAAAACGTTCACATCCCGTTGACCTTCTTTCATTTTACATTAAGCAGAGACAGTGCATCAGACAGAATACAGTGATGCAAAAGTTTATTAACCTTTTTTTTTTTTTTTTTTACATGTCCTCTTAAGATGCCACAAAACCACAACAGATGATTGATTAATCACGCTGTGCCAACTTCTGCCAAGAAAAAGCTCTGTGAACTGCATGTAGGCTACCTTATCTAGGTCAGATTTAGCACTTTCGGAAAGTAATGAAAGATTTACGGTTTTATTTTGATGATGTCAATAATTAGATAAATTATTCATTTTTGTTGTTGCTGTTGCAACAAGTCTATAGGAAGTTCATATTTGTTTTCAGCTTAGTGTTTTTGGTGACACTTTATTTTACAGTGTCCCCGTTACACATCTTACTTGTACTTACTATAATAATAACAACAGTAAATTATGCATAATTACAAGCAACGAACCATAAACCAAACCTTAACCCTAATTAAATAGTACATGTTAATTAATATTACTCAGTAACGTTACTTACACTGTAATTACACTGGAACAATGGCACCTCAAAATAGTGTAACGTTAACGTTTTTTTTATTATTATTTTATTTAGCATTGTCTGTTGATATTGGATATTTTGTTGAGGGCTCTTGTTTCCCCCTATTTTAAGATTTAGATTGTTTTCAGTCATTTGACAGCAGTGGCGGCTGGTGATAATTTTTTTTTTTTTTTGGGGGGGGGGGGGGGGGGGTCAAATAAATACAAATAAATTTCAGATAGCTGTTTGAGGTCTCTTACCCCCGTTATTGTCCATAAAACTTCAGTGCCGACACGTTTCTCATAACATGCGCGGGTGAAGCTCGTCCTCTGTCACTGGCTGCTGCCGGATTTGTAAATCGGGTTGGTCCGGTCCGAGATCCTTTTATCCTTTTTTTTTTTTCTTCCAGAGAACGCCTTGTGAAAGGGTTTTTTTGTTGTTGTTGTAAATCAATGACAGAATTTGGTTTAACTGCTGCCATTATCTCTATGAAAGTGATCAGCCTAGCAAGGTTTTGGCGGAGTCGCCTGCGCACAGACTGGATAAAATGACGTATCAAATTATGATTCGCCAGGGACGAAGCTACCTGCGCCCGGAGGAGGATCTTTAAGAAACCAATTAGAGACCAGCTTCAGGTCACATGCACATGGATTTCTCGGCGACGTCATCACTGCTTGCGCACACAGCCAGGGGGCAAAAGACCCGCGGTCTTCGTACCGGAGTAAAGGGTTTCTGATGGCAGAAACATTTTGATAGACGTACCCTGCCATGCATTTGCAGTTAGCCGTAAGGATGTAACCAAGGCCCTTATGGACATACACCCAGGCATCATAAGGCTTGGCTTTAATGCCTTGCTTTTGACTAGGGAGCACATCTGACCTCAACACGCAAAAATCCGGTGCAGCATCAAAGTATTTGACGAGCTGCACATGACCACATAGCACGTAGTTGTATGCATCAAGGGATTTGTACGCTCTAATCATTTCTCTTGTATAAACACTTGGTGTCTGAATTAGATAATTATATATATATCAGGCCATATCGCTGGCCACTTCTTGTCATCCACAATCCAAAGATCGTCCGGTATTGCGTAGGGATCCGGCAAGATCTCACCATTGCTGAGAGTAAGTTTTTTAAAGTAACACTATGTAGTTTTTCAACCTTCATTATATATTTCCAAGACCCTTGTGATGGTACATCGACTTACAATAGGTTGAATGACACGTCTGCCATAGCCTGACAGTGTCTGTATCGCTTTTACTGGCACTATGTAACTTCGGGTTTCGGGTAGGAACCCGAGCACAAAAAAAACTACAAAATTCGACTGCTTTACAGCATACGTCACTTCCCCCACTTCCTCAGATTCTGACGTGAGAGCCCAACTAGCTTTTGATACCCGCCTGTATGTTGTCATGACCGAAGCAAGAACTAAAAGGAAGAAGGCAAAGGTTTTGTCAGAGGTGACTAAAAGAAGAAAAAGGGGGAGTGACAAATTAAAAGACCGGACGAGGATCACTATTGGAGGGAGAGCAAGACAGTTTGAAGACGGTGAGAGTGTGCGCGCGCGACCGTCTCTTTCTGCTCGTTCTTTCAGTAACATGCACCCTGTCACAAGCGCAGCAGTCAGTCATCTGTAAAGTGTTTATACAATTATAAATAAGTCAGGGAGCTGACTATCGCGCGAAATGTAAAAGGCTGAATAACATGGCCTGGCCATGTTACGGAATCTATCTGGTTCTCCATTTATCTTCATGAATCAAGTCAGTGTTGCCAGATTGGAAATGTCCAATTATCGTACCAGTAGTTCAAAATTATCGTATTTGGAAGAAAATGATCGTACACGACGTAACCGTGCAGAATACAGCTATTTATCCCCACATGTAGGGCGGATTGTTTGGTTTTGTTGACGTGGGGGGGGGGGGGGGGTGGGGGGGATGGGGGTTGTAGTGTTGACGTGCGGGCCGGGCGACGCCGTGTGGTGCCTGTGTGTGTAAGTGTGTGTGTGTATACGTGCTTGCGTGCAGGCAGATTCTGCAAAATGATTCTGGGTCAGAGAGAGAAGCGGTAGGATGTGTGTTTGGACGAACGACTGAAAACTCTGAAATTATCGTACATTATGGGATTTTTTTCATTATTGATCGTACATCGTACAGAGGTCAAAAATATCGTACAAATACGATAATTATCGTACATCTGGCAACACTGAATCAAGTAATGCTAGTAGAGTAGCGAATTATCAATCTGGCAGCTACACTAACATGCTAGTTTACGATGGTTATAATAAATAATCTTTCAGGATAACTATCCTAATGTCAGCTGGCTGATATGTTTGTGTATTTAGTTTTACTCAGGCTATAATGCAAATCGATTTTCAAATTTGCAGATTCATCTATGGTAGCTTGATATTATAATATTGACGATATATGAATATTACCTACCACACAAACATTGAATTGAATTAGCATACCCGTTATGTAAAACAGTAGACAATAGGCTACTATAATGACGCTGTCTTGTAAACGTGAGCTACGCGATCTTTTGACGTTTGAAAAAAATAAAACCCATGAAATTATATTCATATGACATGCTGAAATATATGCCAATGTACCTGGGATGAAGACATTTCACACGCAACGCTGGCAGTCTGCCCGCGAGAACTCAAGACAGTATCGGCTTGTCAACAAATGCACACGTGTATCGCCTGGTGTAACCATGACAGATTTTACAACAGTAGTAGAAGACAATACTGTTTCCCAACTGTAGGGGGACCCCGAGAGCAAAAACCGCAAAAACGACATAGTGTTGCTTTAATATAATCGCCACGGTCGGAGGTACTACTTCCCACATAATCCATCGTCAAATCTTTGATTTACAGTAAAGTAACGTTATATGTGTGCAGTCATGATATGTTGCAGGTCGTAAAGTAACGTAAACAAGGATAACTTATATAAAAGCAAATTCGGGCTCTATAGAGGCTATTACATTACTAACTTAGTCTAACATGATAATTCATACATGCATCACAGTATGTCCGGATTTTGATTCGTAAACAGTTGGACGTTTTACGTAATGTTATATTAATATGAAACACAAACAAACAGACCCAACGCGGAAATTGCAGTTTATTATTGAGTCAACAAGAAATTACAAACAATGCGAAATCTACGTTAATTACAATGTTCTTTTACAGAACTCGGCATAACAGATAGCGTTTTTTTGCCCCCTGGATGCGCGCGCATCCGGTATTGTTTGTATACAAGAAACCCGTGTATTTGTCCGGCGTCCCTCGCCCATGAAACCGCATGAAACTTATTGAAAAACATAGAAAATAGTTAACCGATGAAAGCCAGTTTTTATTAAATGCTGAGGCTGAAACTATTTCATTTTTTTTTTTATTTCATTTTTACATTTTTTATTTTTTTTATACATGTATATTTCTGGAATGTTGATGGGGCAGCGCTCCAGCGCCCTCTATTGACGAGCCGCCACTGTTTGACACACACACAGAGTTAGCTATGTTTATGGCAGTGTTGTTACTGTATTCTTTTTCTTTAATTACAAATAAAATAAAACATAATGAAAACTTATACTAACTTATACTAATACAACATTTTTAAATGTTGCCTTGGCAACTAACTGAAAACAAGTGCTAAAATTATAAAAAAAATAAACTAAAAATACAGCTAAATAAAAATATAAAAACTTATAATGTCAAAATTAAAAAAAATAAATAATGAAAACTAGAAATATGAAAATAAAAACGAAGTCAAAATATTAATAAATACTATAATTGTATATAAATAATACTAAAATAACTGGCTTATGGCAAATATTTCATATTCTAAAGATTGAAAGCATTTTTTTGTTGTTGTTGCATGCAATGATTGTGTGGCGTTCATACATAAAAATAAGCTCAGTCTTTCTGATTCTTTTTTCTATCCATCTGTCTGTCTGTCTGTGAAGCATATGGTCCCTTTAAATATTAATAAATCTAAAAATCTAGTATATCTGCAGGGGGTGCTGTCGCTCTATTCTCTCTCAGTTTGGCACCTGCTGGATAGTGTGAGATTCTCAACTCTAGAAACGTATTACACATTCCCTAATTTGTAAAAAATTAAAGTTGGCGCCATTATTACATTAATTTAGAAACACTGAAGATAGGCGTAACACTGAAGTAGTAATCAGCATCAGTTTACAGTGGTTCAAACCTGAGTTTGGTTCCACTTTATATGAGGTGTTTTTAACTTCCATAAAAATGTTAGGTACAATGTACTTATGGTAGGTTTAAGGGTGGGTTAAGGGGTAGAGGAAGGGTCACCAGTGTAATTATAGGTGTAATTACAGAAATTAGTTATACATATGTAATTACATACATGTATTTTTCAATAATTTTTTTTATACAATAAATGCATTGGGTCAAATTATTAATTTAAATGTTAGTACATAGTAAGCCTAATACAAAGTGGGTCTGTGAGTTTCTGTAAATACATTGCTTTGTAAATGTATGATGATACAAATACATTTATATTACACGTATTTTACATTTTCATGGATGCTTTTACATGAACTCTTCAACTTGAGGAAAGTCATTAGTCATGTAAGGAGTTAACATCAAAGTGCAGCAAGTGAAAGTTTCACATTTTGTCACAAAAGTACAAGAGTTGAACCATTATGAGAAGCTAAAAGATCTTAGAAAGTGCTTTAGTTGATCAGGCTTAGTGTGTCTTCAGGTCGTAAAGAAAGAGAAACTATCATCTTAAATATAGTCTAAATATGTAGTTATATCAGTCATGAAACTCTAGAGGGTGCAAGCTGATAGGTCCTTTACATGCAAGCAATCACATAATTACTACAAGTCACAAGCTGATTGGCCTCTGCTGATCCTGCAGCCAAAGAGAATGCTTGCTCAACATTTAAATAGTCTGGTTCAGTGTTTGCTGTAAGCTAGTCCATCATTGCGCTATCAGAGTTCCTCTGAAACCCTCCACCTCCACCAGCTCCACCTGCCTAGATCTGCTATGGGATTTATGTCTATTTAAGCAGCAGCAGCAGCATATTTTACATGCTCACAGCAGTGTGTCTATGTATCAGTAGCAAGTCAATAATAATGAATAATAATTAACAGCAGCAGCATAGCAGATCTAGTCCACCAAGACCAAATACATTAACATTGCCATATTTGCTTAACATTCTAAAACTATTCTGAGAGTTGAAATGTTGATTTGGAATATATACACACGTATGTAAAAAAAAAAGTTACAAACCAGAGTGAACTACACTGCACTGTTTGTGATCAGTCTACAAGCTAAACTTGGGCGCCCGCATGACTTTTGTTAAGCGGAAAACATAAGTGTCTGTGTGTATTTAATAACTGTCAATGCAATCAGGATTCAGCATTTTTAGTCAGACGTGTATTACAGCTCTTGCTCAGATGTGGCTTTGCATTGTGATTCCTATCTCTGTTTCTAGAAATGCTCTTAGCAGTTTCCTGTGTGATCAATGCTCTCTGCTCTCTGACTTTACTCTTGGCCTAATAAGCGTTAGCATAAATGTTCATGTCGATTTATTTAATATGAAACGCCTCTTTATTTATCCCAAGCAATTAAAAGAGAAAGAAATGGAAACTATTTTACAAGAATAACTCTGAATTTCCAAAACAATAAAAAAAAAATCTGTGAAATCTATGAAGTATGAACATTTTAAGATGTTCCAAAAGGGGTTTTTCGCATCAATGCCATAGAAGAACCAATTCTGGTTCCCCAAAAGAACCTTTGAGTGAACAGTTCTTAAAAGAACCATGTTTTTCTTAGTTTGAAGAACCATTTTCCACTATAAAGAACCTTTTGCGCAATAGAAAGGTTCCATGAATGTTACAGGTTCTTCATGGAACCATCGATGCCAATTAAGAACCTTTATTTTTAAGTATGAGATCCTGTGGCCTTTTGTAACTCACAAACATGAATATAATATAAATGGATAAGCTGACAAAATTGTTGCCTTCCCAATTAATATTGTTAAATATTATAATACAAATTTACAGTACATACAGTGAACCCAAAACGTATTTAGACACTTAAATTACATTTCAATCAGACCATCAATGCTGACTGGTTTTCACAGTTCATTGTGGGACTTTTTGGGGAGCGTTTCAGTGCAATGGAAGGATTTTGAGATTGAGATGGCCCCTAAATGACCCCCTTTTTTTGGAGCAGTAGTGGTCTTATGGTTAACAAGTCTGACGGATAACCCAAAGGTTGCTAGTTCAATTCTAACACCGGCAGTAAATAAATGAAGTGCCCTTGAGCAAGGCCCTTACTCCCTGGGCACCACAGCATCATGGCTGACCACTGCTCCGGGTGTGTCACGGTTTGGAATCTAACTTAGATGGGTTAAATTCAGAGGACAAATTCTGAGCATGTTATCGTATTTGACCTTCACATGGCACTTTCACATTCTAAAATGACTGTCTCCCTGATCAGTGCCCAGGCTACTGAACTACATAGCTGATTGAGACGCACCCAAAGTCTCATTTTTAAACATCAGTGAATGCATTATCTAACATGAAGTAAATAAGAGCAATATATACTATATGGACAAAAGTATTACCTGACCATTACACCAACAGGTACTTTAATGACATTGCATTCTAAATGCATAGACATTAATTGGTCCTCCCATTGCAGCTATAACAGCTTTCACTTATCTGGGAAGGCTTTCCAAGATCTTGGAATGTATCTGAGGAAATTTTTGCCCATTCGTCCAGTAGAGCATTTGTGAGGTCAGGCACTGATTTTGGACGAGAGGGCCTGGCTCGCAATCTCCATTCCAGTTCATCCCAAAGGGTTCATCCCAGGGCTCTTTGCGGGCCAGTAGAGTTTTTTCACACCAAACTCATCCAACCATCTTTTTATGGACCTTTCTTTGTGCACTGGGGCACTGGAGTAGAACCGTTCCCATAAAGTTGAAAGCATAGAACTGTCCAAAATGCCCCATACCATTATCCATCCTCAAATTTACAGTCAGGCAGGTAACGTTTTCCTGGCATCCGCTAAACCCAGACTCGCCAATCAGATTGCCAAACAGAAGCATGATTCATTACTCAACAGAACATGTTTCTTTCCACTCCTCTAGTCCAGTGGTGGTGTGTTTTACACCACTCCATCCAACGCTTGGCATTGCACTTGGTGATGTGAGGCTTGCATGCTGCCGCTCGGCCACGGACACCCATTCCATGATGCTCCCGCCGCACAGTTTATGGGCTGATTAGTAATACAAATGGTAGTTTGGAATTGTGGAATTGTCAACTTTTAGGCACTATATACGCCTCAGCACTCGGTGATCCCGCTCGGTGACTTTACATGGTCTTCCGCTTCATGGCTGAATTACTGCTGTTCTAAAATGCTTCCACTTTCCAATAATACCACTTACAGTTGACGGTGGAATATCTAGCTGGGATGAAATTTCATGAACGGACTTATTGCAAAGGCGGCATCCTATCACAGTCCCTTGCTTGAATTCTCTTCAGAGATTCAGCTCTTCAGAACGACCCATTTTTTTCACAAATGTTTGTGTAACTGCGGACTGCATGGCTAGATGCTTGATTTTGAACATGGAAATGGGTCTGATTGAAATGCAGGGATTCAAGAATTAAGCTTTGTCCCAATACTTTTGTCCCATATAGCATATATTTTAAAGCATTTATTAATGTGTTAACATTAGTAAAAATCTAATTGTTCATTGTTTGTTCATGTTAACTAATATAGTAGGCTAATGTTAACAAATAAAATCGTACTGTAAAGTGTTATTATATTTATAATGAAGAGACAATCATGCATTTTAAAAGTGCAATGCTATGGCCTTTCAACATCAGCCAACCATACAGACCTGAAGAGAGCAGTGGGGCTGTGGATGAACTGGGCATTACTTTCCATGGCTTTATGGTGCTCTCTAGTGGCACTGATGGAGAGGTACTCTGCTCACTGAAGAAAAAAAAAGAAAAGCTTTCAGTCTGTGCTGCAACTGGCCGAACAGCTAAAACACTTTCTGATGACCTGACAGGTTCAATTTAGTAGCCTGATCAAGCAACTACAAAAAAAGTTGCCTGCAGCTGACATTCATGCAGGATGTCAGCTGGATGTGAGAAATTTGTTGTGTTTTGTTATTTATAGGTGTGAACCGCAACTTTTTCCTAAGCAGTTTTAGTTCTGTGTTGTACGTGCGATTTACTGACCCCAAATTTCTTATGAGTATGCGATTTCTGCCCACATTATAAGTTCAAGATAAAGAATACGATGCAGAACGTCATCCTCTCACAAAGTCACTGACGCAAATCGATGTTCCTTCACAAACTCTGCGGTTTAAGACTGATAAGCACCTTTCCAGCCCTTCACATTCTCTGTCCCTCAGTGGTGGAATGATCATCCATCCATTTCATCACGCTTTATGTAAGACTGCAGTTTGCTTTTCACAGCTCTGAATCAACCTAAGACTAAGAATTTTCATTCTGAAAACTTTGTTACTCTCGCCAGTTTTTGCGCATGCTAGCTTGAAAACATGCTAGCTTGAAAACTAGCTTTGTCGACTTATCAATGTCAATTAATATGCAGTGTCCCTTTTAAAATAAATATCATAATATATAAACATTATACAGTAAGAATCACAATCATGGACTTACTTTATATTAAGTATTTTAAACTACTACACTGTAAAACAAAAGTTTCTGCATTCAATTTTTAAGTACAATCAACTTGGATGTTTAAGTCATTTAAACTTAAATTACATTTAAACTGACTTTAAAAAATGAGTTGAATCTTTTATAACTTATTTTGATGAGTTAAAGCAATGTAAAAACATAAGTTGTCATACCTTATTGATTATATAATTTATTATAGTTTATGTACTAACATTTTAATTTATCCTTAATCCAATGTTTTTTTATTTTTTTTATTTTACTGTTAAAAAATACCTTTGACTACCCCTTAACCCACCCTTAAACCTAACCAGACCACAAAACCTGTTACAAACCTTACCCGTATCCCACCTCAATAGCAGCACAAGTGTTTTGCTAAACAACATGAATACAATAAGTGCATAATGCATAGTACTTACAGTAAGTTTAAAGTAAAGACACCTATAAGTGGGACCCCAATTCATTTGTTACAGTATTTAGTAATCTTCATTAACGTTAATACGTTAAATATTAACAGATACAACTTTTGATTTTAATAATACATTAGTAAATGTTGAAATGAACATTAATGAACCATTAGCATTTATTAACATAATTCATGTTTTAGAAGTACTTTTGATTAATTCATGTCAGCTAATGTAGTTAACTTTCATTTTAAAAAGTACAGTACTTGTTTATTGTTTACAGTCCATGATTTGCACAAAATGTCATAAAATTTGAGTCTAAAATGTCTAAGGCCGAAAATGTGAGTCATATCTTAGTATTGGTGTTAAGTGCTTCCCCTCTGGTAAGATTTTTTTCTCCCATGTGAAGGAGCGCAATGGCAGAACCCGGGTTTGAAGTTACCGTGTTACGCGTATCACCGCACCATCTATGTTATGCTTGCAGAAATGCCTACCCTCTCTCAACATTGGCAAACAGTGTCAACCGCTACCTCTAGTGACACTCACGCTTATGTTGCCATGGCCCACAAAGTCTCCAGGGGCTGGAGAAAATGAAGCCGGGGAAGTTCAGCTGGTACGGATGAGTCGGATTATTCCTTTTTTTAATGGAATGATCTATGGATTTCTCAGATCACGTACCACATTGACCTCAAGATCAAAAATGTGTAATGCTGCCCACTGACTTGACATCAACGATAATGAAATATTATATGGTTGTGATAAATTACACGAGACGATTGTGCTGAACAATGCAAATCTGAATTTTTCTATATATATATATATATATATATATATATATATATATATATATATATATATATATATATAATGTGTGTGTGTATATATGTGTATATATGTGTGTATATATATATATATAATGTATATATATATATATATATATATATATATATATATATATATATATATATGTATATATATATATTTTATATTACACATAGGCTACACAAAATTAGTGTGACCATAGGCTGCTTTGTTTCTGTAGTAGCGTAGAACCACAGGGTGAATTCCTCTAAATAGAGCGAGCTGACTTATAATCTTTTTTTTTTAAACCAACTGATGGTGTTAAGACAAGACAAGTAGTAGAAATGTAGAGTCATCATGCTGATCACATGAAATGAGTCAGTTATCTTTCCTATATTCATTTGAAGTGATTAAACATGCAACTTTGCAACATCATAAAAATGTGCTGACTCTAGTCTATTATATTTTTTAAAAAATATATCACATATGACTCAAGCATAATCAATTCTCTAATTGATATTCAAATTGCCCTATTGTAAAGTAAAGCCTAACAAGTTGCTTTTAGTTGGGCGTTTTTTTGTCCAGTATACCATTTTGATGTGCAAAACTTCTAACTATCTAAACTAGCTGCTATGACAAACAGCTAATTTACATAAGGCATAATTTGAAGGGATGTTTCACCCAAAAATGAAAATTCCTTCATTAATTACTCACCTTCATGTCATTCAAGAACTGTATTTGAGCTTCAGCAAGAACCAATGAGGTTCATTCTCGTGTTACGCAGCACGTTTGAGCTTCCTCAAGAACCAATGAGGTTCATTCTCGTGTTACGCAGCATGTTTGAGCTTCCTCAAGAACCAATGAGGTTCGTTCTCGTGTTACGCAGCACGTTTGAGCTTCACCAAGAACCAATGAGGTTCATTCTCGTGTTACGCAGCACGTTTGAGCTTCCTCAAGAACCAATGAGGTTCATTCTCGTGTTACGCAGCACGTTTGAGCTTCACCAAGAACCAATGAGGTTCATTCTCGTGTTACGCAGATGGTCTGAGCATACACAAGAGGTTTTTTCTCGCTCGTCAAGCAGGTTCAGGCGAGCTTGTGTTTATGTTCGCTGATCAATGTTCATATGAATAAAGACTAAATTCAGTCTGTTCATCATATAAAGGGATCAGTTACGTAGCTGTCAATGGGGAAACAGAAAGCTTTCAGATTTCATCAAAAAGATCTTAAGTTGTGCTCTGAAGATGAATTAAAGTCTTAAGGGTTTAGAACGACATGAGGGTGAGTGATTAATGACATCATTTTTGGGGGAACTATCCCTGTAAAGGTAACCAGTCAAAGTGAAACTCAACAGTGCGATCAGGACCCTTACATGAAGCAGAGTGTCTCCCTAATGCATGTTTACACTGTGTTTGTTGTCCCAGGCCCAGCAATGCCTGTTCCTGAAAGCCTTCATTTCAATGTAATTTTGGCTGTCATCATACTAATTATTAAATAGCTACTTAGTAAATAATAAAAATAAATTACATGAAATATTGATTAGAGCTGACTTTATTTGAATAAAATGTGAAAAGAAAGAGAATGTGCAGTATACCATGAACCTAGCACAACTCTTTAGGAAATCAGTTAATCAAATAAATACTCAATAAAATGTAGCATGGATGAAATCTATACACTTATCCTAAATAACTTTTCAATGTACTATTAGTAGAATGTAATCAAAATTCTGTCCTAAACATTGAAGAAACACTAAACACTAAATAAAATGTGGTATTTAATTTATTATTACTATTTATTTATCTATGAGAAGTGTTGGGTGAAATGCATTACTAAGTAATTAATTACTGTAATTGAATTACTTTTCCCTTGGAAAAAGTAAAGTAAGGGATTACTCTTAATGTTTCTGTAATTTAATTACAGTTACTTCTGATGAAATTGCATTAAATACTGTATAGACTATTATGGCCTTGTCCACACGGACACGGGTATTTTTATAACAGTGACTTTTTTTACGCGGCTCGGCCGTTCGTCCACACGGAAACGCAGTATCAGGTCACTGAAACCCAACATTTTTGAAAACCTCTGCCAGGGTGAGGATATTCAGAAACGCCGGTTGCAGTGTTGTCGTGTAGACAGTAAAACCGGGATTTTTGCCTTGCGACGTCAGAGTTTGTGCCGTTATCCGCTGTGTTTGATGTCAGATTGTGCGCCGCTGCGTACGTCTTGACAGCGCTTGATAGCGTGTTTTTGCGTTTTCATGTAGACGGAGATTTTTTTTAAACCGAGCATGTGTGGACGGGATTTTTTTTAAACACAGGAGGAAAAACTCTGGTTATAAAAATACCCGTGTCCGTGTGGACTAGGCCTATGTAGGCCTGTTTTTAATGAAACCTTTTCTCTTTAAATACTTCAGCCAGTATAATTTATGCAGTTTTATATTTATTTGACAGAATTAAAATAGCTGTTTCATGTCTATCCCTGTATTGTGAAACTAATTAGTACAGTGATGTAATTGTTGAAGATGCAATTAGTAGCTAGTAATTAAAGTAATGGTAGGCAATTTGGGAGAGGCTAGCAATAGCAAGTTAGCTTTGAAAGCATAAGATCCCACCCTCCCTTCAGAGCGCCTCCAAAGCCACGCCTCCTTCAAAACACATCAATGCGTACAGCGTCACGAGCGATGGCGTTAAATTACTTCATATCGCAAAGCACGTAACATTACAATAATAATGAACATAAACAACTTACAGAGCTCTTGCACCACCTGACTGCTGCAGATTAATTTCGGCGTTGATAGTGTTGACATAGAAACGTACAACTTCAAGGACGTGAACAACGTCACAGGTTGCCTTGTAATTACGATTACGACATGGCATGAACGCAGCATAAGCTCGTTGTGTTGGTGCAGGAGGAACTGTAAAAGGCTGCAGTTTGCGGACAGGCTGCGGTGACTGTCTGTCTACAACTACTACAGCCTCATGAAACACATTATTGACGTATGATGAATGGAAATACATATGTTGAAAGGCAGGTAGGACATCGTATCATTGCATTCGGACCAAATTGGATTGACAGTTTTTGGTCCTGAGACTTCCACATAAGATATATGTACTTTTTTCATTTTTAATTTAGACCACTTCTATTATTGATTGTTATCAGGATGTGAAGAAAGTTTTAACACTAGAACGGCCATGACGGCCATTTTGACCGTTTTGAATTTTATACTGCAATAACTTTGTTGAAAAAATAAATACAATTCTGCTGGTACCTGAATTTTCCTAAAAGTGTCTGTATTTTCATTTAAAATGTCTTTCATATAAATGACACATAAGGCAAAAAAACAAATGAACACATTTACCTATTTCGGCCATAGACTGTCATATTGACCGCACTGAATTTCGCGGTATTCTTTTGTTACATTTCCCGCGGTTGACCTTTGTCTCTCTCACTGTCAACAGAATATCCAAATAAGATACTTTTAGTTGTTATTATCTTGTTCTGAGTTATGTTGAATGGATATGAAAATATAGCCTATCTGTTGTGAATATGCGATAATTACGGTAGGCTACTAATGATATTATTATTTATAAATGTAGGCTATAATTAAATGACCACTTGTGGCAGTTCTAGTAGTTCTGGAATTCTGGCAGTTCTTGTGTTAACCAGTATAGCAAAACAAACAAAAGTCAAACAAAAATTATTTATGAAAGAAATGCCGACCCTACCTACAATTACTTTTTTTTTTCTTTAGAGTAACTTTCCTAACACTGTCTATGACAGTTTCATGAGTGTCTATGTTTCATGAGTGTTCAGAAAAAAAGTAATGAAGGAAAAAAAAAAAATCACTTAGTCATTACTGTGATGAGTCATTCATTTGAATTTCTAAATTTTCACTTTATTGTAAGTTGCTAATGACACCATGTAAAGGCCTATATTAATTATCATTACATCATCACTGGACTTCCCTCAGCAAGGCTACAGATGTTATTAATACACACGCCCTCTTCCTGCATTGAAATACAATGTGAAAACACCAGTCTTCTTACTTCCTCAGACCTCTAATGTATAAATATCTATACTATGACCTTTTGCATAATGTAAACAGCGTCAATATGCAAGTGTCAAACAGACTGTCTACAGAAAACCCACAGAAATTTTCTGGTTCAATGAGATAAAATTCCACAAGTCAAGAGACATACACACCCAAAACTAACTTACACATAAGCTGACATTTACTCACACTCAATTTGTTCTAAACACATTTTAAATTTTTCTGTGAAATACAAACTGTGAATTTTCTCCCCACTTGTCCCACTTTATATTAAGTGGCTTTAAGTATTATGTACTTACATTGAAATTAATAATTTGATACAATGGACTTTTTGTGTACATTCATGTTTTAACATTGTACTTATATTTTTTAAATTCCTGCATTTAATTACAGCTGTAATTACACTGTTGACCCTTCCCTTACCCCTTAACCCACCCTTAAACCTACCCATACCACACACACCTGTCCCTAACCTGACCCGTATCCCACCTCAACAGCAGCACAAGTGTAAAAGCCACTTAATATAAAGTGGAACCTTTAATGTTTGATGAAACTTTTATGGTGCTTTACAAACACATTTGAAGTTTTTCTGGGATTTACAAACTGAATATTCTGGCCACTTTTTATCAATGTAATGCCGTTAACCTAAATCTGCTGTTTTTATGTATTTTTTGATGAAACTCTCATGATGCTTTATTTCAAAAGTAGACCGTTGAAATTAAGCTGGTTAACTATCATGTCCTCTTCCTTTTCCAAGAGAGTCTCACACGGTCCAGTCCGTAGAGACCATGTTGCATGCATTATATTAATTAAAAAATGTCCATTTGCAACAGTATTAATATAAAAAAACTACTCTTGTAACATGGTGAAATTAACATGTAACGTGTGCCTTTTCTCAGACAATATTGTATCTCCCCACCCAGTTCGGCCTGTTTTTTCCTCTGTAGGCAGTATTATGTTCTTAATGAAACCCCAGTATTTTTCCCTTTAACCAATTTTAGAAACGTATACATCACGGTTATAACTTAGGTGTGAGCGTATGTGGCATACGTTTCCTGTTTTACCACGTATTTAAGGGTTAGAGTGCAGAATGAGATCATTATCTCTAGAAAGCATCCCTGTGAACAAGAACATGAAACTGCTAATTCTTCTCGTCGCACTGCTTGTTCAAACTAACCCTAGTTTGAGCAAGCCTACCTCAAACCCTCACTCGATCTTCTGGGAAATAATGGACAACCTTCGCAAAATTGATGAACTTAAGCAGCATGATCTTAAGCAGCTTCTCACAGTAAGTAAATATTTTTTCATTCATTCATCATTATGGCAAGGGAGAGAGACTTCATGTGATTTTGCCATATTTGTCATACTTGCTTTAGTTAAGTTAAAATAGTTAAACACCAAGCGTGAAGAGAGAAGTATTTGTTTATTAACTGTTATTAACTGTTATTGTTTATTGTAGATTAACTATCTATAAGCTAATGTATTGTAACATCAGTTGTACACATTCTCTGATATCAACTGACTTTGTCAATTTCCAGGCAGTCAGTCACACAATACAAATCAAAACACCTCATGATATGAAGAATGCAGTAAGTATTTTATCATTCCCTCTGTATTGCAGAACATTGAAACCAATGCTTTAAATAATAATTTGCATAAATTGGGGATTTTTTTTCCACCCACAGTGTGAGTGTGAGGCGCCATTTTTTCAACACCTGGAAGATGCTCTAACGCTAGTTATAGATGTATTTCAAGTGGATGAAATTGCCAACATTTTGGAGTGCCTAACTTATCCTAATCTGCCTAAGGTCAAGGTGAGACTTCTGCCTTAAATTACTCGCATCATCCATTGGGTTATTAATGTTTACCCAGCACAATAAAAGATGAAGAGTCTAGGTCATTTAAAAGGCCTGAAGACACTTCTCTTATTAAACATTCTCATTTCATTTTAACCTTTCTGTTCAAGTAAAGAAATCATTCGGGGCCTCAAAGACAATGCAGTAATGCAGCATAGAAAGAGCTGCTTTATCATTTTAAATAACGCATTTTTGATTTTTCCAGAAGCCAAATGACAACTGTAACTTCAGAACACACAAGTTGAGCGATGCATCTCTCAAAAATCACTTGCTTAAGGATAACATCAAATTCATTGAAAACTGGAATGCAAGAAACTGCAAGGCGAAAAGTCACTGAAGAAGCTGAACAAACGTCCTGATGTGGAACTGCGAATCACATGTTTATTTATTCAAAAATGTCACTTTGTAATTATTTATTTATTTATTGGGCTATTTATTTATTTATTTTGATCAGTGCGTGTTAGTTGTTCTCTATCCTCGCACTTAATTACAAAATGTTTCAAGTTCAATAAGATTCATGTTATTTTCTTCATCACGGGATGAAAAATGATCTATACTTTATTCTTTAAAGTTTTGACTTGTATTGTAACAATACAAACATCATGTTACTTAATGGTCCAAAGTTTTTTATGCTCAATGTAGGCCTAATACAAAATAAAAATAACATTTTTAAGATGAACTCTTTCTGTTGTTTCATTCATGTTTTGTCTTGATTCTTATGCCGTAATGTGCAGTAAAAATGGCGTATCTGCTAAATGTCATACCTTTCAGTGCATTTATATGTTAGACTGATACAAAACTTCATGCACATTAAGTTGCATATAGCATAATATTTATAGGCCACTCAACAAATCTGTATTGCTGCAGTAAAAACTTCACTCACTTTTAACTGACCCAGCTGTGTATTGTTTATCTTCTCTTGTTGGGATGTGGTGAGTCTTGAAGGAGGCTGTATACAATATTAAGTCTGATGGATGGAAACAGACAGTCCCGCAGCTGCTGGCAGTGTCCTGACGAAAGGGAACATCCCGAACAACACAAGGATGGAATGTTCAGGAGACCGATGACTAAAACATCCAGATTCCAGAGTGTGTTTTGAAACCATTGTGTCAAGAGATTTAGCTTCCTCAGTCTTATGAAGACTTCAGGATCAATCAATTCATGACGCTTTCCTCCATGGTACACTTCTGTTTCCCATTAGGTTTTTTGGCTACACTTTTCAATGAGGTTATTTAATAACATTAGTTAACTAGGTTACACATTTATTAACATTAGTTAATGTACAGCTACAGTATCTGTTAATATTATGTAGTGGACCTGAGCTAACATGAGCTACCAACACACACACACAAATAAAAAAAAAATAAAAAAAATAAAGCCTTTTTCTTTAGATTTACAAATTTTAATTGTAGGCTATTGTAAAATTCCATCAAATTGAATTGAATAATCCTTACATATAATTCATATTATAAATTTTAAATGAGTAAAAAAAAAAAAAAAAAAAAAAACCTCTAGCTTAATAAAACATTTTATACAAATCTTAATGGAACAAGGGAATGGACCATTTCATTTTATCTGATTCGCATGTTTAAATTTATGAATACAAATCACATAAACTAAATCATCCATTCCCTTGTTCCATTACGATCTCTATAAAATGTTTTATCAAGTTATTGCTTTAAAAAAATCATTTAAAATTCTTGATTTCATAAAAGGAATAATATGTAATGATTATTCAATTCAATTTGATGGAATTTAACTGTAAAATAAAATTGTGTAAATCTTGAAAAACATTGTGTAAAATTGTGTAAATCTTGCACACATCCTTTCTGAACTATTAGTTAAAAAAAAAACTCTTATCTAACAAAAAAAATTGTATGGAAGTAGCAACTTAAATACAAAATGTCCGCATCCCTTCTTAAAATAATGATTGGTAACACTATTTTACAGTGTCCTTGTTACATGTAGTTAAGCTGTAAAAAAAAAAAATGCTGCCTTAAATTTTTTTTTTTTCAACTTGGATCTTTAAGTCATTTCAAATTAAATGAGTTGAATCTCATATAACTTGTAAAAAAGTTGAAAATACTTAACTTATTTTGATGAGTTAAAGCAATGTAAACACATATGTTGTCTTTTTTACAGTGTCGTAATAACTATAAATTATGCATAATTACATGCAAGTAACCTCCAACCAAACCATAATCTAACCTTAACCCTATAGCAAGTAGGCCTACAGTATATGTTGTTTATTAAAGGTTGGTTGATTATGATTTCACTTTTCTAACTTTAGTTAGTGTGTAATGTTAATGTTTGAGCATAAACAACTTCTGCAAAGTTACAACGCTCAAAGTTCAAAGCAAAGGAAGATATTTGCTTTTAAAGAAATTGTTTTTTTAAGGACTATACAAATGGCTGGTAGAGACTACAGTTCTTGAAGCTCCGCCCTCTGTGCCGGGAGCAGCAGCTCATTTGCATTTAAAGGGACACACACGAAACGACCTGACCCTCAAAAAGGGACAATTTTAAAACGCTGTAAATAATT
Source organism: Gila orcuttii (assembly GCA_026230005.1). NCBI lineage: Eukaryota > Metazoa > Chordata > Actinopteri > Cypriniformes > Leuciscidae > Gila > Gila orcuttii. The sequence goes on along the minus strand of JAPDVR010000016.1, from coordinate 27,563,197 downwards.
TCTGTGGGGTATTTTGAGCTACAACTTCAAATACACACTCTGGGGACAACAGAGACTTATTTTACATGTTGTAAAAAGGAGCATTATACCACCCCTTTAATATTATTCAATACCTAAATGTATTACACAACTAATGAAACAAATGAAACTTTATTGTTAAGTGTTACTACTTTACTTTTTGCTATATTTTATGTAGATAAGTTGACCTTCTGTGGTTGACGATTAACATTTTCTGAAGGCTTTGCACCTCCTTACATAGATTTTCTTAATATTTGCTTAAAAGAATAGTATTTTAAAGAGTTTTGGACCTTGTTTTGTACCCTATCTGTGGAAAGATTCTTTGCTGATTCATCAAACATTATGTAGACTTCAATATACTGTAGGCCTACATGCACCTTATCTGGACCCTTTCCACGACCACAAAGGGAGCCATCAGCTGCACTGCAATTACTTTATTTATATACTCCATCTGGTTAGAACTGGACTAGACATGAACATGGACATGGAAAGACAGTATGCACTCAAACAATACACTACATACGCTCGTATTTTGTGGGTGTTATTGCAACACTGAGAAGCATTCTATAAATGCTTCTCCATTTCACATAAGTATCTGTACTAGCGGTTTTTGTGACATCCAGTCACGGTTGAAATTTCAGGTCTATCATGCATAGAAACATATTTCATTTCTTACAAGTTGGTACAGTAAAAAAACATTGATATCTATGCACTAAAACATTTGATAAGATGCTATCTTGAGAGTCAGTTGTGAGGATGAGTGTGGGGAAGAATATTCTATGAATACTATTGGAGAATAATTAATTCATTGTTATTTCTTATTAGTTATTTTTTTCTGATAGTTTGGCATGTAGGAAGGGGGCGAGTAGGGGGAAGTCTAACTTCATGTTGACCTTATTGCGTTGGTTTATTTATTGAAGGTCCTCATATGCTTTACCAAATAAATTCCCAAGGCATGAAATCATCAATCATTCACTTGATGGTAATGATGAGTGATTGCAAATGAGTCATGAACAAGCCTCTGTGGCTAAATATAACTATACTTAGATTTGTTGTCAGTCTAGCAGGCAGACAATGATGACTGAAAGAATCCACACCAGTCTGTCAATGATTTCGAAAGAAACTGCAAGAGCAGCTGGAGGTTGTGTAAGCCCTCAACTGAGGCTTCGGTGACTCCAGACAGATCGTCTCTTTTGAAGCTGTGATTTATGGGCTGCTGGTGGCCCAATCTAAACTCACAGATCACTGTGTCTTTGATGATTTTTCAAGTGTCCACATTCATCACTCCAACCTGAGAAACCAGTAGCCATGTCTGCAATGATCTAGATCTGATCTTGAAGCAGGCTGACCTTAATCAGAAAAGAGCCACAAAAGGAAATGATCAGAAAAAGTGTAGGCACACCTTATATGGTCAGCAAACTCTTTTAGATGGTGTGCCATTTATACAAGAGGCTTTACCAATCACACTGTTTAACAGTTTACTTATTAGTATTCTAAATATACTAATACATATAGAGTATTTCTAAAATTTATAGTTGTTTTTTTTTTTCAAATAAAGTCTAATAATCAGTATTCAGCAAGCTGAAACTCTACAAACAAAGTCAATTTAAGGCTTTGGTTCTTAGAAAATGGATCCTTTTCCAGGTTTCAGTGATTGACCTGATTGTAAGCATTCAATGATGGTACACATCATGAGTCTACCAGTTGATTTGGTAAGGATCAACAACTATAATTGTGCATTTATCCTTATAAAAATTGCAAAAGCTTTTAAAATTGATCGACTTGTTATATCACTGTGAGAATGTAGCATCAAACATTGTCACAATAAAAGGAAAAAAGTCACTTCTAAGAAAAAAGATATTTATTGGTAGAGAGAATGTATGATTTTTTTCAAGGAATTGCTGCAGGCAAAAGATGCCCGTTTCGAGTCTTTCAAAGCACTGCAATTAACCAAGTTGTTGCATAGAAAACACACAGAGGAAAGAAGGCACTATATAGTCCATTATAGATATAATGCATGTATTTTCTGTTCACAGTTATGTTGCTTTAAAGCAGCACACTTAAGTTGTACAGTTAAGCAGCATTCAACTGTTACACACTGTGGATGATGATGAAAGTTGATAACAGCGATGAGGTCAGTCTAATATTTACTGATGATCTGAATCTTTGCTGCATCACACCCACCAACAAGGTGTCATCATCAGCATCATCATCATCATCATCACAAAAGTTTCTCTCACACAATTCCACTGAAATTTGAGCCAATTTTAAGAGCAGACCAGATATGAAGTGGGAACGATAGAGACAGAAAATAAAAAAAATATTCACATTGGACTTTTTACCCTAATGCATTGTGTACCCACTTCTCTCTTGCCAGTGTGTTTATACACAACTCTTGTCATATTGATACTTTCTGAGAATTTTATTATTAAAATATTAATAATTTTATTAATAAAAAAAGATGTGTATTATTTCATACAACAATTTTGTGTGGAAATTTGATGTCCAGTACACACGACATTTGAGCAGTATTTCAAACTACCGTGCCGACACTGCATTGCATATTTAAAATAATAATAACAATGCAGTGCAATAATAAATACAATAGGACTAACAATAACAACGTGTAAACAGCTCTAGGAAATAATCCATATTAGATACATGCTCTTCTTCATTATGACTCACTGCTTATTCATATGATGGCACTTTACAGTAACAAATGACTAATTAGGGAATTAAACATGCAGTATTAATCATTCTATTAATATTTTATCTGATAAACCCATTAGTTCAACATTTTACATGCAGTAGACATGAAATGTGCTGTGCTTTCTTTAATCTTGAAAAAAACCTGGCAAAAAATGTATGCATTTTGTAATTTAATTATGAAGAATTGTTTGTTTGTAAAGGACTGAGGATAACAAACAAGTAACATCATCACTGGATGTCATACAAATGTAAAAGCATGCAATAAACACATTTGCTTAGTATAAGACTCCCCATTAGGTGGCCTCATAGACTTGATTTAGGTTATAGCATCTGGCAAACCAAATAGGCTATGCGAGTTTTGCAACATTTTCTTTAATTCAGGTAGGCTATCTCCTTAATTTCGGTTAGGTGAAGATTAGCAATGAAAAACTGCAGCACTCAGTTAAAAAAAGGAATTAGCAATTCATTCATACAGAAGCCTACTTTAGTGGAAAGCGAAAACAACAATAAAGAAACTTAGTCATGTAATTAATAGCCAGACCATAAAGTAAAGATTTAATTAAGATGAACGGATCAAGAATCGTTCAAGTTCGTAATAGGATCGTAATATTAGGAACGCATCGCTCACGTGCACTTCACTGTGACTCCACAATGTTTTTCTTTCTTTCAGCATCGACTCTAGAAACTGGATGACCTACTGTTAGAGTAATTTGTCGAACCCCTCGGGCATCGGACACGACACATCTCGGTGTTAAATGTATTTGTCATGTCACTCGCCGTGGATCTCACCAATCTCGCCACGCTCGCGCAGCAAGAACACGACGCGCATTTGTCGCGTGGAGCTCATGCTGATGGAATAGCACCTGGTCTTCGACAGGATGAAGGTGCGTTACAGTCATTCATCGAGGAGGACGTACACGAAACAAGTTTTCTTTCTAGTTTATTCAAGTGAATCGTTCTTTACCGACAAGATGTTTCAAAGAGCAAATTGTGCAACATTTTTCGGATAAATGCAGCTTTAAAAAAAAGCACAAAAGCAGCTCTTCGGTATTATCTAACAGGTGAGGATAAGGTGTTTTTCTTAATTATCATAGAGAATATAATAGCTGTTTTGTGTGTTTACTCTTGTAATATGAGTTTTGTCCCTTTGTTTGACTAACAGAACTGCAGGAACCGGTTATTGCTCACTGGAATCAAAAACGTCCTCTTATGGCATAAGGACTCATACATGATCACATTCAAATATATATAAGGGGACACTAAAAAACTGTGTGCAGATTGATTAGATGAACTTATCTGAACAGTTTTGATGGGATCATGTACTATGATATTATGATATCAACCGGCATGACAGTAACACTGAACTGAAACACTTTATTGGCACTTTCCAAACTGGAATGCAGGACAAATCTTTTGTGTAATGGAGCATGATCTGGAAATGTTAACGTTGGTATGAAAATGTCTTAATAAGAACACACGGTCAACATTACCTGAAGTGACAGGTCTGACGGACTCTAAGATGAAGTGTTCAAACAGTCACGTCTAGATCTCATGATGCAGTGATCCTAATGCACGGCACAATGGCAGTGATGGATTTGAACTCGACAACAGTAATTGACAGTGGTTTCATGGAAAGTGACCAGTCCAGGCGGGTTCTGACCGGTTGCTTTCTTTCCGTTCTAATCCTCTCCACCCTACTCGGAAACACACTGGTTTGTGCAGCTGTCACAAAATTCCGCCACCTGCGCTCTAAAGTCACAAACTTTTTTGTCATCTCACTGGCGGTGTCAGACCTGCTGGTGGCCATTCTGGTCATGCCCTGGAAGGCTGTGACAGAGGTAGCTGGCTTCTGGCCCTTTGGTGCTTTCTGTGACATTTGGGTCGCTTTCGATATCATGTGCTCCACAGCTTCCATCCTGAACCTCTGCGTTATCAGCGTGGACCGATACTGGGCCATTTCCAGCCCGTTCCGCTACGAGAGGAAGATGACTCACAGGGTGGCCTTTGTGATGATCAGCATGGCTTGGACCCTGTCTGTGCTCATCTCCTTCATCCCAGTGCAGCTCAAATGGCACAAAACTCAGCCAGTGAGCTTCCCAGAGGTCAACGCTTCTCACAGGGCTCTGAGGACGGACAACTGTGACTCCAGCCTCAACCGAACGTATGCCATTTCCTCCTCGCTCATCAGCTTCTACATTCCTGTCGTCATTATGATTGTAACGTACACTCAGATTTACAGAATCGCCCAGAAGCAGATCCGACGGATCTCCGCTTTGGAAAGAGCTGCGGAGAACGCCAAGATCCGCCATGACAGCATGGGCGGCAGCTCCAACGTGGAGTCCGAAAGCTCCTTCAAACTGTCCTTCAAAAGGGAGACGAAAGTTTTAAAAACGTTGTCCGTTATAATGGGGGTTTTTGTGTGCTGCTGGTTGCCGTTCTTCATCCTGAACTGCATCGTGCCATTTTGTAAGAGCACTTCGACTGGTCTCCCCTGTATCAGTCCAACAACATTTGATGTTTTTGTCTGGTTCGGATGGGCCAATTCTTCTCTCAACCCCATCATATACGCCTTCAATGCCGACTTTCGCCGAGCTTTTGCCATCCTTTTGGGATGCCAGAGACTCTGTCCAGGAACCACTAGCATGGAGACACCGAGCCTGAACAAGAACTGAAAAGCAACGCTCAATGTGTGAGCTCATGTCACATCAATGCTTTGCCAAGGAAGGCAAAAAAAGGGGGGAAATGGATTTGGGATTAAGACTCTGGGAAGAGAGCCCTCCTGCTGTGCTGGAGAGCAGAGAAAGCAGTCGCCATGTCCCTTAAGCAAGGCTAAACTCTATAAAAAGCTATTCTTCACCAAAGAATGACGCAAGGGTGGTCTGTGTATTTTAGACAGTATACTCAACAGATTATTGAATCCACAAGTGACTTGCAGAAAATAGAGAAGCAATGTTTTATCAAAAGAAATATAGATGTTTCTTTGAATGTTTATTTTCATTTGAAAGAAACGGTACAGTAATAATATTTGTGAAGCTATACAGTGCTGGGCAAAACTGCAATACACTGGAACAAATGTTGTGTATTTACTGCAAATGGGTTGAGAATATGGTCTCAATGTATCATTCCATTAATCTGAAGTATCACTGAATAAATGACCATTTCAGGCATTTACAATAAAATTCAGTGTAATCTGAATCTAATACATCACTGCTTGATAAATATCTATCTCATCCTCTCCACTCTCATTACATTTCCTTTACATCTGCCTTATTCATGAGACTTTTTTTTTCCAAAACAAGAGGGCAGATGGTCAATCATGAGATGGCCATCCCATTATTGCCATAATGAACATGTATATTGTTCTGTGGTACTTGTTTTCTGATTCATTATTAAACTGTGAAAGCTAAACACTACGACTAGCAGAACAGATGGCCATAAAATAAAAATGCATATGTGGCAGTGTGCTCAGTTACGGTCATCCAGTAATAGATACGTTATTGTTGAGATTGTAATTATTTTCTGAAAGCGTATGGGGCCTTCAGTCCCAGTACAAAATAACACTGGATTGTTACTATGTCTGTGGATGTGTTGCAATGTGCCATGTGATAATGTAGAAAATGAAACGTTGAGAATCTCAGAACGTCTCTGGCAAACTGAATGTAATTAATTGTGATGAGTCCAACTATGTGGTCAATTTTATGGTATTTTTGTGGCAGAGATATTTTCATGCTTTCACAACACATAATTTGGTATTTCACAATATTACATGTGTTGTTGTGGTGTTTTGAGAAAGACACTGATTCAGTCCTTTAGCATTACAATGTTGAAGTAGAATTAAATTATTGCGTAACACTTTAGAATACGGTTCCGTATTCATTAATAAATAACTAAACAGGAACAAATGAGTAACGCACTATTGACATTCTAGTAAATACTAACCAGAAACTCAGTCAAATTTGGTAGTTCACTATTAGTTAAATGAATAACTACTATTTTTTTCATACCTCCCAGAGGACTACTAAGAACTACACAGGTTCATAATTGACATGAATAATGCATAATGTATAATTAATTCTAAAGTGAAGGTCATGGTAACCCACTAGTAATGACTCAAGTGTTACTACATCCTTCAGAAGGAATTACTAATAATTGATAATTTGAAACTGTATTCTAAAGTGAAAATCATGATAACTCTCTAGTAATGACTGAAATCCTTGTAAGCTTTTGATGTTTTTGTAAAGTATTGGATAGTAATAATGACTCAAATGAGTAATGAAAAGTGTCACCATCCTTTTGAAGGAATTACTAATTATTTGGATCAGTATTCTAAAATGAAAAGCATTATAACTCCATTGTAACTCCACTCCAACTCCAAAGTCATTGTAATATTTTGAGAATTTTGTAAGGTTTTTGGAGTAATTGCTTCTGATGGATTTGGTAAGATTTGAGTCATTACTAGTGGGTTACCATGACCTTCATTTTAGAATTAATTATACATTATGCATTATTTACATTGATTATGAACCTGTATATAACAGTTAGTACTCCTCTTGGAGGTATGAAAAAAAAGTAGTTATTGATTATCTAATGAGCTACCACTAATAGTGAGTGCTATTACTTACTAATTAGTTAATCAGAGATTCTTGTTAGTTAAAACCAATTAGTGTTAATAGTGCGTTTCTCATTTGTTCCTGTGTAATTATTCATTAATGATGGAACAGTATTCTAAAGTGTTACCAATTATGGTATTGACTGATGGGAAAGTACATATGTAACTTTCTAATATGTAACTGATGACAAAGTACATAATGTACACAACCATTAGGACTCATGGTGTTAAAGTCCATTCCATTGTCTTTTGGTAAATTAAATTGTTCATTCTTTCTTTGCGAGAATTGTGTTTGTTAACCTGTTCAAAACATGATCAACTTTACGTCAAAAAAATTATTGAAATTACATATCTGGATTCATAATTCCTCAGCACTCACACTCTTATTTTTCACTTGATGAAACTTGAATTGGAAGCAATAACAGACGGCAGGAACCATGGCTCTTAACCTCTTAAACTTTCATTGGTTACCGTCATGTGCTTTTTGACACTGTGCAAAGCTGGCATAAATAGAGATAATAAGCTCAGCCCTGGCTCAGGGGAACTGGGGAGTCAAATTGTTTTTGTTTGCCAGCCTCCGTGAATGTGTAAGAGTCAAGCTTTCACAGCAGGGCCCTCAAAGCTGACATTCTCACTCAGCCTCAGATACAACACTCTCATATTAGACACAATAGGAAGCATATTGGATGAGTTATTAAACAGTAGATGCTGTGCTTTAGATCCAGAAACAGCAGTGAGTGAGTCATCACTGTCGTACTACATTGTGTTTGGTCTACGTCAGCTGACAGGAAACAGCGGGGCCACTGTGTAATTAATGTAATGAAGAGCATTAGTATTGTATAGCATACTTGTGCATACTTAATAGACAGGTACCAGGAGTGTATATTCAATTTACCAGCCCCCTATAAATAAAGTCACACACTGATGTAAAACTATTAAAGCAACTTTTGTTTCTCTTGTACAACTTTAAAAGGTGGTAACCTGAAACCTTAAAGAACTATTTACTTTGAACCCTTAAATGTAGTTTGGCCAGTGTAACCTAATGTATTTAGGTTGATTCGGGAATGCTATTGACTTATTATGAACAAACTCAATTCATTTAAAATAGATGTTACCACATGAAGCTCATTAATTCATTTATGTTGATTTAGTTATACAATAACAAATAATAATAAAAAGTAAAATAATGCTTTTGACTTGAATAAAATCAGTTCATTGAGATGTTATATCATGTCATATATGTGGTGCCATCTAAATGAATTGATTTTATTCAAGTCAAAACGTAATTAATTAACATTACTGAGGCAACCCAAACCCGTCAGTTTATACCGGACCAAAATAAATTTAATGTTTAGATCAGGTAGAAACAGCACCTAAAAAACAACAACTGAAAGTTGCCTTTCTTTCTTTTTCTTTCTTTCTTTCTTTCTTTCTTTCTTTCTTTCTTTCTTTCTTTCTTTCTTTCTTTCTTTCTTTCTTTTTCTTTCTTTCTTTTTCTTTCTTTCTTTCTTTCTTTCTTTCTTTCTTTCTTTCTTTCTTTCTTTCTTTCTTTTACAGTAGGTCTAGGTTATTTAAACATGGGTTTCAGTGTATTTAATGTTTAGATATGTAGCATCAAATAGTATCTGGACATAAGCCACATTTAAAATGTACCGTATGAAACAAATTATCAAAGCGGTGACTGAAAATAATGCTAGAACAATGGTTTTCTCTTTCCTTTAGCTTTGACTTTAATCAGCTGGTGTCAAGGTAGTTTTTAGTGGATGCATGAAGTCAGTTCTCCTCAAGTTCGCACAGGTACCGTAGCAGTGTAACCACAGGTGAAGTTCATCGCATTAACTATGAACAACTGTGATCAACTAACAGTTCTAAGCCAGAAAGTTTCAAAATATCTTTTTGAATTAATTGAATCTATTGTTTCAAACCTAACACATTTTTTTTCAAGTAAAATGTCTTGCTTGAAAAGTGTGTTTGTGCTTGTTTTCTTACAGAAAAATTCCATTTGTAGTTGTTATTTAATGCCAGGACATTCATACATTTTTAAGTGTAACTTTAGTAACTTGTGTGGTCAGTGTAGTAGCCTTTAGAAGTAAAGTTACTGATGACCTCAGAGAGAGAGAGAGAGAGAGAGAGAGAGAGAGAGGATGAGGCCCTTTAGAGAGAGACTTCCATAAGCAGTCTATTACCACAATTTTCCGACAATGTCAGTTTTGGGCAAAATGTGGGAGAATCATGTCTATGTTTCACCATGTCATTGGGGACTGTCCTATAACAGACATGTCCAGTAAATACGGGTGGGAGAAATTTGAAACACATTGCCTTTGTCGACGCTCTCAGTTTTATGAAAGGAGAATGATGGTGCAAGTGCAATCAGTCCCTTTAGATTAATTTTATCCCCTCATTTAAAATGTATAGGCTGCTACTGTATGTATTACCAGAACTAATGCATTTCTAATACCTCGCATACAATTGCTGTGACAGTTTCATAAGGAAAGGGTCAGAAGCGGTGAGGGACACAGCGGTAATGCATCTACACATCCACATTTCGATTGATAGAACTGCACGTTTGATGTCAAAGGCTACAGTGACTGCTATACATGCTGATGTCTTAATGCTACTGTGCTGGTGAGTAATGGTTTTGTTTGTTCTGTCAGCGATGCTCTGTCACTCAACCTCCAGACACCTCCCACAACCGTTAGATTCGTAAATTGGAAACAGGCAAATCAGCGATCAGCATTATCCAACCTTATTATAAAGTAAAGATGGGTGGGTGCAGCCTTTTGGGAGCAATAACACATTGTACCGCTAAGATAAATCTCAGCAGCCATCAGGCAAACTCTGTATTAATCCATCCTAATCCTGCAGTCCATTCACATGTCAGGCCCAAATGGTGCATCCACTTTGCCAAAAGAAGCCCCTGACTGGGACTTAAGAGTGATGAGTAAATTTCCCTCCAAAAATGAAAACATGCTCAAGTTGCGTTAAAAGGATTATGCAAAATCAATTGACAAAAGACAAGGGCTGTATAAACTGTGTTGACAATGCCTGAACCTGTGCCAGTGAATTCAGATGAAACTCCACTGCAGGGTAGTCATGCTGTTTCTGATCAGTGTGTATTGCAGTGCCAGTTATTATAATTTCTTCATAAAAAAAATTATTCAAGTAAACTGATTTTTTTAATGTAGATTTTGTTTGTTTAATTGATATTCCAGAGTTCAAACAATGAAAATTATTACAATACATATATTGAGTGCAAATGACACACCTTAAAGTCCCCCTGAAATCAAAATTGAATTTTATTTGGCTTTTAGTATGAATATGTTAGCCTTATACTGTTATCTATAAGCTAATGTGCTCCAAAACAATGATAAAAATTTGCATTTAGAAGATATTAGCATTCAGAACTTAGTCTCTCACTTCTGCCAATATGGATCAATGATTTTAATGACATCACTCTGCACTTCAGCTTCTCATCAGATTTACTGTCAGTGTCCAATCAAATGCTCTTTAGAATCTAAAGCATAGCCCCCTTATAAATAGACGCTGAAGCTGCGGATAAAATCGGTCACTCGTTTAAAAAATGACTAGGCCTATTTGGTGGATGGCACATAGTCCACTATATAGGGGATAGGGGACGTTTAAGACATTGTAAATATTTGGGGTGAATGAAGTTTGGTTTCACGTTAGTGTCACTGAACCGCCGCAGTGCACATCTCCGGTCCAGAGACATGATATCACAGGGTTGGAAGAATTGTATTGGTTTGAAAATGTTTTTTTGGTTATTTTAACGATTCTTATTTCTACGTTAATCTATAGCATTTTTGAAAACATTAAAATATGTACCTACACACCCGCAATGGCGTCAATTTCCACCTGCATAGTGAATGCGGATGTTTGTGCTGCGGTGAGTTTTTGTGCCATCTTGTGGTTAAGGGAAAAAGAAAAGAAAACCCAAAATGTCCCTTTTATTTTGTGACTTGAAGCAAACCAACCAACAAGATGTGCTATACACACATTCCGGGCAGTCCCGTGAAGCCATCACGATGTGACATTTAGCCTTTAGTCCCCGAGAATCCCCACTCACTCATTCATGTGTGTGTTATTCTGAACGGATCCGATACACTCGCGGTTCATTTCTCCGTCTGCCCGGTTTTGCAGCGATTGTTATTTTTTCCTTATTTTAGTGTTTGTAGGCTATACAAACGTTCTTCTGCTTCTTCCCATCATCATGTAGGCTACTGGCATTGAGGCGCAGATTTGCGTTCACACATGGGGCTTTTACGTGAAGCATTAGATGAATGAATTTCAAATCGTTTAAGAGACCTAATAAATGTGTTTGGGTTTAGTCCCATATTTACATGCATTCCTCCCAGCACAGCATACCCTGGGTCATGACTTGTTACAGTATTTGACACTTTGTTTAATTTACGCAGTTGTTGATTTTATTGTCATATTTTAGTAGCTGTCTCATGATGTCAGCATGTTTGTTATTAAACTGATAGGTCACTGATGTCAGATTTTTAACATGTTGCTGGCACAAACAGTATCAAATAGCCTATACATCACAAGGGATGTTAAAATACAACATTTTGCATGTATGACTTGTAAAAGTAATTTAGGCTATAAACTTTAAAAGTAAATATTTTCTGATTTAAAATGTCAAGTCTTGCTGTGATCAATTTAAGTAAAAACATAAAGCCAAAAACATAAAAACTAAATACAAAAGTCACAGCAAGACTTGACATTTTAAATAATTTAATCAGAAAAGATGTTTTAGTTGTAAATTACATTCCACGCAAACTGTTTAAGTTAGGCTATATTTTAACATCCCTTGTGATGCATATTTGATACGGTTTGTGCCAGCAACATGTTGTGTGAGTGAATGAAGCCAGGCATAATGGATGTAGGCCTACACTGTAAAAAAAAAAAATTTGATCAATAAGTTATGACAACATATGCTTTTACATTGCTTTAACTCATCAAAATAAGTTAAGCAATTATCCACTTTTTTATGTTATAGAACAGAAGTCAGTTTAATGTGAAGTGAAATTTAGGTTGAAAAGACCTAAATATCCAAATTAATTGTACCTACCTAAAAATTGAAGGCAGCAATTTTTTTATTATTATTATTAATTTTTACAGTGTAATGTAAATTAGAGGTTGATGGTTTGGTCTTTTAAAAATAGGAATGCCCATTGAAGGACAGAGTCTGGGGAAGCTGTGTCATGTTTGAATGGATGCAATGCTAATGCACTGCCCTTTAGCCCTGTTTTTGAAGTGCGGCCTGTCCAATCTGACTAATCTCATCACATCACTGCCATTGGTGGACAGATGCCCTCTATCAACAAAACAAGACACCCGCCTCGCACTGAGAGGATGAGAGACTGAAGGGCTTAAGTGGATGAAAGTGAGGGAGAAAATTTGTTTCTTTGCATTCCCCCCAGAAAAACACATGAACGCCTTGGCAACATATGAAGAATACAACATCTCAGTGGTGAATGGCGCTAATTTACAGATTGTGAAAGACAACGTTACCTCTGGTGCGGTTTGGATGCAGTTCAAAGGCGTGGGGCACAATCAAGCATGAGATTCCTGCTTGCTGCCAACAATTAGACCTTCAACAAGGGTTTCCAGCTCTCATATACGATGCTGCCAACCATCCTGTGCGTCGGACTCACCTTAGAGAGCGCCTGAATTCCACAGCTGCATGAGTCATACACAACAAAACATTGATTATAAAGGAACAGAAAAATATAGCTGATCAACAAAGACACATGCGTTTAGAGTTAAACAATACATACACACCTGCTGTCAAAGCTGTCACTTTTTCAAGGTACTGCCCCAGTGACAGCTTTTGTATCTTTTTTTTCTGAGAGTTTACAAGAGAATAAAGCTGAGGTTTGAGTCTGGCCTCACCGAAGGAAGACAAACGTTTCAGCATTCAACAAAACAGCCTTAAATAATATTGCACCAGTGCCCACATTGAAGTAGAAATTCCAGATTCACAATAGAAACAGCAAATAGCAGGCTAAATATGGCCTGTTTAAAAAATGCGTGTGTCAAATGGGTTCCTGGGAGCCAGCCGACCCCCTCTGAAAAGGAAGAGTCAAATAAACTCAGCCGCAGCTGTGTAGGGATTTTGCATCTTGAATATTTTATATACAGTGTAATCCAGAAAATGAACAACAAGGGCTTTTAGTCTTCCTCAGTTTTCCAACTAAAAAATATAGGCCTAAATTTAGCATTTATTTATTTGAATTTACAATTTACATCCATTTTCAGTTTTGACATAAACTAATGAACTTAATGTGATGCATAATGTGATTCACTCAAAAATAAATAAATAAAATAATGATGGTTAACGGTTAACTATTTGCAGCTATTAGATTTTATTTAAGTGCAAAATGCATTTATTCAAATGGTTGAAGATACACTATGTAACTTTTGCCCCTTTAGCGGTTAAAAAACAAAACTGCATGCATTTTGTGGACGAACATTGTTTTGGTTGTGCTTTGATCTACGTGACTGTGCGGATGAATATGGTTATTCTACTGCTTATAAAACATTCACTACTAGGCTTAAGAGATATAACTATTAGATGGAAAGGATCTCAAGCTGACTAGCTGAAGACGTTACTGTAGCTTTACCCATTAATAGACACGGTACACCCTCGAAAATAAATTCCAGCACAGCGCTAAAACAACCATAATAAAATGACCCTTCACAATAGATGTTTTACAATGAACTCTGTTAGAGAGCTACATATGCAATTTATCTGTTCAATAAAGTACCTTACTCACCTGTTGAGTAATAAAAACACACAACATTTTTACAACATTTCAAATCCCTCAGTTCTCACCATCTCCAAAAAGCCAAGCCCATGTTGATACACACGAGATACACCCTGGCGAGTGAAGAGTACTCAAATTTCAAGCAAAAAAACATCCTGCCAGGTCTAAAATATAAACAGGCTTACTGTATGTAAGGATCCTTTAATGAGACTGCTATTTTCCTCCTGGTTGGCAGGTTGCGCTTCTCACCTGACTCCTGCTGAACACTACTTCTCATTATGCCTGATCTATCACACCTGTGTCTTGCCCTATTTAAGTGTTTTTGTGCCATGCTTTATTGTTCAGTCTTGAGCCTATGTTACCAGTTGCAAGCCAGCCTGTTAATGTTTAAGTTTATATCGTTGGACCCTTGTGTCTGTTTTTCTTTTTACTGTTTCTTGGTAGCCCGGCTTCCTTTGTTTTGTTGTACTTTTTATCAGTAAAGTTTGTCTTTCATTGAAGATCTACGACTCCTTGCTTTTTGACCAGCTCTGCTCTTGGATTCATCCATTGGGGAGTTAGCTCAATCTGTTAAATCAGTGACTTAGAACACAAGAGACCCGGGTTCTATCCCCACCTTGAACAGCCTCGTTACAGCAAGACTGAACCATATTATGAATCCAGCAGAAGAGACTTCACCACCCTCTAATGTGGATCGCATTCTGTCTGCCATTGCAGGGCAAGCTGCAGCCATTCAGCAACATGAGCAGATCCTTTCCGATATTCTTCAACGTTTAAATCTTCAGAATCCAGGCCCTTCAGCTCAAGAATCTCAGCCGACACAGGGTAATCCTTCTCAAGCAGTGGTCGTTCATCTGTCAGAACCCAAATTACCAGCACCAGAACGATTTGATGGCAGTCCTGAGTAGTGTCGTGGGTTTGTCACCCAATGCACCCTAGCATTTCAACTACAACCTGGCAGCTTCCCCACAGAGAGCAGCAAGGTTGCTTACATAATTACCCTTCTTACTGGCAAGGCTTTAGACTGGGCCTCGGCTTTGTGGGACCAACATGCACCACTCACTGCAAACAGTAACAGCATTGCTGAAATGAAGAGAGTCTTCCAACATCCAGCCAGCACAGGTGATGTGGACTACCGTTTGCTTCGACTCTCTCAAGGCACTCGAAGTGTGGCGGAGTTTGCCATTGAGTTTCGTACCCTAGCTTCAGAGAGTGGATGGGACCAGCGAGCCTTGAGGGCCACATTCCACCAGGCCTTGTCTCCAGAACTCAAGGATGAGTTAGCATTTAGAGACCCTTCTCCGGATTTGGAATCCCTAATCGAGGTGGCTATCCGAGTAGATCATCGTATCCGAGAACGACAACAGGAACGACATCGAGAGACCAGTGTGTATCGTCCTCAGGTATCTTCCAATACTGTTGAACCACTCTGGAAACCCAGTGATCTGGAGGAACCCATGTAGCTGGGTAGAACTAGATTAACCCAGACAGAAAGGGATCGACGAATGAGGGAGCGACGCTGTTTGTACTGTGGAAAGTCTGGTCATTTCCGGTCCAACTGTCCTGAACTGTCGGGAAAAGCCAGTTTTCGTCCAGGAAAGGGGGAACTGGAACGAGAGTAGATATCTTCCCTCATCCTGCAACCTCTGGAGTTACGATCCAAGCCACCATCTCCCACGACAACCAGAATCACCAGCTTAGTGCTTTCATCGACTCTGGGGCTGCTGGGAACTTTTTGGATCTAGATGTAGCCAGACGTTTGGGCATCCCATCCGTGCTCCTCCAGAAACCTCTAACCATCACAGCTCTTGATGGCAGACCTCTGGGGTCAGGACAGGTTAGACACTGCACTTCGCTTATTCAGTTTGAAATTGGGTGTCACAAGGAACTAATACAGTTTTTTCTTATCCAGTCACCAGAACTCCCCATAGTTCTTGGATTTCCATGGCTAACTTGTCACAACCCAAATATTGACTGGTCAAGAGGTGTAGTTAAAGGTTGGGGAACTAATTGTTGTGTTTCTGCTCTTTCTTTTTGCCGTTCTACTGAGATACTGGAGGTAAACTCAGGGCCAGTGTCGACACTCTCCAGGTGGCCTACCAATCTCAATCCAGAAGTGTCTAACTTTCAAGGGCTACCTTTTTCTCAGGTCAAATCGGACACCACTAAGTGCCCCACTTTTCATCCCGAGAAGTATCAAGTTCCCCAGCCCACAGATACACTTCAGCTTCCCATTTCAAAGACCCAGAGTATTATGCCTCCTATGTTTCTCCCTGAACTATCACGAGCTCCTCCAGAGTATGCTGATCTCAAAGAAGTCTTCAGCAAGTCCCGAGCCACCTCCCTTCCTCCACACAGACCATATGACTGTGCCATTGACTTGGTTCCTGGAGCATGTCCACCGCGGGGTAGGCTTTACTCTCTCTCTGCTCCTGAGAGGGTTGCTATGGAGAAGTACCTCAAGGAAGCCTTGGATAATGGTTTTATTCGTTCTTCGACCTCACCTGCTGGAGCTGGGTTTTTCTTTGTTGAGAAGAAGGATGGTGACCTCAGGCCTTGCATCGACTACAGTCTGTGGGTCTTAACCACATCACCATTAAGAATCGTTACCCCCTGCCCCTGATGACATCTGCTTTTGAGATCCTGCAAGGGGCCACCATATTCACTAAGTTAGATCTCCGAAATGCCTACCATCTGGTCAGGATTCGAGAAGGTGACGAGTGGAAGACTGCTTTCAACACCCCGACAGGCCACTATGAGTACAGGGTAATGCCCTTTGGCCTGGTCAATGCCCCAGCCGTCTTCCAGGCATTGATCAATGATGTCTTGCTGGAGATGCTGAACAAGTTCGTCTTTGTCTACCTTGATGACATCCTTATTTTCTCATGCAACTACCAAGAACACATTCAACATGTTCGGCAGGTCCTGTCCCAGTTACTGAAACACAGCCTCTTCGTCAAGCTGGAAAAGAGTGAATTTCATGTGTCTTCAACCCCATTTCTTGCCTCATCGTTTCCAAGGGCAACCTTCAGATGTATCCTGGCAAGGTGCGTGCAGTGCAGGAATGGCCTCAGCCTAACTCTGTGAAGCAGGTACAACGTTTTCTTGGGTTCGCCAATTTTTATAGGAGGTTTATAAGAAGCTTCAGCTCTGTTGCAGAACCTCTCTCCGCACTCACCAAGCAGTCTGTCCGACCATTCATGTGGACTGAGAAGGCCAATCAAGCTTTTAACAAGCTCAAGAGACTCTTTACGTCTACCCCTATCTTAACCCTTCCAGACCCAGAGTTGCCCTTTGTGGTGGAGGTTGATGCTTCTGATGTGGGGGTGGGGGCAGTCTTGTCCCAAAGAGCCAGGGTGGACAACAGGCTTCACCCATGTGCTTTTCTGTCTCGTCGATTAACCGCAGCAGAGAGGAATTATGATATTGGAAACCGAGAGCTGTTGGCAGTAAAGGTGGCATTGGAGGAGTGGAGGCATTGGTTGGAAGGGGCCAAGCATCCATTCATCATCTGGACAGACCACAGAAACCTGACCTACATTCGGGAGGCCAAGAGACTGAATTCCCGCCAAGCACGCTGGGCTCTGTTTTTTAATCGGTTTGACTTTGTTCTTTCTTACCGCCCAGGTTCCAAGAATTCAAAGCCAGATGCACTTTCGAGGCAGTTTGACTCCCCAGAGGAGGAGGCCAGACCGGAACCCATCCTACCCACCTCCAGAATAGTAGCAACTATCCAGTGGGGGATTGAGGCTGCCATTAAGAAGGCCCAACGGCAGGAGGCGGATCCAGGTAATGGTCCACCTGGACGTCTTTTTGTACCTAACCGACTACGTCCTGATGTGTTGCAGTGGGTACATGCCTCCCTTCCCTCTGGGCATCCTAGGGCCACTAGAACTTGCAAGCTCATCCGGAGGAGGTTTTGGTGGCCAAAGTTGCAAAGAGACGTCCGGGATTTTGTCGCCGCTTGCACGGTCTGTGCCCAGTACAAGGAGCCCAGAGCCCATCCTCAAGGACTACTGCATCCTCTACCTATCCCTAAGCATCCTTGGTCACACATATCTCTGGACTATGTCACAGGTCTACCTGAATCCCAAGGTAATACAGTCATTCTTGTGGTGGTGGATAGATTTTCCAAAGCCTGTCACCTCCTACCATTACCCAAACTTCCCACAGCTAGTCAGACTGCAGAGCTCCTAATGCAGCACGTTTTCAGGATTCACGGCTTTCCCCAGGATATCGTCTCTGATAGAGGTTCTCAGTTCACCTCCTGGTTCTGGAAGGCATTTGGCCGCCTCATTGGGTCTGACATCAGTCTCTCATCTGGTTTTCACCCCCAGTCTAATGGGCAGACAGAGAGGGTGAATCAGGAGATAGAGAAGACTTTGAGATGTTTGGCAGCAAACAATCAGACCACTTGGAGCTCATGATTAGTCTGGGCAGAGTTTGCACATAATACTCTCTACCATTCTTCCCTAGGCATGTCCCCTTTTGAGTGCCAGTACGGCTTCCCTCCTATTTTGTTCCCTGGACAGGAGCCAGGGGTATGTGTTCCTGCTGCTGCTCAACTTGTTCGCCGTTGTCAACGGGCTTGGAAGAAGGCCCGGGCAGCTTTACTGAAAGCCACTCAACAACAGCGAAGGCAAGCGAACAAGCGTCGGAGGTTGGGACCTATGCTTTGTCCGGGTCAGAGGGTGTGGCTCGCAACCAAAGATCTGCCTCTGCGGGTGGAATCTCGCAAACTGGCTCCACGTTATATTGGCCCTTTTAAGATCCTCAGGAAGATAAATCCTGTAGCTTACCGTCTACTTCTGCCTAGGTCCATGAGGATTCACCCAACGTTTCACATCTCTCGGTTAAAGCCTGTTGTTTGTTCTTCTCTGTCCCCAGCTAACAGCCCCACCCCAGCAGTCCGTATCGTCGATGGACAACCAGCTTACACTGTGCGTAGACTGGTGGATTCTCGTCGGGTCCGTGGAAAGATGCAGTATTTGGTCGACTGGGAGGGTTACGGCCCAGAGGAGCGCTCATGGGTGCCTGCTCGAGACATTCTGGACCCTACACTCATTACGGATTTGCTCCGAACCCAAAGACTCCATCAAGTGAACGTCAGGAGCCGTTCTTAGAGGAGGGACTCCTGTAAGGATCCTTTAATGGGACTGCTATTTTCCTCCTGGTCGGCAGGTGGTGCTTCTCACCTGACTCCTGCTGAACACTACTTCTCATTATGCCTGATCTATCACACCTGTGTCTTGCCCTGTTTAAGTGTTTTTGTGCCATGCTTTATTGTTCAGTCTTGAGCCTATGTTACCAGTTGCAAGCCAGCCTGTTAATGTTTAAGTTTATATCGTTGGACCCTTGTGTCTGTTTTTCTTTTTACTGTTTCTTGGTAGCCCGGCTTCCTTTGTTTTGTTGTACTTTTTATCAGTAAAGTTTGTCTTTCATTGAAGATCTACGACTCCTTGCTTTTTGACCACCTCTGCTCTTGGATTCATCCATTGGGGAGTTAGCTCAATCTGTTAAATCAGTGACTTAGAACACAAGAGACCCGGGTTCTATCCCCACCTTGAACCGCCTCGTTACACTGTACCAGTGAATTAGGGTAAGACAAAAACATGTTTTGGAAGAAGGATTTATTTAGATAAAATGTATGAATATTGTTAAAATATGGCTAGCTGTGGAACAAGCAACATTCACTTAGTTAAAATGAGATTGAAACTATTTGGATTTAATGATGATAAATATATAAACCTGGTTATTGTTCATTAGACTCATTCAGTTTTTAGGTTGATTACAGAAATATTACCTGTTTAATTTGTGTATGACTGACAAACATGCATCACATTACGTTCATAACTATAAATATTATAAAATATAAATATTTTTTTATATCCAAATGGATGGAAATTTATATGCAGTTCAATTGCATAAATCTTAAATTTAGGACAAAATATTTTTTGAGTGTACTTTTTTAAAAGTGGTTACTTGAAGCAAGTCTAAAAATCAAAAACCTTTAATTACAAATGTCATTTATTAATACATTGGAAAGTGGTGTTGATGTTGCATGTTGTCATATTTGCATCACATGCTGACTCCTTTGAGCAGTGATTCCTTTGTGCAGATGTGCAAAAAACCTTGTCAAGCAACATTTTATCCCAAAATGATCACTAACCTAAATCTTATAATGTGCTGTTTTCTGCTATTATGTAACCTTGTGTTAAAATCCATCGGGTCTCTGAACTTGTAACGCAGATTAAGTGATTTGAACAGTCCTTTAAAAGTCTAGTCTTCATCCGCAGCCATTTAGTTTTTAAGCACGCTTAGAAACACAATCCAGACCTTTTTCCTTTGATAAAAGCAAGAAAAGGGGCCGTATCTTTGCATGTCACATGCGCCCTACAGTCCGACTGAGAATTTGATGACTCAACAGCTTCCAGAGGAGAAAAAAAATAAATATAAAACTGAAAACAGCTGCACGAACCTTCCCCAGTTCATGAAAGAGTAAAGCAAACATCTATGTGATTCTCTTACATTTGTTCTTATGTAAATGATCGAGAGGCAGTGGGAGAAACGGTAACACGATTCTCTTAATATTCATTGGTCTGATAAATCCAGTTCATCCCATCAGTCAAAGAGAATTAGTATTCATTGAATATCACATCTCCAATCCTAATACACACATTGAAGCAGATGCTGTGGCGTTTAAAATCTCCCACAGCATTCCCACAGTCATCACATTCAACGTGCTATACAAACACTCCCTCACAGAGAGGTCAAAACACACTGTACTTTGTCATTCTGACCTTAAAGCATGCACAGCACACATCCTTTGGGAACATTTTATATACATTGCATCTCACCCTAAAAATAGTTTTGTTGTTGTCGAATCAATGCAACAATCTGTGCCATTTCTACAGATGACCGAGATACATTGCTGAGTGTACATTAACTAAACTCACGGGTCGTGGTTGAGGTTATTTAAAGCTGCTGTATTTTTAGTTCACTGGCTTTTTTTTTCTTTTCTTTTAGCACTTTTGCTTTGCCAGTGAAATATTTATAATGGACCCAACCTCTAAGCTAAGACCTCTCAACCTTGCACATTGAGATAAAAAAAAAAAAAAAGCTCCACTTCCAGCCCGGAGATCAAAGTCACTGAAGTGCAAGCTCTCGTTCAGCAAAACAATGTCCACACCATTGGCATCAGAGGACCATAACTGTTGTTCTACATCCTGTGATGGAGAGTCATAGGGACGGAGATATAACATTCTCAGACAGTAATAGCCATGGGGAGAGAGCTGTGATCCACAAAGTGTTGGATGGGAGGATGTTCCTCTCTGTATGTGATTGGCTTCAAATCTGACACACTTCAGCCTAAGGCGGCGGTTCTTAACAGGTCTTGCTTCAGGACCCAGTTTTTATATCGGACATTGAGTGATGATTGATGATCCAAGACGGTACCAAAACTGTTTAGCAAGATATGAAGTATACAAAAACTGACATTTAAATTTAATATTTTGCTTATTATTGGGTTCTAAATGTCTCTCTTTGATGGCTTGTCTTTTCTTTTTGTGTGGTTTTGTTTATGGTACTTGATGAAGTCACAAATGTCATGCAACCTGTCTATGTTAGCTTCTTCAGTAGGCAGTCATGGCCTAATGGTAACAGAGTTGGACTGGTGACCCAAAGGTTGGAATAATTACCGGCAGGAATATGACTGAGGTGTCCTTGAGCAAGGCACCTAACCCCCAATCGCTCCCCGGGCGCCACTCAAGGCTGCCCGCTGCTCCGGGTGTGTGTATCCACGTTTGCAGTGTGTGTGTGTGTGTGTTCACTACTCACTACTCTGCTCCTAATGTGTGTGCACTTACTTGGATGGGTTAAATGCAGAGGTCAAATTCCAAGTATGGGTTACCATCACGTGTCACTTTCACTTTCACTTCCTAATTGAATGCATTATGAGTTTGATACATGTCCATTTCAACAACAAAAGGAAGCATTTTGCCCTGTGTTTGACCCTTAAATAATTATAAGGCAGCAGCTTACACAAAGTATTAAACTATACATTTCAAAAGTTTTGGGGTCAGTAAGATGATATCAATTAATCTTATAGAAAGAAGTCTCTTATGCTCACCAAGGCTGCATTTATTTGATCAATACTACAGTAAAAACAGTAACATTGTAAAATATTATGTAGAAATTAATAATTATAGACCCGGTAATGTCTAAAGTCTCTGGGGAAAAAAATAATTTCAAATTGTTTTATGCTGGAAAGTATCAAATCAAAGATGGACCAAGGAGGTGTAGTTGGTGCTGTATTATTTTGGATTTTATGATAGCGTTTTAAACTGTAAATCATGATATTTTGCTTTCTAAGTTATCAAATTTTAACTTGTCAGTTGAGGCCTTATGTGGTTTAAATCTTATATATACAATAGGAAACAATGTGCAAGAGTTATAAGTACAATATCAGAATATTTAGATTCTAATATTGGAGTTCCACAAGGATCGATTTTAGGTCCATTGTTGTTTAGTACGTGTATGTAAATGATTTACCAAATGTCTTCACCCCATATGCGGATTTGTCAAGTGTGTTGATGGTGTTGTTATGTACATGCAAAATGTCAGCAACAGGCTGACAAGGGTTGGTTTAAGTGGTAATTGTAATATACAATTGAGAAGAACCTTTGGCCAGTTATCATTTACTTTTAGAGGAACACATGACTGGACTAGACTTCCAACAGGACTAAAGGAATGAAAACATATAAAAGGTCATTATGGTTTCTCTAGAAAGATGAAAATGTGCTTACTATCCAATCAAAACTGCAGCCATTTGTAGAGATTCCTTTTGTGTTTGCGTGTAAAATTTTTGTTTGTTTGATACCATAAAACCTGCCAAGGGACTACAGAGGAAAATGTGCATATTTTGGCTAAATCTGGCACCTTTTACATATTGTCATGTATTATTAATATGTATAGTCCCTGATTAAATAAACAAACAAATAAACACATATTAAAATGTTTTCTATTTGAATATATTTTCAAATGTAATTTATTCCTCTGATGAAAAGCTGAATTTTCAGCATTATTACTCCAGTCTTTAGTGTCACATGATCCTTCAGAAATCATTCTGATATAAGTTTATTTAACAGTAAGTTTGGCAGGAGAATGTTCAGGTAATCCAACCAATCAGGGCGAGAAAAGTCTCTCTTTCTCTCTCTCTCTCTCTCTCTCACCAATCAGGGCGAGAAAAGTCTCTCTCTCTCTCTCTCTCTCTCTCTCTCTCTCTCACCAATCAGGGCGAGAAGAGTCCCTCTCTCTCTCTCTCTCTCTCTCTCTCTCTCTCTCTCTCTCTCTCTCTCTCTCTCTCTCTCACCAATCAGGGCGAGAAAAGTCTCTCTCTCTCTCTCTCTCTCTCTCTCTCTCTCTCTCTCTCTCTCTCTCTCTCACCAATCAGGGCGAGAAGAGTCCCTCTCTCTCTCTCTCTCTCTCTCTCTCTCTCTCTCTCTCTCTCTCTCTCTCTCTCTCACCAATCAGGGCGAGAAGAGTCCCTCTCTCTCTCTCTCTCTCTCTCTCTCTCTCTCTTCTCTCTCAATGTTGAAAATAGTTGTGCTGCTTAACCACAATAAAAAAAAAACACAATTAAAAAATATGTATAATGTTTCATTAAATAACATTTATTTGAATTTCTTCAATCTTATGATCAATTTAATGCATCCTTGTTAATATAAGTCTAAATTTTTTTATATTTTTTAGCTTAGGGTCCAATTCTCACTATTAACTAGTTTATTAACTAATTATTATTACTAATAGCATGCACATTACTAGGATATTGGCTGTTTATTAGTACTTATAAAGCACATTTTAATGCCTTATTCTGCATGACCAGATTCTACATCTCTTAATCCTACCCAATACCTATTAACAACTACCTTACTAACTATTAATAAGCAGTAATTATGAGTTTATTGAGGCAAAAGTCTTAGTTAATATTTAGGTAGTAGTGAGAATTGAACCCTAATCTAATGTGTGGCCAATATATATATATATATAGTACTGACCCCAACTTTTTGAACAGTTGTCTAGATCATTACACTGAGTATAGTGGTATAGGATATAACATTAACATTTTAGCATCTTGAATTTGTATTAGTATTATTTAATGATGTAATTTGTGTTTTAATTGGTTCAAAATTCAAATAAAGGTAAGCATCGACGACACCTGCATAACTACAGAGGGATCTTCCTGGAGGATAGCTTTTAGACAGCTTCATTCCCCTGCTGTTAAGAGGCTGAATAAAGCGATTGTTTCATAAAACACACCTGCTCAAGGGCTTTGAAGCGAGATAAAGGGATTTCCCATAATGACACCATCTGAAATAAAAAGAGTGTTTCATTTCAGCGTCAGGAGTAAAGGAGTCACCGCGTGCTCAGATACGACTCTTTTTATGCCGTGCTTCAGCTGAAAGATGAATTCCCGTTGCGTGCATATATCTTCCTCCATCTAATTTGACATTTAATCTTAACTGTGTGATCTTAGCACATTGATATATGCACTGTTCATCACACAGTTGCTCATTGTTTCTTCATTTATCTTACAGACTTTTCATCATTGAATCATTCTCTCAGCCAGCCTCTTGTTTTAAGAAAACATGTTTCTATAAAGCTTAGTGAAGAGGAAAACACAGAGTCAGAAGTTTGTTCCTCTCAGACTGGTTTTGCTGCATGCTCTGCTGAGCAGAGAGAGATCCCTGAGCCACTGGTCATGTTGGCAGGTGTGTGCAGCTCAGCACAGCAGCATCGGCTGGCTTCTTTTACTCCCCATCAGAGCCATTGTGCTCTTTGTCAGTCAATTGTGCACTCCTTTGAGCAATTACCACAATTTATTCCACCTCAGACACACCTCGCATATTTTGTGTAAACATTGCACACAAATTATATTTTGCTCCTCCGAAGATGGAAGTTTCAGGCATTTGTGTGTCTATAAAAAATGACAGGCATAGGAAATTTGTTCACAGATGCAACCTTGAGCAGGTAAAAAGGTTGCACTTGTGTGGCATAAAATACAACCGGGGTCTATCAGATGATAATGGTATGTCCTTACATTCTTTTTTTTCTACCATTATTTCTGTTGTGAAACATAAAAATCATGTGTGCACTCAGACAGAAGGGCTTTTGTTTCACTAAAATGTACTATGCAGTGATAAACGTGGTGTTACAATAAATATAGACTAAATAAATATACTAATAAATATAGATATATTATAATATAAAATATTTTTTGTAAACTTAAAAACAATATATGTTTTTTAATTTTTATTCAATGTGCATCGTCAATGGACTGTCTTGCCTTTATTTTCTCAGAGTAATTGCTACATCTAGTGGACAGTTAAAACACAGACACTATAGGCACTACTGGATAATCTGAATGTTGCCATATATATTGGTACCAGGTCAGCAGGACCAAATCACTTAGATAAATAAAATACATCTATGAATAGCAGCATCTAGGAAGCCAATAATGTTTAGAAGCCATTGCATTTAAAAATATATATATATGTTGCACTTGAAGATCAAAAATGGTCCTTTATCAGTATTTAGTCACAGAATATTTACTTCTGTCATTAGCACTGCAGTCTTTGTACGCAGCAAAAGGCCTCCTACTCTTTTAACCCTCCTATTGCATTCGGGTCCATTTTGACCCGGAAGAGGTAGGCCTACATCATTTTTTTTATTTTTTATTAAGATTAATTATTTTTACTTTTTAATTTTTTTTTTACAAAGATTTCATTTTGTAAATGTGTTAAGACTGTCAAAATACACATCATTTCTTATTTATTTTTCCAGACTTTTTTGACTTTGAGAATGCTGATTTTTTTTTTGTAAGAGATGTAACAATTTAAACTAAATTGTTACACTTTTTGCGTTTGGGTCCGTTTTGACCCGAAAGTGAACTGTGGCTTTATACATGAAATTTTGAAGTTTGAATTTTTACATTACAAGTTTTATTATGCATCTATTTGTTAGATTTGTCTACCACGAATTGTATTTCTCGTGCCATTTTTTTGCGTGCATATGCTACGCACTGTAAACCCCTTGGGTAGGATTAGGGGTGCTGAGTGCGTGAGTGCGAAAACTGCGTATGTAGCCTACACACAATAATTCTGAAATTAAAATAAAATGACAAACAAATTATGGTCTTAATGTGTTTTAAGCAAAAGTTCTTAGATCAAATAGTCTAAATTTAAAAAAGGAAAGGGCGTTTGAAAAATAAATAGTCCACATTTCACTTTGCTACCAACTATTGATGAACCATTGCAGCATGAAGAGGAGATTCAAATCTTTTTAAGGAAAGAAAAAGTTTATGCAAGTAACATTTAAATATTTTGTTTGAAAACATTTTGATGTTGTTTTGTTAAAAAAGAATACTAGGTTTCATACATTTAGACTGTTTAGACAGTCATGAGTTATAAGTCTCAAATGAATTAAAGTCAAGGGAGTTCATTATGGTAATGCTCATATTATATGTTCATATACATTTCATCTAATGCTATATTTAAATAACATTTCTCTTTTATTGCATCACCCTTTTTGCAGCAGTTCCTGAAATATTTGAAATTTCAAAGAATGGTTACACTTTATTTTAAGGTGATGTACAGTAGTTACATTGCTTACATAAGAACTGAGTAATATTAATTAACTACATGTACTTACAATAGAGTTATGATTAGAGTTAGGTTAATGGCTAGTTACTTGTAATTCTGCATAATTTACTGTTATTACCATGGCAAGTACATGTAGTAATGTGTAACTAAGTCACTTTAAAATAAAGTGTTTCCGAAATAATTTCTCAGCTTTTTTATTTAATAAAAGAGGGTAAATGAAGTAATAGCAAGGTAAAAAAAAAACGTTCAAACTTTTGTGCATTCCCTCATTGATGAGAAGTTACTGATTAAATACAATATGGTTATAAATATTAAGTTTTGACTTTTATAAACTTATAGAGCAGGGAATTCGGAGTGTTGCAATGTGCCTAGTGACTTTGTTTTATCTATTGTAATGAATTAATGTGTTTCAGTTCAATTATAATATAAAATTATGCTAAATGAGAGTTTTTAGGGTCAGTGAGAGGCAATTATTTAGTAGATGGTTCCTTTTTTCTCCCAGGCTCATTTAATAACTTGAAGTGCTACATGAATAAATACAATAAAAGCTCCTTTT
Source organism: Gila orcuttii (assembly GCA_026230005.1). NCBI lineage: Eukaryota > Metazoa > Chordata > Actinopteri > Cypriniformes > Leuciscidae > Gila > Gila orcuttii. The sequence goes on along the minus strand of JAPDVR010000016.1, from coordinate 27,535,855 downwards.
TTAGACCTCCCTGCTCTTAGTCACTGTGGATCAAAGCCTTCCACTCAATGGACTGAACAGTCAGAACAACTTGGCATGAGGATCTTTTGAGTTTCAACCAAGATGAAGTGAAACTACCCTCTTGGGTCAGTTTTGTGCCACAGAAAGATCTGTTATCAAACTAATGTTTTAAAAAAAAACAAAGAGATGGAAATAGACTGTGAAATGACTGCTAATTGTGACATGGGTTAACAGTAATGGGAAACACTTTGTTGGTGCCAAACAATGCCACAGTTAAGCGAGCAAAACAAGGTGAAGCCAACCAACCATTTAATGTTTTTAAGCTCTCATACACCATTTCACACTGGTGGAGTTAAACTTGGAGGGTAAGGACAATTACTAAAGGGTCTGGTTGATGTAGAGCACGGCATTCACAATCAGTTAAGGCTCAAAGTCAAATTACGATTTAAAGCCAAGGGTATTTTTAAAAGAGTAGACCAAGCGATGAAGACCTACCAAGGGACATGCTAAGACACGGTTGGTGTCTATGGAAAATAAGCAGTTGTGTTCAATCACTCCGGCTCAGGGACTGTGACTGAAGGGGGCTATTATATCGGGCTATTTTTACTGTGTAGATACCCCATATATATGTAATTACACCAGTAGAAGATTATAGATTATTTCATGGAAAGTCAGCGATACAACAAAGCCAATTAATCCATCATAAATTACATGCAACATTGAATTTCTTAGAAATGCATCAGGTCAACACATTCCTTGGTCGCAGCACACAGAGAGATTTACGAACTTCAATACTTACATGGCTAACCTAGAGTTTTAGTGCGTCATGTAATGACACCGTTTAATTAACTTTCCTGGGACCACCAGCATGAAGAGAGATCCAGAGGTCAACCAGCATTTCCACTGATTATGAGCACAGACGCTCATAAAAAGCCTCTTTTCAGCAGCTCAATTTAAAAAGCATTAGCAATCATGCGACTTGAAGCGTGAGCTAAACTCTTAAAACACCCTTAGAAATCTGAGCAAAAAAGGTTTAATCTTAGTAGTTTTTCCTCTACAATTTCCAATTAGGAAATGAAAAAATACACAGGCCTATTGGTGTATTTCTAAATCAGCTCATTCTGTAAATCAAGTGTAAAATATGTTACATTTGCTTCTCATAAACATTTGAATTGGGATTCATTATACAAAAATACTTTATTCTAAGACTATGTGGTAAAATCTTTAATGTATTTGACTTTTTCTTTAGTGTGACTTACTATATTTTAATGCAAAACATTGGGTAATATAACATCCTAAAATGCCCTGGCTGGAAAGTTACAAGAACGGCATTTTGTGACACTTTAAAATCAGAAAACTCAAACCTGCAAGTCTACGTTTCATTTGTTCTTTGTGGTTTCCAAAGCAGAATAATGTTGCAAAAATTAAAAATGAACATAAAAAGTAATCCGGTGCATTTATAAAACCTAATGACAACCCATGTTGATGTGTTAAACCTACAAATGTCAGTCCAGCAGATAAACCAGAAGTGTTTCCACGAATAATATTGATGCAATAGTGTGTATAAGATCCTCTAGACTGGCTCCACAGAGTAGCCGTCTTTGGACAGAGGACACATAGTGTAACCCACCGGAGTGGAGTATATTCCTACAGGTGCGAAGGGCAGCATATGTCTGCTGAAAGGGAAAGAATGTCCACACAATAGTGCTGCAGTCTGGGCTTGCGTACAGAGAGGGAACGGTAGAGTGAGGCCCGGATGCAAGATGGGTTTGCTGGTCATTTTGAGCCTCTCCAGCTCTGCCTCCTGCAGTCGCTTAGCCTTCGCTCTTCGGTTCTGGAACCAGATCTTCACCTGTGTCTCGGTCAGGCTGAGAGAGCTGGAAAACTCAGCGCGTTCAGCGATGGACAGGTATTGCTTCTGACGGAACTTCCGCTCGAGGGCCAGGAGCTGCGTAGTGGTGAAAGGGGTTCGGGGTTTACGGTTTGTCTTGTGCTTTCTGAGAGTGCATGTTGAGGGACTCGGTGGACCTGTAAAATAAGTTCATAAATTAGCTTGTAAAAGACTTGTTAATAAACAGCTCGGGCAGATGACTAATTTGCTTTAACAGAGCAAACTCCAGATCAACTCGACTGTATACAATGTCTGAATGCTTTAATTGGAAATCAGACATTTATGTTTGAAAATAATGACTTTTTTTGTCTTGATCATGTAACACTGTAAAATCAAATTAGTTAGACTTACTGTAAAAAATTATATGATCAATAAGTTATGACAACGTAGCTTTAACTAATTGGTTAAGCAATTTTCAACTTTTTTTATACGTTATACTTTTTTTTAAGTCAGTTTAATGTAATTTAAGTTTATATGACTTAAACATCCAAGTTGATTGTACTTATGTACTTATTAGATTTTTACAATTAAGTGAAGATTAAAGTAAAGTTATAGAACAACTGTTGGATTTTACAGTGTATTGATTCATTTTAAAATGCATACTTTTGCAGGGCACTGTTCCTTATGTATTTCCTATTATATCTGGGGGGGGGGGGGGGGGGGGTTGTATTATTTTAATGATAAAACAAAACAATTTACAATGAAGACATGTGGTTAACCCTGCTAGAATCACTTAGTAAAAATCACACACACACACACACACACACACACACACACACCAGTTGATTACAAAAATGGCTCAGAAAAGTTAGTTCTGAGACAGGCTCAATTATTGTGTACAAGATGCCACATTATATACCCTAATGTCATTCAGGCACAATAATGATATGACTTGTGTCAAAATAGTTTTTATTTTATTTTATTTTTTTACCTGGTGGCTTGAGTGGTGATGGTGATAGTCTGTGTTTATTGATCCAGGAAGAGTCCTCTTTGACAGATTTACGACGTTTGGAGGAATATATCACGGATCGATCATCCTGATTTATTATGCATGGCATCTGACTCAGTTCCTGTGAAGTTGATTCACTCCTTCCCTTCTTCGACATGAGGGCTTCAACGCTGAACGGGAGACTCTGCGTGCGAACCGAACGCTCCGGCGGAGATGACCGTGAACCATGATCATCATCATCTTCATCGGAGGACACTTTACCTTTATAATTAGCTGAAATCATTCCGCGTAAAATAGCTATATCTATATTCCACATGGAAATGTGAGAAACAAGCATTAACCTGTAGGCTCGCTCTTCGTTGCTTAACTTTTACATGACTAACAATAACTTGAGAAAAGTTACAAGACTATCCAAAGTTTGAACCAATCCTCGTTCAGTCAGAGGCTGCGTCTAAACCCAGAGAGCCGCCTACTGCGCCTTTTAGACATCCTGAGACACAGAATGAGTGTTTGCAGGGAGATGAAGCGTGATTGCCTCATCAAGAGAGAGATCCTTAGCCGTTAAATGATACTCGGATAAAGAGGTTATATTTAGACCATAATGTGTTGTTTATAGTGGGGGAATATAAAAGCTAAAATTAGACTTCTTCAAATTACTCTCGCATCAATAATTTGTAGGATAAATCACGTTTGTCACATATGAAGTCAGCAAAATTTGGACCCTTTTTTTGGTAAAATATAAATAAATCTATTCTACCGACCTACACTATAAATGTTTTAAACAATGTCTCTTGAGTCTCCAATGTTTTTTGAAGGAATATGGGTGAAGAAAAAATGATATTTTTTAAATCTACAGCTGCATTCAGGCGATTGCAAGTTTGCAAGAACTGTTTTAAAACAATATATATTTCAATAATTAGGACTCACTCAAGTTTGAATGGTTTTAATATTTTATTTAAAAACAACAACAACAATTTATTAAAACCTAAATACAGCAACAGCAAAACCTGATAACTGATAACATTTGTGACATACGTTTGGAGGGAAACAAATGGTTCAGGCTAGCATGTAAATTACAGTAATTATATTGTTGTTGCTATTAACACCTTGTAATTAGGCTCTTGCAATCCGGTACTTTTTTACAAGGATTTAACCGTAATACCGGAAAATTGCTACCCTCTCAAGGTGTATGGCGCCCACTCATATAGCAAGAGTCTGTCAATTTAAAGGCTATGAACTTTGCTCAGCTTTGTCAGAGTTCACAAGTAAAATGCAGTGGAATTCACTGAAAATCAAATTCAATCCTGGAAAAGGATTGAAAAAAATATGCATTTAATGTTGGAATCTTTGCACAATCAAATCAAACTTAACATGCAACTCCCCCCCCCCCCCCCCCCCCACTGCAGAAGTTGCATTGCACTGTGGTAATTATTTGATTCCAAGAGAATGCAGAAGTACAAGTCAGGCCTGTCAAAACTAACACTTAAGTGTCTCCACCAAGTCTGGGCTCCTGCACCATTATTACAGCTCTCCAGAAGAGTCATACTCTGTAATCGTGACAGGTTTAATTCTGTGGCAAAGGCCTTGGCTTCTGGCTTCATTAAGCTTTATGAATCACGGTGTTCGCATCACTAGCGTTCTATACTTAAATGCTTTGGGAATCATTTTAGCATTCACCTTTACATATTCCCCTCTGTAATAGCAGTGATTAGGGTGTGCACTCCTGGGGTTAAAAACCACGCTAATTTGTGTTCTTTTGTGGTGTCTTTAAAGTCACTTAGACTGTTAAACTAGAGAATTAAGTGGAAGAAAAAAAAAGTCATTTAGACTAGCAGGAACAGCATATTGTGCTCATTGGTGGGAAAAGAGAGAATGTCAGGAAGTTCACTCCTGCCAATACTGTCACATAATATGTAATATGTACAGGGTCAACACTGGAGGGAATTGACCAGATAATCCTTGACAAGGATTTGGCTGCTGTGGCCTGTGGCGCTGTAGACAAGACAGATTGATATAGAGCATGGGCCAAAAGGAATGATCGTTACAGAATTGCTACATGGGAACGCAGGTGGATTGGAACAACTGTTCAGATATTGGGTGATTATGATTTGATTAAAGACCTAATTACATTTTTCTGTGAAAAAGGAAAAAGAACATGCAGTCAATAAGATTTGACATCAACTGACATTAAATGTGTAGTACTGGCACTGCTCGCTTATTTACAACATGCTTTACAGTGAAATTACTTTTTTAATTGTTTGGCCCAGATTGCTTTTGAGGGTCAGTGAGCAAATGATCGTTAACAACTTCTACTTCTATTTCAGTAACAAATCCATGTTAGAGAATGCACATGATGATATAATCACTTTTACCCATCAGTTTTATTGCTTCCTTTGGCTCGTAATTCAACAACTGACCCCAATTGACACTGGACACAAAGTGAACTGCATCATTTTAAGTGCTACGCGGTTCAGCTGGATTGAGAAAATACTGTTATTTCATACCGATAAAGGTTAAAGGAAGTTCTGAATATATTGCTTGACGTTTTATACAATACATTTTATAAATGAACACAAAATGAATCCTGTTAGTTGTACTGATGAAACCATTTAAGGTTCATTTTGTACCAGACTGCTGAATTAAAATTGCTTGGGAACATAATTTGCACATTATAGTTACTTGCATTTATTTAATCTCCACAAATGACCATTTCTTAAAAAAAAAAAAATATATATATATATATATATAAAAAGAGAGAGCAGAAGCCAAGAGTTAAAATTGCCTAATTCAATGTGAAATTATGCAAATATACAAAATTAAAGATTTCAATTTGGACCTCATAACAATTTCGCTGTTCAGTGCCTTTAAACATTCATTTCTTCTCATTAAGCACACTGAAATGCAAGCAGACCATTATGCACAATTCATGTCCCTGGAGATGGAATATTTGATGTGGCAGACAACCCCACTTTTAGGAGTGAGCCGCCCTACGGGAACATTCAGTTCATAAATGCAGCACAATATCAAAGTTGACCCTATTTTTTCAGATTATAGAAAAAAACACCAGATGAGGCTCTTCACATGGCTAGTAAGAATGACGTTCAGCCCAACTGCACGTGGCTAGTGTTCGTTTGAAAGCTCTTTCCATTAGACCCCATACGGTGAAATATGCAGTGTCAGTCAGGAAGGAAGCCACTACACTTATATGACTGAACTGCTGTTAAGTGCGAGCTCACATACCAATAGAGCATACACAGTGAGCCTAATGTTTCAGACACAGCTGGACTGCCAGTCCGTGTCCCACTTGGCTATATCTGGATCCAGGTTCTTATTACACCCTCATCAGGGTAAAGCGCTTGAAGGCTTCATCCTGACACCAGCCTATTTCCTCAAGGCAATATGCAATTATACCTGTGTGCTAGAAGTTAAGATGACAAAACCATTTCTGGGGAAAGTAAGATGATTTTGATCATTTCACCAAGAATCATTTTGGTGTGGCTTCTGAGTATCAGTTTTTTAATAGGAACTTTTCTCAGCTGTCACACAAGCAACTACACTCTGTGGTTGCTTCTACCAAGGACTTTTTTTACAGCATGTTTTATAACTCAAGAGGTAGAGGACATTTTAGTGCTCTCTGTCACATAGTGAATTAAAAGCCATAAAGCACTGGTTAATGAGATGGTTCACATTATATGAAGCCTTATTTTCTGCGCTCTGTCTATTGAATATCATTCACAATCAGGAATTTGGTCATGTTGGGCTTGGCCTCACCAAAGCACGGACAAGACCACATCCCAGGAACTACATGTCCTGTGTTTCTCAGTGCACTACATTCACAGGTACACTCTGCAGCAGTAGCAGCAGTCAACTGTTATTGGTGGTAATAACGCTGTTCGAGCAGCATCTACAAAGTGCCTATGGTTTCACAATATCTCCTCCCATGTGCCTCAAACAAAGAGCCTACTAATTCCAGCTATTCACGGGGTGACATTTCATCAATTATGGATGCTGTCGTTAAAGGAAATAAGCAGTGAGGCAAAGGATGTGCAAATGTAACCAGTAGCATTAGGTGTGTGGCCGTGTAAAAGCGAGTCGTTGTCTTTGTGTGCATCCAGCCACATCAAGCCTGCGCAAAGCTGACAGCAAAGACCGAGAAGTAAAGAGATTTGATCTGTCATTAAACACAATGTATTAAATCTGAAAGATCTATGGTGATGAAAATGAAAAACTGTATTGTTTTGAAGTTCAATGAGCCCTTTGAAGCTAAATTCAAAAGGAGCCTATAAAGCAGGGCTGATCACAGAAGATACTAATCTGCTTCCCAAAACATTATTCACGTGATTTACTGCAAAAGTAGGCATAAATATAAACTGAATAAAACAGTTGTAATTGTCATACAGTGTTTGGAAATTGTGTACATTGATGCAGTGTGGTCCAACATCACTGCATTCTGCGAGAGATAATTTGTGTTTTCCCTGCATGCTTATCCGCACATCATTACAAAAAAATGACATTAAGCGAACCCTGCTTGTGGCTAAGGACTCATAAACAGTGTTAAAGAGAAGGTGTGGCTCCACTTGCATAGCATGTTTCAACACATGAACCTAAATGAACCTGGTGGTGAAAATAATTACAGCGTAATTCAGTGTTGGAATCCATATCAAATGTTCAAGGCCCCGATGTCACGCAGCTCATTGTTCTGGGCTTTCTTTCTTCTTAAACACTTGTTTAACACTTTATGTCAGTTCGATTCATATTTATTCAATTGATTGCTGATTCATCGTGAGAAATTCAATTTCAAGAAACAAACAAATTGTAAGGGCCATAGGCCTATAATCTATTGTGAAATGCATGTTTAGCTGGTTATTGTGAGAGATCTAAACATCCCTGAACTATTCCTTTTTCTTACCCGAGTTCTATAATTTATCCTAATCTACAACAAACATTTACAGTAGTTGCATTTAACCTGCATTTAATCTTAGAGATCTACCCACTGCCATTTAGCTGATGCTCAAGGAAAACACATAATCATCACAGGCGCCCAGGAGAGGGGCCTAAACTATAAGCATCATTGTCTGTTATCAAGCCTTGGGTTTATTGCCCCATTATACAGACTTGACTTGACAACATGATTCATGTATCTCAATTGAAATATATAAGGTCATGTTCTCTACAATAGCTTCTCTGATGACTTCTGCCACAAACCCACAACCTGCAAGATGTTGAGCTCTTTCTACAATGGAAATGTAATGAAATTTTATTGTGGGTAAAACATTTACTGATGATTGTTTTCACTAAATTATAAGTCTACAATAACTTTTGTTGCTGGGTTTAACCCCCAGAATCTGTAAAAACCTTATGAACGTTTTTTTTGTTTGTTTTTTTCCAACAAATGACTTGACGTGCAATAATGCTGTCACTATAAGGCTTAACAAACATTCACACTACAGCAAGGCAAAAATAAGTGGGGAGTGAAACAGTGTTTTAGTGATTAACAAAGTCATTTAAGTTTCATTTACAAACCAATATGTACACTACTGGCATGAATGAACACCGTGTTAACAAAAACACATTGGAAGGCTATTCTCTTTATAAATAAAAAAAATAAAAAACAGCAAGTAAATGTAATTAAAATGCAAAGTGTGGAGGTGGGAGCCTCACTGCAGTTTATGTAGCTGCTCTTAATTTTGGAAATATCACCATCTAGTGGTTATCTGTAGGTCATACTCATTTCCTCTTCTTCAATATATTAGTTCTGATCATTTAGATTTTAAACTTATATGACTTATTAGGCATATATTAGGCAACTCTTATAACTTATTAGGCAATATAACTATTTATGAACAATCATATGAAACGGTGCACAAATAAAAGCTCATCCTATTGCCCTCTAGTCTCGCTAACAAATGACTTTGCCACGTGAACAGCATTCTTTTCCTCTTTAAAATTCACTGCATGTGGTACCACCTGAAATTAAAACCAGATGAAAATCAGCTGTAAACCATATTTGACACTCAAGAATGTTGACATGTTCAACAAATTAAGGTCTAAAAACAAAATTTGTATGTACAAAGGATTTTAGAAACCAACAGGCTCTTTCAAATGGCATTAAGAACAGTTTTCCTTTAAGTAAAAATTCTGTCATTATTAATTCTCCTTAATGTTCTTCACACAGCTCTTTCTCATACATAATTTCATCAATTATATACACAGAAAAAAATATGAGCAATAAGTTATGACAACATATAAAAAAGATGAAAATTGCTTAAAGGGATAGTTCACCCGTTACTCAGTAACGGATATGATTTAAAATGTAGCGAAGTAGGCTACAATACTTCAATCAAAACGTACTTAAGTAAAATTAAAATTACAGATTTTAAAAACTACTTAAAAAAGTAGAAGTAGGCCTACACAAAAAAAACTACTCAATTACGTAACGCGAGTAAATGTAATTCGTTACTTTCCACCTCTGACAATTTTTAGTTACATTTATCTCACCTAAATGTTGTTTTTAAAATGGGGTAATTTTGTTGTTAAAGGGATAGTTCACCCAAAAATGAAAATTCTGTCAGTATTTACTCACCCTCATGTTGTTCCAACCCCGTAAGACCTTCGTTCATCTTCGGAACACGAATTAAGATATTTTTGATGAAATCTGAGAGCTGGATCACTCCTCCATAGGCTTCTTAAGGGATTAAAACTTGCCAGCCCCGAAAAGTTATTACAGACATCGTTAAAATAGTCTAAGTGACTACAGTGGCTCAATCTTAAGTTTATCAAACGACGAGAAAACTTTTTGTGCACAAAAAAACAACAAAAATAACGACTTTATTTCAACTATTCATTTCCTTCTCTGTGGGCCTCGAGTCAGTTCACTAGTGTAATAGCGTAAGCTTCTGTTGTTGTACGTCACACGCATCACCCACATGACCAGCGTCGGCCAATAGTGAGCCTACGCAATCACACTATGTTAACTGACTAGAGGCCCACAGAGAAGGAAATGAATAGGGCTGGGCAAAAAAACGATTTTTCAATTAATCGTTTTTTAAAATGTGGTCGATTCAAAATCGATTCTCAATGGCCACAAATCGATTTTTTCCATATTCACGACTCGAATTTCGGCGCGGGTATTGCGCACAATTTTATTAATTCCTGCAGGTCTCCCATTTATAATGTGGGAAATTCACGCAAACATTTATTCACTTGTAGATTGTATGAGTACATTTAATCCACACAGATTATAAAATCAAATCAGTCATTTTAAAACTTTCTCTGAGACGCAATTTCACAAACAGCGTGTGTGTTCAGCGGTGCTGCGTCTTCTTTCTCTGCACAAAGCGTCGATACACACTTGCACGTCAGGACATGACGGAATATTCACTTGCATCGTAACTAACGTTTATCATTTTCACGTCTTTTTAAGTTTTACCAGTTTAAACATTCAAGCGATTTTAACTGCTCGCGCGCTCTCAGATATGTTTTTCACTGCGTGCACATACAGTACAGCCTAAATCCGCCTCACAAACAGCTCGCCAGTAACAAAAGTTATTTTCACGGATTATATCGCTTTAACGGTCAAAAACACGCAAAAATATATCAAAACTCTGGTCTTGGTGAGTAACCTCGTAAAGACAGTCGGTTATGTCTTAAATAAGCATAAAATGCGTGTGACAGACAGTATAATGAAATAGCTTTAATTGTAAGGAATCAGGATTATAGCCTATGTAGGCCTATTTAACTTAGTCAAGACTAAAAGACTATCCAGTGTTATTTTACATTGGATTACTTTATTCAGTTTCTAAAGGGCTAGTATTTTGAAACCTACCCAAAAACTTTTTTTTATGTCACTTTATTTGTATCTTTATTCTATTGTAGCCTATTTATTTGTGCTACTTTTTTCAATTTAATTCAAAGATTGAAATCAAGCTTCCATGTGTTGCATAAACTCATGGGCGTCGGAAGCAATGGCAAGAGTAATATCAACTTAAATAGGCTACTACATCATATACATGTTCTACGATATGATATCGTATATTGTTGTATGTATATTTAAATGATTTAAGCCTTGTACAATATGATAGGCTACTCGAATGAATGGAATAATAAGAACAGCACGGTCACAAATCAAACAGCGCGTTAATTGCCGTCTCTGCGTGTCTCCGTCTCAGCAACCAAACCAGCTCTAATAGCCAATAATCAACTAAGATTCATACACATTAATTAATTACTACTTGATATTTCTATTTAAACGTATGATCTGATTCGTATGATAAGTATTCTAACTGTTAGAAGCTCCGGTTCCCATAGGAACCTGAGACTCGCGCTTGGGACAGCCCATGCGCATTGGCTCGTCTAGCCTGAAAAGTAAGTGTTTGGTGGGACTCTGAATGAGCTGGAATGGATTTGAGCAGCAGCGTGGAAATCAACGCTGTAGCTAAAACGCGGAATGTATTTAAATTTATTAGGGCATTCCTCAGGTTGAATGGATTTGACTGACGGCGCTCTGAAAAGTGAACAGACATATGCGCTGAATTAGAGACGGTAGAAGTGAGTGGGTCCAATATCATTGTCTTAAAAAGTGGGTCGGTCTTGTCACACCCATATACAATGGATCCGACGCCCATGCATAAACTCTTAAAGGGATAGTTCACCCAAAAATGAAAATTCTGTCAGTAATTACTCTCCCTCATGTTGTTCCAACCCCGTAAGACCTTCGTTCATCTTCGGAACACGAATTAAGATATTTTTGATTAAATCTGAGAGCTTGACTACTCCTCCATAGGCTTCTAAGGGATTGAAACTTGTTCTCCGAAAAGTTATTAAAGACATCGTTAAAATAGTCCAAGTGACTACAGTGGCTCAATCTTAAAGGGACATTGTGTAGGAATTTCTCCCATCTAGCGGTGAAATTGTATTTTGCATTCAAACGAATTGTGCCTCGCTTTTTCAAATGCGTGTTGCATCTACGATAGCTGTTATGTACCAAAAAGCTATGACAGGATGTCTTCTAATACACCGTAAAAACTAATTAGTTCAGTTTACTTAATTAAATTGTGCAAACTCGTTGCCTTAATTTAAGTAAGTAAGCATAACTTAATTACATCAAGTTCTTCTTACTTAATCTATTTAAGTTCTGTCAACTTAATTCTATCTGTGATCTGAGGAAGTGTACTCCCAGAGTGCATTGCGGCATGAATAAATTAATTGCTTTGTTTTACCATTTTTGGCTTTATTTAACCATTAAAATTGTATTTGCCATCGTTATTGGGGTTATACTGACAAGAGACAGCAAATAAAATTGCAATGGTCTAATTAATTAAAGTAATTTAAAAAAAGCTTGTTACCATTGTTGTGGTTTGCATGCTGAATGTTGAAGTCTGTGTGTGACTCAAGCAAAATTGCAAGATATTGTCTCAAATATAGAGGGATTATATCAACCCAATTAAAAGTTTATGCTATAAGTGTTTGCAATTAAAATGTACAAAGATAATTATTTAACATAATCATGTTATACATCATAAATACATTCATTAAGAACATGAAAATAACTTAAGTATAAATACTGTATTTATATAATATTTATTACTTCACTTCCTTTGAAATCAAATAACTGTGATTTCATGTTGCATCACTGCATCAATTGGAAGAGAATCAGAATGATATAAATGAAGTTCCAAGTGCCCAACCAAAGGGAACACTAGTCACAATAATGGTGAGGAATTTTAGGTTGATTTTAGGAAATCAACATGAATTTATGAAGTCAACTTATGTCACATAAGTTCTCCCAAAATGTTTAGTTGTATTGACAATAACATTCAACAAGACTGGAAAATGAGCGTATGCAACTAAGAAGAATGATGACTGCAGAAGTGGAAGAAATTAGTGAAAAGTCTATTAAGAATTGCCCCGCATCAAAAACCATTTGCCCCGCCTGGTTTTTTTTTTTTTTTTTTTTTTTTTTTTTGCTTTGGCAAAATGGTACTCAAACCATTTTGAAGTAATGAAGGCATAGCATGCAAACAGTACAGATTACTAATTTTTTTTCAGTAAGTTCAACACATTGCCGGAGATTAATTAAAGTTAACTAAACAATAGTTAGTAAGAACAATGTTAGATTTTACAGTGTAGCACTGCGTCGAGTTTTCCTTCGGGTGAACAGGTTTGTTATTTCAAACAAACTGCAACTTGACACAACGAACAAACGAATGTTACAGTATGAATAATAACAGTGCAATGCAGCCTTTTAAACTTGCCGGGGCAGTGAAGCGCCTCTCACTGCTCTGCTCCTCCGTTTCTGCTGCTTTCAGTCACGTGACGCTGGCTCTGAACGAAAACAAACGCGTTGTGGAAACGCGTTGGCCTTGTACTTTTTGACCCTCTCTGCTATTATAGTTTTTCAAGATGGCGGAACGACATGGAAGCCTCCGTGGACCTACCCGTCACATGTATATAAAGATAATAAATTCTTCGTTTACGAGGATAAGTCAGATAATTGGCAGAGGTATTTGTACACCATTGAGGACATATTTATGAATAAAAATATTGATTTTAGATAATAAAATACCTAAAAAACTACACATAGTCCCTTTAAGTTTATCAAACGACGAGAAAACTTTTTGTGCGCAAAAAAAACAAAAATAACGACTTTATTTCAACTATTCATTTCCTTCTCTGTGTGCCTCGAGTCAGTTCACTAGTGTAATAGCGTAAGCTTCTGTTGTTGTACGTGACACGCATCCCCCACATGACCAGCGTCGGCCAATAGTGAGCCTACGTGTGACGTAGCGTTACGCTATTACACTACGTTAACTCACTCGAGGCCCACAGAGAAGGAAATGAATAGTTGAAATAAAGTCGTTATTTTTAGTTTGTTTTTGCGCACAAAAAGTATTCTCGTCGCTTGATAAACTTAAGATTGAGCCACTGTAGTCACTTGGACTATTTTAACGATTTCTTTAATGACTTTTCGGGGCTGGCAAGTTTCAATCCCTTAAGAAGCCTATAGAGGAGTGATCCAGCTCTCAGATTTCATCAAAAATATCTTAATTCGTGTTCCGAAGATGAACGAAGGTCTTACGGGGTTGGAACAACATGAGGGTGAGTAAATACTGACAGAATTTTCATTTTTGGGTGAACTACCCCTTTAACAACAAAATTACCCCATTTTAAAAACAACATTTAGGTGAGATAAATGTAATTAAAAATTGTCAGAGGTGGAAAGTAACGGATTACATTTACTCGCATTACGTAATTGAGTAGTTTTTTTTTGTGTAGGCCTACTTCTACTTTTTTAAGTAGTTTTTAAAATCTGTAATTTTAATTTTACTTAAGTACGTTTTGATTGAAGTATTGTAGCCTACTTCGCTACATTTTAAATCATATCCGTTACTGAGTACATTTTCTTTTTTAAATAAATAATAATACAGGGGGGGAATCGCGCTCCGGAAACTACTGCAAGGGCGGGAGAACAAACGTGCAAAAGAAAAAAAGTGATGCAACGCCGTCGAAAGCGAACTATTGGCCAGTATGGGAAATATTTGGATGTAGAAAAAACGCGTGGTTGTCCTTGAGTATAGATTTACTATTTGCAAAAATGTTGACGCAAAGTGGCTGCAAGAAGAGGGAACACACAGAACACCATCCCTCCCAGCGGATAAAGGTATATCCCCTTTATATTTAGATGCAGAGGGAATCCCGGAATCCAGTCTTGCTAATTGAATTTACAATGAATTTTTTTCAAACTGATGGATGGATAAATAAATTGAAAGTAGAGCTGTGCAATAAATCAAATTGCGACCAGTTCTGTGAATATTAAAGCTCAAAAAGACTGCTATATAAATATATAATCTGTTTGATCTGCGTGTCTCTGTGGGAATGAGCTGTGCCGCTTCGTCCACTACATACTCAAGCTCATGGTGTCTTCAGCATCTCACAAACAATACGAGGACATGAGTACATGAACATTTCCAGAGCTGCTCTGAGAGAACGCCTAATGCGCATTTTCATCATTTTATTTGAGAAAAAACATTGTCAAATATACTCAGGTCTTCACTACAACCCATCAAAATAAAAGTTTGGTTTAACTAGGAGAAATTATGAAAGAAATACATTACTATTGTAGGCCTACAATAGAACGCACTTCTCAGAATAATAATAACAACAATAATACGACAATTTATTTGAATATTATTTAAGGAATATTTTGTGTCCACGATTTAATTTAGTAAATCTTTTTTGCAGCAATTCCCTAAAAAATAAAAGGATAAAAGTTACAATTTTCATTTTATTACCACCGTTTTTGATCATATTTTTGTATTTAATCATAAAAAGAAAAATAAATTCTGAATAAAATACATTTCATAGGACTCTATTTATTATTCTTACAATTTTTAATAAATTATTAATGTTAAAAATAAGTTGTTAATCTAATTCATTACCAATTAGCCTATTGAATTTAATTGATTTGTACTTGTACTTGAGTAAAATTTTATTGAAGTAATAGTACTTTTACTTGAGTAGAATATTATAGTAGTCTTTCCACCTCTGAAAATTGAAAAAAAAAATCTATCTATCTATCTATCTATCTATCTATCTATCTATCTATCTATCTATCTATCTATCTATGCAAAATAACCTGATCCTGTTTGATCAAGGCATGTGACAGTTCTGACTTGTCCAATTTTCAGCATCAATTTTCCATCTTGCATTAAAATCCTGTCTATTCATTGTATGCAATTAAAATATAGAGTTGGGTTCTGTTTTAATGTACCCAAGTGTACCTAAAATAAAAAGAGTTTAATATACAGGTTTGTGGCTCTTCATTTCTTTTTATTAATCAACCACTTGTAAACTTATGTCCACTGTTCTTTTTTATAAATATAGGATTTGTATTACATCTATATTCATTGAGTCGAATCGAGAATCGAAATAAAAAATCGAATCGGGAATCGAAATCGAATCGAATTGAGAGCTTGTGAATCGAAATCGAATCGAATTTGAACATCTGAATCGATACCCAGCCATAGAAATGAATAGTTGAAATAAAGTCGTTATTTTTGTTTGTTTTTGCGCACAAAAAAATTCTCGTCGCTTGATAAAGATTGAGCCACTGTAGTCACTTGGACTATTTTAACGATGTCTTTAACAACTTTTCGGGGCTGGCAAGTTTCAATCCCTTAAGAAGCCTATGGAGGAGTGATCCAGCTCTCAGATTTCATCAAAAATATCTTAATTCGTGTCCCGAAGATGAACGAAGGTCTTACGGGGTTGGAACAACATGAGGGTGAGTAAATACTGACAGAATTTTCATTTTTGAGTGAACTAACCCTTTAACTTATTTTGATGAGTTACAGCAATGCAAAAACATAAGTTATACAAGATTCAACAAATTTTTCTAAAGTCAGTTTAATGTAATTTCAGTTGAAATGACTTTAAAGCAGCAACTTTTTTTTACAGTGTAGTTTATACACTTTATTACAGAAATTGATTTGTTTTCAGACTGTTTAAGATAACTTTCGAAAAAGTGTAGTACAAATGTTACTGTCACTCATCACAGAAGGCAACAAGAACAATCCTCAGTAGGCTAGACCGTCCCATTTAACAGTGCCTGGTACGACCTTTGTGGCCTTCACACGTATGGTCCATTTTTGTAGAAATGAGTATAAACTATTATATATTCGCATCTTAGTAAGATTTGTCAACAAAAAGAGTATACAATACATATAATCGTATCTTAGTAAGATATGTCAACATTTGAACAACTTTAAAGTTTTTTATCTTTACATATCATTAGATATTTGAGTAAGTTGAAACTCAATAATTATGTTTAAAAGTGTAATCCGGCAATTTCTCTTAAAAAAATCGTGTCTTCACTGGCGCATAATGAATTCTGGGGCAGGCAAGGCTGCGAAGAATCCATCTGTTGCATCCTTCATTTCACGGGAAACTAAGGATGCATTTGAAGGAGCCTTCGAACTGGGATGTCTGTAGCTATAGTGACAGCACTTTAAACTTTGGAACTATCCCTTTAAATGCAGACAATGGGCAAACCTCATTTGCTTCCCCTCAGCTGCCTCAAGGTGAGTAACCGCTCTCTGATGACCCTGTTCTCCTCCAACATTTTCTTGATTGTGCTCAATACATCCTGTTTTGTTTGGGACTGACATGGAAAAACAACACCACCACATTGTCATGAAAATTAAAATAAAATGCCATAACATTCTGAAACTATACCAAACCCACCAATTCCTCTGCTGCTGCTTGGGGATATCTTGGTGGGAATTCAAAAGTATCAGATGAGGGCCCTTTACACACACACACAAAGCAAACATGCAACTGCATTCATTTTGCTGTACACAAAAGAGTGATATGAAAACCTGTGCATTTTAAATGACAGCATGAGTGGATGTGGTTCACACGCACCTCCATGAGCGTCACGTTTGGCGCGCTGTGATTTCCCGCCTTGGGGTGCCCTCAGATTAACTGTAGATTTTTGATAGGTCCTCTTATTCGAATAAAACCTCAAAAGTTGGTTTGTTTTCATCTTTCTTGAGAAACATGGTGTTATTTCTGGACTTTTGATGTGGAGCAAGGGTGAGGGAGTAGCATCTTGAGTCAACCTGTTCAAATTCCTACTCAGTTTATGGTGTTTGCTATTTTCCCAGGTAAATCCCTGTTTCTTGAAAAGTTGTGGCGACTGAGAGCTGAAGCTCGGTGTGTAGATAAATGTACAGTAAGTTGCCATTGCTGAAGACGAAACCACACTTTACGAACTAAAATAAATAAATCAACGTAATGTGAAACTTAAACTGTTCAGTGGGTCGAGCTCATCAACGGTCACTTCAGGTTTGAAATGGAGACCGCTCAATCACACGCGCAGTGCAAACCACCCGATATGCACTTAAAGAAACAGTTACGCAATAATGAATTCATAAAATAATAATAAAAAAATAACTCCAAACCCGTTACTTTCTCATTTGGGGAAATATTTTGCTCCCCAATACAATGGAATTAAAATAGCTTATTTTGTGTTCTGTTCTAGACTTAAACGCATAGCTTTGCGTGAGGAACAACCAAACTTCTGCATGATCAAATCGATTTAAAATTTTAGGCAGCTTTCAAATAAAATACGGCGCCTATGACGACATGCGGACGAATAAATGATGACAAAATGTTCTTTTCATTTTAGATTTCCATTACACTCATCACTGTTGCCCTTGATACACAATAAATGCTTCAGATGACTGTCCCAGCATTGTTAACGTTCTTTATTACTTTTTAATAAGGCAGGCTGTAGACTATATAATTGCTACGTAAGATAACAGACTCAAACATATCAGTTACATTATTTCTCATTGACCCCTTAAGTTAGATTTTGTCTGAGATGAATGAATGAAATGCCTAAACAAGTCTTTCATTTCATCATAATCGTAATACCGAGAGGAGCTACTGGTGTAAAATCCATATATATATATATATAATATATATATATTTATCCGTAATATAATAATCAATAGGCCTACCATACAAGTGGACTTCCATTTATAAACAGAAGTCCACTTGTTGTGTGGTATTGATTGAGACCCGCCAGAGGGCGCTGTTTGTGTGCTTCTGCAGTGATCATGTGTGGGCGGCCTCTAAATCAGACTGCCTGCAATAATAAGGTACCGTGTTCAGACCTAAACAAATACTGTACTAGCACTAGTAGATGATCTGCATATAATAATATGAATTGCAGCATGAGAATCTCTAAGTAATGCAAGTCCATACAGTTTAGATGTACTCCAGTGCATAAATCATGAGGAGGCCTGCCTTCTCACCAGCTCCATTAATAGCCAACACCTTTAAGTTGTAAAAACAGTAATCAATCTTAATAACTCCAGAATAATCAAGTTCTCACCCATGATGTCCTCCTTGCAATCCTAATACTGTCTTTTAGGCAGCATGTGCTGTATCAGACAAGCTAAAAATAGATTGTTTGACCCCATTCCCAGTCAGTAGTGTGCCAGAAGCTTTCTGCATTTCCTATTGCGCTGTTAAAATAACTAACACTTTGATTTTATGTAGCCTACAGTAGGTTGAGTTAAATTAAACACAACATGAATTACAGATCCAATTTCCTATCAAAGGTTTCATTGATAACTTGAATGGTTAAGACAAGACATCCGGCATTTCCTGCAATCAAGTTTATTCATTCAACATTTCACATTACAAATACTTTAAGCATTCTGTTATAAATATTTAACCGCAAATAATCAAGACTCAACTACCAAAGCACATGTATGTCTAAATGATATTTTTTCTTTACATAACTCCATGTGGATGTAAAATATAAAAATTAAAACTTTTAAATGACATAGCAAAAAAATTGTTCCTCTTATAAAAATCTATTGATAAATACACCTTCCCATACAGTTATAAACTATGTAAATTTAAATAAGCAGTTACATAGAGAATTTTCTGATATTTTTTTCTTATCCTTCTGTAGGCATGAAGCACAATATAGTGATTATTAAAACTAGAAAATCTAATAAGTGTACCGATCAAAAACTATAATCAAAATGACAATTATTACATTCCAATTAAAAATATATCAGTAAATGGTTGAAACATTATTCACTTAGTATTTACATTGTAGTCACAGTAGCATGAACTCAAGTAGGAAAATATGTGAATACGTAAAAGTAAAAACACCTATAATTTCAGTGGTATTTCTTTTTTTTTTTTACTGTATAAATCAGAGAATAATAAAGGTTATAATAGCTGAAGGAGAGTTTGTGAGGTGATGCATGTTGAAAGTGGTGGATTTGCACATAAGTAGTTATATTAGAAGTACAATGTAAAGGTCTCTGGGAAAACGTATTGCACAGATCTCACTGTCAATATTTTGAAAGTGTATTCAAGTAAACCCTGAATCAATTTATGACTAAATCACCCTCTTGTATGCTTCTTTTTGTCACCTAGTAAAAATGATAAAAATGGGGTATGCACAGTTTGTGCATGGGTAAGGTACATAACCCAAATCATTTCCCCACAACGTGGGAAAAGGGTTGAAACAAAACCACTATTAAAGCAAGAGAAAATAATTAAACCCTAACTTCTTAATTTAGCTCATGCATACTTAATGAATAAATTAACCTTGTTGCCTCTCAGAATTATACATAACAGTAAACATTGATATTTCAATATGGAACATTCATCATTGTGATACGTGTTGCATCCTAACATTTCTCTAATTTACATGGTTAATTATTTTATTTTCTACTGCCAATAATGAGGGAGGTATCATCATTCTCATAACTGATAGAGGGCAGGTACTGGATAGGTATATAGCTCTACATGTACCACACATTTTAAGGAATTTGTGTCATGCTAGATTCAATATTTACTTTGTCCATTAAGATAGAAAAGAACACTCTTTGCATTTAGCAAATATTAGATATTAGTTTGAACAATACAGTCACCTAAATATATAGATATATATATATATATATATGTGTGACAATCTAGGGATTTTACAACGTAAATACATAAAAACCTAAACAAAATTATATTAGCTTTTTTTCTTTTCCTTAAGGTATACTTGCATCATAACCAGATCTCTTAGTAACAAAAAGTACAAAATCTATATTCAACAAGTGAAAAAAAAAAAAAAAGTTATCACAAAAGGACTTTCCATTTGTGGAAAAAAGTGACTTGAAAAACAATATTTAGAAAAGTAGTGCATAATGGTTTTACGTCCATGACAAAATAATTAGCTATAAAACACAGTACAAAAATCAGCAGACCATGTAAAAAATAATATTTGTTTTTCAAATTCTTTGAAATGTGCTCAGCTACTGCAATGCTCAGTTAGAACACCAATTAACCCATGGCAAAACCCATGCAGTAAAACACTATCAATGCAAAACATGGTAATTCCTCATTAGCAAATACTACAACATTGAGTTAGCTTTTAGCACAAAATCCCTGACAAATGAGCCAAAGTTACTGCCATAACCATTACAAGAATCATAAACACTTAAGTGAATAGAATTCATTATTTTTTTTAAATCCATTAAACCAATTATGTTTTTAAGCTTTGTATTCATTGTATCATAGACAGTAGGACATCTCTAAGGCTCATCTTTGGTTTGCCTGACCAAAAACCTGTGTATCAAGCACAACAAACATCCTGTATTATCACCGCATCTCTGCTGTTCTTAGTTGTTGCCCTTTAGCCTTAAGTCTTATGCTTGATTTGATTAAGTAATAGGTAACTTGGATGTAGTTTAATAGTAATCTTTACAGAATGGGTTACGTTACTCTAAAGGACTTTAATATCTACATCTTTTTTTTCTTTTTTGGCTAAATCACAAAGATTTGCCTTACACGTGAGAACCAGTCCATATAATCCATTCCAGAATAGGTTGCGGCCTCTTGTTAGTTGTTACTGTGCATTTGAAACGAGTAACTATGATTCCACATTTGCCATGCAACCAGTTAAGATTAGTCAGTGAAATAGCAAACCTCAACATTAAAGTCATATAAATGAGGCTTGAACCCTTACATTGTTAGCCTGTGTATAGCCTTCAACACATTCAAATCTGTGTGAGAAAAATGTAACCCATTACAAACAGAAGATGATGCTCCAAGAGAATAAAGATAGAACAGTAATTCAATTCAGGCTAAACATCTATATATATATATATATTTTTTTTTTTTAAATCTAATGCATTCAAGTCTTCATGCGCACCAATGTAGCTTTTCAACAAAAATCAGGATTACACCATTTTCTTTTAGCATTCTCTTCTGCAAAAAAAAAACAAAAAAACTTTTTAAAACTTAAGAATAAATACAATTTTAGACTTAAAAAAGAACTCTAAATAAAAAGGACTTAGCAAAATGAAAAGTGCATGTATACGAATAGCACAGCCTTGGCCTCCCGGATCAGTTCCAGCGGAAGGAGATGTGGCGAGGCCGGTCTCCTCCCTCCTTCACTAGAGGCTTATGAAACTCCCGTCCGGCACGCGAGTGAATGGCTGCCCAGCAGTATTCACAGTAGTACTGAAGACAAGTGACATTAGCACAGAAGAACGGAGCAAACTTGCCCCCACAACGCGTGCCCTGACACTCATCACACAGCTGGTCATCCAGTACATATGGCTTCACTTCCACCTGGGAAAGGTAGACACTTTTAGCTTAGCACATGTTAACGGTAGGCTGGCCTTGAACATGATGAACAAAAGAATTAGGACTATAAACCATTTAAACAAATAAGGCAAAGAGCCCAACATTATTGTAGTATGCAGTAGCTCAGATATTTATTTTCTTTATAAAAACTTAAATGTGTTTATTTAAAAAAAAATAAACAGAGTCATTTGACTGGCTAAAGAACTTAGGTCCAGATTTACTAACAGCTTGCGCCCTCTTTTGGCTTAAACTACTGTCAGGATTTACTTAAGACACGCAGTGAAAAATCAGCGCTGAAAAGGCGTGGACAGTTAGTTTTGCATATGCATAAGGAGTTTCCTTTTCAGGCTCAATTTATGTGAGGAGAGTATTTAAATTAATCATACAAGGTGATTTACAAAGGTTTGCGCTCGTCAACTTACTGGCGTTTGCGCCATCATTAACTGCTCCCAAAAAAAGCATGTCTTCAACAAGACGCTACCTGGAAGATTGCGTTGGTCATTATGGAAATTATTGGACGGCGTCTGTGTTCTTTCATTTGAATGTCATCAGTAGATCACGCACAGAACTTTACACTCCCATCAGCGCTGTTTTGGAACTGCACTCTCACGCTAATTGGCCCCGTTTAGTAAATCTGCCCCTTAGAGCTTAAGAATTTAGACTGCAGACGGCAACCATTTTGTGGTCTCTACTCAAAAAAAAAAAAAAAAAAAAAACACAACATTTCGAGGGCCATATAAAAATGACTGCCGGCCTGCAGGTGAAGAGCCCTGCTGTACATGGTGCTGACATTTGATATATGGAAGAGCTAAAGAACGAGCTTGACTATATCAGTTTACATATACATTACTTAAAGCTCCAACCCCCACTCACCCGTTTATCGATCTCTCCGTGTTGCAGTTGCACAAAGCGAGCGCTGATAGCAGCAATGTAGCTCTGTTGATTTGAGAAGGCCACCCGTCCAGCTCCTTTAGGATACTTCAGCTCAGGGTCAGTGTCAATGCCAGCATAACACACCCCGCCGTACAGTCGGTCCATAATCATTGCGAGCTCCACTGTCATGGGGTAACACATCAATTTAAATAATAATAATAATAATAATAATAATAAAGGAATAGAAATAATAATTTAAAAGAGGGCTTGCATAAACACTCTCATACTCAAGACATCAAGTGCATAATGCAATAATCATATTGCAACATGCTTAGTTAGAGTAAACCCTGAACTAGATGATTCTAACACACTGTAAATAACCTACAAAAACCTTGTATTTACTGTGATGACTAAACAGAAAAATGTTTTAATAATTTATGGGATCATCTGAAAGCCAAACAAACCAGCTCGTAGAGGTCGAGGAACTCCCCCAACAAAGATGGTTTTCCTGGGGTCAAGGGGCTGAGAGCCATCCATCACAAAGTCACTGTCGTTTAAATTCCAGGGTCGTATCTGGACCTAAAGATGCACAATGAACATAACAGAATCATTGACTTGTAATTTGCTATACAGCGTTTCTACGAAATTCCACTGGTATAGGTATCAGTGTTGAGCAGGTTACAACATTCAGGTTTATAACTAACTTTAAAATGCTCTACTAATTTCTCATGAGTTGCATAAGAGCTTAAGAATAAAAGCAACACAGGAACAGCAGACATACAGCCTTCTCATGAGTTCGCCTGCGCATCCAGTCCTGATGGCTAACGGTAAACAAACTTGGCTTGCTGTCTTCAAAGGAAGCTCGAACCCGAGGCTCGAGCTCCGAGCTAAACCCCCAATAATGAGACTATGTAGAAGAATGAGAGAAATAGAGGAGGAGAAGGGATGCCGGAAGAATTGTTGTTAGAATGGCACAATGACTGCTGCTTATATACGCTTGTAATGATGATTGACAGGACTGAATGATTGGGCTCCTCATGAAGCTACATTAGGAACTTCATTTAATATCTTACTGGTTTGTCTTTGATTGTAGGGCTAGAGACACAGAGATAGAGCTTCCCATCCTCTTCCATACAGGCATCAATCAGTGCCTGGACTGAGCTCTCATCTTGAAACAGGAGGAAGGCATAACCTGGAAGACAACAGGTTCACTGAGGGCATGCACGCAAGAAGCAACTAGCAATTTCAGAAACCTTCACTTGTAGCCTTTGCTTAGGGCCCACTGCTATTCATCTTAAGCTTGGCTTTAAACAATGGTTTGCATCTAAGGTCCCTCGAAGGATTAGAGAATTAATCAGCTAAAATGAGAGAAGCTGATCTCTGCATGACTCATTTATTAATAAATGTAGAGTTTTTGCACTCTGAAACGAACCTTTCGGTGGAAAATAAGATTTGCTTTCTGCTTTGTGTGGCCAGTCCACAAACAAATGTCCAAAGCGTCGGAAACTGGCAGTGATCTCGTCTGAAATTGTATACACATGACATGTTAGTTGTGGTTATAGCTCGTTTTACTAAAACCTGGAGAGCAACCCTTCTAATCTCCTAGTACCTTCATCTATGTCTGGAGGTAGACCACCAACAAAGACCTTGCGAGAATATCGCTCAATGCGTTCACCATTCTGGTGAGGGAAACTGTGTGGTGAGCCCAGTCCACTCAGACTCTGATCAGACCTCTCATCCTCTCCGTAACTCCGCTCATCCTCCATGGGAAACAACGATGAGTGACCTGTCACACAATAGTCCCAAAAAGCAATTTAGTGGAACTAATGCTGAAGTCACCCTACAAACCTTTATATGTATCGAAAAGCTGCTGTAGATCTCGTAGAAAAGCAATTAACAGGGTTCCTACGCAGTTTGGAAAAGTAATTTCCAGGTCTGGAAAAGTATGGAAAAAAAGAAAAAGGATAATGGAAAAATATTTGTTTCCCCTTTTCAGTTTTCGGAAATATAAAATTAAGAATTTTTAGAAAATAAATGTATAACATTCAGAGTCTCTTCTGAATCACTCTCTGAATTTCACTAAAAATGAATGTGCATGTTCCACTTAAACCAGCAACGGATAAAGGGGCAAACGATCATTTAAATAAGAATGTACTTTGCTGTTTGGTGATCATTCAACATTCACCATGATTACCATATCAAACCGATGTGTCAGAGGTAAATCTAGGCAGCAGGGTTGGGATTTTTCCGTATTTATATGCATTTGCGTATTTTCCGACCGGAAAAGTGTGACCTACATGAACTGAAAGCACGAAGAGACCCTAAACAATTACTAAATAAACTGCAAAATGTTACATTTTCTAATACATTTATTTCATGCACAGATTGCTTCTGACAGCGCTGCACGCTGGGTTTAAAGTGCCAAATGGGAGTTCAAAATCACATTACTCGCCAGTTGCCAGGTAACTATGAATTTTGACAATGCATGGTTGTGAGAATGTGATGTGTCTTAGTGCGATCATCAAATCGTAAAGGTTGTAGTGTAAATATATGCGTGTTTGAGTAATTAAGAATTTGCATTTGGCAACGCAAAATGTGAAAACCATCAACCCAAATTCGTAATGTCAACAAAGCGTTAAGGTCTCCCTGTGGGTTTCTGCCTAAATAACTCAATGGTTTAACATTTGAAAGCAAAGAAATGAGGATAACCATAAATGTAACTATTGTCATTTTATTGTCGTTTTGTAAAATAAAATAAACAAATGATCAATTGTTATTGTCAAAATTAATAATAATACAAATTAGTATTATTTGTAGTTTTATTGTTATAAGTTCAATTAATACGTTCATAACAGTGTATTATAATATGTGTGTTACTATGATTATAATTATTAAATACTTGATTTTTTTAAATTTTACAGTAGTTTAATTTTGCAATAGTAAGATATTTCTTTATGGATTTAATCAAATAGATGATGATGATAGTAATAATGAACAATAAATAATAATGTTGTATGAACCATTTATGTGAAATATGGTCGAAGTTTGGAAATTTGATAGCCTGGTTAAAACCAGACCCTTCTCAGTCGTAACTGAGTTAGGGTCTGGGGAAGGTTCATTGACGGCTCATTTCCAAAAGGGCGTCACCAATGGGCAAGGGCTACAAGGGCTCAAATGCCTCGGTGCGCAATTGGATAGACCTTAAAACCAATCAGATCGATCGTCATCTTGCAAAGCCTGCCTCAATGTTTGTGATTGGTGCCTCGATTTGGAAAGATTGGAAATGAGTTTGAATGGGCTCTTCGCCAGACTAACTTGCAGAGCAAATCTAAATTTGCCCGAAGTTCGTCTGGGTTTCCCCAGGCTAGAAATTTGAGTATGATAAGAATGGAATTTAGAAATGGAAAATGTGTAGGAACCCTGAATTAACACCCATCTTCATTTGAATACAATGAGAGATCACAGTTTCTAAACACAACAGAGTACAGAAACCTTGCCTGGCAACAAACACAATTTAACACAAAGGCATGCTGCAACTTGAAATTAAATTACATGAACCAACAGACAAAGTATAAATACACTTCCAAGATCTTTACCTCGTCGCCTCCCGTAATTCCTTGCTGCATGTGAAATAAGACAGAATAAACTTGAGCAAAGACTTAGACATTGCAATCAGATGCTATCGGTCTAAAACACTGTTGATAAAAATGGAAGATTTTTTTATTAAATGCACAATAGCACATACAGTTAGTAGACATAAGTCCACAGGTATTGGAAAGCATTAGGTAGCCTACATCACTGACAACAAGCAAACACTGAACGATCATTTGGTTTACCACATTTATGCTATTCAAATACTGTATATAATTCATTCAATCCTATATTTGTAAGAATTATTAATGTTACACTTCACCTTACACAACCATAAATTATGTAACAATGTGAACACAACTAAACCAGTTCTGTGCAAAAACTACATTTCAAACTCTCCAGTGTTTGTCCTAGATAAGCCTTCAAATCCTGAAGGGAACTTCAATATATTCTGTGGCTGTGCTTTCTGAAACACTCATCCTATGGCAACAATAAATCTCAAATCCCTAACAGATTCCAAAACTAAACTTAGAACTGGGTTGTGTATGTGGGTTACTTGAACGCAGGAAAACATTAGTATGGGGGACAGTTTATATTTGTCATAGATGTTATGACAAGAATGGAAATAACATGAGTTCTATATTTTTGACTTTAGTTGGGGAATAAAAATGTGGAGTATGAGAAATCAAGCATTATAATACAGCAGATTAGATACAAAAAAAAAAAAAAAAAAAAAACATATTGCAGACCTGATGCAATAAATATACTGAGGCAGCAAACATGGTTGCATACACTGAAACTAGATTTTAAGCCAAAAATATCAAAGGTGCATTAAAAAAAACAGCATGCTGCAAATATAAGCATAAAAGCCAAGTAAACTAAGGCTACATTTGGTTATTTTTAGAAAGAATCTATAAAATACATGTAATATAGCATATTTAAATGCATGACTATGCTTTTAAGTGTTTGCTATGAATAACAGAGTCATAAACTCAAGTATAAACTAGACTTTTAAACTAATTTTACAATTGATTTTCTGTGTCTTGCCTAAAAATTCTAAATGATTAATCATCAAATTTGGTAGTTTTTACTTGCAAAAGATACTCAAACGCTTTCAAACTCATGAGGCAGGGTCTCCAATGGCAGTGAGTAATGTACCTTTCAAGGAATCCTGCTCGGCTCTCATGATGTCGATCAGAGAGTTCTCTAGAGAGTGCATGCTGAAACCATCAAAGGACCGACTGCGCTCCTGCAAAAACAAGGGAGATGTGATTAGGCCCTGTCATTCTGTCTGAAAAGTAATAAATGGATTTTATAAAATAATGCAGACAAGTTCTATTTAAGCAATATCAACAGTTTCTGAAACTCATCCTTCTGGCACATTCACATAATTTTGTTTTGAAAAATGCAGATGATGCATGTCATGCCACCCATGCAAACATGCAGCTAGGGCCCACATTTATATACAAAGACTGACACAGTTGGGCAGTTGGTGTGCACCAATAGTGCCATTAGATAATGAATACGTCAATCAAGGATTCCTAAGGCTATAGACCTAAAGAAAAGTAATTCTCTGTGTAACAAGTCTGATTGCTTGCAAAAGAACCTATGTTGTTTCGCAATTCAAAAATGTATATGGCGTCTGTAGTCACCTGATTTAGCCTGGATTGACTACAAACACTTATTTGATGAAATGCACTATAACCCTTGGGTGTTTTAGCACAACAATCCTGTGCTTACCAACAGAAAAAGCCTTACAAACAATACACGGTTTGTTCTTGGTATTAGGCTACGAACTGAGCAGGGAGGACACACTGAGCATGTGAAACACTGAGTGTTTTCACAGTTACCACTGTGGTTATAGCAACAACAACATACAGTTCAGACTCACTGTTAACAGGTAAATCATAAAAAAGATACAAATTCTGTTCTAAAAAAAATTCAAATCACAAGGTATTGTCATTGGCATTAAATCGTCTGTTGGTCTTCCAGTTACTAAATCTATGATAGACACGAAAAGAATAAGAATAGCCTGATAGAATAGAATCCCTGACATTTATGAATGTTAATATCTTGATAATCGTGTTGACATAAGTGGATAAATGAGTATCAGAGTTTCCAGTTCCCGTCATGTTGCCTGTGCCATCCCATGATTTTGACTCATTCAAACATGTCTTTTTATATCATTGACAACCCCAGCTTGCAGAAGTGGAGCGACAGCACTGCATTGCTCATCTGAGCTTTGATCTATCACATTTATCTAACAAACAGGCCACATGAGTGCTGTCACTATCAGATTAGATTAAGCCAAAGGGAGCAAATGCAGAAAGAAAAAAAGAAAAATTCTCATGTCATCTAATCCTCAACACACACATCTTTGCAACCATATTACCTCTAAACATGTTCCTCCATCTAAATCATCAATAGCTAAAAATTTAGAGAGACTGGGCTTTAGTTACCTGAAATGGAAAGATGCTATCATTGCGATTTATGGTATCCTCCATCCAGGGTTTAGAGTTAAAGCTGGAATTGTTGCGGGGATACTTTTGCGTTGGTGTCTGGTTATTTGGGAAAGACTTCTTTAAAGGCGAAATCAAGTTGAGGGGATTGACCCCTCCATTGAGCCCTCTTCGATATTCCCGTCCCTGAGAGCTTCCCCAGCCTCCATACCCTCCACCTGGGCTCCATGAAGTTGAAGATGGAGTGGAAGAGGGGCTCTGATAGCTTCCCCAAGGTGATGGGGGCTTACTCAAGTTATTCCCTAAATGGGGCAGCTGGTTGAAAGCAGCACTGCGGTGGGAAAAGGGAGGCGGATGGGGGCTGGGTGAGGACCTGCGGTGCTGATTATGAGGGTGCTGGAAGTGGGGATGATGAGATGGATGGTGCTGAGATAGATGCCCTATCTGGTGGGAGAAATTCCCCCCGAATCCTGTATTGGTGTGATGAGAGAAACTCTGAAATAGCAGCGGAGGAGGAGCATTGTTAGTAGTAGCGGCCTGGTTGAAAAAGCCAACCTCTTCAATCAAGGTGGAGGGGTTAGGCGGCATAGCAGTGGACCAGCTGCTGAAGCCAGTGAGGGACGATGAAGAAGAGCTACTGGACTGTGCTAAAGTACCAATTCCGGACGTCTCATGATAGTCAAAGCCTGATAACACTGGAGACTCAATCCGCAGCGCCTCTTTTCCGTTAGCATTCTCCATGGTCCCTTTCTCCAGCTGATTCTCCTCTGGCATGGCGTTGTCCAAATCTGATATGATTCCTGGTGCTTCTTGGTGACCTGGTGGAGAGAGCGTTTGCTTGTCTTGTCCAT
The DNA here is from genome assembly GCA_026230005.1 of Gila orcuttii. NCBI lineage: Eukaryota > Metazoa > Chordata > Actinopteri > Cypriniformes > Leuciscidae > Gila > Gila orcuttii. The sequence goes on along the minus strand of JAPDVR010000016.1, from coordinate 27,506,071 downwards.
CCTGACTCTCCAGTTGCGGCTGCGAAGGCTTGGACGTCTCAGAATCCAAAATATCATCTTGCATGTTAGAGTGGGTCGTCACAGCTGGGAAAAGCCAAGCGGATCCAACACTTCCACCATTGGTAGCGTTGTTGTTGCTGATGAAAGCTGGAGGGCTTGGAGGAGCGGTCTGGTGGTGGACCGTATGCTGCAGGTGTGGATGTATTCTTACTGGAAAAACTGATTTGTTAGCAGCGTTGTTTTTAACCAGAAAGCCGTAATCCCCCATTTATGTAGCTTAATCGAGTAAATCTTCACTTGTGCGTAATTCCCTCAGTTTCTCTTAATACCCTTGTGTGTGAGAGAGAGATGAAAACTATTTAGAATACTAAACAGCGAATGAAACATGTCATCCAAACATTATAAAATACATTCAAATATGCAGTTTCTATTACTGTTTTACACTTACGACCTTTGCTGTCATTCACAGACACACACACACAGTAACTTACTGATTTATCATGGATTTAATGATGGAATGGGTTTTAATCTTAATGAAATCAAGATGAAAAGACGCTGCAGCGAGAAACGCCACGGGGCGTTGATTTAATCGACATTTCTTCTAAGCAAAACGGGGTCGCCTTTAAACACATCACGACATGTCATCATGACACAGGCCACCTTATCTAATAATTCCGCACGCCCGCTGATGGAGGATTTTCACGTACGCATGTAAAGCATTGTCATCGCAAATGTTTCAAGATAATGCAAATTACCTACCGGCGTTCTTCCTTATTTCAGCATTGACCTCCTCTCTCTCAGCCATTTAAATACAGGAAAATGTTGATGACGTTTCAGTCTCTGTGCGATAGACCGGGGCAGTGTCCCCCTAAGTCCAAATTTTACCTTATAAATTCTCGCATTTACATTGACGCGTCGATTAAATCCTACGGTTGTGATGCCAAACGCTACTCGGTGAATTTCTGGTACATTTGCTTCTTAAGCAACGCTAAATTACTTAGATCCCGCACTGCAAACGACAGCGTTCGTGTTCTGGTTTCTTAATGACACCGTGCATCGCAGTCGGCGTTATAATAAAGACAGCGGTTAAAAACGTCCACGCGTCTTCGTCGGGCAACCATTTAAACTCGACACATTTTGGCTGTTTTTGCTAAAGATTTTTTTTCAGAATCTACACTGAGAATGATACAGGTTTTCTTACGTTTCCAAGTTGCAAGGACGTGCTGCAGATGACCATGGTTTGTGAGTGTTGCAACCGACCAACCAATCCAGTTGAACTTCCGTCTTTAACCCCGCCCTTGTATAGTAGAATCTCCGCCCTGGTTTGAGTAATCGCGGCATTTGATTGGACCCGAGAATCCCAACCACACCTCTTTCTCAACCAGTTAGCCTACCTTCTATCACCGATAGAAGGGTGACTGTACCTGCCCTGAATGTAAATACCCCATAGATCCAATGAGATGTTTAAATATTTGCTGTCAAGACTGCGTCTTAGATAGACATATAAATAACAATGTATATATATATATATATACACACACACACACACACACACACATATATATATATATATATATATATATATATATATATAGCCTATAATTTACTGAGTGCCTGTAATGAACCAACATGTGTTCGTATGGTCTAAAAATGAAAGAGCAGCTTCTGTAATTATTATAGGCTATGTGTTGTCACATTGGTATAGGTCTGAATATCAAAACCAGATTAGAGAGAAATAGGAGATGTTTATATGAACTTTAGCATTTTCTTGGTCTGGAAACGTATGCCTCGGGCATGCTTGACTGGATGAATAATTAAAATATTTTTTATCAGGTTTGAAGGAGAAATATTGGACGATGGTAGATAGATTCCTGCCTCGTTTTTATTCACATTCATTCAGTTCTACACACTGCTTTTACTAATGGGCAGACAGTCTATATCTTTTTAATGATGGGTTTAGAGGCTCAGGGATGCCTTCAATAGGCCAGTTCTAGTGCTCACTGCAGCCTGCAATCCCATTAAAGTAAGCTGCAACTATTTTCAGCCTGTAATCGAGTTTTAGCGCTTGACTATTCATGCCTGGACCAGATCAAAATCAATCCATTTCTCTGCAGCACTGAATTTATATATAAAAAAAGTGTGACACCCATTGGATTAATTTGTCTCAAGTAATTCATTTTTATGTCAAGTTTAGTGTTTGTACAGTTTATATTTATGTACACAGACTAAGGATGTATGTGAGGGAGAACTGGCACATTTGGACTGTCTACTGAAACGGGAATAGATCAAATCAGCGTCTAAATTTAACCTTGTTAATCTAAAAAAAGAAGCAGATATCTGGAGAGTTTCTAATGATCATAAGATGTTATTATAAAATGTGTTTAATTTATTTAAGGAATAAATTACCTTAACATTCACGGAATATAATTGTTTACATTCTCTAATAAATAGCACTTGCCGATATTTTGATGAAATATTGTATATGTTCTCCACAAATTGAGCAATTACATCGCAACATGTCTGAGAATATAATAGGCCTAATTCCTAGAGACTATCATACCGCATATATATATATATATATATATATATATATATATATATATATATATATATATATATTATATATATAAAATCAGCAACACTGTAAAAAAAAAGTTCCTGCCTTAAGTTCCTAAGTACAATCAACTTGGATGTTTAAGTCATTTGAACTTAAATTACATTAAACTGACTCCAAAAAAATGAGTTGAATCGTATAACTTGAAAATTGCTTAACTTATTTTGATGAGTTAAAGCAATGTAAAAACATATTCTGCCATAGCTTATTGATCTTATCATTTTTTACAGTGCAGCCACAAATGAATCAGCCGTGTTTAAAATGCACCCATCATTGACATCACTCACTTTCTGTTTCCCAGAAAACAGGCAGAGCCGGGACCTGAATAACCATTTGTGGTCTTTGCTTTCATCAGTCTGTCTGTGGGTCTGTCACAAGATACTGTGCACAAGGTCATCTTGCAGAAGGACAAGAGCGAGGGGGCTGCTCAGAGGATTAAAAAGCCATGCTATGTTCACTTGTAGCTCACAATGTTGTTCTGTCTGACACATCTGGGTTGTAGTTGCTTGCTAGACTTCGCCCCAGGTGATGCAATCAATTTTGTGTTATTTCACATGCTGTTCAATGATTCATCAAGAAGAGGATAGGTCCTAAAATTCGAAAGATTTGCATTCAGTGCCATAAAAACTACCAAGATACATTTCCTTCAGCTGCTATTGTTGCGCATCTCAACACTTGCCGGTGTGGATGTTTCTGAAATAAAGCAATTAATGCAATCTCCCCATGGCAACAGTATGACTGACGCTGCATGCTGTTGGTTTGAAATGTAGGCTGCAGAGAATAGCACGCTGTATGCAGTAGCCCTCAAGGTTAAAGATGTGAAGGGCATGATTTCATGAATCAAGAATGCTTAAAACGCAAGCTTTTGGCAAGCAAAAAAATGAGCTGTGCTTGGTAGAAAAAAGTAAGTTGCATCATTAGGGTAGTCTGACTAAAGCATATAAATCAGAAGGCAGTCTGCATTCATTAGCTCTTCAACCCAAATTCCAAAGTTCCCATCCTCAGCAGATCTTTGCCACATTTTCGGTGACAAACAGTGAGCCATGTAAGAAGAGGGATTGAGCTACACTTACTGCAGTGTCATAAACCATGTGCAAACACTGTAACAGCTGGGATAGGACCCCTCCCTCTTGTTCCTCCAATGTTACACAAACAAAACACACATACACACACACACGTATTCACACACACTCCTCCCTTTCTGTCTTTCCTGATGTGTGGCTTAAAGCTAAGCCGATGTCAGTGAATGTACAGCAGGGACAGCTGGGAAGATGACCATGCAATTCAGCAGCATGCAGCCAGTCTGCCTCTCTCTCTCTCTCTCTCTCTCTCTCTCTCTCTCTCTCTCTCTCTCTCTCCCCTCTCTCTCTCTCTCTCTCTCTCTCTCTCTCTCTCTCTCTCTCTCTCTCTCTCTCTCTCTCTCTCTCTCCCTCCCCTCTCTCTCTCTCTCTCTCTCTCTCTCTCCCCTCTCTCTCTCTCTCTCTCTCTCTCTCTCTCTCTCTCTCTCTCTCTCTCCCCTCCTTTGACCTTCCTCAGTTTCTCACATCGATTCCCCTGCGGTCCTTTTTCAGGTTCTCGGTTTCAATGCAAATCTTCAAGCTCTTGGCCTCAGGTCTCTGTATCTCTTATGTTCTTTTTTAAACTGTCCTTTATCTGTGTTAAAGGGGAGAAGCTTCAGGTTGGTGTGCATTGACTGTTAGCGGGATGTGGCACATGCCCAGGCCATGTGACTAAGGGCTTTGGCCATGTGAGAACTTCTGCTTTGGCCTGGCAGCAGAGAGGAGAGTCACAGTGCAAGAGGATAAACAATAACACACACACACACACACACACACACACACACACACACACACACACACACACACACACACACACACACACACACACACACACACACACACACACACACACCAAGCGCAATGCAACAAGACACACTGTAGGAGTACAATGACAGTTTTGTTCTCGCACTGAATAGGCTATCCACTTCACGAGTCATGCACAGAGCAACAAACCTCTGCGCATGACAAAATCTTTAAATTGATATACTTTGTATGAGTCCAGCATATATTTTATTTACTGGAATGCACCGGTCATGATAAATTCAATTGGTTGTACTGTTGGTTATCTTTCAGCTCATGAATCATTGAACATATGTCTTTCCAAAGAATCTCTTGAGTTATCAAAGCTGTGACTGAATATCTTCAAAGTCTAATTTGCATTCGTGTCAAATGAAATATACTGTAGCCTCTCCTCTGATTAAAGTTTATAGATCCCTTGAACACTATAGTATCAGATTCTCTGTACTCAAACAATAGAGAGCTAATCAGATAATTCGATCAGAAAATGATAGAGAACAGCATTTATGGGACTTGTCTTGTGGCCATAAAAAATCAATTTGGAACTTGGATGGGTCAGTCAATAACTCTGAAGGGAGGTCAGCGTAGTATTTGTTGACAACTAATTTGCTTGTTGAGAGCATGCAACCTTTTTTAAACAAATGTAATGTACCAATTTGTTATCTAATGTTTGCTTCTGATTTTTCTGTTTCCCATTGGTTAGTTCATTATGAAACTAACATTCCTTTACAAAATAAAGACTTAATTGTTTACTTATATGCAATACAAATAAATATCTAATTATATCAAATCAACCTGGAGCGCTTCACTGTCCCTGCGGATGTGCTGATGAATCTGAGCACTCATTTCCTCAGAAGGTCTAATCAATGGAGACAGGCCATTTTTCTATTCTTTACACCTGATTGGGTTTCTTAGACCTCAGGCTCGAAGATAACACAGCAGTATTGTTCATCTAAGTCCACTTTAACCCAGGCCAGAGAATTAAACCTTGCAGAGAGCATATGTTGAGTCAAAGTTAGATGAGACAGCATACTGAAAAAGCGATAATCCATCTGTCTGTGTGAATGTTTTAAGGAAGTGAAAAGGAAAGTGAGAGATGTGTTGTACTGTTTCAGCCTGCCTCTGAAAGTGCTGATATTGTCTAATTTCATTCAAATGGAAAGCAATGATTTCTGTGAGTGTTAGCCACACACCTAAGCCCGAGGCTCCCAAACTGGCTTGCATTCCCATGTTTTTCCAGTCTTGCTACGACTAGAGTGTGCTTGTGGCCTCCTTTTACTTTTGGTAGGAAGTAACTGAGTTTGAATACATGCAAACTCAGCAAATTTGGGGTTGAAAGGTATATGCACATGATACTATGAGAAGTCCTCTAAAAACCATTAATACAAATTGTTTTCCATTTAAACCCAAACATTCATGTGCAAACATGAGCATTTTTTTTTCAAAACATTCTTAATATAATATTAAACACAAACAGGAAATATGGCAGCATTTTCTGAACTCAGATTTGCCATTTCATCAATCATAAGAAAGGTCATTGTAGATTTTTATATATATATATATAATGTTTGTTATTCTTCATTCATTGATAACCAACACCCATGCACGTGGTTTTCTTGGCTGACTACATGCAGACTAAAGGAGCATAAGCCAGACAGCGTGTGCTGTATTATCAGGGTTGAGTGCGTGAACAGAACAGAAATAGTTCAACGGAAGCACTGCTGTCTGCTTTAGTATACAGATTACACCTGCAGGAGCACTCGCACAGTGTGAGAACTGATTACACACACGCTAATGGACTGCATAGTGCAGAATTATGGCACATGTATGGCCATGTAGATTTATGACTGCAAACAAAAAAACAACTGCAAATAACCCTGGACTTCAAACTCAGATTTGAGTCTATGGCCCAAGAAATGTCTCCTATTGAGTGTTTGTGCATAATCTACTGTGTTTAAGTGGTTGGCTTGGTCAAAGGTCTTGAATTGATCTTGTCAAGAACTGGTTTTGACCTGCCAAGGTCTGGGCTGGGATATTTAATAGTGAAGGGGTGGGGATTATGCATGCACAAAATTAAAATAAACAGTAAGTAAACACAAACAATTAGCTTGGGTATTTCTGAACCCTTGACCCTCAGATCTGAGAACAATGGGATTTCAGCTGCTGTCAGCTTTATCTCTAAACCACCTTCATTATTCATCAGACCTTCGTAATCACTTATTCATGGCCCACGTAGATCCTGGGAGCTTTAGTTTCTCTCTCTGAAAGGCCTTTGATTTATAACGTGTGTCCTTACCTCTGTGTGTTTTACTTAGCAAAAACTGTTTCGCTGTGTCAGGATGTTTGTGTTCTTTAAAGGAGTGTATGTGGGATCTTCTGTTTTGAAGTTAAAACAGTAAATAGTGGAGTGCAGATGACAACGTCAAATCCTCTTTCATAAAAATATTGTCACGACAACATTAGAATATGTAAATATATAAATATAACAAATAACGAATTAGGAGTATACATTATAGGAAAATGTTGAGTTGAGTTGTATAATAACATATTTTAACATATTAACCCTTAAACGCATACCTCGGGTCTTTAGTGTCCCGGGACGTCATTCACTACCCGCCTGTCACGTTGGTTTGAGTTTTGGTTTGTTCATGTTTCATGTCTTTTATTTTGTAATTTAGCTTAGTCATAGTTTTTCTGGTTTGTCATGTGATTCCCTTGCCCTCATGTGATCTTGTCATGTGCTTCCCTTGTCTATGTGTCATGTTCTCATTGGTTCCTTGTTGATTATTCACGGGTGTATCTTGTTCAGTCTTTGTGTAGTCTTTGTGTAAAAACAGCCCTCATGTTTGTCAAATATAATTCCCTGTAACCTATCTTGGAGAGTCTCATGCATCTAGTCTTGTCAGGTCAAGTTCATGTTTATTTTCACTAGTGATGGGAAGTTCGGATAATTTTACTGATTTTCATTAAAGTGGCTTTAAGTTATACCTTTAACTGGCAAATTCCCCGAACACATCCACCTGCGCAATCTTGATCATATTCTGAATTAAGAAATCATAATAATGCAGTCAAAATAATTTACAGGGAACATATATAATTACTTTACCTTCCGAGTCTTTTGTTCATTTGTCACGTAACAGACGCAATGAACAGATTGTTCATGGATGACCCATCACTAATTTGCACGTTTATGGTCATGCAATGTTTATCGTCAAGTCTAGTTTAAGTTATCGTCTTGTTTTGTTTGTTCTGGATAATCTTTAATAAAACTGTAACTCGCCTCAGTGGATCTGTTACAGAATACTCAACCGATTAGAATGAACCTAGCACTTTGCCTCCGTCAAGGTAACTGTCCTATGTCCTAAGCTTTTGGCCTTGAGCCAAAATGGCCGCCACGACTGAGCCTTCAGCCAAGATGGCCGCCACGACTCAGCTTCCAGCAAAAAGGGCTATTGCTCCATCTGCCACAGCACCATGGACCAGGTCCATCATTGCTCCACCACCCAGGTTTGCCATTACCCCACAACCTAGGTCCACCAATGCACCACTACTCACTGCTCCACGGTCCAGGCCCGCCACTGCTCCACGGTCCAGGCCCGCTACTGCTCCATGGTCCAGGGCCGCCACTGCTCCACAGTCCAGGCCCTCCACTGCTCCATGGTCCAGGCCCGCCAATGCTCCACGGTCCAGGCCCGCCACTGCTCCACCCCCCAGATCTTCCACTGCTCCATGGTCCAGGCCCGCCACTGTTCCACCCCCCAGAACCACCACTGCTCCACAGTCCAGGCCCGCCACTGCTCCACGGTCCAGGGCCGCTACTGCTCCACGGTCCAGGCCCGCCACTGCTCCACCCCCCGGACCCACCACTGCTCCACGGTCCAGGCTCGCCACTGCTCCACGATCCAGGGCCGCTACTGCTCCACAGTCCAGGCCCACCACTGCTCCACGGTCCAGGGCCGCTATTGCTCCACGGTCCAGGCTCGCCACTGTTCCACAGTCCAGGGCTGCCACTGCTCCACCGTCCAGGCCCGCCACTGCTCCACGGTCCAGGCCCGCCACTGCTCCACCATCCAGGCCCGCCACTGCTCCACCGTCCAGGCCCGCCACTGCTCCACGGTCCAGGCCCGCCACTGCTCCACGGTCCAGGCCCGCCACTGCTCCACCATCCAGGCCCACCACTGCTCCACCATCCAGACCCACCACTGCTACACTCCAGGCCCACCACTGCTACACCGTCCAGGCCCACCACTGCTCCACGGTCCAGGGCAGCCTGCTCCACGGTCCAGGGCTGCCACTGCTCCACCATCCAGGGCCGCCACTGCTCCACCGTCCAGGGCCGCCACTGCTCCACCATCCAGGCCCGCCACTGCTCCACCATCCAGGCCCGCCACTGCTCCACCGTCCAGGCCCGCCACTGCTCCACGGTCCAGGGCTGCCACTGCTCCACCATCCAGGCCCGCCACTGCTCCACCGTCCAGGCCCGCCACTGCTCCACAATCCAGGCCCGCCACTGCTCCACCATCCAGGCCCGCCACTGCTCCACCGTCCAGGCCTGCCACTGCTCCACCATCCAGGCCCGCCACTGCTCCACCATCCAGGCCCGCCACTGCTCCACCATCCAGCCCCGCCACTGCTCCACCGTCCAGGCCCGCCACTGCTCCACCGTCTAGGCCCGCCACTGCTCCACCGTCTAGGCCCGCCACTGCTCCACCGTCTAGGCCCGCCACTGCTGCACCACCCAGACCCACCACTGCTAAACGGTCTAGGCCCGCCACATGATCCTGTTCCAGTTCCCTTTCACAGGCCTGGCCCTCCACCCCTTGACTGTCTCCACTTCATCACCCTCCTAAACATTGTTGTTTTGGGTGCTTTTCCTCATTACACCTCCTCATTCATTTTTTTTAATTGGACATCAACTTTCTTAGTATTGCACAATCAATTCATTGTAAACAATACAACAAAAGAAAAAAATTATAAACGAATGCCTGTTTTCCGATTCACTTTTTTTGTAAAAATTGTATAGGGTTGCTAACGACCCGAGGTGTGTAACAGTGTACTTATATTTTTTTTCTGCACAACAATAATTGAATCTTTGATGATTGAATAAGTGCAGTTCACCTTTATTTCACAAGGTGGCAATGTCTGATACACAATGATGAAGTGATGTTTCACTCAGTGTTACAGCAGGCGGAAAACAAAAGAATATAAAGAATCATCGCAAAACTGAATGGCTCAGAGATTTACTGCAGAGCAAGTACTGAACACAATCAAGTATTAGTGTCACTGTCACTTGATGGTGGATCTGATGAAAAAGCTGTCAGCCATCAAAATATTGATAATGAAGATGTTGAAAATTATAGTTTTGAGAATATGTTTGAGATGGCGAATATAAGCCAAGTGCTGAATGCACTGGAAAATGAACTCTGACGAGGACAGTGATGATGGTATAAAACATCTGCTCAAACTGATCCTTTTGACGCTACAAAACGTAACAAAATATGCTTTATTTTATTCTTCTGTAAGTGTTAATCTATTACCAGAAGAATTTTATATTATAGAGTTTTATACCCTAACCCTTATTCTTTTAACCCGAACCCCTTATTCTAGTAACCCTAACCTAACAATCTATGTTCGCGGCATCCAATAGCCACATAGAGGCTAACGGGATGGCTTGTGACTCGCTCGCACTCTGTCGTCATATCACTACCAAAATAATAGACTGGTGATATTATCTTGATTTTACTTTTATTTCAGCTTGACATATGCAGACAAGATTCAACCAACGCAATACGGTCAACAGAAAGTTGGCTCCCACAACTCGCCCCTTCTAACACTCCTCAAACAATCCGCCAAATGAAATAATAAAGCAAACGGTGTGATCACCTGTGTCCATGTGACAGTGAATAACCAATAATAAATATCAAAGAATTAATGCTCCTATAGTCTACTACAGTCAACTAATACTCTAATGAGAGTTAGTTGACATGAAGTTGCAAAGTTACTATGTAACTATTGTATAATGTGTAAAGTCAACTATCAATATAAAGTGTAACCATATTGTTTTTTTTACAGAGAACGATAGAGAGCAGAACCAAATAGAAACTTGTCTATGGCAAGATGTAACTGTTTCCTTGGAAACCCTGGCGTGTTTATTATCGTTAACCTGGTCCACTACGTTCAAGCTCAGTCACATTTGTAGAATAATTCATTATATTGTATTTAGAATGACACAGATGTTTAATCTGAAGCATAAATGAAGATATATTTTGAGCAAACCAGGGCAACCATAAGCTGCTAGTTCTCTTGCCGGGAACATCTGTACTCTAAAATAGTAGGCTATCCCCCGTGAACAGCTTTACACAGACGTACACAAGGGAGAGCTGTGCTTTGGAAAGCATGTTTTATTTCACAACTTCTGAAAGCACAGTTGCTGTGGAGAAATGGACTTAACAGTTTTAGACAGTGCTCGAATTGAGTCAAGTCTTATGGGGGGTTTTTACGGGAGGGGGGGTGTATGTAGGTTTAGTCTTGCAATATACACTTTATACAAAATATACAATATATTCGATCATAATATGCATAAATATATCTTATTTATTAAAACCGCTTGATCAAAAATTATATATATAATTATTCTTTTAAATTACTTACTAAAGTAATACTGGATTTAGAGGGCAGCAGACCCAAAACAACAACCATGGCAAATATACCAGGGCACTACATATAAGGCTCTTGAAGACCCGTAAAAGCAAGTAACTTCAAAATACATTGAAATGTCTCAAAAACAGTAGAAAATAATCAGATGGCTTCCATGGTCACTGGATGGTATCACTGTCTGATCTGTGCTGAGCTGCTGTTGGTGGTACAGACCCATATAAAGCTAGCTGTTATCACTGCATTTGTCCTCTTCTGAGATCTTGTCGCTGCTAACCTGTGCTGAGCTCCTGCCACTGCCCTCTGCTAAACTGGAATGGACTGTGCTTGCCTTGGAGGTCCTCTTTACCTGCACACTAGACAATGCCATGTTTTGGTTTGGTATATTTTTATTTTTAAATAAATACACATAATGAAATGAAATATACACTACCATTCAGAAGTTGAGATCGATACAATTTTTTAAATGTTTTTAAAAGTCTCTTCTGCTCAAAGCTGCATTGATTTGATAAAAAAAACAGTAATATTGTGAAATATTGTTTTCTATGTGAATATATAGTAAAATGCGTGATCAACGCTGAATTTTCAGCATCATTACTCCAGTCTTCAGTGTCACATGATCCGTCAGAAATCATTCTAATATGATGATCTGATGATCAACAAACATTTATGTAATAAACATTTATTTTATTTTTCAGGAATTTTTTGATCAATAAGAGTTCAAAAGAACAGTTTCTATTTGGAATAGAATCTTTTGTTACATTATAAATGTCTTTACTGTCACTTTTGATCAATTTAATGCAACCATACTGAATAAAAGTATTAATTTCTTTCCCAACATTTTTTAAAAATACATTCTTACTGACCACAAGCTTTTAAATGGTAGTGTATAATGCTACAAAAGTTTATATTTCAGATCTGAAGGATCATGTGATGAAGACTGGAGAAACGATGGTGAAAATTCAGCTTTGATCACAGAAATAAATGATATTTTATTGTATTATTATTTTAAATTGTAATAATATTTCATAAAATGACTGTTTTTACTGTATTTTGCATCAAATCAATGCAGGCTTGGTGAGCAGAAGAGACTCTTGAACTTTTGAACAGTAGTGTACATCCAACAGAATGATTCTAGGTATTTTTTTTCCAATGTAGTTTTTACCCTAAAAAGAACTGGATGATTAATGTGGATTATGTGACAGTGTGATAATAATGTTTGTTCCAAAAGACTTGATTAAATGGATAAAACTTATTTATTAGATATTAAACATATAGATTGTGACAAAACAGGCTGTCAGTCTGTGTGTTGGTGGGGATTTTTCAACTATTTCAGCACATGTGATTTTTACATAGTTACGTCCAGTAGGTGGCGGAAAAGCACTGTTATGAGTGAGTAAGTCAGCAACTATTCAACGACCATTTCAGTGAAAAAGGCTGCTTTATTCAGAAACAAACAATGCCACGGCAATCAATGTCAATTATTGCTATTTCAAGAGTGAATCCCGCATAAATGCGTATGTAATTCCCGAAACTTTGTGTTTACGTGGCCATTGGTCCTGGCTGGCAGCATGAAAAACAAGTTCTCTTACGAGAGTATCTCTCGTACTGCGTAATATCTTACGCTATGGGGAAAACCTCTTTTCCACGAGATATTGAAGCAAAAAATTATCCTTAATTTTGAATTAATGTAAAACGCTGTGCAGCAGCATGCAGATATAGGCAGGACGGCTCGCGCGCCTATTGGCTGCCCTGCGGCAAACAGCAGCAGCCTATCGAGAGAGGTGCTGCGTGACATAACCCTATGGGGGCATTTCGTGCCCATTTCGTCACGTCCCGCCAGAAAAGGGCGCAATTTCGCCCTATAAATATAGCTCGATAAGGCTGGTACACTGATTTTCATCTCTTCAGCGAAGCATCACGCATCGCTGGATCCGGAGTGAGAAGCCACGCCGTCTGAGGAAAAGCACACAGCGGGACGAGTCATTGAGTCTGAAGTCGCTGGCATCGCCGCCTTTAGCCGCCGTACCTGCTACGCTTTCCGGCGTTATATCCTTTTCAAACTGTGTGTTCGCCGCTGCGACACACATTTTTTCACTGTCTGTCTCTCTCTGCTAAAAGAGCTGCGTCTTTTTGAAGATGCAAAGATCCTGCGGCTCGTGCCGAGCCACACTCAGCGACGGGGACCGTCATGTCATCTGCGTTTCCTGCCTGGGTGAGGATCATGCGGCTCTCGCTCTCGTCGACGGCGGATGCCCTCACTGTGAGCTACTGCCTATGGTGACTCTGAGGACTCGCCTGGCATCCTTCTCAGAGCCTGCACTTCAGCCCGCTGTAGCGCCGCGGCGTAAAAAGCGCCGTGCTCAGCGCGCTCCCGAGCATTCTCCTGCCCGCCAAAGCACGCCGGTTCGCCCGCCAGCTTCGCCGGCATCGCTCGAGTCCCTCACCGACGGACAGCGGCCGCCGTCTGCCGCCGCTTCCTCCATTAAGGTCGACGAAATAGCCCCGAGCCTTCTCCAGCCCGTGATAGCTCGCCGGTTCGCCCGCCAGCTTCACCAGCTTCACTCGAGTCGCTCGCTGACGGACAACGGCCGCCGCGCGCCGCCGCTTCCGCCATTAATGACGACGAGATAGCTGCATCTGTAGAGAAGGCCAGCTTCAAAACCGCGGCTAGCTTTCTTTACGTTATAAGAAAGCTACCCCGCCCCCCGTGGGCATGCGTCACCGGCGAAATGAGGAAAGAGTGTGTTTTTAGTCCCGCCGAGGCCGGGCCAATCTCCATTTCTCAAACATTTCTCAGCTCCTCTTGGTTTGAGTGGCTGAAAATGTCAATATTGCAGCAATGAGCCTGTTGTATTACACGCACGCCTGCAAACAAACGCCGACGCACACAAAACTGTGATGACGCTCTTTATCCGCTCGGGCTATTTTAAGCTTTTGTTGTTTCCCCCTGTGGCTCAGTGGCGAAACCCAAAGCCTTCGCATGGGAGACCCGTGATCGAGCCCAGCTCTCGCAGCGGATAAAATTTAGTCTCGCCGCAGCCAGACTTACACCCAAACTTTTCACTCATTCAGTTCCGAGAAAATGCGACTGTTCCAGTGTATTTTGCAGTAAACAAGACGGTACCATGGCCCGCTTGCCTGCACACAAATGCCGTTTCCAAGGCGACCCAGAAAAATCATGTAAGCAGTGTATTTTCTGGTATTCCGGCCACAGCCGATGGTGTTATGAGTGTATTAAAAATGCCACAGCCACACACACAAACACAGCCCGCCAAAGTGCAGGGCTCGCACAAATGAGTTCGACTCATGTCAATTGTGCATTAATTATAGTGAATGTGCCCACAACCCAGTGCCCACAAACACTACACACTGCATGTGCCACGTTTTCTGTAAAAGAAACAAACACACATACAGTCAGCTAAGGCCCACGGTGTTTAAGTCTCGCCGCGGCCAGACTCTACCGAAACTTCTCGCTCGTTCAGTTCCAAATAATGTGACTGTTCCAGTGTATTTTGCAGTAAACAAGCTGGTACCACAGCCCGCTTGCCTGCACACAAACGCCAGCTTTAAGGCGAACCAGATAAATCCCAAAAAGAGTGTATTTTCTGGAATTCCGGCCACGGCCGATGGTGTTATGAGTGTTGTAAGAATGCCCACGTCTCAGTGCCCATTCCTGCACGCAGACACAGCCCGCCACAATACAGGGCTAGCAAAAAAAAAAAAAAAAAAAAATCGACTCATGTCGATTGTGCAATAAATGTAGTGTGCGTGCCCACAACACAGTGCCCACAAACACTACATGAAGCATGTCCCACGGTTTCTGTAAAAACGAAACCAACACATTTTCAGTTGGCGCGAGCCGACAGTGTTCTCAGTGCAGCGAGTGTGCCCGCTATCCCGCGCCCACATTCCCTCACAGACATGCCGAACCCCACGGGGCTCGCCCCGCTCGCCTTCTCTCCACATCCCATCAGAGAGAAGCCGAGCACGGTCAGGCTGCCCGCTGTGATCAGCGCACCCCCCGCCTTGCACACTATAAACACAGTGTCTATTTCTCAGCACACCGGAGCTCTCCGGCCGCCGCTATATCACGGCCAGAGCCCAGATTTCATTCTACCTCTAGCTTTTCATGCAGATGCGTGGGCAAAGCTTCCCGGGGTATCAGAATGGGTGCTGAACACTATAAAAAGAGGCTATTCGCTGCATTTCGCTCGACACCCCCGCCGTTGCGCGGCGCGAGTCGAAACGACGGTAAAAAATGAAGTATCTCACCTACTTCGAGCCGAGATAGCGAAACTACTGAGCAAAGGGGCTATAGAACCTTTATCTCAGAGCGAAGGGGGTCTATCCAGCAGGTATTTTCTGGTACCGAAAAAAGACGGGGGTCTCAGACCCATTCTAGATCTGCGACGGCTAAACAGAACGCTCAAGAAGCGTCAGTTCATAATGATTACAACCAGGAAAATCCTCGTGCAAGTGCGCCAAGGAGACTGGTTCATGTCGATAGATCTAAAGGACGCTTATTTTCAAATACAAATAGCGTTACGTCACAAGCAATTCTTGAGATTCGCCTTCGAGGGCCAGGCATACCAATACAAAGTCCTGCCGTTCGGCCTGTCCCTGGCACCCCGTACTTTTACGAAGTGCATGGACGCGGCTCTCGCACCCCTGAGACTTCAGGTTATGCGAATTTTGAACTACTTGGACGATTGGCTGATTCTAGCTCGATCACAATCAGAGCTCATAGAACACAGGGCCACATTACTCGAACATCTCGAGAATCTGGGTCTCACAGTCAATTGGGCGAAGAGCTCGCTGTCTCTCGGCCAGAAAATATCTTTTCTGGGAACAGTGCTGAACTCGCTATCTATGACAGCGCATCTGTCGCCAGAGCGCGCACAGGACATTCAGCGCGCCGCAAAATCTTTTCGCCGCGGCTCAACTGTCCAGCTCAAAAGGTTTCAGAAAATGCTGGGTCTCATGGCCTCAGCAGCTTCAGTGCTCCAGTTGGGGCTGCTTCGCATGCTTCTGCTCTGCCTAGGGCATGGACCGCTGGTCGGTTTCGCCTCCGGGTCGGTCTGAAATGCGTCTCAGCTTTGGAGCCTTGGAAGAAAACCGGTGTGAGTCTGGGGACTCCCTCGAGCGTGAAGGTGGTGTCCACGGACGCCTCCACCTCGGGATGGGGAGCGCTGCTCGAGGGCAGACCGTTCTTTGGCCAGTGGTCAGAACGGGAAAAGCTCCTACATATAAACTGTCTGGAAATGATGGCAGTCGACAACGCGCTGCGGCGCTTTTGTCCCCAGATAAGGGGTCACCACGTCTTGGTCCGGTCGGACATGTCAGTGGTGGCGTACATAAATCGTCAGGGCGGCATCAAGTCCTGAAACCTTTACAGGCTGACGGAGTGCCTCCTGGTCTGGGCTCAGCACAACCTGCTTTCACTGAGAGCAGCGCACGTGCCTGGTCACCTGAATCTGGGACCAGACAGGCTGTCCAGAGACAATGTCCCAGCAGGGGAATGGTCGCTGCACCCGCAGACGATCCAACTGCTGTGGGAGACATTCGGCAGAGCGCAGGTGGACCTGTTCGCGTCCAACGAGAACGCTCACTGTCCGAAATATTTCTCCAATAGCAAGGACGCGCTGGCCCACGTTTGGCCCCGCTGTCCCCTCTATGCTTCCCCCCCCCATCTCGCTCCTGCCTCAAGTGCTGGAACGGATCAGGGAAAATGGATGCCCAGTGCTGCTTGTGGCTCCGCTCTGGACAAACCAGGCTTGGTTTCCAGTCCTGATGCAGCTGACCAGCACTGCCCCGTGGCCAATACCATTGAGGAGAGACCTCCTCTCCCAGGCCAAGGGCTCGATTTGGCATCCTCGCCCCCAGCTATGGTCCCTGCACGCATGGGCCATCAACGGGTACCTGCTATCCTCCCGGAGGGAGTGCTAAACACGATCACGCAGGCAAGGGCCCCGTCTACAAGACGGCTCTACTCCTAGAAATGGTCTGTGTTCTCTGCCTGGTGTCAAGCTCAGGGCTTTTCACCCGTAGACTGCGGGGTCACGGAACTGCTTTCCTTCCTTCAAGAGCTGCTGGATAAGGGCAGAACCCGATCCACTCTCAAAGTGTACGTGGCGGCTATAGCAGCGTTTACAAAACCTGTGTCTGGCCAGTCACTGGGGAAGAACGACCTAGTCGTGCGATTCCTCAAGGGAGCTCGGAGGTTGAACCCTCCTAGACCTCCTTCAGTCCCGGTGTGGGACCTTTCTACGGTTTTGGAAGCCATGAAAGGTGCCCCGTTCGAGCCAATCCATTTGTCAGACATGAAGCATCTGTCTTTCAAAACGGTGTTTCTTTTGGCTCTCGCTTCAGTGAAGTGCATAGGGGACTTACAAGCGCTTTCAGTAAGCGCATCATGTATGGAGTTTGGGCCTAATGACTCAAAAGTCATACTCAAACCGAGGCACGGGTACGTGCCCAAATCCCTCAACACACCGTTCAGAGCCCAGGTGATTTCCCTGTGTGCTCTCTCGGTTCAAGATGAGGAGGAGGATGTGAGTCTCCTTTGCCCTGTCAGGGCACTGAGAGCTTATGTGTCCCGCTCGTCTGCCTTCAGGCAGACCGAGCAGCTCTTCGTTTTGTTTGGCGGACGTTCCAAGGGACTGGCCGCATCAAAACAGAGCCTATCCAGATGGATAGTCGATGCCATAGCACTGGCTTACACTTCTAAGGGCCTGGAGTGTCCTTTGGGTGTCAGAGCGCACTCCACGAGAGGCGTGGCCTCGTCGTGGGCATGGTATAGTGGCGTTACCTTGCAAGATATCTGTACGGCTGCGGGCTGGGCCTCGCCGTCTACATTTATAAGGTTTTATAACCTAGAGTTTCCCGACTTACAAGCCAAGCTTCTGTCGGTATAGAATTCAGTGTTATCTGCCCCGCTGTGCCGGCCCAGATGCTGAGTTTTGCTTGTGCATCGCTCACTGAGCGATAACACGGCTCGATGGGTGTTGAATAACCCGTAATCTTAACCAGTTCAGGCTGAACACGTTCACCCTGTCTGTGTGAAACACTATTAACATAACTAGCCCCTATAGGATGCTATTTCATGGGGAATGATGCTTGCAGCCTCTCTTCTCCGACTCTCTGTGAGTCTATGGTGATTATGCACTACATGAGCCCCGGGCTACTGCCCTTGGGACTTTGGTGTTGGATCCCAGTACGCACGGCGTTTTGCATTGTGTTCCCCATAGCGTAAGATATTACGCAGTACGAGAGATACTCTCGTAAGAGAACGTACTCGGTTACTAACGTAACCTCGGTTCTCTCTAGAGAGGGAACGAGTACTGCGTATCTTGCCGTGCATACACAGCTCTGGTTCGCTTCGGCGATGAAAACCAGTGTACCAGCCTTATCGAGCTATATTTATAGGGCGAAATTGCGCCCTTTTCTGGCGGGACGTGACGAAATGGGCGCGAAATGCCCCCATAGGATTATGTCACGCAGCACCTCTCTCGATAGGCTGCTGCTGTTTGCCGCAGGGCAGCCAATAGGCGCGCGAGCCGTCCTGCCTATATCTGCATGCTGCTGCACAGCGTTTTACATTAATTCAAAATTAAGGATAATTTTTTGCTTCAATATCTCGTGGAAAAGAGGTTTTCCCCATAGCGTAAGATATTACGCAGTACTCGTTCCCTCTCTAGAGAGAACCGAGGTTACGTTAGTAACCGAGTACGTTTTATACAAATTCTGAATGGAAATTAGAAAGCATAGAAAGCACACAACGATCGCTCCCTTTACTAAAAAGCTGTTATCCATCTCCGTCGAGATCTCTAGCACTCCCGTAGAACCAGGACTATTAATAATGAAAAAAATAGCAACTTAAGCCTAAATGTTTCCAATTTACGCAAGGAATACAAAATCCCCGATATGGTGTGGGTAACTTAGATATAAAGTAGAACGATATATAGAGAGAGACAATTACCCCTCAAAAAAGTCGGTAAGAAGCTTTCTCTTCCCGACCTCGAGTGGAGGTTTATTTTTCTCCATTTTTTAAAAGTTAAAATTAGCTTCAACGGAGCGGCGCCAGTCAAACAGTCCTGTCAGTCAACGATGTCATGCGCACAGCACTCTTTAGATGTGGGGCGGGGCGTTTACATTTTAAAGAGACATGGCAACTAGCCAACTTTAAAAAAAATTATTGTAAATAATCAATTCACGAAATTTACCGTATCCATTGCATGCATTTAATCAGATTTGTTATTATTTTTTACTAAAATAAAAATATCTGAGGGACCCCCCCTAATTCTATTTTTTACTTCTTATGGGGGGTCCCTAATACCTTATGGGGGGTCCCGGATCCCCCCAGCCCCCCTCAATTCGAGCACTGGTTTTAGATGGACCAGTATCACTTCATTTATTTGGGTAGAAAACACACAGTCACAATTAATAAAACAGTTAATACCTATACATATCTCTCTAAAACACATCAACTATAGAATTCAGGTAAAAGAGTGAGACGATTTACCTGAATTTATCGTTTTCAGACAAATCACCACCACATTTCATTTTAAAATGTATACGATCACACAACCTGTATTAGAACTGAGAATCTGTCATGCCTGATGGGACTGTGGCTGCCATAGCAACAGTGTCCCATCGTATCCAGAATAGCGACTGGAGACCAAGACTGATAACCAGCCATGCAGCACACAAGCCCTCCCTGCAGCCTCAGCATCTGCCACTTTCTGAGTCCTGTTCACCTTAAACACAGCTGAGAAATACACTTGTACAAGTAGCTGCTAATGTACAGAGTGCTCGACTCTTGGAAATAACATCAACAGTTATTTCCATCAAGAGGTGCTTTAGTTTTTGGTCAAGATCTTGTATTGTCAATGCAAGAGTCCAGCACTCTGCAAAGTCTCCTCCAGAACATCCCAGAGGCTTTCAATGAATTTAAGGCCTGAACTCAGAGGTACCAATTCATGTGTGAAAATGATTCTTCATACTCCCTCCCAACCATTCTTTCAGAATTTGAGCCTGATGAATCTTGAATTTGTCATCTTGGAATTTTGCCATGATGTGTCTTCCTACATGGTTGTTTAAGAAATAAAAAGCTACACACTCCAGCAATTAGGGTTAGAAGAACTGTTGCCAAACATATAACATGCTAGAAACATAATCACTGCAATAATGATCCAATCATAGACTTTTAAGCATTAGCCTTTAAATCCAAACTGTGACTTTTTTATTTGGCCAGGCAGTGTATATTAATGTTAAATATTTATTAATATTATTTATGCTGTAATATATAAATATTAAATCATAACATTACAGCATTTTTTGCAAAATATGGCTTAAAAGAGGCTCACAGATGCAAAATAAATGTTTTTGTCTTTTTCCTTCATTATATTTGGGGCGGCAGTGGCTCAGTGGTTCATGTAGGTTGTCTACAAACCAAAATATTGGTGGTTCGATCCCCGGTTCCACCTGACCAAGTGTCGAGGTGTCCATGAGCAAGACACCCAACCCCAGCTGCTCCCGACCAGCTGGATGGCACCTTGCATGGCTGACACCGGCGTCAGTGTATGAACATGTGAGTGAATGAGAGGCAATATGTAAAGCGCTTTGGTGGCCATTGGGTCTGTGAAAGCGCTATATAAATGCAGTCCATTTACCATTATATTTGCTCGTGTGTAAATTCATGATCAGGCTATGATATGAAACAATGAGTCATCTTTGAATCACTCTGTTAAAACTGCAACACAGTAATGTGAGTAATGATGTTCAATATTGCATTTCTAATATATGCAGCTCATTTTCATTGTCTCTCTCTGACACACTCGTTTAGAGATAATCTCAGGCGACACCTTAGTAACTGTAAAAAAAATTAAAAAAGAAGAAAAAAAAGAGAGAAAGCTCTTGCAGGTCGCAATGGCAAAAACAATGTGTGCTGAAGTTAGCCCCTGTGGCACATTTTTCTGAGCAGAATATCAGCAGGAAAGCACATATTCAATAAACATGCAGAGTCATGAAGGCTGCAGGCTATTACAGGGGCTGAGCCATATTTTCAAAAGTGAGGAGGACAGAATGTCAAGTGTAATACAATTTTTTTTCAGACTTTTGTTGACAGGTTAATTGGCTTAATATGCTATTTATTTTTAAAGCAAAAAAAAAAACAGAAAGAAAGAAATGCAGATGTTCAGTACTTTATATTTCACACGCAGGGTTTTTCCTGGCTTAAAACGAGGCGGAGGTGGTAAAATCCTGATCATGTATTTTAATTAGATAATAAAATTTTTATTTTTCGTAGACCATCATTTAGCCTACTGTGTTTCCCACAGTATTTTTGTAGGTGGATCTCGGTACTTCTAGGGGGGTCCGGGGGCATGGCCCCCCCCAACCGGAAGAAAATTTTGTACATTTTAAAGATAAATTAATTAATCTGGTGCACTTTGAGTCCCCCGAATCCACTGTTAAAAATAAATAATCCACCCGTCAACCGCCCAAACATATGATATTCTCTGATTTAGATATCTGATCATCGCATTACAATTATTCAAATTATAAGTGTTACTGTTAAGCATGATAATATGGTTAAATATCAAACTGAAGTAGGCTGATTTAAAAATAACATTTACTTAAATAAAAGTTCTTCTTTTGGCAAAATAACATTTCCTTAATAGCCTAAAGTTTGTCTTACTAAACTAAAACTTTCCAATTGAAAACCTTCAAACGTCAAGCTTTTAAAAATACTTCAAACTTTCTAGTTAGGCTTTTTCAAGAGAACTTAAAGTTTGTCTACAAACTTTTTTATCTAATTGTAAAGTTACCGAATTATGGTAAACATCATAGTCTACACATGTTATTGCCTGATTCAAGCAGATCGTGGCTGTTCATGCATGAACATACAAATTCAGCATTAACAATCACCATGTTTATTCTAATTTGAAGGGCTTTGATAACATATCTGTGAAAATAAAAGACATTACGAATAAAAAAAGATTGAAAATAGTGCACGTTTGTGCGGGTATTAACAATTTACAACAAAACTTGTTAATTATTCAACAAGAGAAATAGGCAGAGTTATTCATCATTGTGCAACACAATTCGGATACCACATGACAACTTTAAAAAAGTGCTTGACTTTTTCGTGAAAAAGGAGTGAAGAGTTTTTTTGCCGTTTTGAACTCTATGAAACTGATGGATTCGGCGCGGGTGCGAGCATGGGCGTGTCGTAAGCTAATGCACGAGTGACTGATGATTACCATGGAAGCGTGAAAGTCACGTATGTAGAAAGACTATCCTTGACTCTTTGGATTTTAAATCTCGATGTAGGGCAGGCTATACACACCCGCGGAAACCTCAGCTTGTCATAGACACATTTGCCCTATGAAAAAGTGCGGGGGACGAATTTACATTTTATAAAAAGTGTGTGTGTGTGTGTGTGGGGGGGGGGGGGGGGGGACCACGTCCCCCCGCCCCCCGCGTAATCTACGCCCATGGGCTATTATCATTAAAACTTAAAACTCGAACGATTCAGCTGCACAAAAATACACCGCTTTCCTGACGGAGATTATTTTAGGTAGGCTAATGTAAGAGATAGCTGGTACAAAAGACACCGCATAATCTATGAAACACAATTTTGTCCAAACACATAATGAGCTGTCATTTCATAATAAATCTGCAGCTCAAAATGCTTAGATTGCTGGCATTATTCTACTGAATTCCCATTAGCACACTGCCATACTACTTTTACGATTTCAAGTAAGACAGCATCCTCTAGTGGTACAAAATGTTATTACATTGTGGGATTGATAAATTTGTTTCCCCTAAATTTTTTAAAGTCAGTGTAGAATTTGACAATCTTTTTTAAAAAATTAAACAAAACTATGAAAGAAACTGATCATTTGAATAAAAATGTAGTCATTTTTACAACATTGCTGGGGCAACTAGGTCTAAAAAATGGAAATAGTTGGCCAATAAAAGCACCAAAAGACCAATTCTGTGATATGCAGAATGCCTGAAGTGCAATAACTGTTTTATCCAAGGGTATGGAATTGATTTGTACTAAGTACATGTACTAAGGGATATGATTTGTTGCAAAGGTTGTGCAAAGTGAGCTCACACTGACTGCTCAAATTATGATGAAGATTCATTTAATAATAAAAAAATGTAAAACTGTAGTGTAGCTCCAATCTGTATACTCCACAAGATATATTTGTTTGACTGAAATAAATGGACTGGAAACTGTGTTTTATTTTATTGCATTTCTTTAATTTTTCTTAAATTATCTTGCTAATTAAGAAGTTTTTTTAGAACGTCCTTTGCTGTCCCTTCTTTTCACAGTTTATTTTATTAAGCATACTTATATAAATTTTAAGTATTTTAAAGTAGGCCTATACTAATATCAGTGTACTTGTAGTAGTATACGTGTGTACTTCAGTACTACTTGGGACTAAATTGTCCCACATTTTAGTGTATAAAAGTAGCCTATACGAGTTTTATAGGTTTAAAGTGTAACAGTAAACTTTGAGTACACAACTAATTCACAACTACATTTTTCGTTTGTACTTCAACTATACTACAAGTGAGCTTATAGGTGTACTGATAGTTTAACACTTGTAGATTTTTTTAACACATTTTTTAGTTTATGAATGTACACTTTGAAGCATACTCTCAGTGTTACTACTATAGGGTATAGGGTATACTATAGGGTTAGGGTTAGTTTAGTAGGTTTATAATGCAAGTATAGGCCTACTTGTAAGTTTTCTTTAAGTGAACTTAACATCCTACTTATAATTTGCAATTTATATACTATTTTTGCACTTTAAGTATAGCCTACTTATAGCCTACTGCTATGTTCCAATTAGGTATTTTATACTTGAAATACATTTAGCTGTACTTTAACTCTTTCATGGCTACCAGAGTGCAATACATAAAAAATAATAATAAAGAAAAATAAACATAGCCTCGGTTTAATTTTTTTTCTGTAGCTTCATGCATTCTTCTTTTATCAACACTTGAATCTCGGTAAGTTTCATAAAAACAGCCAAGAAAATCGCATTTTTGTCAAAGTCTACGTCCAAAACAGACGTATAGATCGAGTCCATCAACTCCCTCAAAGTTTCCCAGTCCTATACCTTTTCCTGGATCGACATATCATTCGGTAACATTATGCAGCTTTGAGCTCATATGCTGTTTAATGTTTGATGTTCACGTTAATTTACATGTGCTGTGCACAAGCAATCTTCTATCACTTGTTTCTACTGCTTCTTTGCCTGTATTTTGATCCGATTCCAGAGATCCTGTACTATTGCGTTCAAGTCCTCCTGGGAAGTTCTTACAGACGAGGTGGGAAGTCGTGTTTACGACGTCCCTAGATTGCTCACTGCACAGTGAAAACGGATAGCCGGAAAAAGTAGATTTGAAGCAAATTCCTACTATACAAATTCACATACTTAGAATTAGGAACATATGTTTTCTTTAACAATGTAAGTTTATAGACAGTATATGTAGGCTAAAATATGTGACAAAGACCATACAACTTAGGACCTCCTGATTCAGGTCCTCCTGGACCACTGGACTTGGGGCCTTCTGACTCAGGCCCAACAATGCGTGATCGGCCGCTTCTAAGGTGACTGCAGCTGAAGTGACTACATTACACTTGACTTTAACCTGGCAGTCTCAGTAACGACGGGAGCGGGCTTGATGGGCTCTGGAAGGACTGGAGCTGGTTTGGGAAC
This sequence comes from Gila orcuttii, assembly GCA_026230005.1. NCBI lineage: Eukaryota > Metazoa > Chordata > Actinopteri > Cypriniformes > Leuciscidae > Gila > Gila orcuttii. The sequence continues at coordinate 27,481,205 of JAPDVR010000016.1, read as the reverse complement.
TTCTGCAGTGACTGCCTCAAACTGGGATGCACAGTGACTGGGATGCACAGGGGGGAATAACTAACTTGAACAAGGCTACAGGAAAAAAACACAAAATAGCACAAAGGATACACTAGAAACACATAACTAGAAAAAGAGCAAATAAACTACATACACAGGCGAATCAATATAAATACAAACGAATCAATATAAAGAGAGCAGAGCAAGACAAACAAGGAAACATTAAACAGCTGCGTTTACATGGTTCAATCGGAATGAAATCAATCCGATTGATGAATCCGAACACGGTGTTTACATGAACGATAAATAAAGTAATCGGGTTGATGTGCGCGTTTATAGGCTATGTCACAAGATTCAAATCGGAATTGATTTTTTGACATGCGCACACTGCACGAATATGCCGCTGTTCGCGCATAACTATTCTCCTCTATTGCATAACTATTCTCCTCTATTGGTTCTTTTTTTTTTTTAAACAGCAGACTTAATATTTATCCATCTCTGGTCATGATTTGGAGACGATGAGCATGAACCGCTTTGCCGTGCTGCTTATATTGATCACGCAGTAAAACCCCGCGCCCAAAACTAGTCGTCTATGGATGATAATCTTAAACAAGCACTGGTGGGACGTTGTCCTGCTTCACTTCACAGACGCTGAGTGAAATGAGAATTTTTTAATAAGGGAACACTCATTTTATATTCACTTTATTCAACAGGAAGAACAGGTCGTTCCGTGCGTCATACGTCATTACGCTATTTCAACGCCTTTGCACATGCGCAGTCCTTTTAGTTTCGGTTGTCAATCCGATCAAGTGTTTACATGTTCTCTCGATCGGATTACAAAAGGAGTAAACCACCCCTTTCAATCGGATCGATTAAGGTGTTTACATGAAGGTTTTTTAGTCCGATTGAGACGACAATCCGATTATAAGTGTCCATGTAAACGCAAAACAGACAAGACTGCCATGGCAGGACCGTGACAGATAGGCTATTACATTTAAGTTAATATTTTAAATGTACTAAATTGCAAACTCATCAATGCAAATGTGCAATTAATTAAATATATGACATGTAATATGTTAAGAAAGAAATTACATTTAAGTATATTTTAGTTTACCATAAATATTTTTTTCAGTAAAGATCAAAAAGCACTATAGCTAATTGCAAGTTCAGCTAATTGCGATTAATATACATTTAAACTAAAGTACAATTAATTTAATTGTCATTAAGTTTACACTTATGCATATTATTTCCATAATTAATACAAAAAAATATGCTACTTCTTTTTCACATGGACATGCAACCAGAAACAAGCGTATTTTAGTCCCGTTGTTTGTTTATCTCAGTAGTGACACTAAAACCACCCTATAATCGTTTTAGTGTGTGTTCTGTTATACAAGCCAGTATGAAGACAGTTGGAAAAATGACCTGCCACAGTCCATGGCACAGTGTAAGTTTTATGAATTGCCAGTAAACCATGCAGTTAACCACTCTTGTACAGACTGATTGATTGTATGCGTGTCTGTGTATGTGTGTGTGTGGTTTTGTGCCATCGTCTGCACAAGCTGGAGCAACTGTGTGTTAATGTAGAGGATCGTGTTGCCGTTTAGGTCATATCCAATAAATGTGGGTTTGCACAATAATGACCTCATCATCTTCTGTTTGCGGTTCCCAATGCCACACAGACCACGCAGGAGGCGTACAATGGCAAAGTCCACCTATCCAACAGTAATTGCCCCCGTTATAATGTACTGCTGTAGACCTAGTCCAGACTGCAGGCAGGCCATTTACCATGCTTTACTTGTTTCCATGCAATTTGAGTTAACCAAGAAATGAGGTAACGGCATTGCTAATGGGGGTAAATGATGAGCATTGTAACTAGGCTTGTCTAGAAAGTCTGATTACCACATTTGACTATAGATTATTCATAAGGAGACAAAAGAAGGCTTGGAGAGAACATTGGACTTTGAGCACGTCTCTGTTTTGGGTCCCTAACTGCCCTGCAGTGCCACACAGGGCATTGTTAACCACAACCCACTCTGTGTGTGTGGACGTCAAGTCCTTGGCACTTTTATTTGAGTTCCTGTCCAAAGTTCTAGTGCTGTGGGTGACGCCAGCCTTGCCTCGGTCACACGGGTGTTCATGAGTTGCTCATTTACGCTCTTTGTGAAAAATTATACTGGACTGTGTGCATAACATCAAGGCTTGACTTTGTTGGGTTGTGTAGCCTTCATGGTAAAATCATTATAAACTCATTCTTGAAAAGGGGAAAAATTAAAAAATAAATGTTAATGTATCAAGGAATACTTTTGCTTTAACCGGTTTAATATGTTCTGTTAGAGCCATAATTGTGCAAATTTGATAATATTGAAGTGTTGTTAGATTATTAATCATTGTACTTGCATTTATGTTTACAAAGATCAGGAATGTTTATACTATAATTATTTAGGCTTTTGTTATGTCCTTGCTGACTGATGAGGGGATTAAGACGTCATATCTGGGTGGTGGATAGTAGCAAGTGACGGAGCAATACAGTTTTTTGACCATCGTTCCATATTTTGTTGTTATATAAGTGAAAAGGTTGTTCTTGCTTTGAAGTACAAAATAAACGAGAATGAAAAAGGAATATAACGACTTGGATGAGTTCGTCGCATCAAACTGTTTGCTTTGAACGAATGGTACATAAGGTAGAAGGAGTGCCGTTACATGTTCAGATGAATTCCATTGTTTGGGTGCATCTCCTGCTCACAAAATGTGTTTTGTTTTCAGAGAATGAATGCATTTTCTTTTTTAAATCACCATCAGATAATATACATATATAAACATAAATATATAAACAAGTATATATATATATATAATATATGCTATATATTTATTAAACACAGATATAGATAGATAGATAGATAGATAGACAGACAGACAGACAGGCAGATAGATAGATAGATAGATAGATACTGTAGATAGATAGATAGATAGATAGATAACAGAAATACAGACAGAGACAGACAGACATGTAGATAGATAGATAGATACCAGACAGACAGACAGACAGACAGATAGATAGATAACAGAAATACAGACAGAGACAGACAGACATATAGATAAATAGATAGACAGACAGACAGATAGATGGATGACAGACAGACATATAGATAAATAGATAGATAGACAGACAGATAGTTAGATGGATGACAGACAAACAGACAGATAGATAGATAGATAGACAGACAGATAGTTAGATGGATATATATAGATAGATAGATAACAGACAGACAGACAGACAGACAGACAGACAGACAAATAGATAGATAGATAGATAGATAGATGGATAGATAGATAGATAGATAGATAGATAGATAGATAGATAGATAGATAGATAGATAGATAGATAGATAGATAGATAGATAGATAGATAGATGGATATATATAGATAGATAACAGACAGACAGACAGACAGACAGACAGACAGACAGACAGATAGATAGATAGATAGATAGATAGATAGATAGATAGATAGATAGATAGATAGATAGATAGATAGATAGATAGATAGATAGATAGATAGATAGATAGACAGACAGACAGACAGACAGACAGACAGACAGACAGACAGATAGATAGATAGATAGATAGATTGATAGATAGATAGACAGACAGACAGATAGATAGATAGATAGATAGATAGATAGATGACAGACAGACAGATAGATAGATAGATAGACAGACAGTTAGATGGATATATATATATAGATAGATAAATAGATAGATAGATAACAGATACAGACAGACAGATATATAGATAGATAGATAGACAGACAGACAGATAGTTAGATGGATGACAGACAAACAGACAGACAGACAGACAGACAGACAGACAGACAGACAGATAGATAGATAGATAGATAGATAGATAGATAGATAGATAGATAGATAGATAGATAGATAGATAGATAGATAGATAGATAGATAGATAGATAGATCCCTCCATCAACTCCTCCGTGGGGTATTGTCCTGGCTGAGGTCTGGGTCAACATCACTTGGCCACTCTTCCCATCATCTCCTCCAGGACTGCTACCTCCGTCTTCTCCTCCTTGGTCTCTTCTGCCTACTCATACCAGCCCTTCGCCTGCTCCTCTCACCAGCCCTTTGCCTACTTCTCGTCTACCTCCAAAGCTCCTACCCTCCCTCCCTAACTTCATCGCAATTCTGAATTTTTTCCCTGCAACTGTCAGTTTATGTCACGCAATTCTGACTTTTTTCTCAGAAGAGTTTATACCCTGCAATTCTAACTTTATAAGAGAAGTCAGAATTGCGAGAATTCAAGTCAGAATTGCGAGAATTCAAGTCAGAATTGCGAGATATCAACTTGCAATTGTGAGAAAAGGTCGCAAAAAAGTGTACACCTGGCAATTCTGACTTCATAAACACGCAATTGCGAGTTTATATCTCGCAATTCTGACTTTATAACACGCAATTGCGAGTTTATATCATGCAATTCTTACTTTTTTCTCACAATTCTGACTTTTTTCTCGAAATTTTGACTATAACTCGCAATTGTGAGTTTATATAATGCATTTCTGACTTTATAACTCACAACTGTGAGTAAATATTGATTATTTTGATTATTGATACACTATAAGACCAAAACAAACTTGCGGTGGTGATGACGTCAGTAACCCGCGACCATGCAGAATGCTTCTTTAACTGTAAAAATCAAAATATTCTTTAACTTAACAACTTGAATGCCTGAGAGTTTAATGAAAACCACAAAAACATGCCATTTAGTTAAGTAAGTTTTCCAAATATCTCTCTCCCTCTAAAAATTATTCATGGCCATTGCAAACCCAGAGGCCCACTGTGGATACAGAACCTGTGCTGACCGAAGACCTGGTGCCAGAGCTGATAAACAACATGGACATAGAGCCAGAGCCTGCAGGCCCATCAGTCCCGGAATGTAAGACAGCCATCCAGTCTGACCAGGTGTGTGAGCCAGTTGTAACATCCTTGCAAGTGGGAATTTTAGTGGAGCTACCACTTATCCCAGGCAGTGCCAAGTATGTTTCACGTGGATCACTGCTAATGATATGCCCACCCAGCCTCCCTCTCCCGCCTCCTCTGCCGAAGCCAGTCAGTCCTTCTGCCCCGCCTCCGCTGGCTCCCAGCAGTCCCTTGTCTCCTCCTCTGTTGACTCTACCCTGCAGGTCAGATCCACCTAAGGTCTTCCGGTCACCAGCTCTGCTGTGGCGAGTGGATTCCATGGCTCAGTCTTGGTCTGCCAAGCCCTTTAATCCACCTCGGCCCGTCGACCAGTCAGCTCCACCATGGCTTCTCACCCCAGGGGCCATTGTCCTCGCGGCTCCACCGGGCTCCCTCGTCCTTCCGGCTCCACATGGGTCAGACATCACTGGCTGCACCACGGACTTCCGGGACACCAGCTGGTTGAGATCCCTCCACCCCTTTGGCTCTGTCTGGCTCTGCCTTCTGCCTTCCCTTGGTCCTTGGTCTCACCAACTCCGCCCCAGTCCACCTGAACCCTGGCTCCACCTCTGCTGCTCGTCACTGCGGTTCCGCCCTGGCCTCCTGAACCTACGGTGTAGTCTGGTCTCACCATCTCCTCAGCTGAACCTGGGTCTCTAGTTCTCCAGGCTCCACCGTTGGCTGTCAGACTACTAACTCCACCCTGGTTCCTCCCACCATCAGTTCCGCTCTGGAGATTGCCAGTCTCATCTGCTCTGCTGTGGTGGTCTCTCCTGAACTCTTTTTGAACATTTTTCATTTATGGTGCCAGGAGTCACCTTCCGGAAGGGGGAGTTCTGTCACATTTTTCCTGTTTTTTTGTTTGTTTCCTTTTTATTTTGGACTTTCAGTTACTTGTTCCCTGTGTTCCTTTGTTCCCGCACACTAATTTAACTATCACACCTATCAATCTTTGAGTTATCATCATTGTTTATTTTAAGTTCCTCATTTCCTTCAGTTCATTGTCTGATATTGTCGCATGTTACACACTGTTACATTGCCTTTTTCCTATGAAATACCTGAGTTTGTTTTGCTTAAAAAATACTTTCATTTTTTTTACTTTTTTGCATCTTCCTCGGACCTAAGACGTTACACATTTTTTTATGTTGATTTTTTTATCTGTTTTGTTATTTTGTAAAAAAAACTCTATGAGGTTACATGGCACAAGATAGGGGCCTCCATGCCCATAGTTTATATCGTATATGATATGAGTTGTGGGTAGTGGGGGCCAACATCAGTGTTTTTCAGAGGGCCCAGAATTCCCTAGCTACGACCCTGCTGTCCAGTAACGATCACGGATGCTGATTATGAACTCCTTCTTTTCCCTGTTGTCTCTGTTACGACCACAGAGGCCGATTATGAACTCTGAGCTTCCTGTCACTATCACAAAAACCATTTTAAACTCTCTGAGTTCCCTGTTATGGCCATAGAGGCTGTCAATAACCTCTCTGTGCTCTGTTTCAATGTTGCCGGGGTATCCAGCACCGACAGTACCATCATGGTTCCAGGATCTGACGTGGTTTTCAGAATCGCTGTGGTATTCTTCTCCACAGTGTTGGTCTTCAGTCCCGTCTGCCTTGCTGTGGTGGTCTTCATCTCCACCTTGAGGGTCTTCTGCTCCGCCTGTGCCCCCATGGTGGTGGTTTGCTCCGCCGTGGTGCTCCTCAACTGTGCCTGCTCTGCCTTGGAGATTTCCTGCTCTGCCGGCTCCACAATGGTCACTGCCAACTATGCCCTGGGTCCCTGAACTGTCAGCTCTGCCCTGGTTTCCAAAACAGAATGTCAGCGTCATCAACTGCGAACGTAAAACAGAGAGTTCAATGCTTATATACTCCCAAATGTCAAGCACTGATTGGCCAGACCTATTAGTATGAATGAATGACATGACATTAGAGTCTTCATGGTATAACTCACGCTAAAAGCTATCAGATAGATAGATAGATAGATAGATAGATAGATAGATAGATAGATAGATAGATAGATACTCACGCTAAAAGCTATCAGATAGATAGACAGACAGACAGACAGACAGACAGACAGACAGACAGACAAGGAATTTAGACATACATTTTTTTAAAGCGAGAGAACAGATTGTTATGATGTGTGGTGACTGATTGTGCCAAAAACAACCAGTATTAAGCATGCTAAATTCATTTGGCTGATAATAAATGCTGAGGCTGACAGTAAGCGTTGTGTGAGGTGAGTGCTGTGGAGTCACCGGGCAGTTTTGGGGTAGCATGTCCTGTACAGTAAAGTGTTGACCTCGCAGGGATCCACAGGGGAGCTAGTGTCCCTGGATCCAGCCCTTCTCTCTAATGCAGCCTGACAGCATGAGAGCAGGGCTTGTGCTCCCTGTGCCGAACTTTCTAATTGCCACTGAAACAGAAGGGGCAGCACAGAGTGCGTCTGTGTTCCCAGCAGGTCAGGCATGCTGGAGACGCTCTGTCGAAGACAGAATCATCACTCAGGTGGTGCAGGCCAGGCCTAGGCCACATTCAACGGCCCCACATAGAGCACAGCATTCATCAGCTCTTGGCTTCTATGGAGGAGGAGTAAGAGGAGGAGACCCAATGTAATGCCTGTACGTCGAAAGCCAGAAAACACCAAACAGACTTTTGAGTGTCCTGAGGTTGCACATGCAACCACAGTGTTCTTAATCAGTGAAGAAAGTGTGTTTAACACTTTCTTCAGTGCTTAGATTGTGAGAGTGACAGGGCATCAGAGGCACATGCCTTGTCAGATTGGACCAAGTGGATGTTTAATTAGATCTTCCAAATCAAATGTTTGAATCTTTGACTATTAAGCATGATTATTGTAGGTAAAAAGTGTTTATTTAAAACTCTGTGGCAGAAATCACAAGTTCACATTTCTAAATTTGTCACTCAAGTCAAGTCCGCAAATCATTTGCTCAATTTGTCATCGTATTCTCTCCCTCATGTCACTACAAATCCCATAATTAACCTTTCAATGCATGGACAAAAATTAAAATAAAACTTGAAGGACTCCAAGTGGTCCATGAACTGATTGACTTATTCACAAATAGACTGAAATGTCTAAATAAATAAATAAAATCTTAATTAATTAACTTGAAACAATTGGCTGTTAACATTTTAATTTGTGGTAAAGTATTTCGGTTTACACACTTCATTAACGTTATTCACAGTTACTGCTTAATACTTAATTCTATATTCAATTAAATTTATTGTCACTGAACAAAGTACGAATAACAAAGCCAATGAAATGCAGTTAACATCCAAGCAGGATGCAGAATAATGTAGGAATCATTTCAAGTAGTGCAAAAAATGTGACTGAATATAACCATGCATATGCATATAACCATACATATTCACATACGTATACTCACACAAGTTAAAAAGATTTACAACATAAAAAAGTAAGTACAGTTAAAAGAATGCACAATATGAATAAATAATATGAACACTGTTGTGTAAGCGCTACTAAAAATAAGTGTAAGCGCTGCTAAAAAATACTGTGGTAAGTGATAATAATGTCTCAGGGCAGAGAATATCCTCAGGCAAACAAACTACAGCCTATATAAAGCTGAATAAGCTCGGTCCAACTTGGTTAGCAAACAGTTTAGGTTTATTACTATACTCTGGTAAAAAAGACTGACCATCCCGCATCCCTGTTACCCTACATAGGACGAGCAGTTTGGAGAATGAAGGGTAATTTGTATACTATGTACAAATAGTTGTTTTGGGCCATGTAGTTGGTGGTCTCCCCCCCCCCCCTGATTTGAAGCATTAGGTGGTCTGTAATTTTTGTTTTACTGTTAATTGGTTCACGACCTGAAAAAGATTGAGAACCACTGCACCTCACTGTAGAACGTGTGTGTTTTTGTTTCATAGTGATCTTTATGTTCCAGGGCAGAAAGGAACAGAGCGCTGGACCCATGGCAAAAGGTGTCCTCCAAATTCTCCAAGTTATGAAATCCTCTGCTCCTGCCAGGGTGTAAAATCTCTCCTGTTGACAGACGGACAACGCATTCCTCTGGCCTGAGCTGTGCGCCACCCCAGTGTTTGGAGGAGAGGCTTGCGTTTTTGCACATACATGCCTCATTTCTGTGAGTGGCCACTGAACACGTACACCTACTTAAGGGCCGTTTCGCTTCCAGAGGCAGAGCGCAGACTTCACTGCAGCGAGCGGAGAATCAGGCTCGGCTATGTGAAATATGCCCAGCAGGGACAAGGATTGATTGCTGCAGGCTGAAGGGTGTCGGATCCTCACCTTTCCGCCATACACAACATTCTCCACAGCCAAGTGAGTGAAATGCCAGCCTGACAGTGCTGATCCCATATTGGCCTCCGAGTGACCAGTTGTTCATGCGCTAACTGGGTCATACACACTCACATAATGTAAATTACACTGCCAAACTTATATGATTTACATCACTAAATGTGCACAGAGATAAAGTACAGTAGAGATGGCAATAAGTAGAGCACTTCAAGAAAACTGTCCATTCAATTTTGATGAAAAGAAAAAGAAAAAAACATACAATGTAGCATGGAAATTGTCTTACATTCAAAGTCATCTAAGCCACGCGGCTCTAATGTCATTCCATCGAAATTACCCGGAACAATTTGTCCCATGCAGGAACTTTTTTACCCCAGACCTGCATGCTGTCTGTTTCCATCGCGGTCTAAAATACCATGAAGATTAGGCAAATTAGTCAGGGAAGTAGGACTGCGCGCAACTTTACAATTCTTACTGGATTTCGTCCTCCGCATTTAAGCTCAATAAAGCCTGAACCTCTTTGTTGGTCCATCGGTCGTATTTTTAAAAAAAATTTTAATTTTTTTTTAAAAAACACCTGTTTTATTCAGAGGCCCAAAATAAGAATAAAACATGCAATTTGGTGAAGTGGCTGTTTTCACTATAGGGGCAAAACATTTAATGCAATGCAATACAATGATGATTGAGAGATTAACAAATAAACATTCTTCAAAAGCCTGTTGTATCATATTTGATACTCGCATTTTAACATGTTTTTTCAAAATAATTAGACAGCCAGTGTCCGCTGAGAGGCTAAGTAGTGGGAATGAATCCATGACGCATTTCGATGCAAACACAGGAGGTTTTATTTAGAAAATCGAAAAGAAAAGCAACATGTTGAATGAAGACGGTAAGGTAGAAAACGAAAAATAATCAGAAATGAAACGAAAAGGTCAATCGAAAGTAAGCGTCCCAACTACTCACCCCCTTTTCCTTCATGCCATGCACAGGAAAATTAACAGGTAAATACGCACCTATGCCCAAGTGACGTGTCAATAAACCGGAATTCAAAATCAAAGACATTGAGCCTTTCCTGCACCTACAATTATTTATGGATAATCAAGTAAAGCTAAGTTACTTTAGTCCAGTAAGTGCTCATCCTGAAATATTACTTACAATATAAAAGTTATTCTTACGTCTACTTTATAAAAATCAGTAAATATTTCACATAAAAAAAGACACGTGTATACCACGTTTACAATTATGACAAAAGGCCATTTTACTTGCTAAAATGTATAAACAATGAAGTAGTTTCTGTATAACAGGTTTTTAAGCAAAGTTTTGATCATGTTGATAATTTAGAGGCATTTTAAATATAATTCAGTAGGATTTCTAAAATGATATAATATCATTTAAAACATGTTTTGGATATATTTCACTGATTGTGTTGCAAGAAAAAACTTGTTTAAACATACAAAAAGTTAATGAGGATTTTAGACAAAATTGATAATGAATCTGCTGGGATAAAATCGGATTTGCCATTGGATTCTAGCGCAGTATTTGGTATACTCTCGGGAGGTCTCTGCGGTGTGTGGTTTTCTGGCTGATTGAGTTCTTATCCATGATTCTGTGATGCTGCAATTAAGAAGGTCAGAGGTCATGACCAAACTGACAGAGAGGTCATTGTGTGTGAGGAGAAGGCGCTAATCAGTTCCTCTCTGCTCTGTATGTGAGATCATGGCATTATATGTGAAAACACAGTTCACGGACAATAGGCATAATTAGGGGACAACAGGGCAGAGAGCAGTATATGCACATACTCTCCGCCTAGGATTCGGCACAAAACCATTGTACCGAAGAGACTGGAAAAAAGACAGCAAGCAAAAAGATGACAAAAGACAAATGAACAAGCAAAAAAGAGGACCCTAAGACACAGTGTCCTCATTTGATAATTATGTCTAAAAACCTTGGCCTTGAGAATGGGGGTTTTGTGCGATGGCACAAAGCAAGCACATGGACCGGTGGAGGAAGTTGGAGAGGAGAGAGAGTGAGTTGTGGTAAACCTCACTGTTTGGTGTGAGAGAGCATGGGAAATGCGTGGGACCAAACACGGTCATGGTAAGTGGTTCTGGCCTGTCACTTTGGGGCTCGTCCAAATCTGACACAGAATGGGAACCAAAGTCCAGCAGAGTGCTTTCCCAATCGGCCTGAACAGCCACTCAACTCCGCTAGCCCAAAGCAAAGACAGGCCTTGACATTTATGGCTTTTCATCTCATAATTCATAGGCATTAATGTTTCCCAAAAATGTTTGAAATGGAGCATGGCTTCCTGTATCCCATCTGATTCTCGTTCTCCAAGGTAACTCACACCACCCACCACCGTAGACAATAAAATGTCTTCCCCTAGGCAGAGGAAGCACTCTGCTGTAATGATCGCTTACAGCTCAAGTCAAACCTTGACCAAGGTCATTTTAAGATTTAATGTTGAAGGTGGCAATGGCATGTTCAATGTTCAGTCTAAAGAAATGCCAGAAGGAATGAACGTTTTCTTTTTAAAAGGGACCAAGACAGGCGCTGACAGGTTTGACACACCTGGAAAAATTTATCTTGATTAAAATGAATGGTAACACTTAATTTTGATGGTCCCTTTTGAACATTCTGTTAACTATAAGTAACTTTGCAACTACATGTCAACTAACTCTCATTAGAGTATTAGTAGACTGTCTGCTTAATATCTGCTAACTCTTTATTGTGATGCTCCTCCAACATACACTCTACTGACTATAAGTAACTTTGTAAGTGCATGTCAACTTATTCTAACCCTAACAGTCTACTAATAGTCTACTGACACTCTACTGAGAGAAAGTAGACATGTAGGTGCAACGTTACTTATAGTCAACAGAATGTGTTAAAGGGACCATCAAAACGAAGGAAAAACCAAATGAATTCATTATAGCTCAAACATTGATCCAGTGTAAAGATAACACTAAATGTCTATGATATTTTATTGTCAATGAATGATTTATACTATCCAGTCCACAGGAGAATGAAAGCTTGTATGGGAATTAGACAAAGAGGTGGTTTTAAGGGAGAGTGTGTGACGAGGGAAATGGTTTAAATGTAGCCACCAGGGGGCAAAATTATTTCAGTTACAATTAACTACCACATTTTGTGCCTTCTCAATCTATCCAGTGTCAATTTTCTGTAATTTGCAGTGTACTTTGCCTTTTGAAAATACAAGGACAATACATTTGAAATGCCTTGACGGATGACCAAAAAGTTCTACCTAATAGCAAGATACATCCCAAAACATGTCTGTTTATACTGAAAACTAGAGCTGACCACCAAAACCAAGCCAGGAATTTTCCTCAAAAGAGTTTCTCTCAACATTAAATCAAAAAACATTTCAACACTTTTAGTGCACACTCAACAAAAAGTGGACTGACATTAAATACCATTAAAGTGTCACCACAGCTAGTCAGGCCTGAAAACAGAAGAGTTAAGCTGTCGCTCATAACTTTTTTGTTTCATTAATTCAGCTACTAGACTGTTACTTTTCATTCATTTACTCCATCGACTGTAGCTATTTCAAATTCCTCTCAGCCATTGAAGTATTTTGTTATCCTATGTGATAATGAAACTGAAGATTACTGGTGGAGAAGCGAAGCCAAACCATTAGGAATCAAACTGGTTGCAATGAGTTATGGCAAGCCATTAACAAAACATGAAGTGCTTTCTGGAGTGGATGAACAAAGTATAAATAGATCTCTCAGAGCACAACAACCGAATGCTTCATCAGAAATGTTTGGCATTACATCACTGCCTGTGCGAGAGAGACTCTGGAGTTACCCGACGCTCTCTGAGCCAGCTATTATGGTTTGTACTAATGTTCTGGTTTTAAAATCCAAACATTCTCAAAGCTGTTATTTGCTCTCCCTTTTTCCTTTTACTCAGAAATTCTGTCTCTCTTTCAGCAAAGTGCCTCTGTCTTTGGTGAGGAGAGACAGATTTCACAAGGCCTGCTACTGTGTTTCAGGCTCATGCTGTTTTGTGGCAGAAATCGGGGTAATGTTCCTCATGTCGTGTGTATGCGGCTGGACACACATACTCGCATGCGGGAGAACCGGGAGTGTACATAAAATTATATTTATGGAAATATTACATCTTGTCTGGCTTTAGGATGGACTGTCAAGTTGATGTAGAGTAAAAAACAACAACTTAAATTTAGTGAAATACAGTGAAGACCGTAATGGATCATGTAAGGCTTGATTCTTTTCATCTGTTTGATATGGATTATTTATTTGATTTTTTTCCAAAAAATTAGACATGATGATACAAAGCTGATCAAATCTACAACAAAAAAGCCTTTATAAAGCCCAACAAATATAATGTGTCGGACAATTCTTGGAACAAAGTCAGAAAGAGTAACATACCACTGACAATTAATATACAGCTGTGATCATTAACACTAGCAGGCACATTGGCACATCTGACGACTGTAGCAAAAAACAGACCATCTGATTAAGCTCTAAATAATGCTTTGATCCCAGTCCTTGCACTCAAGTGCCCAGACTTCAAATAAAATGCGTGTTTCTTATGCATGGTATTGACATATATTAAAGCTGAGAATTTATGTCCTTATTATCACACACACGCACATGCCTAGACACTCAGTCATGAGCCCTACCATCACTTCATCTCATCTAAATCAATAAACTCACCTGATAAACAAGCATCGGTTAAATGCAATGTCATAATCCTAAACAATATTTACTTTCCTACTTATCTGTCATTAGAAGTAAAAAAAAGACAGAATAAACAGAAATTCTTTGCATGTGAAGTGAATGAACAAAACCAAATGTTAAAAATATTTGACAAATTATGCATGCCGAAGTGTGCTTTTCCTTTAGGAAATTCGAGAGCAAAAATAACTGGTTGAAATATCTCAGAACTGTATTATCAAGTAGTTACAACACGACTCAATGTTTGTGTTTATGTTGGTTACAAACACTGTAATTTACCCTCTATGGAACTAATTGTGAAATCACAGCTAGAAAAAAAATAATGACTTTATATTTTACATATATTTAAGGCTAAATTAATTTTCCAAAAATACTTTTCTACATCTGACCTTTAACCTTTTTTAGGATGCCGCCATTTATACCTGACTTTGTCCTATATTATTTTAAATTATTTTTGGCAAATTTTCTGAAACTTAACACACATTCAAAGCAGTGAAAATGTCTTAGTCTTTTTTTTTTTTTTCTAACAACCTTTATTAACATTCCAACTCATCTTGTGCTACTATATTTCATTTGGTAGTCACATGTCAAAATGTCAAAAACTTGACACAAATTCAGATGCAACTTCGCTGCCTGGAAAGTAGTGAAACCATGTCTTAGTGTTTCAAAAAACATAAAAAAATGTAACATTGTTCAAGACTCTTCTTTTTCAGTGTACCCACACTTTCCGCACATGTAACTCGATTTTGACCTGTTTAGTTATCATTTTTGGAGCATTTGCTTGTCAGTGTAGTGAGGGCTAATAGGCAGTGGCATCTTTCCTCACCTCTGGTTTTGGTATGGATAACATCTTCCAAACTGGTATAAATTAATGTACCAAAATGCCTGACTTCCACAACAATCTATGACTTATATTTTCCATCTCTACCCTCAGCCTCACTGCTTCTGTCCTCCGTAATCTTCAACTTCTTCCTTTCTTACTACAACCCTATTTTGTGATGCACTGCCGTCACTATCATTAATACTTTCTGAAAAAGGTACAGCCTTTCCTCTGTCTTCTATAAAACTTTCTAACATCAACCTAAAACACATGCAAAAAAGGCTGTTATACTGCCTGTCAGTTTGTTATTGATTTTACAAAATGTGCATTAAAAATGACTCAAAACTTTCAAGCACATGGCACATATATTTTTTTTATTTTATTGACTGAAGGGGAACTCATATGATAATTCTAAAATGTATTTTTTTTTGGTTAAATATTATTATTGTATTTTAAATGCAATTTTATTTTCTCATAATTGCCACCAATGTCCTCATGTCTAACTGCACTTTAACATAATTACTGGACAGAAAAGAACACTGTGTAGTTGTTATGACTTTGGTATTTCAAGCCATTCAAAAGTAATAAGAAAAACAAAAAGCACAGTTTCTTATGGTAAATGCCATATTTAATTTTGCGAATAAAAAAAAGAGGCAGAGGAATATAATTAGCCTGTTTCAATAGGGCTAGTTCACCCAAAACTCAAAATTCTGTTATCATTTTCTCACGTCGTTTCAAACCTGTTTGACTTTCGTTCTTCTGCATAACACACAAAAAATATTTTGAAGAATGTTGGTAACCAAACAGTTTTGGTTCCTCAACAACATTCCTCAAAATATCTTCAGTGTGACAGAAGACATACATGTTTGGAATGAGAGTAAGTAAATGACGCAGAATTTGTATTTTTGCATTGAGTTTAATGTTTAATGTAGCCTACATATTAACCATTCAAGTAGCCTATACTAGGCCTATATTCACAATACAGCATGGTGTTGAGTGCCGGTTAAACTATCCGTTTAATAAGTAACCTTAGAACATCCTAAAACTTGTTAAATACCCAAAGTAAAAGTTGACAATTGATTTAATTTCCGATGTCATCTCAATTCTACTCTGCTATTTTTAGGGCCGGTTAAATATATGCTGGAATTTGCCTTCGCATTAGGCTACTAATGGCGAGCCAACTACATTCATGTGGGAAATCAAACATTATTGCAGCAATTCAAAGCTGAGAGAGGGAGGCCGCGCGAGACCAGACATTTGAGCTGTCATTCCACGAGCGAGGGATTCAGCACCAACATTCCCGCGCGACGGGAGATAAGGAGCGCCTGCGGCTCCGTTGGCACATCGCCGCATTGCCTGTTGAATACCAGTCATTTCTAAAGCCCCCTGCGTGTGTTTATGGGTGACTGTGGAACCGGCAAATGTCCCGGTTAGTTCCATCCAAAACCATCTCGCCTGCACATCTGCCTCCATAGCCGCTGAAAGTTTGAAGCCTGTGTCTAATTATGTCGTTTTGAACTCGAAACATCACATTTAATTATGGCCGACGAGCCTTAAGCAGAAGAAGCCCCGATGAGAGACAGAGCTTTCCGTGAGCAGAGAGCTCCAGTCCTGCACAACAGGTCCAGACCTCAGTCAGTCCCCCAGCACGAGTGGCTTGCGTGGGACCAGCAGTTGTTTATGGTTTATTCGGTTCTCCTCAAAGCACATGTGTCACGCTCAATGGAAAAATAGCAGATTCTATACACACACACACACACACACACACACACACACACACACACACACACACACACACACACACACACACACACACAGGCAGATGACTGGACACTTGGCTTTGGCCAAATATAGCTACAAACCTCAAAAAGCAAAGGCATGCAGCTAATGGAACAGAAAATGGGTTTATCTATTTTGGGCCTTAACTGTGTTTGCCATATTAAACTAATCAACTGACAGAAAATTACCAAAGGCATAAACTTAAGAGCTCATGGAAAGATATACACAAATATACAAGATATAAAGCAGGTTGTAAACTTTGTGACACAGGGTTTGTCTTAACCCAGTCAACCAATTTACCCATCACAGTTGTTTTCATGACCATGATCTAAATGTCTTTTTTGTTTGTTTGTCTATTCACAAAAGCAATCTAAAGGAAATTGTTAATGGACATTTTGTCCATCCTCAAGTAGTCCATATGATAGTGGAACTCAAAAGGAGTTATTTAGCATAATGTCCTGGCTGCTCTATTTCATGCAGTGAAAGTGAATGAAGACAAATGTTGACAAGCCTAAAATGAATAAAATGACTCAAAGCTACACTCTTAAAAAAAGGGTTCCTCGAGGTTCTATATAGAACCCTGGGGTTCCGTACTTGGCCAATAGAACCATTTACCAACAAAATGGTTCTTTGTAGAACCCTTGGAGAGCAAAGAACCTTTTTTATTAAAATGGTTCTATAATTCATGTTTTATTCTGAAGTGTAAACTAAAGATTCACGTTACACAATAATTATACACAACACATTCACAAAGCTTTTTGAGTCAAGACCCATGAGAATGACTGGTGTAGTCAAAAACCTTTGACTAGAGTTAACAAAATGTTAATATCTAGTCAAGTATGATTTGAGATTTCTTTATGCACGTTTGTACATTAGCATGAAACTTATATTTCCTAATACATTATAGTTTACCTTTTTGACCAATCATTTTGTAATAAAACAATATAGGCCTAATAATAAAATAGCAAAGTGTTTTCTTTATTTTGTGTACCATAGTGATGGTTTTAATCTATCGAAGGGAACCATATATGCCCTCTGGTGGCGTATATGCGTTGCATCATCCTTGAATTCCTATTGGTGGATTGGCGAAGATGAACCTCGATACAAGTGACAGTTATTTTTTCAAACTGAGGAGTCCGCCATTTCTGCCCTTTTCATACCCTCAGGTAAGTTAAGTTTTTACATTTTTTAAATCATTTTAAAGAAATATTTAGTATTGCAGTCAATATTTCTATTGGTTAGAGTATAGTCCTTGTGTTAAATACTGATACTAGAAGCAAAATGGATTATATTTACCTCAGTTAAAAACACTGCTGTGTAATTTAGCACCGATGGGCTTCGTCAGCCGTCGGTTCAGAAAGCCCTGTTACATGGGCGTAGGTTTGGTCTCAGCTTTGCTGGGGACATCCCCCCCACCCCACCCCCCCCCCCCCCCCCCCCCCCCCATCAATTTAAATATGAAGGGGACATGGTTTTGTGAATTAACAAATCCATTATTATTATTATCCATTATTACAGTATTCTATTAATACTAAAATTGTATCTTCTATTCTATATCAAATTCTATTGATATATTCTATTCTTAAAAAAAAGTGCATTAGATTAAACTGGGAAGGGTCATAAAACTTGCATATTGTTATCCTAGGTTTACTGCTTCTATTGTTCTCAATTGTAAGTCGCTTTGGATAAAAAGTGTCTGCTAAATGAATAAATGTAAATCTGTTGTGGTTTGATGCTGTCTTTCCTGCATACAAAATGGTTAATTAATTTTGTAGTCTATCCTATGGCTAGCAAGTTTAATCCTCCTACCAGATATTGTTATTTGGATATTATCAATCAAATAATGATTCATTATATTTGAATAACCAACCGTGTTAACTTTTGCCTTTTTAACATTGCCAACATGTTTTTCCAGCACATGTGTCTAGCAAGTAGGCTACACTCACAAATACATTACATAAACAGAATGTAGAAACGAAAAATGTCTCAGATTATCCACTGTTTATGACTGCAAGATTCTAAATTAAGGTAGGCTAATTAACATTCAGTGACTTGCTAACGTAGCATTCTATCATTATAGCGCGACTTCTATGAGTCTATCCGTGCTGCACACCCCTAATTAATGCTCCTAACCTTGAAAGATTGCAGAAGCTAGGTTTAACTGTAACAATATCCTGGGTAACCAGGATCACCAGTTAATACTATTTCCCACAGTAGAATCTGCATTTGAAAGCCCGGTCAGGCACTACTACTGCTAGATATTTGTGTGGCTAGTTATTTTTGCCTACTTACACTCTGCTTTATGAAAAAGCTTCGTATGTCCCCTTTCTTCTTCTTGGGTGACATAGCTGATCTACAAAGTACAAAAAGGGGCAAAAAAACGGAATATTAAAATGTTTTACTCTGGCCTTTGTATATGGCAGGCAGAGAGACAGCCAACTTACCGTGGACGTCGTCACGCGCACACACACACACACACGCACGCACACACTACCCGCTCGCTGCCAGTGAGTGAAAGCACAAAAAGTAGTCCCAGCCCGCGCGTGTAGTTATCCTGCCTGTCAGATACCCCGCCGCCAATCAAATTACGGCGTATCTTGTACTGTCGTCGTCCGTTGGAATCGATCCAAATAGCAGCGCAAAGATCCAAATGCAGCGCAAATATCAAAATAGCAGTTCAAAGGAGCTTGCTAAATATTGGTGGGGACAAATTTGTCATCTCAAAATATTGATTGGGACTAGTAGCGTCCCCCCCTAAACCTACGCCCTTGCCCTGTTAAATTGAGTTTGCTCCGGTTTTTAAAGTAATTAAGTTACAGTCTCCCGTTAATTCCTTGTTATAGTTAATGAAATGGTCAATAACAATAAGACAGCTGTGTTATAAGGAGACGAGCTTCGAGACAGAAGCATGAATTTTAATTTCAATGAAGCGCACGCTCGTTTTTCTTTAATGGTAACTTTAAGTTAAGGATAGGCGCCGATTGAAATAAATATTGAAATAAAAAATATGAAATAAAAGCGAACCGTGCAAATGTGCAGAACAATGAACTAAATAACTTTAGATAAACAGTATCTTCTTATATAAAAAAAAATAATTTAATTTACAAAACAGACAATATTAAATTAAGTACTCAAACAATACATAAAATGAACAGATCGGCAACAGTTTGGTTACCCTTACCCACATTCTTCAAAATATCCTATTTTGTGTTCAGCAGAAGAAAGAAATTGATACATGGAGAGTGGGTAAATAATATAATCTTTGGGTGAACTATCCCTTTAACTATCCATATATACTATAGGCTGCTGTCCCGCTTCTAACAAAGTGACAGACACAACCAGGGGCGTAGCACAAGATCCCAGGCCCTATGTATAGGCAGTCCTGATGGGCCCCCATCTTCCAAATAAAATATATTCCAGACTTTTCAAGGGCCCTCTCTCCCCTTGGGGCCCTGGTAATCAGTACTGGTTTTACCCCCAGTCCGACGCCCCTGGACACAACTGATTACTTTTGACAGTATTTGCACAATCAGACGCAATTTAGATAAAGTCCAGTAATCGGGCGCTGTTTGACAGGTTTTTAGTGTCCGAGCGCTCAGTGTGTATGTGCACAGAAAAGAAAAAAAAACGCATGTCAGAACAGCACGCAAATGAAATGTTTAACCGGCAAGGCTTTAAAGCAAATGCAAATAAAAACTAAGCAGCCGCCTAGTTCGCGTATAGGGAGGGCCGGCTCTGCTTTCACCAAAGGTGTAAAAAAAAACAAATCTATCCAACACAAATCTAAATAGTTTATACCTAAGCATATCAGCCAAAAGCACTAAGGGAATATTCAGTTTAGACAATGAACTGTGCCTATAGCAAACTACAGCCTAATAAGCTTTCACCCGTAACATGGTAAAACGGAGCTGTTATGTAATTAATGGTGATATCAAAAGTTTATTCAGCTCTATTACAGTTTATTAAGATGCACCCGAAGTTCAAATCTTAGGGTAGTAGGAGGTGGGAACTGGCAAACGATGAATAAAAATTAATATTAATAATAATATAAACATAAACAACAATACAAAAGTAAAGAGGCAGCCCTTCACAGACGGCACACAAACTAAAACAAAACACCAACATAAAATCCAGGGAGGATATGTTGTGTTGTGACATGCGACGTGAATGTACACTACCTTGGCAGTTGATATACGCAACCATCGCAATGTTGTACCTCTGGACCAACGCGTGCTTGCCCTGAATCAACGGCCAAAACTGCAGCAGGGTGAGAAGCACTGCCAGCAACTCCAGGCAATTGATATGCCACTGTAGTCGAGGTCCTGTCCAGGAGCCCGAGACTGCATGCCCCTTGCATAGTTCGGCGATAGATCGGTGTTATGGACACACAGAGTGAGCCACTGTCCCATCTCAGGACTCAGCTGTGTAGCCAGTGCTGTTGCGGTCACATTTGCATCAATCCGAGTGGCATGACCGCAGCTGCGGATACCATATGCCCCAGGAGCCTCTGAAATTGTTTCAGTGGAACTGCTGTGTTCCCCCTGAATGTATTCAGGCAGTTCAGCACTGACTCTGCATGCTTGTTCGTGAGACGCACCATCATATTGACTGAGTCCAAATCCATACAGAGAAAAGAGATGCTCTGCACTGGGGAGAGCTTGCTTTTCTTCCAGTTGACCCGAAGCCCCAGAAGTCTGCCAGGACTGCCATCGTCTTATAGGCCTTGGATGGGAGCCTCGGACAGTTCCTCCAGGCGGCAGCACTTTGCCGGCATAAATACACAACAACTGCATGCTCCACCGGTGTAATCTCCACGTACCCCCTGGTGGTCCCACCATCGAGTGTAGTGAAAGTGGAAGAGGCTACGAAGCGGCTTCGGGCATTGAAAGGTGCCTTCCATGACTTCGAAACCACCTCGTGCACTTCCGGGAAGAAAGGCACTGTGGCGGGACATGGCTGTGAACCGCGCGCCGCACCCAGGAATCAATCATCCAACCACAGGCGCTCAGGACAAGGTGGAGGGTTCGATTACCTGGTGGAAGCGCTCCCACTGTAGCCCTCAGTCTCCCAGTGTGTTATCACCTTGGCTGGGCAACAGCAGAGGGGACTCTAACCTTTACGAGGAAGGAGAGTCACGACTGCGGTGTCGACATGGTCATGTTCTCACAATGAGGACATGAACCATCCACGAACACCATCTCAGCATGCTCTCGGCTCTCAGACATGTGAGACAGCAATCGTGGTCGTCAGATGAGGACAGGAACCGACTGCATCCAGAAACACACAGATGGAAAGGTATCTTTAAAAAGACACTCATTGTCCTTTTTGATCTTAGGGAAACTCCTCTTTTATTGCTGAAGTACTCAGGGTAGAATCACTGCACTTATCTGTGCAAATACATCATTTTTCTACTACTCAGATGTGATTGAGGATCCAAAGTGAGACTCGATTTGTCAGTCTTTTGACAAAACGTTGAATGTGACTGACAGATAGAGAACTCATGTTCTGAGAAAATATTTCTTGTGAGAAACATTATTGTTATTAACAATAATCAATGATCCACACTTGATATTATTACGGACACTGCAGGATTAGTTCTGTGGTCAAATGGTCCATTGGCAGGTTTGAAAAGTTCTGATGGCAATAATGTCTAAACCACTGCTGCAGAGAGGTGTGCTGTTGATGTCATGTGCAGACAGACAGTAGCCTAAAGTTAACTCCTTCCAGATCTTCCCAACATTATGAAAAATGACTACCGACAAAGAGGGAACCGATGGATCCCAGGGCGCAGACGGACAGCCAATGGACCTGAGCGACATCGCTGGCACTGGAGACCTAGGCGAAGTCGCGGCGATGAGCGTCTGAGGCAGGGCCAGAGTGCCAGAGGACTGAGGTGGAGCCGGTGTGTACTCCAATCAAGTCCTGAGGTGTCTGGGAGATCCACTGGGTGGTGGTAGTTCGCCGCAATGATTTCAGGGTCTCATCGTTGAAGGGACAGGTGAAGGCAAGATGGCAGAAAGATTCCATGAAATCCAGTAAATTGTGGCTCATCTGAGCCACGGCTGCAAACTTTGTTGCATATTCCACAATAAGGTTTGGTTGTTCTATAAGGATGACTGATGAGGAAGACAGACAGACAGACTCGCAGATTAAAAGTGAAACGATGTTTAATAAACGATGAGCAGAATGGCGTAACAGTTTGTAATGCTAACAAAAACACAAACAACAACTGACAAAGAACTCATGAGACAGCAGAACTTAAGTACAGACTCAAACAAGATAATAAATCAAACACAGCTGATAACAAGGAAGTAATAATGACTGTAACCATGGAAACTAAAGAGTAGTGGGAAATTCAAACATGAACACATGTGACTAATGAATACAAACTAAAAGTCCAAGAAAAATGAAACTAACTGAACATAAGTGTGATACACGCTGAGTTAGACAATTGTATTTACACTGCAAAACAAATAAATAAAAATAGGTAGGCCTACCTTTCCATTAAAAATACACTGTATAAAAATCCTAAAATATAGTTAACCATAGACAAAACTGCATAAATTAGATACTTTTTGGCCAGTGGAAAAGAGTAAAAGTGGAAAAGTAACTTTGCTCTGAAAAGCATTTTATAAGGCTTTTACAGCTATTTTGTTATAGTATTTATTCTAAAACAAGGATACTGAATGATTTTTGCAATGTAATCTGACAGCAGAAATGATATTTATAGTCTGTATCTCATATTTTCCTAATGTCTTGTAGCCTGTAGTGTTAAACATGGTCTCATATTTTTGGAAATTACATGCATGAAAACTTTTGCCTGGGGCCTCATGTACAGAACCTTCCATAGATTTTTTCCTGAAAGAGTGCGTACACACGTTCTAGAGTGCACATATTTACGCTACGTTTATTTTTTATAAATCCCGATATGTACGTTGAAAATTGTGTATGCACATTTCAATGAATTTTTTGTGTGTACGCAATGTTTATACATCAGGCCACTGGTCCTCTCTCGTTGTCACTCCTCTTTTCATCCTTCCGGAGCTCCTCCGTGGGACTTGAGACTGGTGTGGCACGCATTAACACTCGTGCCACTGGCCTCACTCAGCTCTTGGCCCCTTGCCTTGTCACCCAAGAGTCAATTCGCCAGATTCTTGCATGGTCAGAATAAAATTCCAATGGATGGCATTGGCTTGTCATTCTCAATTTGCTTCCGATTTAAAAGATGCAATACCTTCACTTAAACATCTAAACAGAAGTCTGCAATGTCAAAACGTAATTTCAATTTGCTGGTCTAAATCATTACACAAAATGCAGGTATTTTAGGTAAACTGTTTTATTATTTTTAACATACTAATTGCAAGGCAAATTCCCTTAATTGTAACCCCAGACTCTGAAATAAACAATGCTGAAAAATGTAACCCACAATTATGGTTTTCAAAGTACTGATGTGGTATTTGAGAAGCTTCTGCCAAGTCTGTTTTCATGTTCTTCTCAAGTTACTGACTAACATAGCTTCCATGAATCACTCATCAGAACACAGCCCTTAATGAATATGAGTCTAAAACACTCAGCCAGTTCAGAGATATATGCATTGAATTTGGCCTCCACAATTCATTCCTGCTTCAATAAAATGTTCCAAATTTAATGATGTCCTTAATAAATCAACCACTGATGAATTATCCCTAAAATGAACTGGCCCATGCTATCAGCATTCATTCACTTCCAAGCAATACGATGCAAGTGCTTTATTTTCTTCATCAAGTTATCTCAGGTCACATGCTGAAATGACCTCTATACATTTCCCTGGAATATCCCAAACAACACATCAGAGACAGCAATGCTGACACACAACACCAATGGCAGTCACCCTGGCAGAGCAGCTGGTCAACGTACTGTATGCAGTGCGCAATGGGACCAGTAGTGACTTCTCTCAAGAAAGTTTCCTTAGTCCAAGTGTGGCAAAGGACATTGGGAGAAAGGTGTGCTTTGAATATGCATACAGTATAAATTCACACACACTAAATAAAACATTGTGTTGGCACTTTGAATTAAATATAATACTAGCTGGCTGATAAAAATATCACCCACAAGAGACTGAAGAAAACAGGCCCCAGCCTAATCGCATGCAAAATAAACATGAAATTAGAGGCATTTTTCCAAGGCTGTCACGACATTGGCACTAGTTCAGTGAAATACTTGTAGTCTGCTTCATTTAGTCTCAACGCTGACATTAGCTTCTAAAAACCAATATCATACAAATACAACGCAAGTCACAAGTCACAGATTGCAAAGTTTTGTTGATAAGGTTACAGTTTATTACATGCAGCTCAAATAGCATCCACTACACTTAGTAAATAACTTTAAATTTAAAAAATCTACAAAGCAGGTCAGTTCTGACCTTGTATTATAGGAATAGTTCACACAAAAATGAGAATACTGTCATAATTTCTTGCAAGTCATGTGGCTTAATGTTATGATTTTTTCATGTCGCCATATTGGATTTTGGCTCTTTATACATGTATTGAATAATCACTCTTGAATTCATCATTCAAAGTATCGCTTAAGAAGACTTGATAAACCACAGAATTTTGTGGATATCTTTTATGTTACTTTTTATGCTCCTTTATGGAGCATGAAACATTTGGACTGCATTGACTTAAGGACAAAAACAGCTGCAAACATCTTTTGTTTTCTGCAGAAGAAAACATATTCGGAACAACATCATAAGGGTGAGTAAATGCTGACAGATTATTCATTTTTGGGACAACTATCCCTTTAAGTCAGACATGTATTGTCAAAAGGTCACAAACACAAACTATTTCTGTCCTTTTTTCAATCTTGAGAAATCGATTTTACAAATACGTCACAAGATGTTTTACTCTCTTGGTTCCTGCAAAAATTTTAGCAAACGGTTGCGTATAATACCGTCTGTGTGATTGGTTTACAGCGCCTGTGGGTTTGAAGTACCTGCAACCTTTCCCAGTGTACCCACAGTGCCAGGTTCCTTCACGATCGCCAAGGCTGCTCTGGATGTGTGTCAGCACACCAAACGGGGTGGGCACGCCGCCAGTGTTGTGTTTGGCCAGATGCATTGAATGCTCTTGGGTTAGCAGAACACCCACTTTTTTGAAGAGTGCTGGCAAGCATCTGCCAGGGTTGTCACACAGAGGGGTAATGATTTAGAGGCCCAAATTAGCTTTACACTGTACTTCATTTGTTCCTCCATGTTTATAGATCATTTGCAACCACCATTCCCACTTCTTCAGGGTCTCCGCACCCCCCTAACAGACCAACGACCTTCCCAGTCCAAACCATCACGCTCTCTCCGGACCAGAGCAGAAACAGAACAGCGCTGTAGATTACCGTACACAGGCCATCTGTGGGAGGTACATGATAAAAGGAACAGCATTTAGGGACCCAAAAGTTGAAATTCTGTCATCATTTACTCACCCTCATGTCGTTCCAAACCTGTATGGCTGTTATACAGTTATAAGAGATTTTGAAGCATGTCTCCTACTTCAAAAAGGGATTTTCTCAATTCTACTTATGTCTTGTTTTCCAGTTCAGCTATCTAAATTTCCTCAGATCTAGATATGTTTACTTGATAATCTTAAGATATTAAGTTTTGTTTTCTTGAAAAATTTATCACAATTAAGTGAGTTTATTCTTAAAACAAAAAAAAATTGGGTCAGGAAAATATACTTAATTAGGGTAAATAAGATTGTTTCAAGTAAATCTACCTTGGTTTTAAGAATATTTAGTATTGGAAATCAAGACAAAAATACTGAATAAGAAAATATATTTTTTGCAGTGCAGTGGTTTTGTGTTCATACAGCGAGGGTACAATGTTGACTGAGTGTAAATGTAAAAAGGAAATGTAAAAAGGCTGATTTTAACTCTGGATCAAATTAATGAAAGCACACCAAACACATCCTCCCTCCACAATTATTAATCTGACACTTATTATATCTAACATAAAAAACATTTGGGATTCATATTCAGTAGTAGTACAATCGGTGCTTATAAATAAACAAATATTTAATTCCAGACTTTTGTGAAATTTTCACCAATGTAAAAGTGAGGGATCCATTTCCTCATCTGGCGATACCTCAGGTAACCCCTTTCCTCTCGCCCTCCCCTATTCAAATGCTATACTGGAGACTGACATAAAAGTCAGACTCAGATTTCCTCCTCAGCATTGGACAAAGTTCATTTGAGGAGAGATATTTTAATGAGTTCGCACTGATCTGCATAAGCCAGCGGGATCGGGGTCTCTGCTGGGTTCCTAAGTTCCAGCGACTGTTTCTCAATCTCCGATTTGAGGCGAATCATTAGATATTAAACGAATCCTCTGTGCTCCCAGCTCTTTTAAATTTCTAATGAAAATGAAACTTTGTAGCGCAGTGCACTTGCTGTGTTGGTTGCGTAATATGAGATAAGGAGATTGTTGTGGCATGGGAATGCACAGTGAGAACACTATTAGACCCAATGTGCATAACACTTGACATTGAAAAGTTAGCAATAATAACTTCAGTAATAGATTAAGTGTTAGATGTTGTTGGCAGCAGGTGTGTTATTATCTCTCAGTGCTATTTTCATACATTATCATCTCTACACATCTTTTTCAATTGTGCATGTAGTTTTTATAGGGATACTATGTAGGGATAGTTCATTATTTACTGTGTGAGTTTCTTTCTTCTGCTGAACACAAAAGAAGATATTTTGAAGAATGCTGGTAAGCAAACAGTTGACGTTAACCATTGACTTTAAAATACTATGGAATTCAATGGGTACCACCAAGGTTACCAATATATTTCAAAATATCATTGAAGGCAGTAGTATTAAAGGTTGCAATGGTTGGAGAGTAATACTAGAAGTTGTTATAGTTCTAGCACAGGACAAGAAAAACTAGCACTATTGAAAGTAAACATAGAGGCTTTAGTAATAGTATTAGTAATGGTAGTAGAAGTAGGAGTAGTATCAGAATTAGTAGTTGTAGCAGTATAAATAGCAGCAGTGGTTGTTGTGGTTATGCTGTTGTTAGTGGTCACAGGGCTGAGGCCACTGGTACCAGACCAATGTGGTGAGCTGAAACACAGTACAAGAATTTGAGGCTTAAATGTGGGCGAGACGCTGCAAAAAATGAAAACGTTTAAGTATTTTGAAGCTGTTCTTGGCAATCGTATGCCGACGAGTACCCTTACGCCCTTATGAAAAAGAAGTATACTTCAAGTTCATTTTATGAAATATACTTAAGTAATGTTCAAGTATATTTTTAAGTATAATTACGTGGTAAGTATACTAATGTCAATATGTACTAGCAGTAAACTTGTAAGTGTACTCTTTTAATACTGCTTGGGACTAAATTGGCCCACTTTTAGTAGGCTAAATAAAAGTATATGTTTAAGTGTACTATAAGTGTAACATTAGTAAACTTTAAGTGCACAACTAGTTCATAATTACGTTTCTCTTTTGTACTGCAAGTGAACTTATGGGTATACTAGTAGTTTACTATTTTAATACTTGTAGCAAATTTTTAGTTTATGAAAGTACACTTTGAAGTATACTCTCAGTAAACTACTAGTTTAGTATTTTTATACTACAATTTTCCTTAAGTGAACATAACATCATACTTGTAGTTTACTAATTATATATTATTTTTACTCTTTTAGTGTACTCTCAGTAAACTACTAGTTTAGTAGTTTTATACTGCAACTATACTTGCATGGTTTCTTTTAGTGTACTCTCAGTAAACTACTAGTTTAGTAGTAAGTTTTCTTTAAGTGAACTTAACATTATACTTATAGTTTACTATTTATATATTATTTTTGCACTTGCAGTAGGTCTATGCTACTATGTTCAAATGTTATTTTTTATACTTGAAAAATACCTTTTAAAAACATTTTATTAGCTTCATGCATCATTTTTTATCAACACTTGAATGTTGGTAAGTTTCATAAAGAAAGGCAACATAAACAAAAAAGTTGATGGAGTACAGATGGAGTAGATCGAATCCAACACCCACAAAGCTTCACAGTCGTTTTCTCTTCATGTGTAACGCTTAATTTCATTTGGAAACAAAAGCAGTTTTGATTTACACGCTGTTTAATGTTTGATGATCACGTTATTTTACATCTGAGTGAGCAATCTTCTATCACTTGTTTCAGCTTCTTCTTCTCCTGTGTTTTGATCCGGAGATTCTGTACTAGAAGATGTGTCATAGCGCCCTCTACCGTATAACAGTGAAAACATGGATAGCTAGAAAATTCAGTCAATGGTGGGGAAAGAGTAAAGTAGAATTAAAGTAAATTCCCATGTACACTACCAGTGGACTAGCCTACACAAAAATTCAAATACGCAGAATTAGAAACATATCTGTTTAATATAAATATTTTAATCAATATTTTCAAACAATGTAAGTTTCATAAGAATGTATATGAAAAACTACGTAAAAAAGTAGATTTAATAGGCTACTCGATCAAAAGAGTTAACACAACTACAAGCCAAGTGTACTTTGAATACTTAATTATACTTTTAAGTATATCTCGATCAAAAGATTGAGTACAAGTACAGGCCAAATATACTTGGACTTTTCTCTTAGTATAAGTCAAGTATTCTGAAATGTAATTTGAAGTATATTTCTGAGAAGTAGGCCTACATAAAGTATATTTCTGAGAAGCATATAAAATGTAGACTGAAAGTATGCTTTCTTATTTTTAGTTGAAAAGAAGTATACTAATAAAACACTTGAATAAACTTATTTTTTGTAAGGGCGGCCACTGATGAATTATTGTTTTTTCCGTGACAGCCAGGTTTACCAGACATCAACAACCCAGGAGCTTTGAGTTACATCACATAAAACTGAGTCACTGGATAAGTTTAGTGCTGGAACGACGTTTCTGCTCTCTGGTTACAAACATCTTTATTTTAACTGCGAATTCTCCATAATCTCAGTAATTCCTTCATTTTAGTTTCACGCTCTCCTTCCCTCTGATCCTTTGATTTGGGGTAGTTCAGATAATGAATGCTACCCAGAAAATGCCTGCTTTGTCCTCCACTTATCCACTCATTCAAATGCTTACATCTTGGCCTGGATATGCAGACAGTATGCGGAGTTGGGCTCCTCTTTGCCACTATCTTCTGGCACTTACTCCCTCGTGACTGAACGTGAGCCATCGAAGCCTCTACTTTGCTGCACATAAGCTGATTTCTGGAGCCTTGGGCCAGTCCTGCGGTTGGCAAAAGTAAGCCATTAATATCAACTTTGGTCTCAACGTAAAGTGAAAAATGTAGCCTGTCTATGTATGCAAAAACCTGATGGAATGAAAAGACTCACCACAAAAGGATTACACTTGGCCTAACATCCTTAAATGCCATTCATGCAAAAACATTTTGACAGCAAAAACCAAATTCCACAAGGATTTGGTTTCTACTCCTCTCCATTGTCACTCCCAGGTTTTTAAACACTCTTTCACTGCCCTGTAGTCGAGCCTCTGGAGAGCGGTAGAAGTGGCGGCTGACCGCAAAACTAGAGCTAAGAAGTGTTTCAACGAATTAACTTAATCATATTCTGTTACATTATGTGCAGCCTGTATGGTAAGTATCTTGTCCTTTTTACTTTTCTAAACCAACTGGTTCCACCAAAATATCCTATTGTCTACTGTTATTGTTATTAATGTCAGCTAGGCCTATAATACTATGAAAACTTATGTAAACAGTGTAAAAAATCTTTCAGTTTAAAGATCAGCAACTTTTCTTAATGTTTTTTCGATGGAGATAATCCAATTAGTGCTGTTCCCAACCATATAGAGTCGGCTTGCTGTCTTACTGCCTACAGCTATAGAGCTGCACGGTTAATCATTAAAAGATTGCGATCTCGATTCAAACAACCACACAATCTCATTTCTAAATAACAACCATTAGCCTGTGTCTATTAAATCTTTGACAAAATCACAGTGGAACATTCAAATCTGCATTTGCAGATATAGCAGTTATGATCATGTAGGCTATAGCTCAATGAAACAGCTTCTCAAACTATCTTTTCAAACACACAGGCCTATCACTATTTCTTTGTTTCAAATATTAATCACAGAAGTACTAGGATAAAAGTTCAGAGCAATCAAATAATAGAGTAAATCATCTTTTGAAAGTGCTTAAAATAACGATTGTGTCAATTACATCGTTACACCAGGTGGCGACAAGTGACTGTTAAAAAATTGATTTGTCATTGATTAATTTATTTAAGAGATTTGTTAAAACACGCTGATTAATCCAGTAATGAAACAAGTGAAGTTCTAAATTCGGAACCCCATACTAACACACTATCACTGTTTTTTCCATAGAAAGATATGGGGAAAATAGAAATGTGGTTCTGAATTCAGCAAAATATTTATGCCATTTAACCTCATAAGTTAGTGATCACTCCACAGGCAGCAACTCATGCAAATAGATTACAATAGACCAGTTTACATTTCTATCACCTCATTCAGCATCTTGGATTTCTCTTCACTGAGCACATCACATTGCATTATGGGATTGCTTTTATCATGAAGGATACATGTGATGCAACATTGTTTAGATGGAAAAAGAGTTTCTGTCACGAAAATGAGAAAGTTTTGGAGCAGAGCTACTCTGTTTATGGAAATAAATGTGATTTATCACTGGTTTGACAGGTTAAGGTAGAACAACACCCAGAATTTATGGGATCAGCCATGTGTCTCCTCAGTCACCAGGACTTAAGTCAAGTCAAGTCAAGTCAAGTCAAATATATTTATATAGCGCTTTTCACAATACAGATTGTATCAAAGCTGCTTCACAGTATCAATCAAAACAACTTAACAATGTTTGTTTATTACTGGAAAAAAGACATCCAAGTTTGGTAGAGCTGATCACTTAGGCTACATCAAAGCTATAAATACTTGATCCAATGTGCAAAAATACACGTCTTTGGTAAAGAGACAGAGAGATGAGATTGTTTAATCAAGATTTGTAGAGTTTATTTTTATTATTTTTATGTTGATTATGTGATTATATTATGTGTGGTTATATTATATGTGATTATGGCTTTGTGGTGAAGAGCAGGAGTTACTCAAACTACGGTTGGAGCAGGACATAGCATCGGTAAGAAGATGCAGGGTGTCACAAGAGACTGGAGACCAACAATCAGCAGCTGTGACACGCACAAAACTTCAATGACCCAGAGATGTAAGCGTGACTAAAAATACCAAGAGGAAAATAGAACTATTAATAACTCAGCCGTGAGAGAAAGGAGTGAATTACTGCAACAATGAGCCACTAGACATACACACATGCACTTGGACCTTGAAGCGACTAGGGTACAAAAATTGGTACCAGCTGTCTAGCCTGCAAATATGTTGCTGTGGAAAGGCAAAAGTGTCCAAATGTGAGGAATTAATCATTTACTCATAAAATCTGGCCACTTAAGAAACCTCAGGCACTCCATGTATTTGCTTCCATTTATGTGTGGTGGTTCTGGCTCTTCATTTCTGCATCCACTTTGCAGTCCCGATTTGCATGGGAATGCTGAGCAGAGGTGGAGACGTGAGAGCTGCACCACTTACATTCTAGGTGGTTTAGCAGCAAGTGACACGAGCTGCAACCAGAAGGTGACGTCTTTTGTACAATTGAGTTCACTTAACAAAATCTTGTATTGTTGGATGTTCTGGTCAGTTATTAAAGGTATAGTTCACCCAAAAACTTTAATTAATTACTCACCATATCATAATTTACCACTTTATTTACAAAATGTTAATCGCTGATGCGCATTCAAGCAACAACGTCTGCTCCTGAGTCAACAGAACACACATGCTTCGTGGTGAACATGCATTCGAGATTGTAAATAAAATGGAAAATTGTGTTTTTGTTTTATTGAGCAAACAAAGCACTCGTGCTGCTTCATAAAACTGAGGTTAAACCACTGGAAGCACATGGATTATTTTAATTATGTCTTTACTACCATTCTGGGGCTTGAAAGTGGTAGTTGCTCAATGAAGGGACCGAAATCTCTATTAGATTTCATTAAAAAGATCTTAATTTTTGTTCCGAAGATGAACGAAAGTCTTACAGGTTTGGAACGACATAAGGGTGAGTAATTAATGACAGAATTTTCATTTATGGGTGAACTATCCCTTTAAACTGCATGCAAATGAGTTTGTAATCCCACCAAATAATGGTGATGGATAATACAAACCATTAAAAATTGTGGAAACATTAGCAAGAAAGTATGGTTTATACTACATGTACTAAAACTATATTTCAGAAAAAGTATGGTTAACATTGTTAATTTTTGTAAAGGCCCAGGCATATGGATGAGAGTTCTGTAAAAACATAAGGCTGACCTAAAAAGCATACAATGTGCACATTTTCCAGTGTAATTCTGTTCAATTACAGCAAAACTAATTAAAACCTAAGTTTGAATTCAAAGAAAACGTTGAAAGTGTCACTAAGTTCACTACTCGACTGAATGCCTTTCTTTATAGTCTGAATTATAACGACTCACAGTGACTCAATGGATTCCTGTCCCAAGAGTGAAACTCTACAAATGAGTCAGAAATGATAAAATGAGAGATTTTCTCCTGTGTCATATGCAGAGTTGACCAATGCCTTTCATTTCACAGCCTCTGGCTTGGCTGACTTTTCATATCAAAATACTTCACTCACTGAGATGGCATGAATAAGTGCTAAAGTCATTCTGAGTTGGCCTATTTGGACCAGAGATGAGTAGCTACGTTTGGTGAACTGATGCCTCGGTATGTAAGAACCTGGCAGCCAGTGCACTTAAATCAAGTGACTTACTCCCAAACATTCCTGGAAAAGCAGGCCTAACTTCGAAGAAGAACTTGTCACACGTCTCTATTTAACACAGTGAAGGGTTACATGATCTCAACGCTAACTCTGGTGACTCAGTGCTTTTACTCTCTCATATACGCACACATACAAACACAACATAGCATCTGTGTGCCTTTGGTTTATGGGTCTAGAGCTTCTCTGCAGCCTGAGAGGACTCTGTTGACATGACTGTTTCATAAGTCAATAAAATATCATTCAGAATCACTGGGCTCTTGTATAACTTGAAAAGCCACATCTGTGGACCGTTGATCTCTCATATGAGACCGTGGGGAATAGGTTCAAATACTACAGGCTGCACAGACACCCATATATAACTTACATCTGAGAAATCTGCCCTTTCTAATTAAACCATCTGTTACTCAAACACAGCTGAGGTTTGAAAGCAGCCCTGCAAAAAATTCAACGTCTGGGTCTAGTGTTCGGAGAAGGGAAATGACACACAACACCAGTATGTCGTTGCAGTACTCTTGTAAATAGCCACTTATGTTGATCATTTTCAACTGCACTGATTTGAGCCACAAAAAAAATTTTGGGCAATATCAATAAAAATGCATATATTACTGTTCAAAGGTTTGGTGTATTGCACTCACTAAAGACTTCATGACTTCTATACTTTTATTTGCAGAATTTTCAGCATAATTACTCCAGTCTTCAGATTCACATAATGCGTATTTGCTGCTCAAGAAACATTTCTTATTATTTAATGTTGAAAACAGTTGTGCTTAATATTTTGGTGGAAACTGATTTTTTTTTTTTTTTTTTAATTCTTTGGTGAATAGAAAGTACAAAAGAACAGCATTTATTTGAAATATAAATCAATGTAAAAGTCTTTACTGTCACTTTGATCAACTTAATGCATCTTCAGCTTTCCAGGAATCACTTTTTGGCTACTTTAGTTATGTAAATAATATGGTTGAAATGTGGTATCTTATAAATCTTGTTTTACTGCTTTCCAGCAAAACACAAAAGTAATTAGTTAGTTCCTAGAACCGCCCTGATAAGCATTACTTTGCAACAGCACTCAACAACTACATAGCAGCTAGATACATTTTTTTTTTAAAACACACCAATAAAACAAGTACGCAGGTATGCAGCACTGACGTCATATTTCCTCCACCCAAAATACAGAACATGGAAACTTGTCCTACCGAGAACCCTTCAGGAACAATGCATGAATGTACGAGCTCAATCTGTACTCAATCTGAACTTTAAAGGCATTCGTTAAGCCTTCTATTTCTTCCAGAATCAGTCTGCATGGATACTGTGTCACTCACCATAAGCTTTTGATAGTCAAGTCACATTGTTTGGACTAAATGCCACCAAGACTCACTTGAGTGTTGCGTGCTGATTTTGAAGGTATCCTGTCATTCATGTTGTGAGGAGATAATTTGTTGCAGCTCTTCTAAGTGAATGAAACAATGGAAAATCATCCAAGCTACAAAGGAAAGAGAGGAAAAACAATGACAGTAAAATGAGAAGCATGTCAGAAGACAATTTTGGTCAAAGCTGAGGTCTGTTCACTATCACACTCAACGCCATCACAGCCCCTTCATTTTACACACCAGCGTCGGTCAGATGCTTTTGCCCACACCACCGTTCTCCAGCCAACTTGAACCCCAACAACTGTCTTCTCTCGGCCAGCTTTACAGCAACAAGAATGTAAGAGTAGCAAATAGCTGGAGGGGAAAAGATGACAGATGGCCATCCTGAAGATAATAATTACCACATATTTCTCACTGCTATCCATGTCTCTGACGTGTCCCCTTCCTTACACAGGAATAGACAACAAAACAAAAATCATAATAAGGTTGTTTTTTTTTACAAAGGGATTTACTTGAGTTAAGGATGATAACTGTAATGATAATGACAAAGATTTATAAAAAAAAAAACACATTATAAATTGAAAATAGCAGCATCCACACCACATCTATAATGACAGAATATTGTTGGAATCACTGTCAGAACTATTTTTTTCCGGCTGATGAACAAAAAACAACAACACTGGCAGCGAGTCAGAATCCGTCCTGCTTTATTGAGCTCGAGCATTTATAGTTAATATACGTAGCTAATATAGTTATCGTTATAGTTATCTTTATGGTTATCGTTCTTGGTGTGAACGGGCCTTTAGTGTTATCAGTAATAATTACTGCAACAATAATCAGTAATAATTTTGACTCAAATAAAACTAGGTATTTTAGATGCTACAACATGAAACACATTTAAGTTACATGGCAAAACATTTTGCAGCGTAAAATAGGTTTGGGAAACCATTTTTAAAAATTACAACAGACAACAACAGTGCGAGTATACAGTGTAGCTCAATAACAGAACAAATTACTCAAATGATCCAGTTCATTTTAGTGAATCAAACTCATTCAGCTTACAAAAATCTGTGATTTAAGGATAGGCAATTGCGTAGAGGCTAGCAGCGATAGCAATTTAGCTTTGAAAGAGCGACTCCAAAGCCACACCTCCACCTGAACTCACACAGCAGAGTCTGCAAAGCGCTGCATGTGAGAGACAGCGTTAAATTACCTCATGTCTCAAACCACATAACATTACAATAATAATGAACGTAAACAACTTGCAGAGCTCTTCCTTGTACCACCTGACTGCTGCAGATTCATTTCAGCGTTGATGGTGTTGACATAGAAACGCATACTGTAAATCCGAGTCTGATGACATGAGCATGAATGTCACGGGTTGCCATCTCTTAATTACGGTTATGGCATGGTGTGAACAGCATAAGCTTGTTGTTTTGGTTCAGGAGGAACTGTAAAAAGTGTCTGCTGTTTGTTTTTGGTGCTCTGTGACTGTCTATAACTCTGCAAATCCTCATGAAATGCACTGAAAAGGTGTGATGTCTGCGCGAGCAGGGTAGGTGGAGGTATGAAAATACATGCACTGATAGGCAGGTAGGACATCGTACAGGACCGAATGCAATGATTGGACGGACATTTTTTTTGTCCCGAGACTTCCACAGAAGATATACAGTATGTACCTGTTTTAATATTTAGGCCACCTCTATTATTGATTGCTATCAGGATGTGAAGTTTCAACCAGTATAACAAAAAGTGCTTATAAAATAAATGTCTTACCCTACCTTTAAATCAATGTACTGAACTGTTTCAAATAACGTGTTGTAAGTACTGTTGTTTAGTAGTTTGTATTATAATTATTGTTGATAGAAAATCTCATCACTTGACAATGTAATTGCATTTCCCCCCAAAATATTAATTGTATAAAAGTACAAAAAGAATCAATAAATTGTTACACCCAAAAATGTTAAGAGCAATTGGAAGCATTGAATGCTTTGAAATGTCCATTGCTAAATGAATTCTGACATAGCTTGAATAAGCGTTTCACAAGGCCATGTCGTTGTGAGAATGAATGTGTAGTCCAGTGATCCGCTCATGGCAGGTTAAGACCTCCAATGTAAGCTTTCCTCAGGAAGCGATGATAGATGGTGAACTTTCACCTCTAGGTCAGGAAGCTAAGTGACTCTGGCATGTCAGTACTTGCTCTGCTTGATTCATGTGGCATCTGATATCAGAGTTATCCTTCATCATGACTTCTCTTTTAGAAAGATGTGTCATGTTCATAGAAGTGGGACAATTGTTAGTAACTACTGCAAAACGCATTGTGAAAGAGGAGTCTGTCTAGATTTTTCATTATAACTACTATGAATAAACCACATAGAAGATTTCATACATAAACAAGCTACTGGCTGTGATCAGTGAAGACAGGACATGGCTGTACAATGAGGGGGGAAAAGGAAGAAGACAGAAGTGTCAGAAGCATCTTGGATGTCATAATTATGAGGTAGCTTTTGGAATTCCTCTGGAGGCTTGCCTCTCTGGGATCTTTATACCTGTCACAAAGTCCAAGCTTTCTGCCTTCGGAACAATTCAAAATGTGCCAACAGACAAAGGGAGAAAAGAAAAACAAAGGTCCGGGAGATCAAGATTATAGAGTCAGTTTCCTCAAGCATCTGTAAACAGTATCACCAGTATCTAGTTTTTATAGAGCTGTTATATTATTAGGGTGTCTTGCGATGCATTTCTGAATCAGGTTGGAAATGAATGACCTATCATTACAGAACCAGTCTGAACCCTTATCAGGACATTTCATCCATCACAAATTGGCACATTTGATACATTCCCGTCCATTATGAAATTGCAAGTCTGTGTGGAAAACATTTTTGAAAACCTTGAAAAAAGTCTGAAAGCTGATGCGAAATGTAAGGATTGTGCCAGCATACAATAGGAGAGAAGCAGGACAAGTAATATGCACTTTTCACACAAGTATTTTTTTTAAGCTTTTGTATAATAATATGACTTTATTAAATCTAAATGTGTTAAATATGTGATAAATTTCATTGGAAACGTCAGCGGCGCAGTGGAATTGGCTTAAAATAAGTCATGATTTACGATTTCACAGAATTTATTGCTAAACTTCAATAGGCATTAACGTTTCAGTAGTTTTCTTTGGTTGCAGGCCTACTTTTACACAGGATTCAAATGATAAAGCCAGGCAAATGAAAAACATTTTTTTTTTAACAAGGAGGCAAACAAGGGTATGTTTGTTCTGAGAGTGAAGAAAAAAATCTTAAAGTCAGGTTTTGAATTTATGGGCTGGAATTACAAAATGTTATTTCACAGAGACAAAAATAGACCTAAACAGATACAGATACTGTATATCACTTACTGTGATTAGAATGAAATTATAAGATGAATAGTCTGTATGGTCAAAGTATGCAACTGACAACTTTCACATACACTTCCTATTGTCTGTTGCTACTTACAGTTAAAGGGACAGTTCTTCCAAAAATTCAAATTCTGTCATCATTTACTCACCCTCATACTGTTCCAAACTTGCATGACTTTCTTTCTTCTTTAGAAGATAAAAAAAAAAAGATATTTTGAACAATATTCATATACCATTTTGGTTACCATTAATCTCTGTACAAAAAACAGACATTTCTTAGGTCTTTTCCATTGACAATTTTTTCCACAATCTATGTTTTCACTATTATATGGTTGCAGGTGCTGTTACTGAAATAGTTCAGCATCTCCGGATCCAAAAATGAGCGAAGAAGAAGATCTGCATAAACCAGAAGGCGCAAATAGAAGTCGCTTACGCACAAGTAAAGCTAACGTGATCACCAAACATTCAACAGCATGTAAATCAAAACTGTCTAATGTTACAGAGAAAAATGTTGAACCCACAAAGAGGTATATGAATGTGCAAGCTTTGGGGTGTTGATGGACTCGATTTACCAAATCTATGTTTTGATCTACGAAATCTTTGTCAAAAACACGATTTTCTCATCTTGAAAATATCTTCTTTTGTGTTCCACAGAAGAAAGAAAGTCATACAGATTTGGAACAACATGAGGGTGAGTAAATGATGACAGAATTTTAATTTCTGGGTGAATTATACATTTAATTTCTGAAAAAAAAAATGTATAAAAAGAAAGGACACATTTATCCTTTTATTGTTAACATTTTCCCATCTTCATTTAACAGTAAACTACCTGCTGGTGAGGTAGATACAACTAAGCCATGTTTACTCAAAGTGTGCTATTAGATAAGTGTGCATAAACCCTCTGAACAGAGATGGCAGATCAATCATTGATGTTTACAGAAGAATTGTGAGCGGGGGAAGGTATGGGTGAGAGCACTGCTGCTCAACAAAAGGCCCCGTTAAGCCTCCTCCCCAAGGATCCAGGCGGGAAGTTGAGTAAAGTGGGTGTCCGCTGCTGCCCTTCCTCTGCCTCAGGCAGGGTCAGAAAGACCCCTCCTTCAGGCTTCATGCGATCGCATGCTCCCAGTCACAT
The DNA here is from genome assembly GCA_026230005.1 of Gila orcuttii. Lineage (NCBI taxonomy): Eukaryota > Metazoa > Chordata > Actinopteri > Cypriniformes > Leuciscidae > Gila > Gila orcuttii. The sequence goes on along the minus strand of JAPDVR010000016.1, from coordinate 27,441,907 downwards.
AGGCAATGGCTGCAGATGAGGCATTCAAGTGTCTGCTTACACACACTCAAGTGAGCAAATGCATGACCCACACCATTGCCACTAGTCAATTAAATTTTAGGGTGCAATTATTTCTTCAAACCACCTCTGGGATGATCTCTTTAGCTGTTTTATGAAACTGCAAATCAATCATAACATCTCTCGAAAATAGTTTTAACATGTTAATATGACAATGTTAATGTATTTGGTATTGACAGACTAATCTTATATGCACACTGCTGCAGAGCAATGTGGACTTTCTACTACCAACAGACACGCTTCTGTGAGCATTTATGCTGCTGCATGATTAGGCATACATAAATCCCGTAGCAGATCAAGGCAGGTGGAGTTGGAGGAGGTGGAGGGTTTCAGGCGAATTTTGATAGCGCACTGAACCAGGCTATTTAAATGTTGAGCAAGCAATCTCATTGGCTGTAGGATCTGCAGAGGCCAATCAGCTTGTGCTGTGTAGTAAATGATGTGATGACTGAACTAGACATTTATATCTTTGTTATTCACTTTATTTTTAACATAAGAGTGAACACAGCCATTTGTAACTTGAATGTGCGAGGCTTCCTGTGTCATCTGCTTTTCTGAGACGTAACCTCGGTTCCCTGAGAATAGGGAATGAGTGTTGCGTCTAGCTAGACGCTATGGGAAAACTCCTTTTCTTGAGAATATTGAAGCCTTTATTTTAAAACGCAGTGCAGCTGCACAGTGAGCATACAGCAGAGCGTCTGGCTTGCCATTAGCTGTGCTGCAGTAACTGCACATCCTATGGCAAGGCGGCTGAGACGCGCGAACCAATCAGGGCGCTTCGCGCCAGAACGCGTCAGAGTCCGCCAGAAGGGGCGTGGCTTATGGCTATATAAGCCTGGCCAGCTCGCCATGGAATCAGGTAAATCGAATGAAGCGAAAAACCCGACAGATGTGGTAGCACGGCAGGGTACGCAACTCTTGTTCCCTATTCTCAGGGAACCGAGGTTACGTTAGTTACTGATACGTTCCCTTTCGAGAAAGGTCACTTCGTGTTGCGTCTAGACACTATGGGAACCCATTGTAAAATGCCGTGCTATCACCATCACTTCACCCTATATTATTGCTCTGAGCATACGCGCAAGGCCAATAGCATAGGATAGAAGCTAAGAATTCCCCTGGGCCAGAGAACCCCCGGGCCCTTATGATGGAGTATACTTTATCGTAAGCTCAACCCTGCAGATTACTGGGAGACCAGAACTCGACATAGGGAAATGTTTCCAGAGCTTTAGGGCCCTTAGCCCGAAAACCCTAAACAGAGAGAATCCGTGCTTGGAAATTAGGGACCAGAAGGTTATATAATTTAACAAAAGTGGACGGTGAGGACCAACCTGCCGCCGCACAAATGTCTTCCATTGGTACACCACTAGACCATGCCCATGAGGAGGCCATGCCTCAGGTTGAATGGGCTCTCACGCCTATGGGGCACTGAAGGTCCTTAGAGGCGCAAGCTAAGGAGATCTACTATCCATCTCTATAGCCTCTGCTTTGTGACTGGTTTATGTAGGACACCACCGACATGTTGTCTGTGCGGACCAGGACGTGGTGTCCACTCAGTTCTGGGAGGAAGAACCTCAGAGCCAAGCAAACTGCTCTCATTTCGAGGCAGAGGCCAAAGATTGGTCTGTTCTCGCACAGAGCACCTCAACTCACGTTGGAGGCATCTGTCGAGACCCCTTTCCTCCTTGAGACCACTCCCATGTCCACCCCTGACTGGTACCAGTCGGGGCATTTCCATGGAGCTAGAGTTCTGACACATTTGTGGGTCACTTCGATATGCAGATGGCCGGAGTGCCACACTCGTGCCGGCACTAGGCGCTTCAGCCAGAGCTGCAAGGGGCCCATGTGCAGTGGACCTAGTTGGTGTACTGACGATGCTGAGGCCATCAGACCCAGGACCCTCTGAAACATTCTCAGCAGCCTGTGTGAACCCGCTTTGAATGAAGCCACAAGCCGTTGGCTAGCGAGGGCGCGCTCTGGCGAGAGGCGAATACGCTTCATCAGCGTAGAGTCGAAAACTATCCCCATAAAAGCAATGGGCTGGCTGGGGGACAGTGCGCTCTTTGTGAAATTGACCTTGAGCTCCAGGCATTCCAAATGGCTGAGGAGAAATTATCTGTGAGTGATCAACTTGCCCTCCGATTGCGCTAGAACAAGCCAATCGTCGAGGTAGTTCAGAACGCACATTCCCCGTTGTCTCAGGGGGAGAAGCGTGGCATCCATGCATTTCGTGAAGAAACGAGGTGCTAGCGATAGGCTGAATGGTAGGACCGTATACTGATAAGCCTGCCCCTCGAAGGCGAATCTCAAGAATGGCCTGTGCTGGGAGGCTATTTGGATATGAAAGTAAGAAAGTCTTTTAGGTCCAATGAGAGAAACCAATCCCCTGGGCGAATCTGCACGAGGATTTGTTTGGTTGTAAGCATCCTGAATGGTTGCTTGATGAGGGCCCTGTTCAGGTGTCTGAGATCCAAAATCAGCCTGAGCCCACCGTCTTTCTTCGGAACGAGAAAGTAGCGGCTGTAAAAGCCCGACTTGCTTAGGGGCACGGAGACCGTCTCGACGGCTCCTTTCATTAGAAGTTTTGACACTTCGTTGCAAAGGATGTGTGCTACACTACCTTTCACCGAGGTCTCTATCACTGCGCGAAAGCGCGGGGGCCTGTGAGCGAACTGGAGCGAGTATCCCCGTTTTACTGTATTGATAACCCAATCTGATACCCCAGATATGGCCTGCCAGGCCTTAGCTAGGGTCTGTATGGACAACGGGGACAGGCTGCCCTGAAACGGAGAACCTGTCGCCTCGTGGGATGGGGAAACGCTCTCTATTGTTGTGGAGGCAGCATTTACTATCAGCGGTGCACGCTTTGTAGCGGGCTTTGCAACTGATGTATGAACGATTCGAGCCACCTGAACTGAAAAGGGGGCTGCTATTGAGACACTCTTTATTTGCTCTGACTGAGCTGCAGTCATGACGACGTTCGCCTGAAACGGCCCCTTGGTTTTTATGAGAGTGTTCACAGCTGTAGTGGAGACAGTGTCTGTTATCAGTGGCGCGTGCATTGTAACGGGCCTGGTGACTGATGTTTGAAAATTTTGGGCTGCCTGAACTGTGTAGGGGGTCGTTATGAAAACACTCTTTATTCGCTCTGACCGAGTTGCCGTTGCTATGGCGTTCGCATGTAGTGGAGCGTGCTTTACAGCAGGACCACTGGGCGATCTTAATGGGGGGATAGACAGAAAAGTGCTCTTTTTGTGCTTTATTTGGGTCGCTGTAAAAACAGCGTTTGTTTGCAGGGGTGCGTGCTTGATGACGGGCCCATTTACTGCAGTAAGATCATAGGGCTGGACAATAATTCAATATCAATATATATCGCAATATATATTTTTTTCGATAACGGTGATATGATTTTTAAACACATTTTCGATATTTTCAATATACATAACAGCATTTATCACTGACTGACGTTAGACGCGCAGCTGTCAGAAAGAGCAGAACACAATTGGCTACTTTCGTGATGACGTACACCATACCACCATACGTATACCAGCAACAACACACAAAGACCAATATGCATACATATAAAGCAAAACCAGCAACAACACACAAAGACCAATAAGCCATAGGCCTACATATAACGCAAATAGTGTGCAACGCGCGTGTGCCCAAAATGTCAACAATATTAAAGTTTATGCAGGAGGCAAATGCCTGCTGGCATTTTTCTTTAAGCAGTCATGACAGGACTTTTCCAAATAATCACATTTCACCTCCTCAAATTACTGTTGCAAATCTCTTTACACCAATTTATTATGTGAGTAAAACACACACAAATGAAATGTCCGCAAGCACGTTATATCATCAGCAGGTTCAGCATCTTAAATAACGACTAAAGAGCAAATAAAGCTTAACTTACGTTTCAGAAGCGCGCACGGCGGGCCTTCATCGCAGCAAAGGTCTTAACTGCATCCTCTATTGCGAGTCTCTGTGCCAGTTCATGTTCTATGGAGATTGTTGCCAGTCCATTAAGTCTGTTCCCTGTTCACAAAACGTTCCCCATTCAAAGCAATCGGGACACATATGAAACAGCCAGCCACCGCTGTCAGCAAGCCGCCGTATTCAAGCACCGAGGGCGCGCGCGCCGCGCCCATACCTCCGGTTCAGTTTCCCGAGCACACGAAGTGCGGCGATCCGAACCTGGAGGCCATTCTGCCCCTAGCTGTACATGTAAAAGCATGGGAAGCGATTCCAGGGATATCAGAATGAGTGCTGAGCAGTGAGCACAATAAGACAGGGCTATTCGCTACAGTTCGCTCGCCGTCCCCCGCGCTTTCGAGCATGGACCGCGATGAAAGTGAATACGGAAGTAGCACATCTACTCCGCGCAGAAATAGCGAAACTGTTGTGCAAATGGGGCCATAGAACCGGTACCTCCTTCTCTGAGCGAGTCAGGCTTTTACAGCCGGTTCTATGGTCCCTTTGCACAACAGTTTCGCTATTTCTGCGCGGAGTAGATGTGCTACTTCCGTATTCACTTTCGTTGCGGTCCGTGCTCGAAAGTGCGGGGGACGGCGAGCGAACTGTAGCGAATAGAATGACTCAAGAGAGTCAGTAAAATGATCCAAACTTCCCATCACCCAGTCATGACTCGTGAGAGCAGGGGCTGCTGGGCGGTGGCAGCTCAGTAAATCATATAAATAACCTATTTGGTAAATTGTTCATTTCCGGTTGGCACACATTTTGCCGCCCTTACAAAAGTGCCGCCCTAGGCAATTGCCTAGTTCTCCTATATGGATGCGCCGGCCCTGCCAGCGGCGGTTTAGACGCGACCAGCGAGAGCCTGCTGGCACCCTTGCAGGAAGCACCCATCGAGCCGGCTCACGGTGGGCTCCTCAGGCAGCGACCACTCGATGCTGAGGTCGCTGACGTCCTTTGTGAGGACACGGATTAGTTTGGCATCTACGCTCATTCTGGCTCTGTCACAGCTGGCCTGAGACTGAAGGGAGGGTCTGGTGTCAAGCTCGGCCATTCCTCTCCCTCAGACGCAGCGAGTGAAAGGCTGTCGTCGCCTTCTTCCCCTTAGGCACCGAATGAGATGATATCCGTCACTTGAGACGAGGGGAAGAGATCCATCCGCGAGAACAGTACGGGGAGGGGATCTTGAGAGGAGAATGCGAGAGGCGCGGGGACTGGGCCGGTGTGGAATCGCCTTTCTCTCTCTTCTCGAGCATCCTATGTGCACGCCGCTTCTTCCGTTGAGGCTTGAGAGAAGGGAGCGGGAGAGCGTGAGGGGCGGGGTCGCCGTCCAAGAGGAGGGCTAGCCGCGAGTGCAGGATGGCGATGGGAAGGCTGTCACAGTGTAGGCAGCCGCCCTGGTTGAGTGCAGCTCTTAAGTGGGCGAGGCCCAGGCAGATCGCGCACTCGCTGTGACTGTCTCCGTCGTGCAGAGAGGCTCCGCACGTGGCACAGTTGATGAGAGGCATTTGCAACAACACTCTCAGAAAATTTGATCTTTTAAATCAGGTGTCGCGACGGCGAGCACGCTGAAAGCTTTTAGAAAGGATATGGCTTCTCTCGCCAGATATCTACAGATTAACGGCAAATTCAGGGAGTCAGTGCCAGTCCTCTGACAGACCATTCTGCTGCAAGGTGCACTTCGACGGCGAGATCCCTGGAGAAGTCAACAATGTGAAGTTTCACTGAAGGAGATTAAATCTGATTCCATGGTGAGCTGGCCAGGCTTATATAGTCATAAGCCACGCCCCTCTGACACGCTCTGGCATGAAGCACCTTGATTGGTTCGCGCATCTTAGCCGCCTCGCCATAGGATGTGCAGTTGCTGCAGCACAGCCAATGAAAATAAAATAAAAAAGACTTTTCGCATATGTTAACCTGTACTTAACCTAAGTATTCAAACATTCATTCCTATTGGGATTCATATCTGCAGGCAAATGTGAACAAAGCTGGTCTCAAAGATAAAGAGATATAGTGAGAAACTCTTCAGTCTTACATGCTCTTTCCTGAGCATTGCCAATTATTTCCCCATCTGATGGCTGACAGCAGCGAATGTGGGTCACGAGCCACACAATCTTCTCTTGATTGACAACTAGTAAATACAGCATTGAGGAAAGGTTTTAATGATCCTCCGAAATCTCAGACCAACCACAATGTGCTATTCATCTCTAATGAGGAGTAAGTGTGTCACAGTGCGTTGGCTTGTTGTCTTTGGACCTCCACGATGATAAATTTAGCATCCTTTAGGGGCACTGTTGTGGGATCAAATCTACAAAACTGAAATCCAAGTCTTGCCTTACATAACAAAAGCCTTTCCGTAATTCATGACACTGACCTGAATCACCCCATCTCATTTTCCAGGTTCCCATTGTTTCCGGCCGCATCGTTGTCCCGCCTCCCACACCGAGAGTGTGTCCGTCCTGGAGCGTTCCAAAAGCGGATGACATCAACCCCTCTCCTGATCGACAGTGCAAGCGAGGTAAAGGGTCACATGGCAGCATCACTGAGTCTATTGTGCTGCAGTGGGAAAGCCACACGGACTGTAATGAGCTGGAGGGCTTGGCTGTAATCTGCCAACACTGCTGCAATATAAATCACAGCATAAAAAACACTCTATAATAGCACATTGTTCGAGGCCAGTAAAATCTGGGGTCCAAGGCACTATTTTCATGTTTGGAATGAAAGTGCATTTTTGGCGCATTGTACTGGGCTTGTAAAAACGCTCTTTTCACGAGTCAGGTGAGTTTAAGCAGCAAGAGTACACTTTCATGTTGCAAAGACATAGTGAGTCTTTCCAGCATAGTAGAGAGAGCTTTATGACCTGCTGATGCACACATATCTTTTTCTCCACCATCACGGTTCCTGGAAGAAGCTCGGACATTCCTGGTCTCCTTCGCGCCGAGCACCCTTCTCTGCTTCCAACTCACAAGGCATCCTGGGCCCTCTCCATTTCACCTGGGATCACTCTGAGCCCCCTGGAATGTGGGATTAATGGCCCTCTACGTTTAAGATATCCAAGATGGCAAGTTCTCTTATCAGTAACACCCAATCATCATGATGTGAGTGGTCAGAAACACGTTAGGAAGTAGATTGTAGAAATTGCTTATTAAAAAAGTCACTACCGAATTAGAAGATGGAGCCTTTCATTTTGTAGATGTAGCACTAGTCCAAAATGATGATGGACTGATGGGATTAGCAAGCTAAGCAAAACAGAAATTGATGCATTTCAATATGATAGCTCACATTTTAACAGACCGTCACTGCCAAGAGGGAATTAATAAGCACTCTTGCTGACAGCCTCTCATGCAATCTGTGAGCAAGGCTGGCATTTTCCAGCAACACAGTGAGCGAACGCAAGACATAAATTACAGCATGATTAAAGACCCTCCTGAGAGATGTTTATGTATTTTATGCATGGTTATGGTCAGCTTCATCCCCGTTTATGCGGATGTGTTTGCCTTTAATTATTGAGAGCCATCTGATCATGCCAGATGACTGCACCTCTTCTTTTAAATTATGATGTAGATGTCACGTTGAAACGGCATTAAAATAAATATAGGTTATCTTTTAGTTCGGTAATAGCACATTTCAGGCTGCCGCAGTGCGCTCACTCTCTCTATGAGACACGCTTTTAGGCATCTCAAAAGTACAAAATATATGGTTAAACCTTTTCGGCGCTCCAGTCGTCTGTGGTGACACGCGTCATTACGAGGTTGCGGTCTGTGTGCGCGCGGTGATTGGTGGACACCGAGGGTGTGCGCGCATCATGGGCTGGCTTTCTTACAGACTCTGACTCCCTGATTCAGTCCATGCTGCGAGGTAGGCATAAGCTAAACCACCTTACCAAACAGGTAAAGCACACTATAAGTCTCTCCTAAATGCCATACATCACCATATAGCGGAGTATGGGCATGTTGTGCACCTCTTGAAGCCACAAACTCATTCGCTCTTTCATTTCCTGGAAAGCATAGAGAACTGAAATACCAGATTTTAATTTACAGGCGTTCTGTTGTGATTAATCTTGCCAACAGTATTTGAAGTGCTTAATAGGCTATAAAAACTTCGACAGTCTAACCATGTTTTATTCTCCTCTCAGCGCGAGAGTTTGTTGACCAAATATTTGTCTGCAGCTTCATTGCTGTTCATCTATTTTTCGCCTACGGGTGGCCGCACAAGACACCGTTTCAATTCTCAGTATGGCAACCGTTGAAGCATTTAATGCTTAAAACTAACGAATATCGTTTTTATGTTATTACTTATTTATTGCATAAATTCCTTTGATATGCTATAGTCACTAGGGACCAGTAATTATTGTACCTATTTAGAAACTGTGTATTGCACTTGTTGGCCTGAGATCTTTATAATCATAATATTTCATTTTAATTAAAATTTAAAGTACCCATTCTAACTAGTCATATGAGAAGTGAAATGCAATTGTAGCTAGTGAGAGAAGAATTAGTAAAGTGTGTCTCATAATCATTTGCGGGTTTATTATTGCTTGTGTATATATGTGTGTATATATAGTGTATACACTGTAAAAAAAATTGCTGCTTTAAAATTTTAAGTACAATCAACTGCGATGTTTAAGTCATTTCAACTTAAATTACATTAAACTGACTAAAAATGAGTTGACTTGTATAACTTGTAAAAAAGTTTAAAGTTGATTAACTTATTTTGATGAGTTAAAGCAATGTAAAAACATGTCATAACTTATTGATCATATCATTTTTTTACAGTATATATACATATATAAACAATCACAACACACCATAACATAAAAAAAGGAAACCAGCATGACATAAAAGGCATCTTAAAATGGTAGGTATCTAATAAATAGTTAATAGCGAAATTTAAATAGATAGTCTAGATACTATTGGATTAAGTAACTCTAAATAAAACATTAGTAACATAAAATTGCTATATTCACAGTTTCTTAGTAGTCCCACATCCACGAGGATGGCCTGCATCTGATTTGAGACATGATTCTCATTTGCAATAAATTTGCATGGCTTCTAGTGGATCCCATTAGAGTATTGCCAAAAACCATAGTCACTAAAGAGTAAATCAAGATAGATGTGTTCTGTGTAATTCTCAAAATTTTATAATGAGAAGAGTAGGTGATTTATTGCTAGCGAAAACATTCATTGCTACATGAACTTCATTGCAATCATTATAAAATGAGGCTCAATTACAACTAAGCCATGATTCAAATTATGTGTCTACATGCTGTGTATGTGTGTGTCAGAGTCTGATATGCACACATGTCTATATGCCTTTTGTGTTGCTTTGTCTAAGTATGGCAGCTGCCTAGAGGGGGTGGTTTGAATGATGCAATCCCTGCCATCCATTAGCAAATTTTTCCCATTTTCTGCACTGTGTGGAGTTGGCACATTGTGACAGCGGGGCTATATAATTAGCTCCGTCGACTGAGTTTTCAAAAACTGCAATGTAAAAAGTCACATTATCATTATGTCCTTTTTTTCATGTTCATCTGCTGGGTCACCAATATACCAGCAGTAAGAACAGAATGTGCCATTCTCTGTCAATGCCCCTGGTTTTGGGAATCCTGAGATCTTACTCCTTTACACATCTCCTTGATGTATATTAAGATCACTGAGTATTTTCTGCACATTGTCGTATAATGTTTACTTATTCCAAATGTTTGAATTTATTGTAACACACTGTGTATGTTATGTTAATAGTTTGAAACAGACTTTGTTTTAGTTTATTCCATGGATGTGTTCTATTATAATACCTGATACTCTATCCAAATAATTTATAAAGAATCGATCAAAATTATAGTTGCAATCTTTTTAATGCTCATATGCAGCATGGAAGTAGCCTACAAACTCTTAAGCTTTTATTAAATATGAAATTGCAATCATCTATAGCCAAAATAATGATAAACACTATTTTTATTTCAGTTTTATCATATTTATTTCATGGTAACGAATAGTATTCGTGTGCATAGAAATACCATTTTATAGCCTGTCCTATCATAGACAAGGTACACTTTATGACTTGATTTATTAGAAATTCATGGATTGTAAATGCAACATTTAATATACATTTTCTTGTCGATCAATTTCAGTATACCTATAATGATTGTCTGAAGACTCGCATGTTCTTGTCCTTACAACAGTCTGATGCCTCATAAGCACTTGTAGAGTAAATACCAACCCACTCTTACACATTTTACAAGCTTAGTTTATGGCAAGTAGAGACAACTTTCGCCAGACACACCCCTAAAACTTGGACGTGGTGGTCTGCGTCTCTGATTGGTCGGGAAGCACGACTGACAACACCTGCTTAACTCCTTCATCCAAATTGACACCCGGACTCTAGGAAATATATCCAGCATCCATCCCGTTTCCACTCTCACACGCTCTCTCTGTCACCTCGACCAGTATCCACACCAGATCCCAGGCTGACAGCCTGTCGTTATTTATCCAGAAAACTGAGCGTAGAAATGTTGATCAAATTTACACTAGCCTTGCTACTTGTCTCCGTCTTGGGGGAAGTGGTAGGAATGGATAATGTTGATGTTCACGAGAGTCACCCCGAGAAACCGGCCAGTCAGAAGGGACGTCTCTCCTTACAAAATACAGGTAAGAGAATGCAAGTGTTGTGAAGCTGTGATCACAGCCCGAAGTGAGTCTTGTGTGTGCGGGCACGTGCGAGCTGTGCGCGAATTGAGCGCAAAACCGGCCAATGCACATCTCATCACGCGCTGCGCTACGTTTTCCGATTACGCAGGAAGACGAGATCTCGTAAATCCGTAGCACACGTAGAGAAATCCAATATCTTCGTAAACTATTAATAGCATGGCACAAGGTATGCAAAGATATTCGGTGACATTACTGTCAGGTTCGCTTGTGTCTTATTTTCGAGCGCGGAGTGGATTAGTGTTTACATACGACATCCTCTGCTTGTAGGCTACTATTATTAAGTGACGATTCAAAGTGATCTCTATATAGAGCATCAAATAGCATATAGACGTGCGCAACTTTTGTTGCATTGCGCGGACAAGCAAGTTAAACCTGTAATGTGGATCTGAGTGATGCAATGGCTTTACATGTTGCACTAGAGGTGGGTCACACTTAACCTTTCTCACGGCAGCAGGGCGATTCAATCCCAGCCATACATGACAATGAAATAAGGCTGTCAAATCAGGGATCAGAGGTTGACAACTTTCGCATAGGACTGACTGATTCAGAGTAGGTTCGTGTAATTCCACTCAAGATCCATGTCCATTCCCAACACAAGCAAGCACTGCAGACAACAGCTCATTTGACCTGTGCACCTCCATAAAAGCAGATCCATTGCAATACATTATGCAAAAGCAGGCAATATTGGATAGTATTCATATACAAGACTCTCATATACTGTTCTTTAGGAATACTGAACATTAATCTTTAGGTGAAATATTTTGGAATATGCTTTACATAAGAATATTTAGGTATACTGTAAATGATTTATTAGAAATACTATTTCAGTTATAAGAATACTCTGATTTTGAATCTTTCTCTGAAAATAATGCCCACTCATATATGTAACATTAACAAAATAGTAGGCCTATGTTAGTACTCATGAAGAGGAGATTGAAGAAAATCAGAGTATGATGTTTCACTTAATGTGTTTGGCAGTCAGATTAGCACAAATAATGTGATGTTAGTTAAAGACAAACAATCAGTCAGTCTGTATTTCAATTGTATCATCAAAGTCTCTGCACAAAAGCATGAGGGTTGAAGTAGCCATTGTGAGATCCTTAGAAATAACATTTTAAAATAGTGCAATTTGTAATGTGATTGCTGCAGAGCTTTTTTACATTTCATGAACTGCTTTGGCTTTATACTGACACAATGGGGTTTAAATTTTACAAGTTGAATTAACTATTTTCCTTGCATTAGAGTAAATGATTTTGTTTCTTATTGCAGCACAGTATTTCTTCATTTTAAAATAAAAGTCCTTAAATTGCCAATATACATAATGTTTGTATTTACCTTCTGGTTGCTGTTGTACAACTAAAATGTTTAATGAATATAGTTCAATGCAGGACAAACAGGCAGCCTTTCTCTTACTGCTGATCTTATCATAAAGTCATGAAAATACTACTGAATGTCTGTTTTTGTGAGTGGATCTGATCTATCATGAATTGATCTAATGTATCAAATACATAGCATTTGCACTCTCTAAATCAGCAAGTAAAGTGTTGTGCCTCAGTTTAGCAAAAACACTTTCCTGAATATTAGTACAGTTATTGGTGAATCGGAACTGCCTTTATCTGTTCTGATTAAAAGTCAAAAGACGCTTAATGCTGCCCTTTAAATGTGCGTTGCGGATATAAGTGGAATTGGTGAGAGAGTGACTTTTTCATTTTCATATTTCCATGTGCTATTTGCTAGTCTCTAAAACTCAGTAGTCATTTTTAATCTCCACAGCAAGGTAAAAGCAATCTCGTCCTGCCCTATATACGGTTAACCTTGCCTTCCCACATCTCAGGCAGTTACTGCAAGATGCCTCCCAGTTTGATGGACTTTAATAGCATACCTTAATTACCACAGCGCTCTCTCTGCTAAATTTGTCCCCTAAATACAGTTCTTCAATTTTCACAGCAGAAACAAAGCCCGAAAATAGGCCTCAGCGTTCATGTGTGTGCATGATGTAAAAGGTTGTCAAGTATATTTCTAAAGCAATTTTATTTCTTACATAAATGTAGACCTGTTGTAGAGATTGCTTTGGAATATGATGACCAAAATCGAGTTCTAATCTGCAGTGCATTTATATAAATTCTTTAGCTCTAAATGACATGCTCTCTCTTTCTAATCTCTACAGCTGAGATCCAGCATTGTCTTGTGAGCGCAGGAGACGTTGGCTGTGGTGTGTTCGAGTGTTTCGAGAACAACTCCTGTGAAATTCGGGGCCTCCAGGAAATCTGCATGACCTTCCTGCACAATGCTGGAAAGTTCGACTCGCAGGTAATGTCCCTCATGGGGTTCATGTCCCTCAGACTAGAGGTCTTCTTGGGTCCTAAAATCTGTACCCGACACGAATCACTTCTTACCTGAACCCAACGTGCATAAATCAATTTGAAGAAAAACCTAGAGTCCATTGCACGTAGAAGAGCGGATTCAGAGAAAACTTAGAAAAAGTGAGCTAATACTATTGTCATAGGCCCTATTTACACCTGGTATTAAGATGAGTTTTGGTCGATCGGATCACAAGTGGACGAGGGAGACACATTCCCGTCTCTTTTGTCTATTTTCAACCACTTCTGTCCTGATTTCTTCCAGGAGAGGGTCTATGGGCGACGTATGCCGACAAAGTATAAATCCCGTATGGCTGGTGTGCTTCCCGTAATGTTTACGCTTTAGGTCAGTCACACATTCGACCACATAAGCGTTTACAATATGAAAGCAATCCAATCAAATGCGTTTTCGACTACCTCTGGAAGTGGTTGAAAGTGGACAAGCTCCAAAAGTTTTAGACCCCATTTACACCTGTGTTTAACGTCGTCCACCTGTGATCCCTATTCACTGATCGACCAAAACGCATCTTAATAGCAGGTGTGAATAGGGCCATAGAATTGTTTTAAAGTCCCCCTGTGGTGAAAATCAAGTTTTTAATGTTGTTTATATATCTATGTTTAGTTTTTAATATGCTTTAAGATGAACCATGTGCAAATTCATAAGTCAACACCATTGTTGAGTATTGTCTCCTTAAAACTGCGGTGATTCAAAGACAGTCTTAAAAACGCTGTTTAGAATCGCTGGTGTTTCTGACGTCACAAACTACCTTCTATCCAATAACGCCAACGTGCCGGCGGTCTTTAGCATATCATTAACAGCGAACTAGCTGGGGAGTCTCGAGAGATGCCAGGTTATCCTGGCATATTTTTTTGTTGATATGAAAAATAGGATAGATTTAGCAGTATAGCGGGTGTATGATGTATATTACGATGTTATGATGAACTATATGCCTTTCTCGACTGACGTTCTGAGTTGTTCAAAGCGTTTCTGATGATTGTTATAAGGCAGACTGAAATGGCGAACGGGAACATAGTTTGTGTAACATTAGCAACATTATTACCTGTTTGATAACGTAGTCAAGCAAAAGGATAATCGTATTAATTACCGCTATGTGTCCGACGTTGTAAAGAGCGATACCATTGTGCAGCGTTTGTCAGTTGGCTGAGTGAATCTGTGAGCTGGCGTGAGTGAGGGGAGGCGGGGCTAATTAGCATATTCATAGATTTATAGATTCAAGCTATTTTAAAGCATGAAGAATTTTATTTAAATTGCGTTTAAAAAACGGTTAAATATGTCATTTTGGTGATCAAAGATGAGTTTTAAGGGATAAAATTATTGACTACAGGGGGATTTTAAATAATAAAATTTTGTTAAATCCCCGAGATAGTTTAAAAGAATTCAAGTCTTCTTCTTCTCGGAAAAAGCACATTTATTCTAAATTTACCCGAGACCACTAATACTAAACCCGACCAATGTCTGAGGCACTCATCGAAGTTTTGGACCCAAACCCGCTCTGGTCTCGGGTCGCACCTCGGGTTTTCGGATCCAAGTGGACCCGTGAAGATCTCTACCTCAGACGCATCCAGACGATGACCCTGGCCCAGCTAACACAGTTACGTTGGGTATATTTAAATAATGATTTTATCATTGAAAATTATCAATACTCGTATTGACACTACTCTCTAATTTGGCGCAAAAGCAATAAAGACATAAAAAAAGAAATAAAAAGATTCAGATGTTTCTTTATTATTCATTTTATTTGCAGAAATAGGTTAAATTGTTTCCTGAGTGTCCTGTGAGGCTCCTGCTACAAATGTCTGGTGGTGATGTGCTTCATTGATTCACTACCAGTAGCAAAATCTGAACAATGTGACAATTGCCAAAGATCTATAGTCTTTGAGCTTCTCTGAAGCAAACAAATAATAAAAAAGTGTTCATAAAGAGTAAAGATATGTAAAAAAAATTAAAAAAAAAATATATATATATATATAGATTTCTAGCTTCTCTCCTGTATTATTTCACCCACCCAAATATACATCAAGAATTTTTTGAGCTTCAAAATGAGCTTGATGACTTTCTCAGAGAGAATCTGAGAGATCTCATTCCTGGCTGTGTCCCAGCTGTGGGAAACACTCTATCAGACAGTGTTGAGGAGGAAGAGGGAGATGATGAAGAGCTGTAAGAGAAGAGAAAGAGTCTCTTTCTTACCCCACCAGCGGAGGGCAGGGTCTTCTGAGGCTCTCGCTCTCTATATTCACTGGAAGCTGAAAAATAAATTGTACCATACTATTGTAGTCAGGTTTATAGCTTTTTGATAGAAAGGTATAAGAAAATTGTCTAACTTACATGTTCCTCCTCTTCCTTATCCCGAGCTGCACCGTCACCTCATGGTCCTTCTTAGGCAGCTAAAACAGAGGAGTACTTTATTAATGTTTCTAATCTATGGCTTTTAAGTCAGGTTAAGTCAAAAAATTTTTTAAGTCTTTTATGCTCACCAAGGATGCATTTATTTGATTGAAAATACAGTAAATGTGAAACTTTATTACAATTTAAAATAACTGTTTATGTGAATGTTAAAATTAAATTTATTCCTGTGATCAAAGCTAAATTTGCAACATCATTACTTCAGTCTTCAGTGTCACATGATCCTTTAGAAATTATTCTAATATGATTTGATGCTCAAAAAACATTTCTGATTATTATCAGTGTTGAAAACAGTTGTGCTGCTTCAGATTTTTGTGTAAACCATGATGCCTTTATACAAATACACCCACAATACAAAGTTTAAAGAAAAGTTTGAAAGTTAAAAAATCTTATAACATTATAAAAGTCTTTACTGTCACTTTTGATCAATTTAATGCATTCTTGCTATTAATGTCTTCCAAAACAAAACAAAAATCTTACTGACCCCTAATGTTTGAATTGTAGTGTAGGGGTCGACCGATATGTGATTTTCAGGGCCGATACCGATTATTACAGATCAAGTAGACCGATAACCGATATTTTGAACCGATATAGCATATGTCTGGTGTAAAAATGTAAGTTAATGTCAAAATTAAGAATAACAAAGGGTTTTTACAAAAACTTTCTTTAAATGATTTTAATCATATCTTTAAATCTGAGAACTGTTAATAATAACATTATTAATAACATTATTAATAATAATAACTATAAAAAAGCTTCAGGGAGCACCCAGCAGCATTCTGTGAACATTTTGTAAAACTTTAAGACTATTTTAATGGTAAAATTAAATTTTACTAATAAAAAAAGCATTTCTAATTAATTGAAATTATCAAACAATTCAATTTATTTACAGTTTAACACAAATTACATTTTTAGGGCCCTATGAAAAACCGAACTTTTATTTTGACGGGTTGCCGTTGAGATCTTTGAGTTTCTGTGTGTTTATGATATGACCCTATGGATATGACGATAACTTTTCTCAGTTGAAGCATTAAAAAGCTTATGAAGTGACTAAGCGGCTCTGGAGATGATGTTTATGCAATCATGTCCTCATATAATGATGCGGCTGAGGCTGAAAACAGCGCAAGCGTCACGCGTGCTCCTGTGTGTGTGTGTGGCAATGATCACGCGTCTGCGCCATTCATTTAGAGACACGCAGGATTCATATTTAAATAACGGTTTGCGGTTTGACATCCGATTTGATTTGTACTGACCTGTTCTTTTATTAATTCATCAAGAAGTTGACAAATTCCGTGACGATCCGCTTTATACAGTAAATTCCGTTTTTATTACTGGATTCCGCGATTCCTTCCGTGTTTTCTGCATCGCGGAAATCACAGGACCCTGTTATATTGAGGTGTTTTGCAACTTCAGTGTAGTAAAGTATTGCTACTTCAGCAAAGTCTGCTGCTGTCTTAACTTTGAGAGACTGATGCGTGATCAGTGAAGCAGCTCCAGTCAGCGAGTGCTCTCGGTGTGAGAGTGCAACACTTTCAGTGCCTCAGCTTTCGCGCTGATTGGCCGGACTCGTGACTCCCAACAAATCAGATGTGCAGACATTGGTCTAGTCTACAGAGTGGTGAGTTCCCACAGAGGTGCCTGCGTTAGAGCCAAATATAGCGCATTTCAAAATAAAATTATTTTATCAGCAAATCGGTTTTGAAAATGGCCGATACCGATAACCATATAAATGCTAAATATCGGCGCCGATAATCGGTCGACCCCTATTGTAGTGTACACAAAAACATGAAGCTGAACTGTTTTCAACATTGATAATGATCAGAAAAGTTTCTTGAGCATCATATCAGAATGATTTCTGAAGGATCGTGTTACACTGAAGACTGGAGCAATGATGCTGAAAATTCAGCTTTGATTACAGGAATAAATTGTATTTTACAATATATTCACATTGGAAACAGTTATTATAAATTTTAATATTATTTCACAATATTATTGTTTTTACTGTATTTTTGATCAAATAAATGCAGTCTTGGTGAGCATTAGAGACTCCTTTCAAAGACAAAAAAATGTACCAACACCAAACTTTTGAACATTAGAGTATGTTTGAGGTTTTACTTACTATCTTAGTCACGTGGTTCATAGCGAGATGTTGTCCGACAGGAGATCAGCTCCAACTCCATTATGGTGCAGGGCATCAGCATGGAAGGATCAACATAAACAATTTGTCAAAGAGCCAACAATATTTAGCATAATATAACAATAACAAGCTACAGCAGAGGTGAAATGCAGAAAAGAGAAAGACGAATATATAGAAAATAATTTCTTAGGATAACAGAATTTATGCTTTAGGTTTACTTATTCATTTAATATGCTCATATAGCACCACTTACATTTGGATGTCAAAGCCTTCTTAAAATAAATTAAATGAATAAAAATGTAAATCTGAGATAATAAAAAGGAAGAAAACAGATGTATGGTGATATAGGTAAAAAAAATATTGTGGGGGAAAATGGATATGAAGTTATTCAATAAGCTTCCTCAGTTCACTTGTTTCTCCTACTTCTCTGGCAGCAGCTTTCTTCAGAAATGATGAGATCTTGGAGTTCCCTTTCGAGAGGTCTCTCCTATTGCGTAAGTAGCTTACGCTATGGGAAAACTCCTTTTCTCGATAATATTGAAGTCTTTATGTAAAACGCATTGCAGCTGCACAGCTGACAGCAATGAACGAAGGAACTCGGTCATTGGCTGTGCTGCGGCAACTTGCTCGAACCAATGACGGGGCGACTCTGAATGCCCGACCAATGAGCGCGCTTCGCGCCCGCGCGCGTCAGAGCCCGCCAAGATGGGCGTGGCCAAGCTATATATTGGGCGCCCCGTCATGAGAGTTCTTTAGATTTAATCTCCTTCAGCGAACACCTTCTTCGCTGGATCCTCCGGATTATTGGAAGCCTTCGCCGCCATGGAAAAGCATACCAGTGGGATTGCTACGAGGACGTCGGCACCTTCAGCCGCCTTCAAGCACCTCCTACTGAGCCATCCGGCGCGCCATATACGCAAGTATTTTACATCTGTCCGCCCCGCGACATTTGTGAAAGAGCAATTTTCCAATAAGGCGTTGTTTCAAATGCCTTCCTGCGCGTCGTGCAGAGACCTTCTCCCGGACGGGGATCGTCACATCATCTGCGCTCGCTGCCTGGGCCGTGACCACGCAGAAGCTGCATTGACCAAGGGCGGATGCCCGGAATGTGATGACCTGGGTCTCTCCGCACTACGGGCTCGCCTCGCCGCTTTCGCCGTGAGCGAGCCCATCGCCACCCCTCTGTTTGAGCCGCGCACTAAGAAAAAGCGCCGCTCACAGAGGCTTCCTGAACCTGAGCTCAGTGACGTCACGCCGAGCCAGTCTCCGTGTGCTTCACCGCCGCTCTTGCCTTCCCCACCGCCGGTTCAGTTCACCCAGCCGGACCCACACCCCTCTAGCAGAGCGGTGGGCCTTGTGACTTTCGGCGCGTCCGAGGACGACGGGGGAATGGACGACAGCTTGTCCATCGACGCTGCATCGGACGACTGGACGGGCTCCACTCTCGACCCCGCCCCGTCGACGCTAGCTAGCACGAGCGGGGGCTCCACTATGGATACTGAGATTATCCGTGTCCTCTCTAAGGCCGTGGAAGACCTCGGGCTCGATTGGTCTTCTCCCGAAGAACCAACCCGGAGCCGACTGGATGAGTGGTTTCTGCAGGGGCGCCAGCAGGCCCCTCGGCAAAGGCCTTCTCCCTTCTTCCCGGAAGTTCACGACGAACTCACCAAGTCGTGGAAAGCCCCCCACTCTGCGCGAAGTGGACGGCGCGAAGGAAAGAGGCTACGAGGGAACGCCGCCCCTCGAGGAGGCCGTGGCCAATCATCTCTGCCCGCCCTCCACCACCGGATGGAAAGCCAAAGCTTCCCACCCCTCGAAGCCCTGCCGCACTACCTCTGCTCTCGTCGGTCGCGCCTACGCCGCCGCCGGCCAAGCTGCATCAGCGCTTCACTCAATGGCGGTACTTCAAGTGTTCCAAGCCAAGCTTCTCCGCTCTATGGACGAGTCTGGCCCCGAACCCGAAGCCTTCAGGGACTTACGCAGCGCGACTGATATAGCTCTGCGAGCCACGAAGGCCACCGCCCAGTCCATCGGCTGGGCTATGGCTAATTTGACTGTTCTCGAGCGCCATCTGTGGCTGACTCTGACTGAAATGAAGGACGCGGATAAGGCGCCATTTCTCGATGCGCCTATCTCCACCAGCGGGCTGTTTGGACCGGCGGTTAAAGGTTTCGCCGAACGCTTCACTGAGGCCCAGAACGCTTCACAAGCTATGCGTCATTTCCTGCCAAAGCGCTCCAGCTCATCGCAGAGCAGACAGAGACCGCCACAGCCGCAGCGGGCTAAAACAGCTCCCACCGCCTCTCAGCCCGCGCCTCAGGCTGACGCTCGACGCCGCTCGCGCTCTCACAACCGCAAGCCGCCTCCTGAGCGACGGGGTCCTCGGCCCAAGATTGTGCTGAACCCTGAGCCTCGAAAGCCGTCCTAGCCACAGAAATGAGAAGAGAGAGTGCGTGTCTCGCAAAAGCCGGACCACTCTCTCTGCAAAAGCTCAAACATTACCCAGTCCCCTTACAGGCGGCTGGATATGTCCATACAGCAGTCAATGGGCCAGTCACAGAGCTCGCTCATCTGCAAACAAACGCCGTTTTTACGGCGACGCACAGAAAACACAAAAAGAGTCTTTTTCTGCCTGCATCACTAAGGGTTCACATGTCCACAAAGTGTGCATTCCCAGATACTGTCAAAACAGTGCCAAATTCATTCCCAGCTCAGGCTGCGCTTCGCATGAATGTAGATCACGTGCCTACGGTCATGTACGCACCACTACACACAAGCACTGTTCACACAGTTATAAATTCATCCCCAGTAAAAGCGGGAAACATTATAAAAGTGACGCGTGTGCCTACCACTGTTTATGCACCCCCACTTATAAACACTGCCCTTACAGTGTCAAACACAACCTCAGCTCAGGCTGCGAGTTTTACAAACACAGCGCGCGCTGTTGTAATCACACACGCGCCCATTCACTCAGCTGCTCAGCGCGCGCCCGCGCCTCTCAGAGCTACGAGCTCAGGCGATTCGCTAGCCGGGTCCCTACGTCACAGCGGCCCGCCCCTAGCCTGTATTCAGCCCATATCTGTACACGCAGCGGCATGGGAAAACATTCCAGATATGCCGAAATGGGTATTGAATATAGTAAAGCACGGATACTCGCTCCAGTTCGCTCGAAGACCACCACGTTTTACGACTGTGGTCGAGACGAAAGTGAGAAAACAGTGTTCACATGTTCTACGCACCGAGGTGCGCAAACTAATAGAAAAGGGCGCTGTGGAAACTGTTTCCCCCTCTCTGAGCGGGACAGGTTTTTACAGCCGCTATTTTCTCGTCCCGAAAAAGGATGGCGGTCTCCGCCCCATCCTAGATCTCAGACACCTGAACAAAGCACTAATGATTCGCTCGTTCAGAATGTTAACAACCAAGCGTATCCTCGCGCAAGTGCGCCCAGGAGATTGGTTTCTCTCAGTGGATCTGAAAGATGCTTACTTTCACATTCCAATAGCGCCTCATCACAGGCCGTTTCTGAGATTCGCTTTCGAGGGACAGTCATACCAGTACACAGTACTCCCGTTCGGCCTGTCCCTGGCTCCCCGTACATTCACGAAATGTATGAATGCAGCACTTTCCCCCCTAAGACGAAGGGGAGTGCGAATACTGAATTATCTCGACGATTGGCTGGTTCTAGCACAATCAGAGAGTCAGCTAATAACACACAGATCTTGGATTATCAGCCATTTAGAATGCCTGGGTCTAAGAATCAATTTTGCAAAAAGCATACTATCTCCCAGCCAGAGAATTTCTTTCCTGGGAATAGTTCTAGACTCGATGCAAATGACAGCGCGTCTCTCATCGGAGCGCGCGCTCACCATCCGGCGCCTTGCAACATCATTCAGAGCGGGCGCGCGCGCCCCCGTCAAACAGTTTCAGAGGATGCTCGGTCTCATGGCCTCAGCATCGGCCGTACTCCAGCTAGGATTGTTGCATATGCGCCCTCTCCAACGCTGGCTCAAGAGCCGCGTCCCTACTTACGCGTGGCGTTCGGGCCACTTTTTAATCAGAGCGAACCACGGCTGTATAAAAGCCCTGACGCACTGGAAAGCCGCCAACTTACATATAAAACGTTGAGAGGACATATCGTGGTAAAGTTTCCTTTTTTTATCTTGGCTAACGTTCCAGAAAAGTTCTGGGCACGTCCTCAAAAGACGTCGCTACTCCCTAGTTTATCCCATGGAGAACGTTGTAGCGACATGGTCAACTGGTCTCCAGATAACTTTCCAGAAAATTGCGTTACAAGTATTATCCTAGTGATATGCCATTTGGATATTATATGGGAAATGTAACGTTACTTAATTCATCAAAGATTTTATTAAGTTATCTGGTGACCAGTTGACCACGTCTTTACAACGTTTCAATGGGATAAACTAGCGACGTCTTTTGAGGACGTGCCCACAACGTTTCTAGAACGTTAGCCAAGATTATAGAAAATAGAACTTTACCACGACGTCCTCACAACGTTCTCCATGGGATAAACTAGCGACGTCTTTTGAGGACGTGCCCACGACGTTTCTGGAACATTAGCCAAGATTATAAAAAATGGAACTTTACCACGACGTCCTCACAACGTTGTCATAAAGTAATGTCGCGCTGACCAAATGACGACTAACTGACGACGTCGTCACAACGTACTGTGTTTAGCTGGGGGGGCCGGCCCGGCCAGCTGGCGCCAGTGGCGGAGCCAGAGGGGGGTCCGGGGTGGCACTGGACACCCCTGACATGCGATTGGCCACCCCGGGTGCCAGCCCAAAATTTTATTTGCTACTGGCAGTTGCTGATGCAGATTTAAAAAAAAAAAAAAACGTTCGCCGGCAGCGCGGCGCGCGCAGCTTTCAAACAGACGAGCAGAGGACGAGAGATGGTTGCAAGATACCGAACTTCACCGAATAAGAAAACATCATATTTGAAGTAAGCTTTTAAGGTTTAGCATCAGGGTGGTTTGCTCCCAATAGCCTACATTAGGCCTAATACACGCATATACAGTACCATGCCGTACGTGTGTACGTTACAGTATACGTACAAATGTTCTAGCTAATGCGAGGATAGGAGATCAAAACGCAGGCAAAGAAGAGCAGAAATAAGCGATATCATAATGCGATCACTATAGGACTATGAAGCTTTATGGGTGTAGGTTGTTGATGGACTCGATATACTGTTTTTTGATCATCATTATGAATCTTATCTAGATGTAGTCTTTGATAAAAATGCGATTTTCTCAGCTTTTTGCTCATGTTGCTTTTTATGAAACTTGCCAACATTCAAGTGTTGATAAAAAAAAAGACGCACGAACCCAGCAAACACAAAAACGTTTTAAAAACGTTTTTTTTCATGTCGTGAAAAGGTTGTGATAACGTTTTTATCCGACGTATTTAATACGAGAGATGTCGGGTTTTTTTCACGTTATAAATACGTTTTTTTACAACGTTGCATAAAGTCGTAAAAACGTTGTTTTTTTAACGTTGTTAATGCGACGTTCTTAAAACGTAAATATCACGTCTTACTTTCTGGACGTCGTCTTGGTTATAACACATTTACCCGAAATCACCAAAACGAAGTTTCCAGGTTGTGCTTTGGATGTAAATTACCTTGAAGTGTTCCTTACACACTGCATGTGCTCTACATCGGTCTTATGTGATTCCATTGTGAAGCAAGCATAGTCGACCCGTTAAAAACATTGAAACGTCACTGGAAAGAAATAGCCTATAGAGAGTTAATTCTTCGGAACTGATTTAACTTAACTTATTACATTAAAAGTTATGGATTGATTCATTAATTCAACATCATGTAACTACCCAACTTTTCCTACAAGCAAAGGTGTCCAAAAAACAAAAGTAGGCTATACTCAAAAAAGAAAAGAACTCGCATCTCACAAAAAATACATGTATTAATTCAAATACAAATAAAACAATATAGCAATATAAAATATATTAGAACTTTTATTATAATATATTATAACCATTTTAGCAAAATAAATGCAATCAATAAAGAAAATACAAAATTTGTAGCCTATAACAAAAGTTAATTCCCAATCATGTTGACAAAACCAACTATACAAAGAACATACAGATATACACAACTGTAATAAATAATGCTAAAAATATTGATATATGAACAACAACAAAAAATACAATGTTGATCAATAGGGCTGTAACGATACGCGATATGAAATCGAAATCTTTAAAGTGAATTTCGTTTTGTATGAATTGTATCTTAATTTTAAGCAATGTTTCATCAACCATTTACCTGGATTTAATAAATAAGTAGTAAGTTAAGCAGACAATAGATAATCACGACATGGAGGCGCCGGCGCCAGAACTGCAGCTGAACCGAAACTGAGAAATATATCTTGTCTACTTTAAAACAGAAAAGTTAGCCATGGCTCGCAAGGATTGTTGAGCCACGACAGAAGTTTCCACTTTGAATGCTTTAGCCTGGCTGTTTTTTCACCAGCATCTGGAGAAAGAAAATAACCAAAATGTAAATGTTAAAAAACAACGGTTGTCCAAATTGTTAAGTATACACTGGAGTTCTCCCTCTACACGTGCAAGATTTCAGTCATAGATAAATTGTGGCTAAATGTTTGCTTGCTTGACTGACGTCACGTGAAAACGATTAATTAAACTGTAACTTACAGTCCATACTTTTAGGTTAAATAAAATGAGATTACTTTCATTCATCCATTGACCAATTGCCAGCAAAACATTTACAAAACTATCAAAATCCCTTATCTACACATAAAATGCGATTAAACGCCCAAAACAAACAGCTTAACCTCACTTGCCTCCAACAGTTAACGTTAGCCTAACGGTTGAGATGCTAACGGACTTTTTCGAATACACTAAACCATTTCTATACAGTAAATATTCAACGGAAGCGAGTCATTTACATGAAAGAAAGTGTCAGAAACATTTGTATGTACTAGTTGTGTAATTTTAGGGACTAAACTTACCTGAAAGTAGTGAAAACAACAGTGAGAGACGGAGTTTAGCAGCTTCAGTTGAGCTGTCGCCCCGTTTCCATGGTAACGCCCTCCGCTCCAGTTCAGATGCGGCTCGAATTTTCAGCGCGCGCGCTCATTAAAACATGTAGAAGTCACGCAGCATTTACATAAATTTAGAATTGATGGAGTGAATTATTTGATAATCAGAAAACATATACTGATACTTGATTCATTATTAATGGATAGTAGGTATGTGGCCATCGTAAACTGTAAATGGAATGAGCATGAAAGCATTGATAATCTAAAACAATGTTTGAAGTATATAGGCTTAGGCTAATATGATGGTAAACGTGGTGTAGTAGAATTAAATTGCAAAAACTACATGATATAGGCATGAACATATTTTCTCATATGACACAAATTTACAGATAACATGAGGAACAATTTATAATCTTTAAGTCTTTTTTTAAATATATTTCAAATAAATTAAACAGTACTTCATATTAATATGCAGTAATATGCTATTTAAGTGCTGTTGTTTATTGGGGTGTATGGTGTTTATACTACTGTGATGTTTAATGTTTTTATGGATGCATTATAGCCTACTAATATAGGCCTACGCCACAAGTGTTTTCAACGAGATATAAACCACCAGGCAGCGCTGGATTTCTACCATGCCAAATCATGTAGATATCGTTTGCGAACGTATGTGCTTATAACTCATATTGACGAGCCAACTTGATTTAGCAAAAAAAGAAAAAACAACGTCCAGATGAAGTCTGGTGCTGGCTGGGTTAGTAGTTTGGTTTTGTTTCGTTTTTGTAGACAAACGTGATATCTAGGTTTTTTTGACTAAAGAAAACGTACCAGTTTGGTATTTTAACAACGTTTTTAAAACGTCTTATTCCAAAGTAGAGATTACGTTATTTTAACACCTGAATAAAACGTCTCCCAAAAGTTGTAGTTTGGTCTAGTTTCATTTTAGTAGTAAACAAACGTGATATTTACGTTTTTTTGACTACTTAAAGACAACATACCAAAATAAAACGTTTTAAAAATGTTTCACAACGGTTTTAAAACGTTTTATTTTGGTTACATTATTTATCCATTTAAAAAAACGTTTTAAAAACGTTTTTAAAATGTTGTACTACAACATTACCTAATTGCAACCAAAATACAACGTTGTGAAAAGTTGTAAAAACGTTTTGTGTTTGCTGGGAAGCTAGAATAGCATTATTTTTTTGTTTTATTTGAAAAGCACAGGGTTTGTTCTTTCTTTTGGTATGCTCAGATATTCATACAACAAAATATTCTGGGGTGCCATGAAATTGTGAAAATTACCAAAACCACATTTTTTTTTATACTGGCGAGAAAGAGTTAAATGTTGGTAATTGGATGATGATTAGAATATGAATATGATTGGAATGATATTTTAAATTTGTCATATTTTTGAACAGGGTCAATTAAACATGAAAAGAAAGGGAGAGATATCAGAGTTATTTTAAAATAAGCACAAACATAGTCCAGTCATTTTATGAAAAAAAGGTTGAACAAATTGCAACAGAAGCAAACTCAAATAATTTTGTATCCTCATTATGTCCTGAGTAAGGAAACAAAGTCCCTAAGAATCCCATTAGGGGAATGTTTCGAAATCTGTTTCTGGGGATTCACTTTTTATTTTACTTACCTTTTGTCTTCTGCATTCTCCTTACCCTTGTCTCCTGTTCTTCCCTTAGACTCGTCCCCCAGAAACAGTCGCACAGACCCAGCCCCAAACCCCATCTCTTAATAATTAAAAAAGGCTGGTTTCTAAAGTACTTCTTCCTGCCTCTATGTATTAATGCTCAGTGGTAGCCTAAATGGGTTCCATTCAGACCTTAACATTAAGTATTTTACTGTTATGTGTCAACAAGATTCAACAAGATATTTTCACCTGGCTGGACCCAATGTTTAGATCTGTTGTGGTATTTATGCAACATACGTAATTAGATTATGCACCGTTTGTCCATCTTAACAAACAATTTTAAAAAACTTGGAATACATTTTTTGTTTGTCTTGATGTAAGTAATCAACTCAGTAATTTTCATGGTGATATCTAAAGGTTAAACTTTTTACCCTATTCTCGTAAGAAAAAGAATGAATAGGCTATATTTGTTTTTGTTTTCTAAACTTTCCCTAATGGGATTCTTTGGGACTTTTTTTTCCTTACTCAGGACATATTGAGGATACAAAATCAGTTGAGTTGGCTTGTTGCAATTTGTTCAAGGTTGACCCCCATTTTGGCTTAAAATGACTGGACTAACAGGCAGATCAGGTGCAAACAGACCACCCAGCCCTTGCATCACCACTGGCTAGTCAGAGTCAGTGTGGTCAGACTTCAGAACCAGCAACAGGTCAGAGCATCTACCAGACACAGGCAGTCAATCACATACCCAATTCAGGAATTTAAGTTGAGATGATTTTGCCAGATTAAAAGGATAGTTGACCCAAAAATGAACACAAAAAAAAATAATTATAAATTAAATAATTAGAATTAGAATTATTATAAATTATTATAAAGAAAGAATTATGTTGTATTTAATCTTCCCAGGATAAGATTTTATATTGATGGGCAATAAAATTGTTTAACTTTTTCAAGGACATGTCTGCTTGATGCCTGCTATATCTAATAAAAGATAAAATAAAATCTATATATATTTTTTTTTGTAAATGTGAGTTTTTTTGTAAATAAATGCAGCAGTTCATAACAGACACATGGGGTATCTTATCTACTTGGTGCTTCAGCTTTGTTTTCTGCAAATATTTTGGATGTTCAACACTTATAGACACAAACAGAGTGATCCAATTCCTTCCACAAGCTTTTCCACTGTGTGTGTGTGTGTGTGTACTGTGTACCCCCGAAAGTAGCACTGGCCACCCCATGTATAAAACTCTAGTTCCGCCACTGGCTGGCGCTGCCTTTTAATATGGCTCGTGTTTCACAAGGTGCAGGTGGATTTGAAGCAGAGGGTTTCAAACTTGTAATACGGTCTCAAGATGTGTGTCTGTACAGAGACTTGCCCTATTAGAACAGAGAAAGAAAGGCTGTTTATGACTGCAGATCTGATAAGACTTTGTCTTAAATGCTCACAGGGCAAGTCCTTCATCAAGGATGCTTTAAGGTGCATGGCTCACGGTTTAAGGCACAAGTTCAGCTGCATCAGCCGAAAATGCCTGGCCATAAAGGAGATGGTCTTCCAGCTTCAACGGGAATGCTACATTAAACACAACCTCTGCTCAGCTGCTAAAGACAATGTCAATGTCATGGTGGAGATGATACATTTCCAAGACCTATTTCCCAAAGGGTAGGTATCACGCTCAGCTTACCAGTTTTCCATATCTCCCTGCTCTTTTGCACATACTATATGCTTTCCTGTTTGTGACTCTGTCATGATTAACAATTTTATTCTAAGTTGTTGTTTTTTTTTACTTGGAATCATATAGTAAAATTGGCACATATGATTTATTTCTGTATAAGAATTTTTTTTTGTTATATAGTACAATAATTCATATATATATACATATACTGTGGAACACAAAAGAAAGTATTTTAAAAAATGTTGGTAACCAAACCATATAATTGGTCAAAAATATAATGTAGGTCATTATGAAACTCAATAGCCACTTTCACACAGTAATCCCAGTAAATTACCGTAAAATGACTAGAATGACTTTACCGATAAATGCACAAATATGCTGTTCACACAAGCAATGGCGTTCTGGCTTTTTAACAGTAAGAGGCCATTCACACATCAGCACCAAAATACCGGTAAATTCTGTGATGTCAGTCATCGGAAATGATCTTTAAACGCTGCGCCGTTGTCTTCATTCGTCTGCATGAGGAGAAGAGCTTTAGTTTCACTATCTGTTCAATTACAGTATCCAACTGCAGAGCCGCAGCGCTGATGAATGAAAAAGAAAGCTGGGTCTCGAGCGCGACACGTTGAAAAAGATGCGGGACGCGGCCCAATGGTCGAAGATGTCCTTCTAGCACATATTTACATAAAGTGCATAGAAAATAGTGCGGAGTAATTGCGTCTTCTGCATAAGAAATTTATGATTGGCCCAAAGCAGTCTTCTTACATCAGCGCGTTCGGACCTCATATGGGCTCATACCAGTAATCTTCATTCTTCATCATACGTGTAATTTACCGGTAATGCTGCAACTTCTCATACTGGTAAATTGCCTGAACCGATTTACCGGTATTTTTGAAAAGGTCCTGTTCACATATGACCTCTTAATGGTAATTTACTGCTAATTTACCAGTAAAGACTGTATGTGTGGAAGGGGCCGAAATTGGTTGATTACCATCATTCTTCAAAATTGAATGGCAAAATGTGATTGTTTATATTGTTACAGTTCATCTTTTATCTCAAGTAATTGTGATTAGATCGAATAACCACGATCAGACAATTAATCAATAATCGCGACAATTTGTGAGTTGGGAGCTTTTTTATTAAATGTATGCCGTTTGATAACATCGAATTCAATTGTGTTATTTTCGGTTAGCAGTGTGTTTCCAGGCAGTTAATGTACTTTTCCATTTAAAAATGCTTGCATAAAGTTCTGTAAATGCACAAAGTTCGTTTATTTTTTCGTCCTGAGGGCCTTGAGAAGCAGCTGTTAAACGTCTTTGAACATTCTCATGAAAAGTCGGTGTGTCCTCTGAATAGTGACATGACCTGTCATTGCAGTGTCTTGCACCTTTTTTCCAGCACTGGCCTATAATGAACACAACAGGGAACAGCGTTAAAAACTCGAGACCTTTCCGTCAGCTTTTTTTAAAGTAGAGGCTTTTTTTTTACCATGACTGACCGCTATCATCCTGCTTTCTTAGGCCGTACGTTGAGCTGGTGAACATCTTGCTCAGCTGTGGAGAGGAGGTGAAGGAGGCCATTACCCGGAGCGTGCGTCTGCAGTGCGAGCAGAACTGGGGCGCTCTGTGCGACAGCCTGAGCTTCTGTTCATCTATCACCGCCGCTCCAGTGCCGGGCGTCCTTGAGCGACGTCCTGCGGTTTCCTCTCATTCAGAGGGGGAGCACCACAAGGGCGCTCGACAAGGAGACCGGGACAAACCTGGCAAGGTCGGGTTCAGTTCCCACACAAGAAGTCGGAGCCAAGGCCCACGGCGCGCCAGTTTAGATGCTGCCGTTGCCGAGCAGGAAGACTCTAAAATCAGTGACATTCGGAGGTGAAATGGCAGGATCACCTAAATTGACCATGACACACCAATCCTCAACTTAACAGACTCAGCAGACCTCCTAATTCAACCCACTCACCCTCACTTCTCCACAGTCATTCCAGCACTCCCAAACTGTACATTTTGCAAGGGTAAATGTGGTGCAGCTTTTTTGATACTTCAGATTATATTGCAGATTGTTAATTTTGTAGAACTCAGTGCTACTTTTATTTTACTTCTAATACAGCATCTCTATTTCGCAAATCGTATCCTCCTTAAGATTCAGTTACTTTGATTTATTTATTTCATGCTTCATGCTGTGTTTGAATATAAACCATGTACATATAAATCTATGTATATCTATATTTATATAAACATGTTTAAATATAGCCTCCATATTCGGTAATGATATACTATATGTAATATAGCGCAAAGAATGCTTGCTGTTGTATTAGTTACATTATTGCACCAATTACGCATCTGACTGTAGATATGTAAGATATGTTTGTTTGTTTCAGAAATGTATGTGTAATTGTTATTTGAGATACTTGATTAAATACAAGCTGTACAGGATTGAAGTCCAGGTCTAGCACATGCAACACTATGTGCTTTTTAGAAGGAAAAGTCATTTCGAAAAAGTGTGCCTTAAGATTATTACCCCAAAATAAACTGTGGAACCCAAGCAGATGCATTACAGTAGAATGCCCTAATATAACAGCCCCTTATATAGTTGTATTCAGCATTACATTCAGATTTGTGCTTAGAAATTTAAACATGAGCTGTCTTTAAGGAGTGCCCTGATCGTATCATTTAAGTCTAATTTGTGTGCTGCATTTCTAGGCTTTGCCCAAACAGATTAGATCAACACAGAACAACTTCAGCGTACAGTGTCTCATGGAAAGCAGGCCTGTCTGTGTTCTGGCCAAATCCACAGCCAGCCACTGGTGTTTCCAAGTAAAAAATAGCAATTTTCTCCCAGAGCCACTGAGAAGAGCCAGAAGCTGGAACTGTA
Source organism: Gila orcuttii (assembly GCA_026230005.1). Classification (NCBI taxonomy): domain Eukaryota; kingdom Metazoa; phylum Chordata; class Actinopteri; order Cypriniformes; family Leuciscidae; genus Gila; species Gila orcuttii. The sequence continues at coordinate 27,411,027 of JAPDVR010000016.1, read as the reverse complement.
TTCGGCTGGCCTTAGACCCAGGAACTAGGTTAAGTCTACACAAGAAGCTCAGGGTATTACTGACAATAATGTTGAAATGGGTGGATTATTGTTTACTATAGCAGGGAAAGAATTGTTTTGGGCCCTTGCCACATGATTGGTTAATACAATGTTTGGAGCTGATTGTTGGTTTAAGAATAAGAAAAGGTTTGTATAGAACTTCTATTCATCATGCAGCCTAAAGATTACAATAGTTTCTTTGACCCATCATATTTTTAATTCGCTCAGGTATTTCAGTGAACATGATGGCAAAATGTGATCAACTTTGGGTTTAACCCTGGAAAACATTTTCAAATTGTTATAATGAAAACCATCTACGTACAACAGTTACATGGAATGGTTTGATTCCATATCACTACAGATAGCATGTGTTCGAATTGTTTTAGAAAAATAAATACTAAAGCTCATTTCTTACTCGGATGTGTCCTGGATTATTATTATTGTTCACTTAAAGGATTATTTTATTTGTTTTTATTGTAAGATGTCCTGAATGGGAAATACATTTATATTATTTTATATATAAATATATATTTTTTAGGTTTTCTATTAGAATTGAATAAGATAATTGTGGCTAATGTTAGTCTATGTTTAAAAGAATAATGTGTCTCATATGAATTATATATATATATATATATATATATATACTGTATATATGCATGTATGTATATATGTATACATGCATATATACAGTATATATATATGTATACATGCATATATACAATATATATATACAGGTCCTTCTAAAAAAATTAGCATATTGTGATAAAGTTAATTATTTTCCATAATGTAATGATAAAAATTAAACTTTCATATATTTTAGATTCATTGCACACCAACTGAAATATTTCAGGTCTTTTATTGTTTTAATACTGATGATTTTGGCATACAGCTCATGAAAACCCCAAATTCCTATCTCAAAAAATTAGCATATCATGAAAAGGTTCTCTAAACGAGCTATTAACCTAATCATCTGAATCAACTAATTAACTCTAAACACCTGCAAAAGATTCCTGAGGCTTTTAAAAACTCCCAGCCTGTTTCATTACTCAAAACCGCAATCATGGGTAAGACTGCCGACCTGACTGCTGTCCAGATGGCCATCATTGACACCCTCAAGCAAGAGGGTAAGACACAGAAAGAAATTTCTGAACAAATAGGCTGTTCCCAGAGTGCTGTATCAAGGCACCTCAGTGGGAAGTCTGTGGGAAGGAAAAAGTGTGGCAAAAAACACTGCACAACGAGAAGAGGTGACCGGACCCTGAGGAAGATTGTGGAGAAGGACCGATTCCAGACCTTGGGGGACCTGCGGAAGCAGTGGACTGAGTCTGGAGTAGAAACATCCAGAGCCACCGTGCACAGGCGTGTGCAGGAAATGGGCTACAGGTGCCGCATTCCCCAGGTCAAGCCACTTTTGAACCAGAAACAGCGGCAGAAGCACCTGACCTGGGCTACAGATAAGCAGCACTGGAGTACCCACAGTCAGTGATGGTCTGGGGTGCCATGTCAGCTGCTGGTGTTGGTCCACTGTGTTTTATCAAGGGCAGGGTCAATGCAGCTAGCTATCAGGAGATTTTGGAGCACTTCATGCTTCCATCTGCTGAAAAGCTTTATGGAGATGAAGATTTCATTTTTCAGCACGACCTGGCACCTGCTCACAGTACCAAAACCACTGGTAAATGGTTTACTGACCATGGTATTACTGTGCTCAATTGGCCTGCCAACTCTCCTGACCTGAACCCCATAGAGAATCTGTGGGATATTGTGAAGAGAAAGTTGAGAGACGCAAGACCCAACACTCTGGATAAGCTTAAGGCCGCTATCGAAGCATCCTGGGCCTCCATAACACCTCAGCAGTGCCACAGGCTGATTGCCTCCATACCACGCCGCAATTTCTTTCTGTGTCTTACCCTCTTGCTTGAGGATGTCAATGATGGCCTTCTGGACAGCAGTCAGGTCGGCAGTCTTACCCATGATTGAGGTTTTGAGTAATGAAACAGGCTGGGAGTTTTTAAAAGCCTCAGGAATCTTTTGCAGGTGTTTAGAGTTAATTAGTTGATTCAGATGATTAGGTTAATAGCTCGTTTAGAGAACCTTTTCATGATATGCTAATTTTTTTAGATAGGAATTTGGGGTTTTCATGAGCTGTATGCCAAAATCATCAGTATTAAAACAATAAAAGACCTTAAATATTTCAGTTGGTGTGCAATGAATCTAAAATATATGAAAGTTTAATTGTTATCATTACATTATGGAAAATAATGAACTTTATCACAATATGCTAATTTTTTGAGAAGGACCTGTATATATACACACACACACAAACATGCATTAATCATATACATAGCTAACATGGATGCATACATTATTATGCATCCATATATACAGCTTTATGTGTGATTTAAATACAATTATATTTAATGCCATTACAATATAAGCTATATAAAATATTACATTATATATATTAATAATATTTTGTGGTTATGTTATATGCATCATGCATGACATATGTATGGGTGGATGGATGGACAGGCAAGTATTAATTTGACAGCTTTGTGCACCATTCAATTAATTAGGCTATATTGACCATAATATAGTTTTATGTATAGATAAATAGTTTAATGCATATTTCAGCTGTAATAAATAAGAAACGGTCAACAAATTGTTTTGTCAAGCACAATCTGTCTCTTGACTTCCACAGTCCACACAGCCATTAATCACAGTAAAACTCAATCCAAACAGCCCTGAGTTTCTAAGAATCTGGTTTCTGTAAGGGGAAAGGGCACATTGATGTTGGTCAGGCCCATGTTGTCTGAAGCCAGCCCTGATCTGAAGAGCGTTCCTCTTGACTGGCACATAAAGCTGTCAGGGCGTGTGGTACAGGGTTGGCGCCAGGCTGAGCTGCAGCTGTAGTGGGCACCTCCACCAGCATCCTGCAGAAGCACTCAGCTCATCACAGCAGAACGCTGGAATGAGACCACCGCACCGTAAACAAGCTCTCCTACACTGTGGTTCGGGCTCTCCTGTCATAGGGCTGAAGATCTATTAACAGGCTTTATGAGGCTCTGGTGGCTGCGGCCTAGCAGCAGGCGAACTGGTTCTCAGGCTGGGGCGCTGCAGCTAATATATGACAGGCCAACACCACAACAAAGTGGCCATTCTGAACGCTGATGAATTTACTGAGCTGAAGGTGTGGGTGATCTGGTCAAGCGGTCAAAGACGTGTAGTCAGACTCCCAAAGATCCCTGGAGCCCAGTTTTCAGAGATGATGCAGGGTAAATCTCATGCATCATATTACCAACGGACTCGGTATGAGGGAGACATCATAAAGTCATGTCAGAAAGTTTGTTTCTTAAAAAAAACACTCACCAGGCCTCAGTTAAGCATAGCCACAGATCAAGATTTGCTCTAGGCTATTGTTTTTTTTAATGTTTTCCAAGATATAGATTGTATATTTCATTTATTGTGTATTATCTGCTAAAAGATCAAAACTACATTGCATTCATGATGCCGCAACCTTGCACTGCAGACAGGAGGCAGAGATAGAGTAGTAGACTACAGACATCACATTAGACACCAAATTTGTACATTTAAACAACTGGGACTAAAACGCAAGACAAAAAAAACAGTATTTTAAGAATTTGATTAAAATTCTATTCTGTGTCTTTGCATCAATGTGACAAATCACTGTCAGTTCTTCTCTTGAATGGCCGCTGTCCTCGATGTAAAGCACCGCGTGTCTGCCCTCTAGCGGTCATTTGTATACAATGCCTGTGGAATGCCAAAGGTTATAAATTGAAGATGGTTCAAATTTGGTAGGGTAGGCTACTGCAGTTAAAAATAGGCAGACAAATGCAGACAAAATAGGATTTTGGGAGCGTTGAAAAAAAAAATTGGTTCATATTTGTTAATGAGTAAGCCTAACCCCTTTATATTAAGCATTTAAGCTTTATAATTTCAGGTAGCATTTAAGCTTTAAATACGATTATATTTAGTGTAAAATATCTTTTTAGTATTGACAATATAGCCAATCACTTTTACTGAACACTGAACAACGGATTTAGGAAAATCATATTTGTCTGCCTTTAGTTTCCCTACTGAACACATTCGTAGCAATATATGGCAGGATATAGCCTAATATAGCTACACTGTAAAAAAAAACAAAAAAAAAACCTAAAATAACAGAAAAAGTACTGGTAGCTTATTACTCGGACATTACCTTTTACTGCAGTTTTTTTTAGAAGTAATACTGCAGTTTTTGTTACATGTAGAAAAATTTAGTTTTTTGGACACGAAAACACTGCAATACTGCAGTATAGCTGGAGTACAACTGCAGTTTTACTGCAATACAACTGAAGTAGTGCGACAATAATACTGCAATATAACTGCGGTATTACAGCAATGAAGTAGTACTACAATGATACTGCAATATAACTGGTATTACTGTAATACTGCAATACAACTGCGGTATCACTGCAATGAAGTAGTACTACAATAAAACTGCAATATAACTGCGGTATCACTGCAATAAAGTAGCACTACAATAATACTGCAATATAACTGTGGTATTATAGCAATGAAGTAGTACGACAATAATACTGCAATATAACTGCAATATTACAGCAATGAAGTAGTACTACGATAATATTGCAATATAACTCTGGTATTACTGCAATGAAGTAGTACTACAATAATACTGCAATATAACTGCGGTATTACAGCAATGAAGTAGTACTACAATAATACTGCAATATAACTGTGGTATTACAGCAATGAAGTAGTACTACAATAATACTGCAATATTACTGCGGTACTACAGCAATGAAGTAGTACTACAATAATACAGCAATATAACTGCGGTATTACTGCAATGAAGTAGTACTACAATAATACAGCAATATAACTACGGTATTACAGCAATGAAGTAGTACTACAATAATACTGCAATATAACTGCGGTATTATAGCAATGAAGTAGTACTACAATAATACTGCAATATAACTGCGGTATTACTGCAATGAAGTAGTACTACATTAATACTGCAATATAACTGCGTTATTATATCAATGAAGTAGTACTACAATAATACTGCAATATAACTGCGGTATTGTCACAGTGTGGGTTTTGTTTCTTGTTCCTTGTTCTTGTCTGTCACATGATTCCCTGTTTGTGTCTTGTCATTTGTTAATTGTCTGATCATTGTTCACAGGTATTCCTTGTCTTGTAATTAGTCAGTTTATTTAAGCCCTCATGTTTGCCCTGTGTCTTTGTCGTGGATTGAATGTTTTTCGTCTTGTATGTTGCTACCATTGTTCTTGTTTTGTTTCAGGCCTTGCCCTGCCTTTGTTTTGTGTTTGATTAATGTTTAAAATTAAAGTTTGCATTTGGGTCCTCACCAGCTCGCCTCCTGTGAATTGATTCATAACAGAATCCAAGACCAAAATATGGACCCAGCAATCCATCTCTTTTGCCTCAGCCAAGGTGACCGCCTGATTGAGAAGTATGTGGAGGAATTTTGCGAACTTTGTTATGGGGTGGACGTTGACGATGATGTCTTGAAAGGCATGTTCCGCTACGGCCTTACGGACCTCCTGGACTACCTTATGCCTGACAACACCCCCAATGGACGTTAGAGCAGTATATTGACATTGCCCTTCAGATAAGCGGCTCGCTATTTACTTGGGGTTTTGTGGATGAGGGGTCCCACGAGCTCACAAGATCCCCTCAGCCTGATATTCACATCAGATCTGCCGAGCCTGCTCTTCAAATCACGCCTGCCCAGCCTGAGAATCTTCACGTCACGCCAGCCATCAAGCCTGCCACCGGATCGGTCTATGGGCATCCAGGACTAATTTCCAACGTGACTGCCAAGAGGGCCGCCCGAACAGGGTCTCGTTCTGCCGAGACCACCGTTCCAGAGTCTCATTCCGCCGAGACTACCATCCCAGGGTCTCGTTTCGTCGCAACCACCGTTCCAGAGCCATATCCTAGGATGGCTGCCCTTTCTGAATCTCTTCACGTCATGCCTGCCGAGTCTGCGCTCCACGTCAGTCCTGCCGAGCCTTCGCTCCACGTCAGTCCTGCCGAGCCTGAGCTTCATGTCAGTCTTGCCAAGCCTGAGCTGCTTCACGTCAGTCCTGCCAAGCCTGAGCTTCACATCGGTCCTGCCGAGCCTCTTCACGTCAATCCTGCCAAGCCTGAGCTGCTTCACGTCAGTCCTGCCCAGCCTGCACTTCACGTAAGTCCTGCCGAGCCTGCACTTTACATCAGTCCTGCCGAGCCTACGCATCACGTCATGGCCACCGAGCCAGAGACTGTTCATGTTATGCCCTTCGAGCCAGAGACTGTACACGTCGTGCCTGCCGCACAAGAGACTGTTCACGTCATGCTTGCTGTACAAGAGACTGTTCACGTTGTGCCTGCCGCACAAGAGACTGTTCACGTCATGTCTGCCGAGCCAAAGACTGTTCACGTCACGTCTGGCGAGCCAGAGACTGTTCACACCACGCCTGCCGAGCCAGTGTCTCTGGACAAGATGACCGCCACCGAGCCATTGTCTCCGGACAAGATGGCCGCCGCCGAGCCAGTGTCATCGGACAAGATGGCCGCCGCCGAGCCAGTGTCCCCGAACAAGATGGCCACCCCGGTGTCTGTTCCTGAGCTGGTGTCTGTTCCTGAGCAGGTGTCTGTTCCTGAGCCAGTGTCTGTTCCTCCTGGGCCGGTGTCTGTTCCTCCTGAGCCGGTGTCTGTTCCTGAGCCGGTGTCTGTTCCTTAGCCGGTGTCTGTTCCTGAGCCGGTGTCTTTTCCTGAGCCGGTGTCTTTTCCTGAGCTGGGGTCTGTTCCAGTTCATAACTCCATAGCTGCCCCCAAGAAAATTTCGGGGGAGGGCAGTAGGTCCCTTGATGGGATCATGGAGGCCGCGCCGCCATGGCCGTCCGAAGGGTCGTCTCCGCCCTGGCGCCCGAAAGATCGTCTCTGCCCTGGCCGCCTGAGGGGTCGTCTCCGTCCTGGCCACCCGAGGGGTCGTCTCCGCCCTGGCCGCCTGAAGGGTTGGTTCGGCCCTGGCTCCCTGAACTGTCTGGACCACCCTGGTCTCCTGCACTGCCTGGTCCACCCTGGACACCTGAACTGCCTGATCCACGCTGGCCTCCTGAACTGACTGGACCACCCTGGTCTCCTGCACTGCCTGGTCTACCCTGGACACCTACACAGCCTGCTCCACCCTGGCCTCCCGTCCTGCCACAATCTCCAGGCCCTCCTCCGCTCAATGGCCCAGGCCCGCCATTGCAATGCCCTGGTCCCGTTCCCCTGCACGAATCTGGCCCTCCATCCCTCCCCCAAGACCGCCTCCACTTCACCTCCCTCCTGAACTATTGTGTTTTTTTCTAACTATTTTTTGTTTTGATGGGCGTCGGGAGCCGCCCAAAGAGGGGGGGCTATGTCACGGTGTGGGTTTTGTGTCTTGTTCCTTGTTCTTGTCTGTCACGTGATTCCCTGTTTGTCATGTGATCCTGCCATGTGTCTTGTCATTTGTTAATTGTTTGATCATTGTTCACAGGTGTTCCTTGTCTTGTAATTAGTCAGTGTATTAAGCCCTCATATTTGCTCTGTGTCTTTGTTGTGGATTGAATGTTTCTCTTCTTGATCTCGAGACTCGTTGTCAGGACAACGACCGTGGCGCGAAGGAAGAAGATCTGGTCACGTGCGGGCTATTTATCTATGGGGGTGAAAAAGTTTGTGTCGCACAATACAGCATAACTGCAGTACAGTGTAATATTAATGGTAGGCCTATGAAGACTTCAGAAGCAAAAAAACTTCCCTACCCTTTTTTTTATAAGGGTCCATTATTGCACCTTAAAGGGGTCATGAACTAGCTTTTTAAAAAATTTTATATTGTTGTCTGAGGTCAACTTATGACGTTCGCTTGGTTTTTACTAGGGATGGCCCGATACCGATACTGGCATTGGGGATCGGGTAGATACTGTCCTCATATACTCGTACTCGTACTCATAAAAATTCGCCGATACCAAGCCCCGATACCACGTACATTTTGCGAAACGAAACTGGCCACCGCGAGTGCTTTGTCGAGGTAAACTGAGGCATAGGGACGTGCACTCCCAACGCAATAGAGTGCGCCACGGCACTAGATCTGATGGCCGAGTGCGAGCGCGGGCACAGGTGGTAATGCACTCACTCTGTGTGTGCGGGTTGCGGGAGAATAAAACGATTCGCGGGAGTCCCGCAAACTAGAAATATCTATGAATAAAACATATTTAAACGAATAGATTTTTATTCATCTGTTGCAGAAAAGCAAGAATAACAACTAAAACAAAATAGAAACGATTTACAGACCAGAGTTTCTATTCATAACATGTTTGCAGCGTTGAGCGATGTAGCCAATCACAGACATATGTTTTGATTTCTTGAACGCAATGGCCAATCAAAGGCATTTAAGATAGACTCCCCTCACCGCTCAAAACTTTTTTGTTCAGTGCTGAATTCTGTATGCTGGCAAATCCTCTAATTATAACAGTGTGTGGATATTATGAAAGATTCATTGTGCAGTCAGCTTCATTGATAATAACAGAGATGTGTGAGATCGCTATGAACTGTCAGCTTTTTAGGAATTAGGCTATTAAGGGAGCGCACTTTGCGCGCATTCAGTCATTCCAGACCATGCACGCAGTAGCCTGCTTGCTTTTATGTTAAATTAACAGTGGTTTGTGTGTTTATACATTTATTATTTTACTCATTATTATTTATTTTTAGACTTGTTAAAACAAGCAGAGAAGAAAATAAAAACAGTCTTCTAACCTGTGTTCTAAAATAGTCTTCTGTCTTCTTTTCTGGGAGCCTATTGTTACTTTTGTGGTAGAAATATCGGTATCGGTACTCGGTATCGGCAAGTACACAAATGTAAATACTCGTACTCGTATGGGTTTGAAAAAAAAATATGGTATCGGGCCATCCCTAGTTTTTACATTCAAAAACATCAAAATGAATAAGTAATAGGCTATTTTCTACCCTAGTTTTGAGCCTAGCTCAAAAACGCTTGGTTTTTATGGGCGTCTCGCATTGAAGACTTGGAAGTAAACGCCCACTGCTGTGAGTGGATAACAGTTTTGCATATTATAAGGAGTTTCAACTCACTCGTCAGTAACGATTAGACTGATACACATGTACACATAATTATTAGATATCAAACGATCTGTAACAATGCAATACTAGCCTATCAGATTATTATTATTTTTTAAATAAAAATTTTACTCACATAAGTGTGTTGCACCATTCCTGTCGGATCCAATATAGAAGGCACAGCACCGTTTTCTAATCTTAACCGGTCTGCAAATCCAGCGGGGGTGGTGTTTTATCCTCTTTGACATCATAGTTTCCCACTTTGAAAAACTGAGCTGAGCCTGGTGTCAATAAAAGCATTTATCCCTTTCGCACGTACGATCACACCGGTGTGATCAGTCTAGGCTGGTCCCTGGAGTGTACGATCACACCGGTGTGATTAGAACGGTCAGTGCATCACGTGATCAACTGCTAAATTCAAATGTGCTTTGGCGCGTTGGCTGGCGCTGAGCCAGAGACAGGCGCGCTCAGAGCTGTCATATATCACAACTTTTCAGTGTTTTCAACCACATAATGTTTATTTTAGGTTCCAGACATATAAGTACTAAAAAAACAATACATTTAGAGTTCGTAAAATACACACTGATGTCAAAGGAAGAGGCAATAATAATCCTTTCCATTATAATTAGTTTTATTCATATCAGATAGACATTGTGTAAGTAATTTTAAAGTTTACTCTATTCTTCTCCCAGTTCACCAGCCACTTACTTGTATGTATTTCGGGAGAAGTGGATGAATTAACGTTTTGTAAATCCAACAGATCCGATTCTCTGAACTGCGTCTGCGGCACAAACTAAGATGGCGGCGCCCATCGCGCATACAGCTCAACTAACGCGATCGTTATAAAGGTGTTTAAACAACAAAACACTTCCACTTGCATATATTTGACAACCGGAATATCAGATCTTTCATGCCATATCAAACAAATTTGTGAATATTTTGAATAAAAAAGGAAATATGACATAAAAGCAGATCATCATTCATTCAGCTCTGTTGTTGCTGCGGTGTGTCACGTGACAAGCAATGACGCGTCACCATGGAAACCATAAAGTGACACATTCTAAATAACGGTCGCCTTGAAAAACTCACGCTGGGGGGTCAGCCAGAATATTTTAAACTCACGTGTGAAAGGGTTATTGGACTAACAAGGACGTTTTCAGTTCTGAAATTTACAGGATATTCTTATAATATGATGACCTCTTAGATGTCAAAAGCTCAAGGAAAATTTGATTTCTCAGTTCATCACCCCTTTAAAGACAATTATTATTATTTTATGGAATATTGCAATATTTATTTTTTAATAAATAGTTTATTTATCACTATTTATCACTAATAAATCACTATTTTTTTAAATGTAATTGCCATAGTAATCTTCAATCAAAGTAACTTCGCCTCACTACATTATCATGTTTACTGGAGCGAGGACGGGACAACCTGTCAATCACATGAGATCACAGCAGGGTGTTTCCTCCGAGGAGGCAGGAGAGGCAAAAAAAAAAATCCATATTACAAAAATAAGACAAAAAAACAAAATTAAAAAGTGTTTTTCTAAAGTAACACTGTCCAGCAGCGATACCTGCAGGTAAAGTTCGCGTCTCTCTTGTCTCCCCTGAGCCCATTGACTTTTAACAGACCCCCTAAAGCATGCTGTGGGTTTAGTGGGGGGTAATTGAGAATGAATGGGGGAAAGTCACTTGAAACAAGGCAATGCCTCCATCGTGCTATGATTGGATATGATTCGTTGTGATTCGATATGATTGGTACGTGCGAAAAATCCCGACTCTTGTTTTGCTGTTAATGGGAAGACTAATTAAAAAGTAACTCACCCACTTAGGGGGCATTTACATGACACTGTTTTCAACTAAAAACTGAAAATGGGATTCAAAGTGTACGTTTTTGTAAACGATACCGTTATCGTTATCAGAAACTTGAATTTGTGGAAAAGGTGACATCATGCGCATGTGTATTACGTGCTCAGTCTATATGCGCGTAATGTTTCTTTACAAAGTGACATCACCACCTACTGGCCTGGCATGAATAATACAGTGTATTTTTCTTTCTTTTTCATATTTTTTGATCAACTAATGATACGAAAATAAGTTGACTATTAAAAAGAACAGTTGAACATAAGTTCTGGGGCAAGATGACACATACTTGACCATAGATGACACAAAATGTCCTCTCAACACTTTTGATTTAATCTAAATATCAACATTTGTGAGATTTAGTCAGTCGAAACAGTTTTGAGGTTAATTGATCTAATTTTCTGTCAGGTAAATAGTGATCTGACATTGTATTATGCAGAATATCAAAGTTTTTCTGTGTCTATTGTTAATGAGAGATTGGTATGTTTTTAGATTTGTGGAGTAAAAATTCAAGTTTTTATTTTAAAGTAAGAAGATAAAATGTTTGAATGACACGTTTTTTCTTGTTCGAGAAGCCGTTTCATTCGGATATAGGCCAAACCACATAGGGAAGAAAAGACTAGCAACTTCCGATTCATGCCGACTTTAAACTTCTCCCTGAGCTGTATTGCCTAGTATGTGATCTTTAGTAAATATATTGGCTAAATCCTAAACTGCAAAATGGACATTTGTTTAAATATGTTTTTATAGAGAAGCGTTTTGACTGTTGACTGCGAGTAAGCCTGCATGAATGAAACATAGACACTGCTATGTTAAAATCTGCCACCAGGAGGCGGATTAAGCAAAACTACAGGACAAAAGTGTCTAGATTAGCAAATGAGGCATAGCCTACAATATAGGCCAAGTTTAATTTCATAAGCACCATATTTTTAATAATATATAACAAATTATATAGTAAAATAAAATGTTATAAATAAATAATATAAATAATATGTGTATTTGGTCTCCATCTACAGGGAATTTTGCCTGGAAGACAGTCACTTGTCCAGGAGTCTAAATTTCACATCCAGTGCCATTCCATGATCTCAGCAGCCCGGATGGTATGTGAAATCATACGGGAGGAACCAGCTGCAAAAGCCCCTTTTAATTATGATTAATATAGTTACAAAGCCTTTTTGAAATGTGAGCATATGAACATGTTTCAGTGTGAATGTGAGCGAGTAGTCAAAACTATTCTGAGCCATCCAAAGCAGAGCAGGTCATCTGACTCCCTGAGGGAGCAATCATGTTACTGTCTGCCCCGACTAATCCACTGCCAAAGCCCTGAACATGAGTTCATAAAGAAAACTGTTATTGCCCGAGAAATGGAAGACAAATGATGTGATGACAAAGCGCGCAGCTTTAAAATAACCGTAATGATTTTCTTCTTCTCTTCTTCATTCAATACATTTCATATTCTATATCTAAACTTATAAGTACCGGTCAAAAGTTTGAAAACATTAGCCTTAATGTTTTTTTAATGTATTTGAAAGTATATAATCTCTTTTGCTTAATCTCACCAAGGCTGCATATTTGATCTGAATACAGTAAAAACACTAATACTATGAAATGTTATTACAATTTAAATTAACTGGTTTTATTGTAATATATTGTGAAATGTAATTTATTTTTGTGATGGAAAGTTGAATTTTCAGCATTATTACTCCAGACTTTAGTGTCTTAAGTGTCACATGATCCTTCAGAAATCATTCAAATGATGATCTTTATAGAAACAGTGATATTTTTCAGGATTCTTTGATGAATAAAGAACAGCATATATTTGAAATATATCTTTTTGTAACCTTTAATAATTTCATAATTGTGTTTAGGCTACTGCCATTTTTTTATCAATTTAATGTGCCTTTGCTTAATAACAAACTTGGCCGTGTGATTTCCTCAAAAAAGCAGCAAAAACTGTTTTTTAACTTTGAGAATAATACAGAAAGGATCAGGTGACTGAGTAATGATGCTGAAAATTCAGCTTTGACATCACAAAAATAAATTACATTTTAAAATGTATTTAAACAGTAACCAGTTTATTTGAATTTGTTTTACTGAAGTTTTAATCAAATAAATGCAGCCTTGATTAAGACACCTCTTTCAAACCTCTTTCACATTGAAAATCGTAATGTTTTGTTTTGCTATTTACAACTTTGCATCATGTCGCTTTAAACTTTCTTTCCTTTATGTTAAAACTCTGTCCATGCCTATTAATAGCTAATTTAACTGACACATGATCCATATGATGACGCAAAACTGCTGGATAAACTCACGAACAAACAATGGAAACAACTGGGAAAAAGTGAAGCACTTGAAAAAGTTAAAATATAAAAGTTATTGCAGATAAAAACATGTAGCAGGCAGAAACGTATATGGTATTAGAAAAACGTGTTCTTGATAACACCAAAGATAAACAAATTAATAAATACATTATAAAATGTTATTATATAATTTTATACATAGGCTAACGAAATGTTAAATGTTACATCATACAAAATTAATTTAACACAATAAGACATTGTTTCAAACAAACGTCACAATCACATGTAAAGGAAACATTTGTGAATGTTTAATTCTTTTTATTAAAAAAAGATTGACTCTCTTGATTTTCTTATAGTGTGAAGAAACTTTTAATAATCTAAAGGGCTTTTTTCCATAATGAAGAACATTTTGTGCATTTGAAAGGTTCGATGAATTTTAAAGGTTCTCCATGCCAATAAAAAAAACTTTATTTTTAAGAGTGCAGGTCAAATAGCCTATTGAAGAACGCAACTGCCTCTTCGTTAAATGTGTTGAATAAAGAGATTTAAAAATCCCCAGAGATCTTATGGCATGAGCTTCCTTCAGGAGGTGTTAAATTTGGAAGTGATTGACAGGAATGAAGAGGTCTGTGGTTTCATCACTGCAGCAGACTCATTTAGATAACACCCATCTCACCCCTCTGCCCCATCATTTCCTAAACAGGTCGGCCTACAGGAAGTTTTCAAGAACGTTATCCAACTCTTTATCTGCTCCAAATGCGCTGTTGAAAGACAAACCTTCAGATGCAGTTGCTTTGTGGGAGTTTGTGCCTCTTCTTCTCTTGACCGTGTAGTCTGTCATAATATTTAACAGAAATGCATCAAACAAGACGAATTATTCAAGCAACCCCTGTCTCAGAAAGAAAAAAAAATCGTGGTGAACTATCGAAAACATTTGCAAGTTTCCAGCTCCAGCCGTCACGAGGACGGTCACTAACTGCAGCAGAGGAGATGCCTAATAAATCATCGTGATATAAAGCAGTTTCCATAAGCTGCAGAGTCAGTTTACTTTATTTCACCAATTATTGCAGGGATGGATAAGGGAGTGTTGATTCGCTCATAGAGAAAAGTGCTTGCGTCCATTTATCAGAAACGCCTGTCTGAGACTCAGACAAAGATTTTCTGCAAAACTATAAACATGAAGCTCTATAGTGCAGACACGGGCACCATTTAACCGTTAGAGATCAAATAAACGATAATACTGTCTGTCTCCTCTGCACACAAGCACAACTCATGGCTAATATCCAGAGGAACGGTATAGCCTACTGGTCCTTCCCTTCTGATGTTGCCAAAAACCTGGATTACTGCTCGTTTTGCAGCGCAATTACATATTTAATGCCTATAAGTATAGAGGATCTTGTAATACTTTTTTTGTTGTGTGAAGAATTAGGCTATACTCAAACTCAATTACAGTAATAAATTACAAAAACATGTGCTAGGATAGTGAAACGTGTTATGATATCTAAAATAAAAAAAAGTACAAGAAATATAGATAGCAACATTAAAAGGTTACACTTTATTTTAAGGTGTCATTGTTACAGTGTAATAATATATTTAGGTAATGAGTGTACTCAATATTAATGAACAACATGTACTTGGGTAGGATTAGGATTTGGTTGAGGCCTGAGGGTTAGTTGCATGTAATTATGCATAATTTACTGTCATTACCATGGTAAGTATGTGTAACAACACTGTAAAATAAAGTGTTACCCATTAAAATAAAAGGTAACACTTTATTTTAAGGTGAGGTTACTATAGTAATAACTATAAATTATGCATAATGCAACTAACCCTAAACCAAACCCCAATTCTAAACCTAACTATATATGTAGTAGGCTACATGTAGTTAATTATTATTACACTAAATGCATAATTACACTAACACAGATACCTTAAAATAAAGTGTAACCTATTTTTTAAATCTAAACAGGCCTATACATAGAATTAATATATAATATTATATAATGAATAATTAATGAATACCAATTAATTCAATAGCCTACAGACTAATTAAAATAGCCTACATTAAATTAATTTGAATCAATTAGCATAAATAAGATGTGCAAACCAGACCTGCTATGTGTAACATACACACTGCAGTAAAGTGTTAGCAAACTATCAATCACAGATGCCCAAAGGTCTGCTTTGAACCAATTTCATACCAATTTCCGCCACACAGGTCTATATTTTCTATGAATGGACATGTGTTGCTCTTCTGCTGCATGATGCGGCTGTTCGGCGTGGGTGGGTTTCTGGTTTGTTGTCATCTGTTATCACGTCTTGATAACAAACCCAGTGGCACCAGAATCTTTCAGTGGTAGACAGTTGGGTTTGTCATTGCAGGTTTCAGGTTCCAGCAGTGGCAGTGTCTGGTCCCTTGGAGAAAACTCTTCTCTGGCCTGTTGTTTCCTCTGGATCAAGCAATTAAGAAGAAAACAAACAAACTGAGAGCGCAATCTTGCGCTCTGTCAGTTAAGGGCAAACGGCCTATTTGCCACCTAATATAGCTAGGCCTATAATTAAAACGGATGACTTAAATTCATCTTTAGAACTGACAGACTCCACTTTGCCACTATGACAAAGCATCGACGTGAAATTATGTAGCTAAAAAAAACAGGCAACTCAAGTGATCAGTATTAAGACCATTAAAAAAACTAAATTAGACAACAGCAATGCAATTTGTTTGTGTTAGTAAAGTTGTTAAAATGGGTGGAATTGTTTCTTATGCACATACTTGTGGAGGTCTTACAAGTCATTTTAATATTATGCGTCATCGACCAATAAAAAGCTCTGAAATGCCGTACGCGCAGCTGACCCCGCCCTCTGCCTCACTACAGTAGCCTAAGCCGTCATTTAGACTTACCTTACACCCCGAAAGTGTGTTATGAGGGGTCTATTAGAAAGATGAACGCGCTAAGACCTCTAAACACAACAGATTAACCCTATTCATTAAACGACTAGGCACCCCTGATAAATGCCAACCGGACTGCCCAAGAGGACCATCACTCCATGGTAATGTTTTCTAGCCAAATGACTTCCACTCCTTTCTCAGTGCGGGACATATTGAACCTGGAGCAGAATCAGGAGGACATGGTCTCTCTGGACATTTCTCAGCGGCTGGACAGTGCCCTCATTCCGACCTCATCCTGCATGCTGTCCACTTTCAAACAAGAGCAGTTCATGGAAATGCCATCCGGAGCCTCTCTCTTCAGCGAAGACCTGCAGGACGACAAAGGCAACAAGAACTTCGGTACTGCTGCCTTTTATGGGAAGAATTTCTTAGAAATGGACTATGTTAAAGACGCAAAGACGGATGACACGTTTGAAGACAAAGAGAAAAAAGGTGAGTAGCCTAGACGGACATTTATTGTGTTTCCTGTTTATTTAAAATCTCAAATGGAAAAATAAATAATTTATAATATTGAATTGTTTAAACATTTGAGTGTTTCCCAAAGAGTTCCCACGCGTCTTAATCAATTATAACATAATAGGCTAATTAATTACTAAGCCATATATCATATTTTTTATTGTGATTTTTAATTATTTTTATTCAGCTTTAGAAATGAATAATCGTTTTTCACCAGAAAATAAAGTTCATGGTTAAATTGACTACGCCTACTGTTAAATAAATAAAAGTATAGGCCTGCCAAAAAGTGCACAAAATTCAACAATTGAAAATTTATAAGTTTTATTTGTTTTTTAAATCCAAGAGCTTCAAAAGCTACAGCCTGAAGTGAAAAGATCACTGCACTTTTTAGTCAATATTAATAATAATAATAATAAAAACAAGTAGCCAATAAATGATTAATTTAAAAAAAATTGCAAAAAAGTGCAATCAACTTGGATGTTTAAGTCATTTCAACTTAAATGACATTAAACTGACTTTAAAAAATAGTTGAATCTCGTATAACTTAAAAAAAGTTGAAAATTGCTTAACTTATTTTGATGAGTTAAAGCAATGTAAAAAATATGTTGTCATAACTTATTGATCACATAATTTTTCACAGTGTGGAAAGACATATGTTATTGGCTAATGACAAAGTTACAGTGTGTCCCACTAAATTCTATCAGTTAAATAAACTCTGATTAATTATCGACTATTTTCAGACATCAGCTGCTCCCAGGAAGATCCGAGTGAAGATCTGAAGCTGGATGATGCGGATCGACCCAAACAGAGGAAGAGGAGGAAGCCTCGTGTTCTCTTCTCTCAGGCGCAGGTGTACGAGCTGGAGCGACGCTTCAAACAGCAGAAATACCTCTCTGCACCTGAGAGAGATCATTTAGCCAACGTGCTCAAGCTTACCTCCACACAGGTGAAGATCTGGTTCCAGAACAGACGCTATAAGTGCAAGAGGCAGCGTCAGGATCAGACCCTGGAGATGGTGGGCATCGCCCCGCCGAGACGCATCTCGGTGCCGGTGCTGGTTCGGGATGGGAAACCGTGCCTGGGAGACACGTCCACGTATAACACCTCGTATAATGTGGGGATCAACCATTTCACCTACAACACATACCCTGCGTTTAGTAATTTCCCGAGTCCAGGTAACACGAACTACTCATGTAACTATCCGTCGAGCATGTCCAGCATCCCGCCCTCGCAGTCAAACAGCAGCTACATTAACTTTGGAGTTGGGGATCTGAATAACGTCCAGGCTTCTTTTCAGTCCAGCAGCGGAGTTCCCTCACTACACGGCATCCGAGCGTGGTGAAAAAAAACCCCCAAAAAACCCGACATTATACCTGCATGTCATTTCTATGGACATTTACACTCAAACGACATTTTCGTAATTGATGATTATTTGAATAATCCTGGCCGAGATGGTTTTGCTCTGTCAGATACAAGAAACATTTATTGGCTTTCATATTTCCCGTTTAGGCTACTTTAAAAACTGTCTGAATAATTTGCTTGCACTTGAGTTGATGAGAGATTAACCGCACGTGGAATAGATAGCCTAATTATAATTTTCACCAGATTGTAGCCTATTTTGAGGCCTATAAAGCTCGTGCGAAGTTACCAAGGTTTGTTTCTTTTACTTTCTTTCTTTCTTTCTTTCTTTCTTTCTTTCTTTCTTTCTTTCTTTCTTTCTTTCTTTCTTTCTTTCTTTCTTTCTTTCTTTTTTAATTAAAATTGAACGTGGATAGATCAATGGTAGACTGCAACCAATTTATAAAAGGACATCAAGGAACAATCCTATTATTATAATATTTTTTTTTCTTTGTGTATAGCCATAAAGTAGGCTACCGCACGAATACGACTCTAATTAAGGTTTTGTTATTATTGCCTTTGTAAGTTTGATATGTAACCTTTTCGAAAGAACATAATAAAGGCTTTTCAAGAATGTATGCAATTATTATTTGGTTTGTGTAGAATAACAATGAAAATATTAACACATCAACAATAATAATAATAATTAACATTTGTTGTAATTAATTAATAAATTCGTGTTTACGAATTACGTTCAAGCGTTTTAGTGTTATTATTATGATAAGAATTATTATTATTAATATTATAGATTTAAAAAAAATGCACAGCTTTGTTCTCAATTATGTGACGGTTTTATCATTTATAATTTGGTAAACAAAATGAAGTTTAGACACTTTAAAATAAATAAACTTATTCTTTACTACAACTTATCAATATAAATCAAAATATGGTGGATTCCCTTTGAGATGACTGGGGAAAAGTGTCCATATATCAACCTGAATTCGCCCCTAAATATTTGCGAAATTTTTAAATAGGCCTAATAATAATAATAGGCTATTTGAGGACCATTGTTTCTTATGTGTTTCAGTGAGGACATGGGCAGTACTTTGCACTATAAACGTCTAGAAATAATCCCAAGTTGCAAATGCTTCAGAGGACATTCTTCTGTTTAGCGTATCACGTGATTTGATTTGACAGCTCTTCAGAGTAAAACGCTTTGACCCGATTAGAAGTTGGTGGTTATTGCGATGATCAATCCAGTTTGACACCAGCTGAGATTAATGTTAAAACTATATCACTCTTATTCAAAAGTATATTTAACTTTTATCAGTAACACTGTACAATGTAAAGGTTCATTGGTAAACATTAGTTAACTACCTTAGTTAATTAATAATGTACAATACTTCTACAGCATTTATTAATCTTAGTTAATATTAATTTCAACATTTACTAATACATTATTAAAATCAAAGGTTGTATTTGTTAACATCATGTAATCCACTGTGAACTAACATGAACAACCAATGAACAGCTGTATTTTTAATAACTAACATGAACAAAGATTAATAAATACTGTAACAAATGTTTTGTTCATTGTTAGTGCATGTTAGTTAATACATTCACTAATGTTAGCTAATGAACCTTATTTTAAAATGTTACCCTTTTATCTTAATTTTATCCTATATTTTATCTTATAATTTTATCCTATATTTTATCTTTTATCTTATATACTCCGTATAGAAGGTTGGTTCTATACGGAACCATAAAAGTTTTGGCAGGCGCCATATAAAACGTTTTAGTGGTTCCCATCATGTGATTATTTTTGAAAGTAGTTTTAATTAATTATATTTGTTTTAGTTAATTGTTTATTTAGATTAATTTATACAAATTAAACAGCTCGCAAACATACATTGTCACAAGAATGTAGCAATCATTTAAAACATTTCTCCTTTTATAGAACCTTTTTGGCATACATTTATTTGAGCCAAGAACCCTAACCCACTGAACCGTTTTTAAGAGTGACAAACTCTAGCCTATATAATACATCCACTCACAAAATGGTTTTGTTATGGCAACACATACACCGTAAAAAATACAGAATCAATAAGTTATGACAACATGTGTAACCTTGCTTTAACTCATCAAAATAAGATGATTTTCAATTAAATTAAATTCACATTTATTTGTATATAGCGCGTTTCACAATACACACCGTTTCAAATCAGCTTTACAGAAAATGCATGAGTCCACATTACAATTTAGAGTAATCTGTTATCAGAGGTAACTATCTAAGTGATGTATTTCAGATATAGCCTACAAATCACACAGTTAGCTAAAATTTTATTCATTTAAACAATGTACAAATTTAAGGCAGAAACAACAAGCTCATTGAAGTAATGAATACATTTTCAACTTTTTTTTATAAATGATACAAGATTCAACTCATTTTTAAGTCAGTTTATTGTAATTTAGGTTGAAATGACTTAAACAACCAAGTTGATTGCACTTAAAAAATTTAAGGCAGCATCTTTTTTTCCTTTTTGTTTTTCACAGTGTACCCAAACCTATAATTTTATTTTTAATTTTGTTTATGTGTGTGAGTACTATTTTTGTAAAGGCTGGTGTTACCCTTGATTGACAACACAAAAGTGCTCTGCTTAGTTTGCAGAATGGCGCAATTTGCTTGACATATGTAAGGGTGCATTGCTGTGCATGCAAAGACTTGGGAGATCCACATTTGCTGCCACTTCAAATGATTAATAGATTGTCCTAGGGCATCTCTCTGGCCTCTCCACAGATATAAGTAAAAACAATTCCCCCTCTCGACCCCATCCACCTGAGGCAGCATTTACAGATGAAATATAATAGAATGCGTACTGTGGATGACTGTCAATTCAAGTCAAATATGGGGCCACTGAGAGGTAAAGAGAAAGGTCACACAGTTATAATAGTGGCCCACTCTTCAGAGGCGTTGAAAAGAACAAGTCAGATAACATGGACGCACATCTCTAAAAATAACAGACCTTGTCCTCCGGCCACAATGGAAGGAGAATGACAGAGAGAGGGAGAGAGAGCATGCGAGAAAGAGACCAGGGATAGAATAATCAGCTTTTCCGGGTCTTATCGGAGGAAAGACAGGGTTGCATGCCTCTTTATCAGCGGAGCTCTGATTATGGCCATTGCTTTTCTGAGCTTTCCCCCCCTTTGCGATACTCCAGTTCTGTCCTGCCCAGCATAACAGCTGCTGGTTCATCGCTGCCCAGGATGTGAGTTTAACTCAACTAAATTGCCTGTCGTACCGTAGGTGTCCATGTGACAGCCTCCAGCATCTAGCATGGGTTCAGATGGAGGCATGAAACTAAGAAACTGAGGGCGAGTGGTAACACCAATGGTTAGTCCCTAAATGAAGCCTTATTCAAAAATAAATAAAAACTGGTGTCGTTTTTTTATATAAAAAAAAAAGAAGTCTTAAATTAGGTTTATGCTATACACTGTAAAAAAAATTCTGAAGGATCACGTGACACCGAAGACTGGAGCAATGATGCTGAAAATTCAGCTTTAATAAATTGCATTTTAATTGTCAAAAATAAATCTTGACAATATTACTGGGTTTTTTTTCCATCAAATAAATGTGAGCATAAGAGACATCTTTCCCCAAAATTTTGAAAGGTAGTGTACATATAAAATTTGTAACAAAATTGATGGATATTCAACTCATAATCCATTTCGAATATGAATTATTGTAACAGTTATGTTTGGTTCTATTGTCATTGTGTTTGGTTTTCCTCGCCTGCCTGCCCGTCTGTGTTCCTAGATAGTCTTCTTGGTTGTTAATTAGATTTACACCTGTTCTGTTTTACATTGATTACTCTGTCTGTGTTCAAACCCTTAGTTCTGTCGGTTCATTGATCCGTGTCGTTTGTGTTCAACATTGTGTATAATATCTCCTGAGATTTCCTGTTGAATTTATTAATTAAAGATTGTTTTTTGTTGTATTTCCTAAGCCGTGCCATTGCTGCAACCTGCTTGCTTACAAATATTTTTTACTTTCAGGCTTTCTATTCTATTCACAATTTTTGTGTAGAAGTTGTCATGTTGGAGATACTCATTTTCAAAATTAAAAACTCATGATATAAACTTTGTAATTTCAGAGATCTTTGTTAGAGATTTTATTTATATTTGTCACTTCTGTCTAGATTTTGGTTCTTGTTTCATGTTTTCAATTCATGTTTATTTTCTTCTTCTTTTGAATTTAATAGAGGTATTGGTGCATTTCCGCCACATACTGGAGGGTGGAGCATTGATGTAGAGGTGAAAAAACTAAATTCCTCTAATCAAACTTTCTTTAGGTATTCTAATAAAGTTGTGGTCACTTTCGAATTATTGTTCAATAAATTCTTTAATACTAACCTTTTTATTCAACCTCTTTTATGAGCTGAGATCTTTCTTTATTATAACCAACACATTTTAGAAAAAAACGTTCAACTGTTTCTGGTCAATCACATTTGCTGCACAATCCTGTAATACGTTTACCAATTTTAAAAAGTGATTGATTCAAAGCTGTGTGTCCAATACAAAGTCGAGGAATTATTGTGTCATCCCTTCTTTTGCCTCAAACATCTCTCAATACCTACTTCGTCTTGTAAATGTTATTGTCCCTCCGGGGAAAGCCGAAATAAAGGAGTTAATCAAAAAGTTAATGAAGATGACGAGATGTGGACACAGAAAGGAAAGGGAATACATTTATATGATGTATATTGTATGAAGTGTATTCTTGAACACTTTAAAGCATTTTTTTGCTGCTATTTTATTTTCCATAATCTCCACATGAGCAGGAATCCCCAAAAAGTAGACTTTAATTCCTAGATGTTGAATTCTGAACAAGATCTGAAGGGTTTCTATGAGAATATCCCGTCTTGAGTCAGATTTTCCATTTTTAAGCTTATGAGGCTTGATAAGGAATAAGCATCAATAACCACTTTAATGAACCTCTTCCGCCCATTGCAGGGCCAATTGAATTGCTATCAATTCTGATGAGTAAACAGATAAATTATTAGATGTTATTTTACCTACTTTACTTTTTCTTTTTCTTTTCATTCTGGCTCAATCCAGAGAGTTAGTGTGTTGTCACAGGGACGTCCTTCTCCACCATCTCCAGTCTCTTGGTCTCAGGCTGATTGGTCAGAAGAGCGTCTTAACACCTTCTCAGCGGACCATTTTCTGGGATGTCCAGCTCAATTCTCTCTCGATGCCAGCCCGCTTGGCCCTGCTCGAGTTTCCAGTCTCTGTGCGTGCTTGGCCCATTTCAAAGGGTTATGATGGGCATGGTTTGCCGCCGTCAGGTTATGACGATGGAAGCCTCCCTGACTGGTTGTGGTGTGGTCTTCGAGGGCAGACTAGCCTGCGGTGTTAGGACGGGCGAGCTTCTTTCTTGGCATATAAACTGCCTAGAGTTGCAAGCCGACTCTCTGGCTCTGGATCACTTCTTTGATCGGCTGTCATGTTATTGTTAGGATAGACAACATGGCAGTGGTGTCCCACATAAATCATCAGGGAGGTTCGCGGTCGCACACCCTGAAGAGAGCAGTTCACATTCCAGGAGCCTTGAACCTCAGCGGACTTCCTGTCGACACAGTAACTCAGGTCGGGGGAATTGATGCTGAACCTCCAAACGGTAGCTCTTTGCGTCGCAAGACTCAACTCAGTGCCCCCTGTGGTTCTCCCTGTCTCATCCGACACCTCTGAGGATAGATGCCTTTGCTCATCCATGGACGGATTTGAAACTATATGTATACTATATTTGAGACTATATGTTTATCCCTGCAGTCCTTTGCAGGGTGATGGGACTGCAGAATTCACCTTCTATCAGTAGCACCGTTCTGGCCATCCCAGACGTGGTTTTCGGAGCTGAGCTCACTAGTGGAGTGGTCCCCGTAGGAAACTCTAATCAGGAGAGATCTGTTGTCTCAGCTCCAGGATTTGGCATCCTCGACCCGAGATATGGAGACTGTGGGTGTGGCCGATCAGGGGTGGTCGCTAATGGCTTCTGGTCTGTCCGCTAATGTTCGGGAGAGCATTGATAACACTTGTGGACCCAGTCAGCTGCCCGGTTGGTTTAGTGCTGGAATTCCTGCAGGATAAGTTTGTGGCCGGAGCAGCTGAGGCACTTTAAAGGTGTATGTGGACCGCTCTGGCCAGTGGCGCAAGTCGTCTCAGTTGTTTGTATGCTTTGGGTCCGGCCACAGAGGTCTCGTCACTTATAAGCACAGGATCTCTCATTGGATGAGAGACGTAATTTCTTTGACTTATGAGGTGCAGAAGCTTCCTTCCTTTGGAGGAGAGAGAGAAAGAGAGAGAGAGAGAAAGAGAGAGAGAGAGAGAGAGAGAGAGAGAGAGAGAGAGAGAGAGAGAGAGAGAGAGGAAAGTTCTTGGGCCAGATCTGGCAGCACTTAGCTTGGCGTATGTGGTATTTCGCTCCTATTGCGTTATCGCTACGCAGCGTTAAGTGAACCAATGAAAGAGAACGTCTCAGGTTACCTGTGTTTTCTGAATAGGGAACGAGATGCTGCGTTCGCTGCCAAGCTCTTTGCACTGCCGAGGGGGGCTTCTTTGGTGGAAAATCTGAGGAGTAGACTGTATTAAGAGCGAGTGACGTAGCTCCACTGAGGAGGAGCCCGAGCCATCAGCCAATGAATTGGCGTGATTCTATATGTGTTCAGAGAATCAGCAGCGCCCAAGGGTGTTTCCCATTGAGTCGCTACGCAGCGTCTCATTCCCTATTCAGAGAACATGGGTTACACAGGTAACCCCAGACATTTTTGCCACTTAGTGACTCTCCACAACTCTGCATAGCCTCATGAAATACACTGATGACGAGTGATGTGCGAACAGAGTGTGTAGAGGTATGGAAATACACGTTGACAGGCAGGTAGGATATCGTATCATTGCATTCAGACCAAATGCAATGTTTGGATGAACATTTTTTTGGTCCTGAGACTTTCACATAAGATAGGCTATGTGTAAATTTATTGACATTTACACTAGTACTTCTACTATTGATTGCTACCAGGATAGTTTAAACCAGAATGATAAAAGGTGTTTATGAAAAAAAATGCCAACCCTACCTTAAGTCATTGTTTGGTTTGGTTTATTTTGTGTTTTTCAAAAAAACTGCACATGGTTTCATTCAACTTGCCTTCAGTGGACTTTATGTGACAGAAAGCTTGAACAAAATCTAGACAGATGTGACATAACAGGACAAACTTTACAAAATATTTTTGTTGAATAACTAGCAACAGTTATACATTTAAATTCTTAATACATTTATTTTAATGATTCCCTTTATTATTATGCTCTAAATAATGTTTTCATTAATATATGATATGTTATAGTTAATGGCAAAAAGTATTATGGTTAACATTTTTTATTATAAGTTTGCTCAGTCAACAGTAACACACACCATATGCTTTTGTGGAAGTCCATATTGACTTGAACTCGTTTCATGAAAATTTTTATGACATTTTACGTCTTGTTTTAGTTTGTAAGTGCATTTCCCTTCTTTTTAGAACAATGTTGACATTTATCCATTATATAACATTTTTCTTCAAAATATAGGCTACAAGGCAGTAGCAAAGAAGAAAACGAGAGCGAGGATGCACAACATTACATCCTCCAGGGCTCTCAGCAGCAAGCTGAAACACACCTCCTGCTCCATCCTGAGTTCCAGAAAGGCATGATGCTTAGTCATATGTAGGCCTTAGTAACTGCATAGCAACACCCTAGTAACCACCTAGCAAATCTTAAACAAACACCCAGGACAACAGTAACACAGATGGCCCCAGCAGCAACTACAAAAGCTAAATTAAACTCAAAACTGCTTTTAAACTACTTTCTCAAGCCAACATAAAGTTTGTCTTGACAAACCTTTAATCTAGTTTGTTTAGTTATCCTCTGAGGACAAAATAGATAAGGATGTTAATCTAAAACACACTTTCCTTTTTCCTATTTTTTTTTTTTTTTTTTTTTACAACTTTTTATTTTTCTATTGTGATTCATGTAGACATGTACGACAGCCATTGATCTACAATATGCATAAAATAGAAGGGGAGACCGGGGATGGTTGTAACACGGGTCAGTTGTAACAATTCCAATCTGTCCAATCAGGAACTAGTTACATATCACCTGATTCACTTCGCACATGCTGAGTTTAGTACTTATTCCACATGTGATAAAGTAGAGCCCTGTGGCAAAAACAGCAGATGTTAGAGTGGAAAAACTAATTTTGTGGTATTAGTAACTTTTTTTTACTTTATTTTGTTATGGGAATTTCTGCTTTGTAGTTAAACTCATCAAATTTAAATTATGTTTATTGTGTGTCTGTGTAGATATTTTTCATGCAAGTTGTTAGAGCTAATGTTTTGCCTGTTATCTGTAAGGTGAGCTAGTTCAATTTAAATTGTATTAGCCTATGGCCAAAACTAACTGACAGTAACTAACGTGCTTACACAAACACAGTATTCAAGTTCAATTTATTATGGTCAATTACTGACACACACACACACACACACACACACACACACACACACACACACACACACACACACTGTTCAAGTGTTCAATTTCAAAATTTATTATAGCCAATACTATGACTGACAGTAACAAACATGCTTACACACAAACAATGTTTGTGTTCAAGTTAAATTTATAATGGTCAATTACTATGACTGAGAGTGACAAACACACTGAGACTGAGAGTGACACACACACAGACACACACACACACATCAGTTAGCCTGAAAATGTCTCTATGTTGAATAAAAACCTTTCAAAATCCATTTTTTGTCATAATCTTTTTTTCATTATGTTACATGTCACCCCGGTGGATATCATAATGTTACATCTCACCCCAGGGTATGTTACAGTAAACTAACCCAGACTATGGGGTGAATTGTAACATTTCACTCCTCCTGTTTGAAACTAAACCATGCATTTTCTGTTTGTGTTGCAAATATAATAGCTATGTCATTATGAAACTAGTTTGAATCACATTTTGAACACACTGGCTTTAAAGTACTCCAAGATAAAGACAGAAAGGTAAAATATGTTACAACCATCCCCTGTCTGCCCTATAGCCCACCGTCAGATATGCAGGAGTTTTTTTTTTTTCAGAGTTACAGCCTGAATTTTGTGAGCAACAAATATTTTACAGAGAAGTAGGCTAATATTGAATTTGTTTTTGTTTTTTTATTTTCCTCACATATCACATGTCTGAACTTTCATCGCAAGCATTCTAAAATATTTCCAAGACTACCCAGCGTGACCAGACGGTATTTCTTGTTATTTAGTGCCCCCTGCTGTTGGCAATTGAGCAAAGAAGAAATGTAGAAATTAAGTTATCTGCACATGGGAAAGTGGCTCCATCAAATTTAATTCTCAGGACGATTAACGGAACAACGTGTGAGGTTCACATGACAAAAGAATAAAATAAAATAAAACATATAATAAAAAGCATTCAGTTAAAAAAAATGTTTTGCAGGCCAAATTACGAAAGAGAAGATAGGTGGGATCTGGTGCATGCCAAGGTGTTTGTTTTGGAAGTGAGGAGTGTCAGCAGTTGTCCTGCTTCAGAGTTTGTCTGATTGTTCAGCTCAGTGAATATTTTTGTCCTGGAGAGTTCAGAGCAAGAGACACATCGAGAACAACAGATAGGAGATGATTCAACATCTCTACTGCAGGTGAGCTTTCCTTTATGGATTTTATTGAGTTATACATTACAAAAACGTGTTATATAAAAACCCTGAAATTTAGAAATAACTTGCTTTATTTTGTTTTAGATTAAAATTCCCTACTAAAACATGCATTTTTATGAGCTGAAAATACAAAGTCTTATAGGTAGGCCTATAAATCTTTGTAGGCATTGTATGTTTTTTTAGGTACACGAAATAACGTGAATTTTACTTTTTGACTGTGTGTGTGTAGGCTACATTTATTTAATTATAAGTAATAATTTATTTTAATGTTGATCTCATGTTCTTGAACAAACATTTTTTCAGCAAAATTTCAACAGTAAAACAATTATGAAACACAAAAGAATTCATGAAACTGCAAAAAATGTAAAGTTAATGTTTCTCCAAACTTGACATCTTTGAAAAATACTCTATAGAGAACACATCTTGCAGTTACAATTGATTCTTGTCTAAATTTATGTCAGTGTGGTTTTACTGTGTTCACCCGCTATAGCAAAAATATATTAATAATGGATTTTCAGTTCAGAGGGGAAAAAATTATTCAAATCATTTAAAATGGACCTAGTTTAAAACATGAAAAACCACTGCTAAACAAACAAAGGAGTTTTGCCTCAAAACCTTTAGGTACTGAGATGGTTTTGAGGCAAAAAAAATGTTTAGCATTGGTTTTGTGACAAGTGGTCCTGTGTGACCATCTTCCCCATTTTTCAAGATTTAGCCTAAAATTTATTTCTCCTTACGATCATCTTGTTCTTGTCCCCTATTATTGACACAATGTGCAGTGTTGGGGTAAGGCATTACCAAAAACGCAAGTTACGTAATCATTTTAATCAACCGTATAGCGTCAGTTCTGGCAGGTCATGTTAGTCAAGCTCATATGACTCTCAGCTGATCCACGTCTACCTAGGAATACGACCTCTATCACAGCATCCTTCTCCATCCCCAGCTCCTCCTCTCTCCAGTCAGGATTTGGCATTCTGATTCCCCTTTGAATCAGACTCAATTCTCGAATTATGTTGTACATTAAAATATTGAATTAATGATATCTGCAATGCATCCATGTTGGTTCTGTTCTGTTTAGCCTAAGGGAGGTTATTGCTGCTCTCCCTGCTCTTATCCATGCTAGGCTGCATGGATGCGCAGGGAGTTCTTGCCCTGAACAGAACTATAGGCTACCGCCAATCCAAACTGTATGCTAATTGTCAATCGTATAGTGGTCCTGACAGAACTTTAGTCACGTAGGCCTAACTAAAGTAACGCATTACCTTCGTTTCAACAAAATATTTCTTTTTCAAAGTATAATGCAAGTTACTTTTGCCCATTTACTGTCCCCTTGTTAAGAGAAATCAAAAGTAAGTGCTACGTCGTTGTGTGCGCTGTGTAAATATGATGGTTATTGTAGTTCTAGACTAAATGTGAGCATGCAGTATTCAGTATTCCTCAAAATTAATGAAATCAAAGAAATGCAAACACAAACCTACAATAATTAAATATGTGAATGTGGCGAGCAGAACGAGGCAGAGGACCGTGAGAGGTACGAGACCAGTGCAGGTGTCGCTCATTATCAATCACGCCACCGGCCTCGCGCCGTTCTCTCACGGCCCTAGGACTCGTTCTGCTCGCCACAGTGAAATAATACAAATATTGGCTACTTTATATATTCATAATGACAATACTAATCAGCAAAAATGACTCAAGATAAACATTACATCATGTTTTATTTTTGTTGTTGTTGATTTTATTGCTTAAGTAAGAGTGTTACTTGTCCTGCTCCTTATTCTTCTGCAATCCTGAAAGAGAGCACATCTGAAAGCACTACTGCAGTGGTTCCCAACCCTGGTCCTGGGTGCGTCTCAATCAGGGCATTGATCAGGGAGTTGGCCATTTTAAGGGCTGTCTCAATCGCAAAATCCTTCCAGTGCACTGGAACGTTCGCTCCCTAAAAAATCCCACAATGCACTGCAAAAACCAGGGAGAATTAATGCCCACTATGCTCCCTTACTGGAAATTAAGTGACATTTCTGAAGCACAAAACGTATGAGCCAACTCAATAAATACAATGAAATGAGATAGAAGATTTAAAAAGACAAACCGTTTTTTAATTTTTTATTATTATTGTTATGTCAGGATAACTACACATTGCTAGTGTAACCAGTCTTGACCCGTTCAGAGTGGGATTCGACCTAGGGTGTCTGGCGTGGGAGGCTAAAGACCGCGGATGCTAGCGCGCTTCTTGAGGCCAGGAGAGTGAGGTTTACATGCACAGCTCTTACTGGCCTACATCCGTTACAGACAGACAGTGAACACATCTAATCATTTATAGTTAATACTCAGGTCTAATGTTGTAAGGATATGTAACAGAACAATATGTTTAAACCGCATAAAGATAAAATCAAAAAGATATAGGTTCTGTCTGTTGATTAATACAAGCGGTGACATTGTACAATGTTGTACGGGGACGTTGTACACAGTTTGAGTAATCACTGCCCCAATGTGTTGTGAACCAGGGTCCTTACTAGTGCCCAGACTCATGTACACGATATAATGATTCACAAGCTCAGGAGCTAGGGAGTTGATTGAGAGGTACCCCAGAAATTGACCATGATAATATCACAGTGTGTTTGCTGCTACTACTTCTATTGCATATGGGACCGAAAAAAAGCCATGAGCATATACAATTTAGCAGTTGTTGCAATAAGCCTGGCAATGGCTTTGGGAAACATGTGGATTAAGAGGAGACTAGAATGATCTTATTACAATTACACTGTTAAAGGTTATGGAATATATGTGGAAGTTAATTTTAGTAAAAGTAAATAATAATTGTAATTGATGAAAACAGGAAAGACATAGTGGGCTACGCTGACCCATTTTCCACACTTGTTTGATTGATCTCTATGTTCTTCATTGCTGAGGGTGGAGTGAGTATCGCATTTTGTGAGTGATGATTTTTCATTCAGAGGAACCTGCCCAACGGGATTAACTACAGCATTCAGAAGAAGGATCTGCATCCGTGGACTAGAAAGTGATGTTTGTCAAGTACTTAAAGTATATATATATTTTTTTTGTATTGCAAGTGACAGTATTATCTATATTAAGGGTGTTCTATAGTAACCCCAGAAGCTATAAATGCCATTGATTTGACATTCATTCAATTCACTGCTGACTTCAACGGTCGGACTCCTGTGAGGTTAACTCTTATCCTGTAAAAACATTTAAGGTTAAATAACAAGGAGTTTAGTCTCATTTAGCAGATGCTTATATACACAGTAACTTACAGTACACTGTGTGTTTGCAATATACAGCTACATACAGTGTTATGCTTTCCGTTGCTACAGCACAAGTAAATTAAATACACATGGAGGGTTGATTTCAGGATGATGATATTGACTTTGCAGGGCTGACTAGCGTGTGTTTCAGGCCGGCCATCAATAAACAGGATAACATGAACAAATACTCCTTTGCTTTTGTAACTAATCAGAGTTTACCATTCTTATTAACGGTCATGGCAAATGTCTTTTTGTGTGTGTGTATTTTATTGTTTCAGTCATAATGACCAATCAAATTTTGTTAATGAGCATGATTTTAAGTTCTGTATTAAAATTCATTTTGATATTTGTGGGGGAGGACTAAAATGTGTGCGGACCCAGTAACTCTCCTGGATGGACTCCCATGGGAGATTCCGGTCCAGAGGGATCACCTATCTCAAGCACAAGGGATTTCATCTTCGACCAGACATCTGGAAACTTTGGGTCTGGGTTTGCATCTGCTCATAGATTTTGTTCTGTCGGCTGAGGTTGCTAATACAATTTTAAACTATAAAGCTCCTTCCACGAGAAAGCTGCATGCCATAAAATGTGGGTTCAGGACTGAAGTTCCTTCAAGAACTTCTCACAGTAGGGATGGCTCTGGCTATAAGGTGTATGTCGCCGCTATCTCTGCTAACCACTCACCTTTCGATGGAGCCTCGGTAGGGAGACATCCTTTGGTGTCTCAGGGCTTGCGCTGTGCCAGACCGCTGAGGCCTATCTGCCTCCTGGGACTTGGTCCTATGAGCCCTGACAGAGGCCCCATTTGAGCCCTTAGAGTCGTTTCCATAAAAGTAGCTGTATTACTACCCTTGATGTCATTTAAAAGGGTATCAGGCCCTGTCAGTTGCCTTATCCTGCTTGGATTTTGCTCTGGCTGATGTCAGAGTCATATTGCACCAAACGTTCCTTCTGTAAATGGTCAGACAGTTTTTTTTGCAAGAAGCAGGAGCAGGAAAGCTTGCATCTGTAATGTCCGGTCTTGCCTTGAGGATCTGTGTCCACCGCTTAGGCCAGTGGCGTAAATCCACTCACCTGTTCATTTGCTTTGGTCTTGTACAACAGAGGTAATGTGGTCCCCAAGCAACAAATTTCGCACTGGATTATGGATGCTATCACCCTTTCCTATGAGGCGCGCGGTATTGCCTCACCTATAAGGGTCAGGGCTCACTACACTAGGAGTATGGCATCTTCCAAAGCTCTTGCTAGGGTTGTGTCATTGCTTGATGTGTGTGCTGTGGCAGGCTGGTCCTCTCCGCACACATTCATCAGGTTTTACAGTTTAGATGCAGATTCAACCCCAGAATCTCATGTACTTCAGGGCTGATCCAAGTTGAGTTGTGCTCAATAGTGTTCTGTGCTTATACACAGCCATGACATAGCAACAAAGTTGAGGTAAAAAAAACTTGATATTCACATTTATTCTAACTTTTACTGCAAAACATTTCATTGTGGCTGAATACCATGAGCAAAAATCATCAGGCTAAAGAACACTGACATAAGGAACTTTTGCTTATGGTTTAAAAATACCATAGCAAAAACAGCTAGGGTAACTGATATAAATTTCAAGCATTATTAAAGACAAGTACTCTCATTAATTAAAAAAGAACAAATAAACAAATTAGCAATCGCACAAATAAATACAACTGAGCAAAGATATGATTTAAATAAACAGTGTTTTAAAATTTTCAGGTATTCAGGTAAAGAAACTGTAATCAAATGTAAAATATGCTGCACTTTATGCATAAAATATAGGCTACGTTACAAATAAAGTTACAAAAGTTATTCAGTCTTGAACAGCAAGTGAATTTTCTTTTTGTCTTTTGTTGTTTGATTTACAACAAATATAGGGAATATTGCGCTGCTGTAACTTTAAGAGCTGCACGGACCCAATATACTGTTACACATGCGTTTTCTTTGTCAACTGTTACAGACATAACCGACTGTATTTACGAGAACATGTTGACATATTTTTGTGTGTATTTGTCCGTTCAAGTGCAGAAAGATGCAGAAGAGAACTCAGTTCAGTATGAGAGGTGGCTTTCTGTGCTTAAGTTTTGGATGTGTGCACAGCACAGAAAACAGCGCACGAGTCATCTTTGCGCATAAATGGTTTAAAATCACATTAAAATCACTTTTCTGTGCACACGTTTTGGATGTGTGCAGAGCACAAAAAACAGAGTACCAGTCTTCTTGTGCTTGAATGGTTTAAAATCACATTAAAATGTGCACGGGAACCGATAAGCGGAATCGAAATGCACATTTCTTATCGAATCACCGGTTCTTGAAAATTTGGAGCTGGTCTCTAAAATGTAACCGGTTCTAGATACCCATCCCTAGTTACGTATGATGATGATTCAGGCGTCTATTAATTAACTCGGTCACTTTGTCAAGTCACAACATTCATAAAGCTTGGCCAATTGGCTCGTTTTGACACGTGCTTCAGACACCGGCTCATGTGAAGGCGTTCCCATAGGGTCAATGCCATGACGCAGCATCTCGTTCCCTTCTCAGGGAACCGGGTTACATATGTAACCTAAGACATTTTCTTCTTTTATGTACACTTTCAACAAAATTTTTAATTCAGAGTTTGTATGAATTAAACATGTATTATAATACATATATGCCTTCATTCAACCTGCAATATTAACTATTTAGAGTTTGAAATGTCCTATTTGTCTTCACAGAGTAATCAAACATCAGGAATCCCCAAAAAGATGCAATGCAAAGCATGCATCAGACTTTTAAAGGACAAAGATAATCTCATCTATCCAGCCATCTTCAGTTCATGATGAACGTGACCACATTCACTCTGAATCTCTCCAGTTCACTCAATGGGACAGACGGACCGGTCTCTGGTCCCGTCAACTGGAGGACAGCAATGATCACTCTCATAACCATTCCACTTTCCCTCATCACCATCATAGGCAACGTCCTGGTCATGATCTCTTTTCGGGTCAACCCACTCCTGAGGACAGTGAGCAACTACTTCCTCTTAAGCTTGGCCGTGGCTGACTTCATTTTGGGCGCCATCTCGATGAACCTCTACACTACCTACATCCTGATTGGCCAGTGGACTTTAGGAAACCTAGCCTGTGATGTGTGGCTGGCTGTGGATTATGTGGCAAGCAATGCCTCTGTTATGAACCTGCTGGCCATTAGTGTCGACCGCTACCTCTCTGTCATGCGACCTCTGACCTATCGAGCCACTAGAACACCCAGAAGAGCTGCAGTGCTGATTACTCTAGCATGGACCGTCTCCTTTGTGCTTTGGGCTCCAGCCATTTTGTTCTGGCAGTATATAGTGGGTGAACGGACCGTTCCAGAATTCCAGTGCTCAATCCAGTTCCTGTCTCAGCCTGTGATCACATTTGGAACAGCCATCGCTGCATTTTACCTGCCAGTAAGTGTTATGGTTGCGTTGTACTGGCGGGTGTATCGTGAGACAGAGAAACGCTCTCAGCAGCTTGCTGGACTGATAGCATCACAGGGAGGACGCACTGGAAACGCATCTCAGGTGAGTTTTACATTAAAAGGGTTGTCCATTATTTAAAATTTTAGTGGGTACGAAGCCCTGCACATGACATGCGAAAGTAAAAACAGATATTGTGGCTACTAATTCAAACAATCTTTATGACAAATTATTAATTTGTGGTCACATTTGATCAATTTGCTCCCTACAGTGTACTATTTGATTTAACTAAAATGAGGGAATGATTTATTTCAACATGGCCGTGATTTACCTAAAACAAGGAAACAAATGAATAAGTCATTATCATTGTGACCTACCAGCGTTTTTTGCCTAGTAAGAAAGGATTCAGATGCAGCCTTACTAATGTTTGTGCCATTGTTTTTCTACCTAAAATGACGTCACTTCCTGGAGGAAGATGTAAGGAACAGGCTTTTGTTAGTTACAGAGATTATACAAAAGACTTGTACAAAAGAATGGGAAAACCAATACATTTATGACCAATTCAAGCAATAATCCCGAGAAAAATAATGATTATGAAAAGAAATAAGGTACAAGCTTTAGTGGGACTTAAAAGACATGCCAACCAATCATGATGTGCTACATGCTATTGCTAGTCAGAGCCAGTGTTACTTTAGTAATATTTATGTACTATTATAGTATTTTTATATTTTCAGTTTCAGTAATTTTGTTATGTGCTTTTGTCATTTTTTTATATATACATTTTTTATTTAGCTTTCATTTATTTACATTTTTATTTCAGTTTTAGTTTGAGTAATTTTAGTAAACTTCAGCCTGCCAGGGCAACCTACATATTTTTTGTTTTTGTACGTTTTTTTAAGAGCAAAGATGTAAAAAAAGTTTTGTCATCATTTATGTCTCCCAGAGATCTTGTCACAGCAATTCTCGCAGTGTTGAGGATGTAAGACCACAAACAGACCAGAAGCAGCACAGGACGGGACAAAAGACCATCTGTCCCACCATCACCCATCAAACAGCAGCGTGGTGGAAGAAACGAAGGGAGAGGGAGGAGACGTCCAACTCATATACTACATACAGCCATCCACAGATATGCACGGACCACATTTCTCCAAGAACAGACGACAATAAGAAATACATTCCACTTGTTCGAATAGATAAGACTGCAGTCAATAATCAATCCATGCGGAGCTGTCAGCCAGGCAGTCAGAATTCGCTTAATTCGCCTATGAGTCCTATAACCACAAGTGCTGCTCAACCTTCTGCTCTGTCACTGACCACAGGCCAGCAGGGCCGGAAAGCCCGGACCTCGTGTCTGATCAGGGAGAAGAAAGCGGCCCGGACCCTCAGTGCCATTCTCCTGGCTTTCATTGTAACATGGACACCCTATAACATTATGGTTCTAGTGTCCACTTTCTGTGACGACTGCGTTCCTGAGGGGCTGTGGCAGCTGGGATACTGGCTCTGCTATGTCAACAGCACAGTCAACCCTCTCTGCTACGCACTCTGTAACAAGCACTTCCGGGTCACGTTCAAGGCACTGCTGCTCTGTAGGTGGAAGGAGCATAAGAAGGGGATCAGGTGGACCCCAACAGGAAATGGCTGATTTCATCACGACATTTATTAAGAGTTGGATTTTCTATTCATGATATTGGTGATTCAGCACTGGTTGACCAGTCATGAGTTCAGGGACAAATACTGATCTATATTAGGATGCCAGAGAGCATGTGGGCTTGAAAAGATCCCAGAGATCAAGGTTGTGCATCAAATTATGAGGTTCAGATTGTCTGTTTGTGTAATCACGTCTTGGCAGGTCATGTAGCAGTTCTCAGGTTTGAATTGCCAAACTTTGACACATTTAAAATACAAATGTAGCATCTGGGTATGTGTTTATCAAGCATAAACTCTTTAACGTACAAATTTGTACTAGAGCTGTAGGCATATTAGTAGTGTGACATGCAAAACTTTTTTTCTAATTCTGTGAAAACATTTGTCATGACATTATATAAGATCTTAAATTATTATAAAATGTTTCATCTAAAATCTTGCAGTTAAAAACAAAAGCTATTTTAAAAGTATATTCTTATATCTCATGCATATTATTTCACATGTGGATATTTTACTGGGTCTTTGTGGATCTGAGCTGTAGGACTCTATACACTGATACATTGTAGTCTTTATTTACTGTGCTAGTAGTGGTCATAAAAAATACTCAATTAAGATTATTTCTCAGTTACATGTATGTTTATTATGGAAAGGCCAATATGAAAAATGTAAATAAAAAAGACAGAAAAATACAGCATTTACATTCAATACCAAATACAAACTGACATGATATACCAAAAAGAAAAACGAATACAAAACAATACAGTACTCACGATAATTCAATATGGTTAGTCAACAATAATAGATATTGGTTATATCACATACAAAATTCTACTACGAAAGATAACCCGCCTTATGAGAGTGTTTTGTGGGAATAAAATGGATTAATGAGTGAATCCAGAAAATGTAGCAAAAACATGATGATATATTAAAAATGAAAAATGCAGCACCATCTTCTGGTTTTTGAATCTGAACCTTGGCACAAATACTTCCTGAAAGAATAACTTGCAAGAAAATAATTATATACGACAAAGATAAACAGAGATGCACTACTTATACAAATGAATATTTAAATCCATAACATCCTTAAAAGGATTAAGCTATATGTTTGCTCTATGTAAACAAATGTATCTTGAATGAGCAATAAAGAAAAAAAATATTTGGCAATGCATAAACAGGTGCTTAATCATCTGAACCATTGGCCCCAACATGAAGGATTGTGGAAATACTGCACATAATGCATGAAGTGTATATAATCTATTTCAAATGCGCCCTCTGTCATTTCAAACACTGCTCATAATGTGAGTAACAGTCATAGCAAAACAAAAACAATGGCTATGTTAGGGGCAATGATTTCTCTTCCAGCCTCTCCATCACACTGGAAAGTCTCACAACAGTTTAAGTGTGTTTCTGCGTGTTCTTCAAGGTAGACTGTTGTCGCGGTTCCTCCGTCACTCCATTGCGGTGTTCTGGCTCTGATAAATGGAGGCCTTGTCCTTCAGAAGAGCCAGACACAGGTGGCAACTCCAGCTTCCTGCAAACATGATTAAAGCCAAATACTGATCATCAGCAGCAATTCATAACTATAACTAGTACCAACTAAAACAGCAATAAATGCATTTTCTGTCTATAGGCACATCCACTATACAGCGAAGTAGGCCTGGAACGACGCTTCGGCGAAATAGATTACGGTACGCACTATGTGTTTATCCCTAATCCCCTGTCATATTTTACACAAAACAAAACTCTAGAGCAGATGCTAATGGCTAGTATGGCAGCGCCGCTTAATACGAGACTGCACATTTTCAGGACTCTCACAACCACATTCAGCGACAGTATAAAAAATGGCTTTGTCCATAACATCGACAAGTTTTAATTATCACACAAGCTCCGGTGGATCTGCAGATGAACGCAAATCATTTCTCCATCTCTGTGAGTAAACTAAACCCGTCAAGGCTCTCACATTATATTACGTGGCAGACAACCAGTTGTCCATTGCGGTTCCGTTCATTCAGCGCGGCTTTGTCGAGAATGCAGTTATGAGTCCTGAAAATGTGCAGGTGTCAATTGGGTTGTAGAATGGGGTTGTCACGCTCGTAAAAAACAAAACGTGGTATGAACGCAACCGTATTAAGTGGCACTGCCATACTAGCCATTAGCATCTGCTGTAGAGTTTTGTTTTGTGTGAAACATGACAGGAGATTAGTGATGAACATAAAAAGTGAGTAATCAACGTAATCGATTACGTCGACACGCTGTTCCAGCCCTACTTGCAAAGATGATGAGTCAACATCGCCAACTCCATCTTTGTAGCCCAGATAGACTAGCTAATAAACACTAGCTAATATCATAAAAGTGCGACTAGTCAACTAATGGCTGAAATGAATGACCAACATATAGAATCAACTAGGAAAATCTTTGTTTCGGGGGCCACCCTACTCTATATACAGATACATCTCAGTGCAGTCTTTATTTACTTTACTGGTTTTGTTGGTAGCAGCATAGACTGTAGCAGTCATAAATAGTTTTTTTGCGCTTTGTGCATATTTTTGGAGATGCCCCACTCTCATTCTATTGAAAGAATCAATGTAGACATTCTTAAAAATGTCTACTTTTTGCATTTCACAAAAGCTAAAAAGTAAAATGAGTCTAGAATGACATGAGTCTGAGTAAATAACGACTACATTTACATGCACCCTCATAATGCGATTATGACATTTAAGAAATTTTACAATAAAAATTTACCTCATGAAAACAAAATACTTGGATCAAATTGACGCTATTAAGCATAATCATAGTAAAATATGTGGCTTATGACAAACTCCATCTCTAGCCAAAGTGCGTATGTGCTTGTGACGTACACGGATGACGTTTTCATGCGCAGATTCGTATACATAGCAGTAAAGGCGGCATCACATTTTTTGGGGGGCTTAAGAAACTAAGCTTATATTGACAACGTATTAAGATATGAATAAAATGCAGTATATTCATGGTCGAATACTTCGAAATTGAGACATTTTAGGCATGTAAGAGGAAAAAATTCAATACGTCCATAGAAATGTGCTTCTGCACTTGACGCAAGTAGAATAAAACAGTGACCAGTAACACTTACTATTTGTGAGTACATTATTTGTGCTGTGCATTTGGATATATGAATAATGGTGGTAAAAATAACCATAATTCTTAGGGAATAATGAAAATTGCATTAATTGTAAGAATTTGTTTTAAATTATTGGTGCACATGCAAATGATTGCTAGTACCTTCTGGAGGGTCTGACATGGGAGGGCTGAGGCAGTACATGTGGTATCCTCTGTCACAGTCATCACAGAACAAAAGCTGGTCCTGGAAAAGAGGATTTAAACACATTAACGGATGGTTTTCTGTATAAGGGGTTTGTTTGAGTGATAATGTGCGGAGACTCACGTCATTCTCAGATGTGCCACAAACATTGCAGCACTTGCACTCAATGCACTGCCAGCGGTAAGTCTTTACAGCTGCCATCATCACGGCAGTGAACTGCAAGCACGAAGGATGTCCTTATAAGGGATAAGAGAAAAAGGCTATGCATGAATTATGTGCATCTGAGCGTAGAGGTTTAAAGTTCGTTCTGTGCCTAGGTGTCATACCTGAACGTCCACAGTCAGAGCAGGACACCAGCTCTTCAGACTGGCCTGTTTTCTGGTTCATGTTGGAGTCACCCAGGCAGAAGTCGCAATAGTCATTGGGTAATGCCAGGCCATTTGGTCCTTTTTTAGGGGCTGTAATAAAACAGAGCATCAGATCAACTGTTGTCCTGCTTTCGTTAATGTTTTGACTAGCAGGACTATCCAAATCAAAGCTGCAATCTAGTGGCAAAGTGGCAAATATTTTAAATGTCATATAGAATATCCTTAAGTCACAAGGATCTAACAATCACAACTATAAAAGGTGTGGTTTAAACTCAAAGAATATAACATCTTGTACTTGTTAAATCCTTTAAAGTGATAATGCACAAGTGATGTGTAATGACAGTCATTTTGAATGAACGCTCACTCTTGGGTTCCTCTTGTGGTGCAGGAGTGTGAATCTCAGGTTCTTCTTTGTCTTCTCCCTCCTCATCAGCCAAGTGAGAGTGAGTGTAGTGGTAACTCAAGCCTGGTCTGTTCTTATAGCGTTTCCCACAGACTATTAAAAAGAAAAGGTTTAAAATTAAAACAGTCGTCTAAAAAGGGTTATGCATTATGAAAAACAGGATTTGCATTGATCTTTTAGCATAAAGGCTTTCAATGTACTATGTAACTTTCACAATCAAAGCTCTCTCTCCAGATAACCAAACCGATTGATGGGAACTAAGCTGCAAACATGAACCGCTCAGAATTCAGCTGTCATGGTATTGACATTCAGCAACTTCATGAACAATAGCAGTACACAAGGTTAGCCAAAAACATATTTGCATAGACTACTGTTCAACAGTTTGGGGTCAGTAAAATCTTTTAATATTTTTGAAAAAAATCGTTTTTGCAAGAGATCTCTTATACCACGGCTGCATTTATTTGATTAAAGAAAAAAGTGAAAAAAGTAAAGTAAGCCATTCCTTCAGCGTCACATATTTCTCATTATTAAAAATAATTCAAATCTTACTAAGCTCAAACTTTTGATATATATATATATATATATATATATATATATATATATATATCCAAAATAACATGTCAGAACTCACTGTCACAAGCATACGGTTTGTCTCGTTCTTCCTGGGCAGCTGCAGCAGCTTCCATTTTCTTTTTTCCATTCCCAACTCCTCGACCCTGGCAGATTAAAATTATATTTTATTAACTCTATTCCTTCAGGCCATCGTATGACCAGTAGCCACCATCACAAGAGTAGTTTATCAATGGTTAATACTGTATCAATATTCAATGAATTAAGCAACAGCAGACTAGGCACTGTACCTTAGATTTCCCTTTTCCTCGTCTTTTTGGAGTTTCCTCCTCAAAATCTTCATCGTCCAGATCATCCAAGTATTCTTCTGGCTCAAGGATCCTCTGAGAATGACAGGAGACAATCAGGCCATGCATTCATATATGAAAATATATGAAAAGCCCACATTGAAAAGCCCTGCATATATACCTTCCTGATGCGTGTGGAGCCACTGTGGCTGCTGGCCGTGCTGGTTCCAGTGATCTCAGACAGACTGGTTTCTTCCTCAGGTGGTCTAAGCTCTGTAGGCACTCTTTTATCCAGCGGCTCTCCTTTCAACAAGGCCTCCAGACTGCTCCCATCCAACGGGCCCAACACATCTTTTTTCAGGCCCAGCTCCAGCTCAGCTTTGGAAACATGCCTCTCTTTAATCATTTAGTTATGATTTATAATCTAATTTTAAATATTTTTTCTGACTTAAATACCTCAATCTTTTTTGTCTAAACTTTTTAAACATGTAAAGCTTGACCTATGAAATAATAGTCCAAAATATCTATTTTTTTAGTGTTGTAGTCAAGACCACCTTAACATAGACCAAGTCAAGACCAGCACTCCTCAAATGTCTGAGAAATGTCTTATATTTAATCAATTAATACAATTAGAATTAGACACTATAGAGCTATTACCAATCAAATCACTAAAACATAACATTCATCTTTGTGTTGAAGTGGCACAGAATTTGCATCTGAATTGGTACAATTACATCTGCATAAATAAGGTTGAGATTAATGTTTTAAAAATAACATTTTGAGTATAGAAATATGATGGAAAAATAAAATGATAGGTCTACTTTTAAATATGAATCTGAAATCAATGAGTGAGTCACGGAATCATTTATTCAACCTATTTGTTTAAAGCAGCTGATTCAATTTTGTCTAAAATTTGTGTCACTTTATAACGTTCTTAACTTAACTTCTTAATGTTTATATAAAATCAATATCACATTTGCAATCGTACTCATATTCACGAAAACAGCTTTCTTGCTCTTGTGATATTGCTTAATTATATCCTATGTTTTAATATAAAAATCTCATACAAACAGGTCATTTGTATTCATTTTGGGATAAAATCCTGAGTCCTCTTAGTCTGAGACAGAGACAAGACCTTTAAAAAATGGTCTCAAGATCAAGACCGGTCACGAGTACTACAACACTACTATTTTTTTTTTAATTGAATCATTTATTGAAACTATAGACACAATCTAAAAAAAAAAAAAAAGGAGAAGAAGAAGCAGCTTGTATGCTTTTCTGTTGAGTATCGTATTTGATACATCCGCCTTTTATGGCTCATATGACATGGGAGAATATGAAGCCCAAACTCAAAGAGAAAAAAAATACCACCATTTTTATTCAGAGACCCAAACTGTCACAAATATGCAATTTGCTGCAGTTGTTGTCATTTATATGGTAAAGTAAATCAATGAGATTTTTATAATCAGTTGTCTCACTATATCTCCCAATAATGTCTTAGAAAGACGATATTTAAATGCTCAGCTTTATGATCAAAGCTATGTAGTTTTAATTGTGGGGGCCAAAACATATAATTCAATGCAATTCAATGATACTCATGTATAGATATTAATATTGATACTCATATCCTAATATGATTGTTCATATCCTAAAAATTATGTGTGATTTATCAAGTTAACCTCAGTTGCTTCAGCCTATAAATGCTTACCTTGACATATAACTAACAATATAAAAGTTATTCTCACATTTACTTTATAAAAATCAG
The DNA here is from genome assembly GCA_026230005.1 of Gila orcuttii. NCBI lineage: Eukaryota > Metazoa > Chordata > Actinopteri > Cypriniformes > Leuciscidae > Gila > Gila orcuttii. The sequence goes on along the minus strand of JAPDVR010000016.1, from coordinate 27,368,149 downwards.
AATAGATTTCACAGCAAAAAGACATGTACCACGACCTGAACGGGGGCATTTTTACAATTCTACTAAAAACTCTTTTACTTGCTAAAGAAATATAAACTATAATTCAGATGACATGTAGAAGATTGTGTGCAACAGTTTTTTCATCAAAGTTATTCATCAGAAGTTTAGAGGCCTTAGAAATTTGCATACAACAAGAAATCTACTAAATCTACTACTAATGTTGTAACAGAATACCAGATTTGAGTGGAGGAAAAACTAGAGCAGGGTCTTCTGGTGGGTGAGCTCTTCTTTTCTTCCTCCAGCGGCGGGCGGGATATGTGTACAGCTGTCCTGGTGCTGTCCCTAAAATAGTAATCATAAAGTCTGCATGTCAGTAACAGTAGGACAGCCTGAAAATAGAATCAGTGTAAATGGGCTGATGCCAAACCTGAGCTCCTGTGTCTCTTCTCCATCCAAATGTAGCAATTGCTTTGAGCGACTCCAGTCTGGGAGTCCAGGAAGGGCATGAGGATGCTCCTCTCGGCACACAGCCGGGCGTTATAACTATGACACTGCTCCAAAGCATCTTTGTAGTACTGTTCTCCAAGTCTTCATTCCACACACACACAAGAGAGAATACCAGCATAGGGCCTATATAAGTTTCTGCACAGCATGTGATTCATATTTACTGTTTAGAAGCACATATTCACTTTCATTAGTAAATCTTAGTCTTGGGAAGATAACGGCCCTTACGAAAATTAACCATGGTTTTACTACAAATAAAACAAACAAAAAAAAAAACACAGTAACCATGTTATTTATAGTAAAACTGTGGTTATACAAATGGCAATCAATCCGCCAAAAATCATGGTTACTACACTTTTACTATAATAAAACAATGGTTGATTTTCGTAAGCGGGAAAGTATTTTTAAATTACATTTCGTGCGTCACAACGTGCTGATATGCAAACAATGGACATCAATGGACCCCAATGTAATGTATTCATTTTTGCCTGTGTTAAAAAAGCAACGACAATTTGATAGACATTTCTTAAAAAGTTGGACAACAGAACGCAATAAAAAAGCAAACTAACCAGTGACTGGCTAGTGCAACTGATTTAAAAAGTAGACACATGGCTGTAACGCTCTTTGATGTCACAGAAAACGATGAATGAACGAGGAGCAGATTAGATCACCAAACACCACCACAATACTTCAGCCTGACTTTAGTATATAAAACCATCCCAATTCAGCAATAATTTAAGAATATCATATGGAGATTCATTCAAAGAGTTTAAAAACTACATGTACTCACACTTTAACGATATTCTCCACGGCAGTCGCCATTGTTTTGCTGTAGTGGGCTGTTGTTGTGTTCACTGCGCATGCGCATTGGGTCCTTTTTCGAATCAACGATACGTTCTTATCTTTACATGAAAAGATTTCCGTTATAGCAAATGGAAGCTAATCAGAATTTTTTTTTTTTTTGAAAATTGTACAAAATATTTGAACGAAACACAAACTAGAATACTAGTAAACCAAAACAACTGAAAACCATTGAGCTCATTCTGCGATGGGCGTGGTTACGTTTAAATGACGTCTTCCGCCCGCACCGCCGCCATTTATATCTCACCGCCATTTTACATCAACTCAGAAGAGATTAGATTACGAAGATGACGGCTCAAATGGAAAATCAACTTTGCAAGCTCTTTGTCGGCGGTCTCAACGTCCAAACCACCGACGATGGGCTGCGAGAACATTTTGAGCAGTACGGGAAGCTCACGGACTGCGTGGTGGTGCAGAACCAGCAGCTGAAGCGCTCGCGTTGCTTCGGTTTCGTGACCTACTCGAGCCCGGAGGAGGCAGACGCGGCCATGGCGGCCCGACCTCATGTTCTGGACGGCAACAACGTCGAGCTGAAGAGAGCCGTTGCGCGGGAAGATGCGGGCAAGCCCGAGGCTCTCGCAAAAGTGAAGAAGATATTCATCGGCGGTCTTAAAGACGATATCGAGGAGGATCACCTCCGTGACTGCTTCTCCCAGTTCGGCGCGGTGGAGAAGGCGGAGGTGATCACAGACAAAGAGACCGGCAAGAAGCGCGGCTTCGGCTTTGTGTATTTTGAGGACAACGACTCGGCCGATAAAGCCGTGGTGCTAAAGTATCACATTATTAACGGGCATAAAGTGGAGGTGAAGAAAGCCCTGACCAAGCAGGAGATGCAGGCTGCTGGTAGTCGCGGTGGCCGCGGAGGCCGAGGAGGTGGACGGGGGATGGGCAGACCGCAGAACGGCTACGGCGGGCGCGGCGGAGGATACGGCAACTACGGCGGCGGAGGCTACGGGGGCAATGACGGCTATGGAGGCGGATACGGTGGCGGGTATGGGGGAGGCTACGGGGACCAAATGGAGGGCTACGGCGGTGGTAACGGCTACAGTGACTTTGGCAGCGGCTATGGCCAGCAGTCCTCTGGCTATGGCCCAATGAAAGGTAATTACTCGGGCAGAAGCAACGGTCCTTACTCCCGAGGTGGTGGTGGTGGTGGTTACGGCAGGGGGGGTTACGGAGGCTCGTATTAGGAGCGTTGATTAGATCTCATATTAAGAGCAGCTCCTTCCCCAGCCCGCATCACAGTTTTGACCACACTTTATCTTCAGCTAAGTAGCCAGATTTAGCCACCTTAATATGGCGTGGCATTGACTGAATCACTCAAGCTCCATTCAGGAGGTCACAACTTATCCAGCCTAGCAAATCATAGGTAGGGCTCACCTATCCGACTTTGCTCAACATCTTACAGCTGTTACTACTACTACACATCCTTTTGCTCTCTTCCCTGAAATACTAGGGAGTTTTTTTTTTCAGCAAGACATAGGACTACTACTCTGGATCTCTACTTATTATAAGACTGGCCAGTGGTGGCAGGCTACCTGTTTGCGAAACTGTTTCTCTCACGTTTTTTTTGGTGCATTGGGATTAAGTTAACATTAGTATTTTTGCTTGTTAGTGTTGGCATGTTTTTCTCCTTTTAGTATAACTTATGTATTGTATCTTTATTGTCTTTGTTTTCTTCTATTCAAGACTTATATAAATCTGGTTTAAATTTAGAGTCAATCGAAGTGAACCCCTGTAGAGATTAAAGATTTAATTGGTTGGCAACAGGCACTATCTGCATATCACGTGATCTATTGAGTGCAACTCGACGTAAAATCCTAATCTGTTTTTTTAATTCCTAGTAATAAACCACAATAACCACGATTCTGCAAAAAAAAAAAAAAAAAAAACACTCCACAATCAAAGAATTGAAACGAGCAAATTGTGCTTGTAAAAAAATAGTAAAAACTCTAGCACCGCCTATCGTTACTCTCATGAGGCACAGCAAATGACGTAATAGTCGTTCTCAAACTACTTAAATATTGTGTATATAAAATATTGTTTCTGTATACACTCAACTTTAAATCAGTAGTTTTAGGTATTTTTTTTCCATTCGCAATGCTTCTTGGGATTGTAGTTTTTGCCACTCATTATACAAGATACACTGTCTTGTACCTTTTGTCTGATTTTCAAATAATTTTTTACTTAAGTTTGCAATAATATGATTTACATTGTAGCTGGTTGATTTGGTTCATGGTTAATAACATTTAAATGACGACTTCTTCGGTGTGGAGTCTGTTGCCAACCAATTAAAGATGTGATTTTTTTAATTAGGCTCGATGGCAACTAGAAGTTGTTCGTCTTAACATAAGAAACGTGTTGGAATAAACAAACTTCTGTGGCGTTAGAGTAAAAACAAAGTTAAATGGACTAGTTTAAGTTTCAAATGTTCAGGCTTACTTAAAAACCCCTCAATATTCGTTAATATAGTGACTAATGTGTCTCTTCCAATTAGTGTCTTTTGTTAAATAGTTCAAGCAAACTGAAAATTGTCATTGGTGTTACAGTGAACCTTTCTGACGGGACTCTGAAGACAGATTTGAGTTGTTTTTCTACAGTTTAATCATTCAGTAAAGGACTTTAATGTTCTTGTCTCATTGTATTACTGCTTCAACGGAATAACCTATTGAATATTGTTTATTTCAGATACAACTGAACTGTATGTACTTCTGTTAATAAAAACCATTACTCCGTAGCCATTATGGTTCTTGACAAGCTGAGATTTATTGGGTGGTTTTGACGTATATGAGGCCCGTTTAGTGATTTGTCTTTCCAACTAGGTAAGACTAAAATTGGAGGCGCACCCATTGGCTCTAGTGCTCAATATTAATTACATTTCTTTGCATCAGACATGTGGGGATGTTAATATTTTCCCAACCTTATGTTGTCTTTATTCTTAAAATATGTTTAGAGCTTTGTTCCAATACTTTTAGTGATCAAATAAGATGGATCTATACCTTAGCTGTGTCCACTACTACGTCATTGGATTCTCCAGGGGTACTCCAGAGATGTAGAAACCCAGCTGAAAATCCATAGGATAATCGCACCAGGTTTCCAGGTTTGTAGAAATACTTTATACACAAGACATTACATCAGGTGTGTCTTTAACATACTTCGGATCCACCTGGAAGAAAATCAGGTATTTGTGAGTCGTTAAAGTAAAGCGTGCATGCAAAATTTCAGCATTTCCTAGATACTAGCTGTCAATAGCGTTAACTTGCGGTGATCCATGTAACAGAGGAAATGTCGCAATTAGAACATACTCTGTAGTTCAATGTGTGTGACGCTGTGGTGATTGTGGTCTATGTAGTTGTGTTAATCCAATATTTTAGCCGATTTCCAGTTTAAGGTCAAACCGGAGAATGGAGCTTATAGTTCCTGTATACTTGATGCATTAGTTCCAGATATTAATGGCATCAAATGCAAAGGAGATCAGCATTTATTAAGCAAGGTTTGTGCTTTCAGTTATTTACTTTACATCTTATCAATCCCCCTCCCCTCCTCATCTCGGTGTTTTGCTCGTGTTTTGTCCTACATTTCTGGGACTCTTAAAGAGGACAGTGGATATTATTCATAATTCAGTGAGACTAGTGACGATTCAACAGTAAAACCTCTTGGCATTGGCTTTTTTTTTTTTGTGAGATCTGCTACTCTCATTCTTAAAGCACAGCTCCTACATAGACCCTCCTTAAAGACAGTGTGTAAATCTGATGGGGTTGTGTCATAGATTGACAGTAGACAGACATGTTTCAGGACACTGTTTGTTGACTTGACACTTACATGCATCTGCATCTGTCTTTTTTTCCCACAGAGGGTATGCAATGGAAGGATTTAAATAAAATCTCACTTCCAAGTGCGGCCGCTTGATGAACCGCTTCTGTGGCTGTGAATCCAGTTGCTTGGCAAAAAGGAAGAACTCCAGTCAGTTTGGTGAGCAAGTTTTAAAATGTATCTTTTTATATATATATATATATATATATATATATATATATATATATATATATATATATATATAATATTACGGTGGCCGAGAGGTGCAAAACAAATCACAATTATAAAAACAAAATAAGTCAGAAAACACAATGACAATTCAGAAAACAAAATAACAGTTCAGAAAACACAATGACAAATCTGAAAACAAATTAACAAATCAGAAAACACAAAAACAAATCTGAAAACAAATTAACAAGTCAGAAAACACAACGACAAATCTAAAAACAAATGAACAAGTCAGAAAACACAACGACAAATCTGAAAACAAATTAACAAGTCAGAAAACACAACGACAAGTCGGACAAAACGGAAAAGGTAGGTATATGTGGCGAATGGAATACTGATCGCTGATTGGACGAGACATCTGTCAATCAAGACATGCAGATAATACAGGCAGAAGAAAGATCAATTCGCGTGTGCATGTGTAAATATTAGCTGTATCGTCTACGATAATTTTTTAATTATGTGCGAGGCTGTGAGCTGACATTATCGAATAGGTCCCTCACTTTGCAAAAAACAAACAAACACTATTAGAATGCAGTTATAATGCCCTAAAAATTCCAAATATAGGGGCAATGCCCCTGCATGAGCTTTTGTTTTTTCTACATGTGGTTTTATACAGATCAATAAACAAGAAGTTAATATTGTGAATTACAATTTGTCGTTCGAGGGAGACTCGAACTCAGGTCGTTCGCGTCAAAAGCTAAATCTGCTGTTCTTCCAATACGCCACTCTCCCACTTAACCAGATCGAGTTATTTATAATTTTGTCTGACCAAACCAGATAGTGGTAGGAAGATTTTAATTTGAAAAGTTTTGTTCTCCATAATAATCTCACTAAATTAGCCGGTTAAATAGACAGCTCTAATATTTACACATGCACACGCGAATCGATCTTTCTTCTGCCGCAGTCTGCTGTACTTTCTGCATGTCTTGATTGACAGATGTCTCGTCCAATCAGCGATCAGTATTACATTCGCCACATATACCTACCTTTTCCGTTTTGTCTGACTTGTCGTTGTGTTTTCTGACTTGTTAATTTGTTTTCAAATTTGTCGTTGTGTTTTCTGACTTTTTAATTTGTTTTCAGATTTGTTTTTGTGTTTTCTGATTTGTTAATTTGTTTTCAGATTTGTCGTTGTGTTTTCTGAATTGTTATTTTGTTTTCTGAATTGTCGTTGTGTTTTCTGACTTATTTTGTTTTTATAATTGTGATTTGTTTTGCACCTCTCGGCCACCGTAATATATATATCAGTAACGTGCGGTGAAATCTTGTCATGGGTAGGCTGTGACCTATCAATGTGGCATATATGTTCATATATTCATTCAGTTAATGTAGCAACCCAAGTTCATATCAGGCATCATCACATCGCTGCCTGCATACAGCAAAGTCAGTCATATGTGAGGCTAATGCACAATCAAATCTAATAATCAAATGAATGGACACACATCGATCTTATGACTTATACAACAAACAAATGTTTTGTGGGGGACACAGTAATAGAGGGAGGCGGCGCGTTGTCAGCGAACCGACAAGCAGCCTATAGTCACTCCTTCAAAATGCGCAAACGCGCACAGACAGCCACACACACTATTGGTCTGGTCACTCTGGTGATGGCGCACCGGGATTTGAATAGGCTACAGTCCGAAAACATTGTGTCAGCAGTACAGCTTTAAAGTACAAAAACACCTTATTCGCTCCTACAAACTGTCGGTGTGTCGGCACACACCGACACGCAATGAGCGTCTGGCGACGGCGCACCAGGATTAAAAAAAGAAAACTACAAAACAGCATTTTAACCCTTACGAAATGCACCATAATCGCACAGACCTACAGTTCAAATGTGGCAGAGGTGACGGCGCACCAGGGTATGGAAGAGAGAACATTTTGGTGTCAGCGCACAGCAGGCCTATAGTCCACCATCAGACAACACACACAAGCCAATATAAGGGTTTTAAAAATAATAAATAAATGAATAATTTACGTTTTAAAGGGGGTGCTTACTTTTATTTGTAGATAAAACTCCTTTTCCTCGATTTACTGAAGCCTATATGTAAAACGCATTTGCAGCTGCACAGCTAACGTTAACACAGTGAGCGTATGGCTCGCTCATAGGCTGCGCTGCGGCAACTGCACATCCAATGGCGCGGGCGCCTCTGACGTGAATGGAGCAGAACAGACTTTCCTCCTTGGCTCTTATTTCCATTGAAAAGGAGAGACTCATGAAATTGAGAAATACACCCAACAAAGAGGACTTTTACAACAAAGTAATTGACATCTTTGTCCAGAGGGATAGACGCATGGACTTCGTCTACAACGGTTTCCCGTTAACGACCACAACTCTTTTTCTTCATAGGACGCTTCCAACGCTAGGCGCCGCTAGATGCTAAGTAGCTTGAAGCGCGGAGTGAGTGAGAGCGAGTGGATCACGTGACATGAAGCACGCTCGGTCTCTGCCTCAATGTTGATAATTCAAGACAGCACGAGAACTGACTGCGCATGCGCAAATCTACGTAAACTACGTTCTATGGACCAAAGAGGCACAGCTAACCTCTGCCTCAATGGCCATGGCCTTGAATTTTCTGCATGAAACAATGATTTTTAGGAGCAAACAATGGCAAAAGGAGTATATTATATGTGTATTCCTGAAAAATTTTGTTACAAAAAATAATATTTGAAATAAAATAAATGCAATTAATAATGTGGTGAATTAATAAAGCTCTTGGAATTAATAAATGTAATGTCAACATTTCCTTTGAGGCACTGCCTACCCTGCCTACCCTGACCGCACGTCCCTTATATATATATATATATATATATATATATATATATATACACACACATCATCACACACATGGTCATACCAATTATGTTTACAATTCTGTTTCCCTCCTCTTCATTTTTGCAGAGTTTGCATATGAACGCATATGCTACATTTCTGTGGAAGATGCCTATGCCAAGGCAAGATGCCTTTGGTAAGATTTTGTAATATATTGCATTGTAAGTTTCAGTGAATGCATTTTGAAGAAGTTTGATCTCAAAAGTATAATCAGATTACATACTCCTTTTGAATTTCCTGTGATTTGTCAAACATAACTCTATATCTTTTTGTAGGGCTTTTCAATGAATTTCTTTTCTTAAAGTGCCCCAATTATGCAGTTTTAAAGTTTCCTGATTTTGTTTTGGAGGTCTCCTACAGTAGGTTTACATGAATCCAAGAAACACTTTATTTTCCCATGATATACACTGCATCACCTCTTTTCTCACAGTGTCTGAAACGGTTCGATAAAGAATTTTGTCTCTAAAACCCTCCTTTCTCAGTCTTCTCTGTTCTGATTGGTCAGATGGTCCAGACTGTTGTGATTGGTCTACCGCTTACAGTGTGCGTCAGAATCAAAATGGCCATTACCATATATGAATTTCAGCTCCAGACTCCAGGAATCGACTTGTTGTCGACTCCATTGCTGTGTCTGAAATCACCTGTGTAATTTGTATTCATCAAAGAACCATAAAAAATGCTTCACAGTTTCCAAAATATTAAGCAGCAAAGCATTTCATATTTCTGAAGGGTCATGTGACATTGAAGTAATGATTTTGAAAATTCAGCTTTGAATTAAATCCATTTCAATAAATTACATTTTGAAATATATTCAAATAAGATTTAAAATTGTAATACTATTTCACAATATTACAAGTTTTACTGTATTTTTTTATTAAAAACAAATTCAGCTTTGGTGAGCATGAGCTCTTTATAAAAAATGTTTTATTCCTTTGTGCTTTTTTTTGTTCCTTTTTGCACTGGCTAAGGAGCATGAGTCAAACTGAAAAAATAAAACCAAAGTTTTTCTGAGGTAATGTGTTATGTAATCTTGTTAAAATGGATTTAATAAAATTGGTATCGAAAAAAGTATCGTTAGGAACCGGTATCGAAATTGGCACCGGATCGAAAGATTTTGAACAATACCCAGCCCTAGTAATTATATACATGCCTGCGTGCCAGCTTTGTGGTTTCATCAGTTTTATATCAATTTGGTTGGCCATGGTATTCTAATTTGTGTTCATAATAATTAAACTAATCAATTCAAAAAAAAAAAAAAAAATTGCCAACAGGAATAAACTCATTAGTGCACATTATTGTATGCATTTAGACTAGATATTCTTTTTAGTATCTTGAACTGTCCTGTCCAAGCAGATTTTTTGCACTATATAAGAGATGACAATGCGCTTATAACCTTCAACCAACCGTTTAGATCAGGGCTATTCAATTAGCTTCATTCGAGGGCCGGTTTATTAAATCGAAAAGTTGAGGTGGGCCGGTGGGTTTAGCTTATTGAAACATAACAGTATCAATAAGTAAGCTAAAGTAAACAAAAGTATTGTATTTACTTGGAAATGTGGTACCCAACAGTATGCAGATTTATAAGACCATAATAAATAACTTATTTACAGCTATGTACAAATACATGAATTATACAAGATCATAGTTATGGTAAGAACTATTTTAATTATTGTGGGCTTAAATTAAAATATTCTGACAGTGAGACTTTGTAACCATAGGTAAAACCATGCATGGCTACTCACTCACACTGTATAAAAAATGCCTAAACAGTTAAAAACTATACACACAATTATATATTCCTCTAGCTCCCTAATAAATCTAATGCAATATAAATGACTATAACACAGTATTCAATATAAATATTCCACATTTCTGCCCAAACCATGGTAAATTACTACAGTACATTCACGGTAAATGTTTGTAAGGCTGGTGATTAGGGGATTTATAGTCTTCTAACTTTGTTCATGGTACAATGTTTCTGCTATTTACCTCATCAGTCGTGTTGGGAATGTTGAGGCCGTTTCATTAGATTTAAAACTAGTTCAAATCATTGAGTGATTTGTGGTTTGTAACAGAGAGATGTGTCAGATTGAAACGCTTCTCACTGGATGTCGCAACGCTGTTTAATAATAGTGTCCGGGACCGGGAGGAAACGCAACTCCTTTAAGCTTGCGTTCCGTTATCCACTGGGCCGTGCTGCGTAGTTCAGAGTAAACTAGTGAAACAACTGAAAACAGCGCTATTTGTTGTTACTGACCGAGAAACCGCTTCAGATGATTCAGTGACAGAACGGTCCGAACGAATCTGAATCGTTTCAGACCGTTATGCAAGTGCGTTTGGCCAACTCATGGAAAGGACAAATAATCAAACCAAATAATGATTAATTCACGAATGATTGATATCGCTGGTTCAGTCGACAGAAATACGGGACACGCATAATAACTGCTGAAATATTCGGACTGAAAACGTTTCTCAGGTCAGTCGGAACGCTCATGGTACACACACAGTGCGTATAGCCGTACAGCTGCAGGAGCCACTGTGGCCACGCGCATATCTTACCCCGTGATATATGTGAGTCCTAACACCCCAGTGTAGTGATGGGGACACTATACTGTCAAAGAGCACCATCAATCGGCTGAGACGTTAAATCTCAGGATGTCCTTCGAAAAAAAGTGTATGGGTTTAACCCTGGTTTCCTGGTCAGATTTGCTTATTGGCCTCTGTACATCATCATGGCCTCCTAATCATCCCCATATATCCACCTTTTTCCTGAATGCCGTAGTCTCGCCTGACTCGTTTCCAGTCTACGGTGTTTCTAGTCAAATTAGCGTATTTTCCGAGCTGATGAAACGTTATGGAAACCATTTTCATTACGGTAAACTTGTGAAAATGGTTTTAAAAATCACATGGCTCCATAGTATCATCACTTTATAGTGCCTCACCTGTCAAAGTTTAGTGAGTGTGTAGAGGACATGAAGCAGCCTGAAGATAACTACGTCGAAAACAGCTGAGTGCTCATATCCTACATGTAGCTCCCGCTCAAGGTGAAGTTCGAGGGGGATTTTGTCCTCAAAATAAGAGCCCACATATACATTTTATGGGGAGTATTTTAACTTAAGTGCTACAAGCCATGCTCGTTTTCTCTTGTCAGTCTTTGGCTTAAAATGCAAAGCATATGACGCTGTATACAGACATTCTTTTCAGATTTGCTGGTGCTCAAAACGAGTACTTTCCAGGAATTTCTTCCGTTTTTTGGGTTGTTGTGGCAGCAGTTTAACCCTGTGATCATAGTAATGTTCAAAAAGTTTAATTCAGTTGGGTTTTCTTTTTTTTTAACTCCTTTTATATAATGGGGTCCTATGGAGACCGGAACAGGACAGCATCCAAGTGGAAGTTAGGATTCATCATGACAGCACTCATCGTTTGCTCAGGAAAAATTGGATACTGATTGGCTTCATCACTCCAGTTTCCTCTACACCAGTAAGCTGGTGTGTGGTGGGCATTCTGGCACAATATGGCTGCCGTCACATCATCCAGGCTGCACATTGGTGGTTCCGCCCCTTCCATGTGAAGCGCTTTGAGTGCAGAGAAAAGCACTATATAAATGTAACAAATTATTATTACATGAAAGGGTAACATCATAATGGGGCACTTTAAGTTAACAGATAAACCGTTTCTACTTTGTAGTGCATTTTGCCACCTTATCTCTTGTGTGTTTAAATCTGTTATGCTCTCTTAACTTAGAAATGTCTGGTCTTGTTGTCTTTACAGGCCTGGTGCCAAAATGATGCCAGGATAATAGTACCTGGAGGGCGGCTTCATCTGATCCTTTGACTGCAGTTGAATCAAATGCAAACAGTGATTGGAATCATTGTACATGTGCATATGAGCAGGAATGAACCTGGCATTGAATGTCTGATATTAATTCAATAATAAAAAAAAATGAACTGGAAACCTTCTGAGTCTGTTATTTGTATAAGTATGAATACAACAAAGTTTTTTTTTTTTATAGATTGGAAATCAGCTGACCAATGAGAAACACTTACCTAGCTTTAAACTCTTTAAGCGTATGAATGATTAACTTCTATATAGCTGATAAGCTCAAATGCATGTTAGTGCAGTGGTGTGGCAGTGCCATGAAGAGTGACCTTGGTGACTGTGGAGCGATTGTATCACTGTTGCCAGGCAACGCGCTGATGATGGAGGACCATTACGACGTTCTCGGGTGTAAAGTCAAGGAGCCCAGCGTTAGCTGTGAGCCGCTATCCTGTCAGATAAACAACCACGGCCATCTCATGAGGGACAGCACTGACAAGGAAAGAGACTGAAGACATTCAGCACTCGACTTGAGGCTTTAAGCGACCACTAACGTCTATTAAAAATTACCTGAGACTTACAAAACATGCACAAAAATAATGTAGCAAGCTAACTTTAGCCAACTGCCTAGCGCGAAACTGCTCAGATATGGACTGTGAAGGGTAAGTGTGTGTATTGTAACGGCAAAAAAGATATGCTTTTCATTAAATGTTTTTGGTAAAGAGGAAACCGACGTGATTTGTAACCGATAAAGTTGTTTTTTGAACCGTGAAAAGAACAGGTGAACGCATTTTGTTTTGCTGTTACCACTTATTTGTAGCAGCTAAATTGCTAGCGGTATGTTGTGCATTCACTTAACATTTCTTATGCGTATTCAGAAGCGAACATTTTAACATGATACTTCATGTTTAAGTTTCATATATGAGAATAGAATGAAACTTCTTCGTAAACGTTTGAAATATTGCTGTGCCAGCAGTTGACGAGACATTTATTTAAACTAGTAATCTCGTGCTAATCGTCTCGTGCGGTAACTTGATTCTCGATGCTCTGATGTGGTCTATATCTTTTATCATTCCGTATCATCAAAATGGTAACGTTAGGTGCAGAACTGTGCAGTGAAGCTGTCATACGAAACTAGTAAAAGTTAGTCTGTGTTAAGAGCAAATTATCCGTTATTTTAGAGTTTAATGGTGGTAGAACATTAGTGTAATTAAATATATTAGTTGCAGAGATATTTTTGTTTAATGTATTAGATATGGAGTCCCTTGTCCACTGCCTAGTTTGGATTCGCAAGAGGATGCCAAAGACCCAGGGTTGCACACCATCAGCCACACACACATGAGGAAAGCCTTTCGTCTTATGAATGACTTGAGAAGGTTGGTAAACCTACTCAGCACCTCATGTTATTTAGTTAACAACCATAGTCATTGATGGGGAGATTTTTAATCAGAGGTTAAAGGTTTCACCCAAAAAAATAAATGTATCCCATTATTTACTCACCCTCAAGCCACCCTAGGTGTATATGACAATCTTCTTTCAGCCAAACTCAATTGGAGTTATATTAAAAAATATATCCCAGCTTCCAAACTCTTCCGCCGGAACTAGACTCGTTACCGGAAGCCAGTGATTCTAGTTTATAAAGTTATCAATATGGATATTATTCTTACAAAAACGCCTCATTTAGCTTTTGAAGGCCTTTATTAACACACTGGAGGTGAATGGATTACTTTTATGAAGGATGGATGTGCTTTTATGGGTACCAAAATCTAGGGTACCATTCACTCCCATTTTGAAGCTCGAAAGAGCCAGGACATTTTTTTTTATATATAACTCTGATTGTGTTTGGCTGAAAGAAGAAATATACACATATACACATAGACATAGGATGGCTTGATGGTGAGTAAATTATGGGATAATTTTTTATTTTTAGGAGAACTAACCCTTTAACTTGTATGGATGGATTCTTAACATCAAGTTTGGTTCCTCACAAAATCAAAAATTTGGTTATAGTCTTGAAGTTGTCTGTTTTTTTGTTTTCTTTTTATTGTCACAAAATGTAACTATATTATCCTATATTATCACCCAGGTTTTTATATAAAGTTGGATATAGGCTACATATGCCCAACTTTAGCCTCATACATAGGTCTACAGTATACACTCGTATGCCTACTAAATGGCATTATTCAACTGCTTCATTGCTTGTATCGTCGCAAAATGTAAACTATATCATCGCCCAGCTCTAATCTGCTAAATGTGACTATGAGGCATGACGATATTAAAATATTATAAACATTAACATATTCTGTAACAATGCTTTAAAACATTTTGTATTTTGAAAACGAAAAGTGCAAAATCTGACTAAGAGTTAATTATCGATTGCGTATTCTGCATGTCCATAAGACATCTCTATCGTGAGTTGAAGTAGATCATAAAGACCATTAGTGCCAATGGCTTCTACAACCTATGTAGGCTTATGATATATTTGGGAGAAACAGCCCTGGTCTAGATCCTCAGTTTTCTTTTCTTTTCTTTATAATCACAGTAGGAGGATGCTTTGTGACGTTCTGCTGGTGGCGGGTGAAGTGGAGGTACCAGCACACAGAGTAGTGTTAGCGTCCTGCAGTCCTTACTTCTGCGCCATGTTCACAGGTACTCTACATATACACATCCTAATGCTTTTCTTACATTGATGGGAGCAACTTGTCCCACACTGCACACGGATGTTCTCCAATACTTAGCAATGTAGGATCTATGATTATGATTTAGGAATTAAAAAAATTAAAATTCTGTCATCATTTACTCACCCTCATGTGAAACTGGAAAACACAAAAGATACTTTGAAGAATGTTAGTAACCAAAAGTTTTGATGCCCATTGACTTCTTTTGTTCTACAGAAGAAAGAAAGTCAAACAGGTTTGGAATAACATTGAGGGTGAATAAAGGATGATCATTTTCATTTTTGGGTGAACTAACCCTCTATTGAAGACTGACACTTAAATGTTTACAAGGTATTTGAAGCTATATGAGTGACATTAGGTGATATAAAGTGTCCCTGCTGATTATTCTGCATAAATACATTATGATGTTCATTCTTGCTTAAGTCTCATTTTGAACAGTTATTTTTTTTTAGATCTTTGATTGAGAGTTTGCTGGATCTGTATGTGTAATGCTCATGCTCTATGATTCTATATTGTGATTGATGTGTCCAGGTGACATGAGTGAAAGCAAGGCTCACCATGTCGAGATCAGGGATGTTGAGGGACAGACGCTCTTGAAGCTGGTGGATTATATTTACACCGCTGAGATTGAAGTGTCTGAGGATAACGTTCAGGTAAGTCAAGGCACATGAATGTACTGTACTGTAGCTCTTTGTGTAAAGGCTGATTTCACTCTCTGGTTCTCTGGTGCTTGTGGCTCTGTTGTGAGTGCTGAGAGGCGGGCATTTCCTCTCATTATTAGCAGAGGAAATGAGCAGAGAGGGAGAGGAAGTTTTCTGTGATGTGCACTTTGCCCTTTGTGTTGGCGCTCGATTGTCCCAGTATATTCTGTTGTTTGTGTCTGGGCCTTTTGTTTAGGTGTACAGAATACAGCAGAGGAGAACAGATGATATGAGAAGCTTCATGCCAGTTGTGCTGGAGCAGTGTGAAGTGGCCTAGTTTTTGGAGAGGATGGGCAGATGTTCCAGTGGGGGTAGCGGCTGTTTATGGCTTTTAGTTGGTTCATTGCGATTTTAACATGTCACTGCAGTGATTCACCCTATGTTAAATTTCCCTATAAGCCATTTCTAGGAAGAAAGTGGCCATTGAATTAGAAAAGAGCATCTGCACATTGTAGCTAACTCTGTCTTGTTCTTCCCTGTGGCTGTTGCTTTTGTTAAGAATAATTCATTCAGTATAAATTAGATGTGGAGTCACTAGCTTACACTCTTTTGCAATGATTTACTAATAATTACATTTCTGTTAGAATACCTTTTTGAACAAATGTAATTCATTTTAATAGCTACTGGCAACTTAATGAATCGTTGCTGAAAAGAGAGAGAGATATTTAATGGTTGACGTGTCAAATATTTATTACTCCACTGTATTAAATACTGTAAACACATCTGTATAAATATAAATATGTATGTACTATGTATGTACATCAGAGTTATTATTGCCCAATGCCTGTGTGGTATAAGCACCAAAGAATAAAAACAGGTAGATAGTAGTTCAAGGTGCTAGCTGTTCAAGGTGGAGGTGGCCTGTTCTTGTGCCTGGATGTTCTAGTGCAGAGAGATCTGTAGCATCTTCCTGAGGGCATAAGTGCAAACAGACTGTGGCCTGGTTGAGAGAGGTCCGTGATGATACTACCTTCCCCTTGACCTATACTGGTGGTTAGTCATCATGAATCCGGTTCACAGGCTGGCTGTTTACCTCATGTATAGTGTTTCACGAGTTCACACTTACAAATAAGTCAGATAGAATAAATGCGTATTTGGCGTGCTGTCCGAGGAGAGGGCTCCGAGTTAGGTATTCGGCCCGAACCCAGAGCACTCCCCCGTATTTCTGGCTGTGAAATAAATAAATAAGATAAGCCAAGAGTGAGGAGTCGGGGTGGTGGAGGGATGCTGAAACTGTCAAGGAATGTTAGGTGAGTTGACAGAGTGAATATTTATATGCTCCTTCTCGTGCTGATAGGGTAGACATGGTAATTGTTTGATGACCAGTTGATTGGAATGATTATTTGAACGTGCTCCTCCCGAACTTTGTTTATAAAACATCATGTGTGATGTGTTTTCATCTCTTTGTGTTATTCCTGCTGTGTTCAGGTGTTACTCCCAGCTGCCAGCCTGCTGCAGTTGATGGATGTTCGACAGCTTTGCTGTGACTTCCTGCAGACGCAGCTCCATCCCACCAACTGCCTGGGCATCCGAGCATTCGCTGACCTTCACGCCTGCACAGGACTGCTCAACCAGGCCCACGCTTATGCCGGTGAGCTCTCTTCTTTCTTGAGTCATTGTGGGATGGCTAACAGCTAGTCGATAAAGCACCCCACCAATATGTATTTTTATGTTACGATCCATTTTTTAAACATGTTTGCTTGTTTCAAACAGAGCAGCACTTCACAGATGTCATGGTTGGTGAGGAGTTCATGGCCCTCTCCTTGCAGCAGGTGTGCAGTCTGATCTCCAGTGACAAACTGACTGTGTCCACTGAAGAGAAGGTAACGCATTACCCAGCTCATTTACCTTGTTGTTGTCCAACCTGCATATTGTGCTTCTCAATTTCAATGTTTCGTCACATCACAGAGCCTGTTTTATGCTCAGCCGTGCATGATTTGTAGACAGCAGACAGTTGATGGTTGGTTTTTACACGTATCCTGACGTGTGAAGCTGTAGGAGACGACGAGCCATCTGTCATTCACACTGCATTAGCTGCTCTCTGCTTACGAGTAACTTGCGTCTCCAGTCTGCGCTCACACACACCCACTTGATGGCAGCTGTCATCTGTCAGATGCCTCAGTGTCACTGCTGTGGCTGTGAGTTGCAATCATACAATATGCAGAGAAACATATAGTCCACTTTATTCTGGTCTATTACACCCCCAGGTTTTTGAGGCCATGATCGCCTGGATAAAGCACGATAAAGAGGCCCGTTTGGAGCACATGCCTAAGCTCATGGAACATGTTCGACTGCCCTTGCTATCCAGAGATTACCTGGTTCAGGTATGACTGCTCACAGTTTTTATAGCGAGCTCTCTATATATGTCGTGATTGCATTTCTGGTTTTGTTTAAGCATTATTTTTAGGATTTAATGTGTACTTGAACAGATTGTTGAGGAGGAACCCTTAATAAAAAACAACAACACTTGTAAGGACTTTCTCATTGAGGCGATGAAGTACCACCTTTTACCTGCAGACCAGCGGCACCTTATAAAGACTGACAGAACCAGACCGCGCACACCAGTCAGTTTGCCCAAGGTAATAATATATTGCAACACAAAGATTCTCTTCAAACATACAGTACCAGGCAAGTTTGGATGTACTTAGTTCTTTATTATGTCAGCTAACCACAAGCAAGCTTGAGGCTGTTCTGTTAAAGACTGTATATATTCTAAGATGCTGCACTCGTAATTACAATGAAGGAGAAAAAAGTACATCACACAATATGACAGAATATGTCCCGCTTTCTAAAAAAGAGAGCCAATTGGTGAAGTCATCATGAAACAGTCATTGTCTTGAGAATTTCCTCTTATGACTGCACATGAGCATTGGCTGGCCTAGTATGGAAAATAAGTTTTTTTAATGCTATAGACGGTTTCATCGAACGCACGCGCGTTGCCCGGGTTACGCGCTGGCCCGAAGTTAACTTCCGGTCTGTGTTTGTTTACCGGTAATATCATAATATCATTCTCTGGTAATATGGCGCCGACTACAAACGCAGTGAAAATGAAGGTGATGAGTAGACTGAAGTTGGGCTCAGGTTGTTGTGTTGTGGGATGCAACCTGACCTCTGGAACAAATACCTTATCGAAAATAAAAATGTTTCCTAAAAACGAAGGGAGACGGCGAGCATGGATCACCGCTGTGCGAAGAGAGGCTTGGCAGCCAGGCAGTGTTGGGAAAGTTCACTTTCTACATGAACTAGTTCAAAGTTCAGTTCACAAATTTTAAAATGAACTAGTTCAGTTCATAGTTCATACTTCCCAATTTTGAACTAAGTTCACAGTTCCAAAAAATGAACTAGTTAACGTTAGTTCTTTTTTTTCCATATGTTGCTGCGAGCTTTTTATTTTTTATTATTGCCGCAGCCAGCAATTATTTTATCGGCGGGCAAAGTTTGCACAGAAATGTAAGATTTTTCCCATCCTCACCGACCTGGTCTTAAAACTGATCATACGATACGACGCCTCCTTGATGCTTTGTCGACTACATGCTGCTTTTTGTTTTGATGATGCATGCGGCGGTGCCATACTGGTGGCTGGTGTTGCCAGATTGGGTGTTTTTTCCGCTACATATCAAGGCCTGTTTACGTGTGTTTTAGCCGGGTTTTTCGCCTGGTAGGCTCTATAGAAATCTGGCACCCTATTGAACGAAGTTAAACTGAGAGAGCGTGCGTTCACAGACACCAGAATGAACGCGTTCACAGTAACGTTCATCAGGCAGTAATTCAGTACGTTCAGTTCACGTTCGCCCAAAATATGAACGAGTTTATGAACTATCGTTCAATGAACGCGTTCTGGCACAATACTGCAGCCAGGCAAGAATTCAAGGATCTGTAGCACTCACTTCGTTACAGGTAACAAACTCATGATAGCAACAGATAATTATGGAAGCTTGTTTCCGCCACTGAAGAATAAAAAAATAATAATAATTGCGACTTTTTATCTCACAATTGCGAGATAAGAAGTCAGAATTGTGGGAAATAAAGTCGCAATTCTGAGAAATAAAGTCGCAATTGCGAGAAAAAAAGACCGAATTTAGACTTTATCTCACAATTCTGACTTTTTTTTCTCACAATTGCGAGTTTACATCACGCAATTCTGACTTTATAACACAGGTATTTCCATCCGTGTGTGTTAATTTTTTTTTTACTTTTCCGGAATAAAAATAGTTATAGGCATCCAAGCTGCAATATGCCTTGAACGCCTCCCTTGTATACACACTTTCCTTCTCGACTAAGTATTCAAAGTACCTGACTGACCTCCGGTAAATCAGAGAGGTCTGTAGAAAAAAATGTTTGCCTCAAAATTTTGTTGAACTGGTCTGATAGTGTAACGTTGTCACATTTAAGTTTGGCCAAGTAACGGCTCTTTTCTTCTATTGGTAGTCCCAAATAATACTGGCTGGACATACTTGCTAGCTAATGTAATTTCCTTGTTTCTACCATTGGTTTCTACAGATGAACTCTGTTGTTATTGATTCTACCGGAAGTTAAGTTTGGGCCACAAAAGCGCGCATGCGCAGTAACGTTTGTTTATGTTGTTGCCGTTGAAACCGTCTATATGAGGGACAGTTCATGTCAAATTTTATTGCTGATTTGAAATAATTTATTTAAATGTGAGTTTGGCAAGCAGTTTTTCCAGATTTAAGTATTTCCCCATTCAAGTAGATAGGAGTTGTTGGAAATAGCTGTTCGTAGCTGTATATAAAAAAAATAAATTTTATTTTGGGTGAACTAAACACAATACATATTGTCACAATCCACAATATATACTGATGCATTTTTGTATTGCGATATATTGTGACACGGTACATTGTTACACCCCTACCCATAGGGGCTTGTTGAAAACAGTCTGTAATGTTTTGTCTCCTTTTTTTTTAAACGTTTTTAGTCTCATCTTTTTGTTCAACGATATTCCATGTTGATATAGTCACATTTATCTTTTGATGACATTGGTGTTGTCTTGTCATCATCTTATTCATGGAAAAAAAGTTGTTGACGAAGATTTTTCATCATAGAATTTAGTTAACGAAATGAACACTAGTTTGTGTACTGATCAAACGTCACATTCAGGGTTTGAAATGAACTCACCAGCAAATTTGGCTACTACATTTTTTAAGTTGCCGGCCATTCAGAACTACTAGCCAAAAGAAAATCATCAGAAGTAAACCAGATTATCAAAATCACGGCTTCGATTTAAATATTTTTTTTTTAGTAAATCTGATTCTGAATCATTTAATGTCTAATACCTTTAGAATAGTCAATCATTGTTTGCGGATACCATAAAAATAACATCTCACTGGTATCGCACACCAGACTTGCCATTCTGTGCTTGTGTTCTCAAGGAGGCAGTCCAAAACAATTGATCAAATCACTAAAGTTCACTTTAAGAATGAAAGTGGTGATAATGAGATAAGACTACATTTTACGTTTTTATTTTTGATGTACTTTTGACCATCTTAGTCACAGTCTGATGAATGTGACTTTCTTGTGAAGGTAAGTGAGGTAGATGGATTGATTTTTGTTGTGAATCTTGCAGGTGATGATGGTCGTAGGTGGTCAGGCACCTAAAGCCATCCGCAGCGTGGAGTGCTATGACTTTCAAGAGGACCGCTGGTACCAGGTGGCTGACTTACCCTCCAGACGCTGTCGAGCAGGTTGCTCTCTGTTCTGCTCCTCATCTCTCGATGTGTGCTCTTCTCTTGGTCTCACTCTCTGTCTGTGTGTCTCATTTAGGTGTGGTGTATATGGCCGGTAAGGTGTATGCTGTGGGGGGGTTTAACGGCTCTCTGCGTGTCCGGACGGTGGATGTGTATGATGGGCTGAAGGATCAGTGGAGCTCCGTCCCCAGCATGCAGGAGCGCCGCAGCACTTTAGGAGCCGCTGTACTGGGGGACCTGCTGTATGCTGTCGGGGGCTTTGATGGGAGTACAGGTATATCTTTGAAAAATCAATCTCAGGATTATTCATGCACTATTAGTATCAGAATGAGTTTTTTTCTGTTTTGTTTTTTAAAGAAATAAATAACTAATTTTATTCAGCAAGGGGGCGAAAGTGACGGTTAAGACATTTATAACCATACAAAAGATTTCTATTTTATATATTATCCATATATATTAGACTGCAATTTCCACAAACATATTAAGTGGCACAACTGTTTTCAACATTGATAGTAGAGAAAATAAAAGGTTTTTGAGCTGGAAATTAGCATATTAGAATCATTTCCAAATGATCATGGGACACTGAAGACGAGCTTTATCATCACAGAAATAAATTACATTATATTCAAATTAAAATAAATTTTTTTTTTTTTAAATTGTATTATTTTACAATATGACTATTTTTACTGTATTGTTGATCAAATAAATGCAGCCTTGATGAGCATAAGAGACTTCTTTTGAATGGTAGTGTATTTTTTATTTTATTTTTACTATATATATTTTTTTTACATTTGGGCGGTTGTCGTTAACATGACTTAGCACATGCACAACCAGCCTCATTTGTATCTCTGTCTCTCTCCAGGTCTGGCGTCAGTGGAGGTGTATAACCCCAAGGCTAATGAGTGGATGTTTGTGGCTCCCATGAACACCAGGCGTAGCAGTGTTGGGGTGGGCGTAGTTCACGGTGAGCATTTTGAGTACATGTGTGTTGAGCAATCTGCTCACCATATAGAGGCATGCAACAATAAAATGTTTTAATTGGCATGATTTTGCAATAGTGAATTTGCAAAGAATATTTTACCTTTAGGGTGTTGTTGTTACATATTTAAACTGTGCGGCTGTGATAGTTCATTTCACACAATGTGTCTGATGATTGTACAGGAAAGCTTTATGCTGTTGGAGGTTATGATGGAGCATCTCGGCAGTGTTTGAGTACTGTAGAGGAGTTTAACCCAGTCAGTAATAAGTGGTGCTATGTGGCGGACATGAGCACTAGACGCAGTGGAGCTGGTTAGTTTCTCTTTGGACATGATTTTAAAAACATTGGGCTCACTTCTATTGATTCTTACAGTTGGCATCTCCATGTATTCACTGGCTGTCTGTGTTTGTGTGTACAGGTGTTGGAGTGCTCAATGGACAGCTGTATGCTGCAGGTGGACATGATGGTCCTCTGGTGAGGAAGAGTGTGGAGGTTTATGACCCTGCCTCTAACACCTGGAGCCAGGTGTGCGACATGAACATGTGCCGAAGGAACGCAGGTGAGTAACCGGAAATGAGACCGCAGGGCTCGACATTTAGTGCCATGTGCTTGTCTTTCAGATAAGTAAATTGGTCATTCACTTGTGTGAGTAAAAAATGTACTTGTCTGGATTGTAATTGTGTAAATGTAATTGGTAACACTTTATTTTACAGTGTCCTTGTTACATGTTACGTAATTACCATAGTAATAACAGTAAATTATGCCTAATTACATGCAATTAACCCTCAACCAAAACCAAATCCTAATCCTACCCTAACCCTATAGTAAGTACATGTAGTTAATTAATATTACACTGTACTTAAATATTTAATTACACTGTAACAATGACACCTTAAAATAAAGTGTAACCATGTAATTTATTCTGGAGCAATATTAGCCCCCTTAAATATTAAATAAATTAATATTTGTCCCCTTAATTTGATTCCCAGGACATTTCTTTTTACTTTTACGAAGGGCATTTTTCCCTAACCTTAAATGTGTGCATAATTCTTTAATTTTGAATTCTTACATTTTTATCAATGAATAAAATAAGACATTACAGGGTTGTTAAAGGGATAGTTCACCCAAAAATTAAAATTAGCCCATGATTTACTCACCCTGAAGCCATCCTAGCTGTATATGACATTCTTCTTTCAGACGAATACAATAGGAGTTATTAAATAAAGGTCCTGGCTCTTCTAAGCCTTATAATGGGAGTCAATGGGTATATTTTTTTGGAAGTCTATCAAAGCACACCTATTCGTGATAAAAGTGTCTCAAACGGCTCCGAGGGGTTAATAAAGGTCTTCTGAAGTGAAGCGATGCGTTCGTGTAAGAAAAATATCCATATTTAAAACTTAATCGACTAAAATAACTAGCTTCCGGCAGAGGGCCGTACTCAAGTCGACTTACGCGAAAAGAGTAACACTTGACGATGTATGACGTAGTATGACGTAGGAGTAGCGTAAGCTTTGCCGCCTCTCGCGATTCAAACAAACAGGGCTGGGCAACCGCGTTCGTCATTCCGTTGTGCGTCAAGTTCAAGTGTTACTCTTTTGGCATAAGTTGACTTGCGTACGGCCCTCTGCCGGAAGCTAGTTATTTTAGTCGATAAAGTTTTAAATATGGATATTTTTCTTACACGAACGCATCGCTTACTCGCTTGAACACTCTGACTGAGCGCTTGAGAGTTTCGCTCTCCGTCTTTAAAGCACACTATTGCAATTCATCTCAATGGATGCACAGCATATTTGACGCACTGTAAACTGTGGTGTGAAGGCGTCTGACTCGCCATCGCTTAGCTGAGAGCGCTCTCAAAAACGCAAAGAGAGAGAGAGCGAGAAAGTCTTACATGCCATGTAGAATTAACACGCTTCATGTACATGATATTCAATCATTTCAAAGTTTCACTATGTTAGTACTGCACTACACATACCGTTTTTTAAGAAATTCTTTGAAATGTTATATTGTACGTGAGCTTTAGGAAATAGTTCTGATTTTTTTTCTTTTAACAACCCACTAACAAGGTTGTAGTTAATTTGATATTTTGTTATGTCATTACATTTGTTGTCTGTTTATAGTATGAATAGGTTGTGCATGCATATTGATGTTTATCAACAAAATTCAGTCTTAAAATGTGTGATATGGGAAAGAGGCTAAATCGTCTCAACCGTAACAGTTATACATATTTTCAGCCAACTTTATCATGGTCTCAAAACATAAAATTATTGTATTATGTAATGAGAACAGTGTGATCTTCTTTCAATTTAGTACTTTTAACAATCAGTTCATTCAATAGCAAACAATGCAAGATACATGTTTCAAATCATCCTTTTTACTGAAATAATTACAGTAATACAGGCTACGGATGATTAGAAAATACACTTACATCACCTAACTTATGTATTTGACATAAAATCCATAATGTTTGTAATGGTATCCATCCAGTGTGTTATTTAAAGGTGTGATGAAGTATGACACGGCCATGAGGTTTTGTGCTAGAACAGAGTATGCTGCTAATACAGTAAATGTTCTCACTGTATCATATGACTGAATTTATACTGTATCGCTTATAATGTAAAAATAATTCATTACATCTGCTTATCTGTATCGGAAACTGCAAACAAGTTCTATAGAATCTATATAGAAATATATAGGTGTACCAAATGATTCACTGATTAACCATTAAGATCAGACAAATAATAGACAAATGTATTAAACTGAATGAGACGAGATGCAAATGAAAAGTTTTGTAATAAGGACTTTATGAAAGGCAGTAATGGTATATAAAACGTTCAGCTGGAACACTTATTTTGTGGAGTGAAAAGGACACTGTGATTTTGTGAGGAAATATGCTGAAATGTCTGAAAAAAGTGCACTTTTGATCTGTTGAGATTAAAATGTACTACTTGCTTGTAAAAACTGCACCAAAACAATAAAAAAACTGTAAATGGTTATATCTCTTTGAACTCATAAACAAATCTAGACAGTTTTAATTTTGTTTTAGTGGCCTTGACACATTTTCAAAGTTTGGATCCTATACCAGAAACCTCTTTCGGGTCAGAAATGGTTAAAAAAATTAAAGCACTGAAGAAAATGGTATTATATTTTTTCCTGTTGTGAATGTTAAAAAACTAGACCTGTTTCAAGACCATTGAAATCATTGTCTTTTTTAAAAAAAGGAAGAGCAGGAAAGTCCTGTAGTTCTGAGTCGTGTGTTTGTCTCTAGGAGTGTGTGCCATAAACGGTTTACTGTATGTGATCGGAGGAGACGACGGGTCGTGCAACCTTTCCTCTGTAGAATACTACGACCCCGCTGCTGATAAATGGAGTCTCATCCCCACCAACATGAGCAATGGCCGCAGCTACGCAGGTCTGTTTCACTCTTACACCCTCCATATACAACTAATCTAAACTAAACCGCTGTCTTGTCTATTTCAGGGGTGTCAGTTATTGACAAGTCATTATGACTAAAAGTCCTGGGCAGCAGGCCTCTTCACACGCGCCGAGGACTGAGCTGTGACAGACAGACGCTGATTTAAGGCAGAATCCAGATGCTGACGGGTGCTTGAACCTCTCAAAGCCTGACTGCCTCACACACACACACACACACACACACACACACAAACACACACACACTGAGTCCTGACCTCTTCCAGTCTCCAGAAAGTGCCATTTAGCTCTGTTATTAACAGAGAGGTCACATGGTCGCCCCATACTGTGGGTAATGAGACCTCGTTTATACAGGCCTGACCGGACTGAATCTGCCAGGACGGAGCGTTTAAGGGACGACCTCAGGATACGCCCTGTGCGGACCGACCGCTGTGGGGATCTGGCTGAAGTCTATGTGCAGGTGAAGAATGCGCCAATAGAGGCTTCTCTGCCTGCTTTACTACTGACTTACAACACTCGCATACGATGTCGCTGATTCTACAGGCTAACACTAATGCTTATGACACCCTTTAAACTGGATCAGGATTGGATATCACTGACTTCTGTTGTTTTGGTTACAGGGTTACCTAATGTTTTATGTTTGTATGAAAAGTAATATGGGAACAAGCCCATACGTTGTTTTAACCAGCTGCTTTCGTGCCATATAGTATTGAGGATGTTAAACTGCTAAACGGAAACCATATAAATCTCACAGGGTCAAGGTGCGGTCACATTTCTGCAGAATATCACGGACTGTAGGGATGTATGAAGCACAGCTCACTCACTTTCTAAACCAAGCAGGTTACTGTTACAAAATCTGCTCGGAGAAATCTTTCGCCCTCATAAAATTCCAGATCGTGTGGATTCCTATTGAAATGGCTGGATTTTTCTCGTGGAAGTTTGCAGAACAACGTGACCGCACCTTAATGTGCCAAATGTAATTCATAATCATATGGATTATACTGTATGTTAGTTACTTGTACATAAGCTTCTTTTTTTTTTATTATGCAGTTTGGTGTGCAATCGTCCATGTTGGACACACAGACTCTTTTATAATAATAACTCTACATATAGATGCGGTCACTGAAATATCACTGGCTTGGTGTCTCTTTGGTGAAATTGCACTGTTCATCTTAATCAGTACTCAGTAGAGTTCTATTTCAATCGCAGGTAAATACCAAGACAGCAAATAGGTTTGAAAGTACACCATTTATCCTGTTCTACCCTGACATGGGCTGCTGATTCACTGGGTATTTTGGTTCTGTGATTCAACAGAATTGGCCATTTTTGAAGACTGTTTTATTTTATTTTAAAAATATTAAGTCTTCTAATGTTTTTTTTTTTTCCTCATTATTGAGTTGCAGGCTCTATAAAGCTTCACTGTTTACAATATTGATCATTGTAAAATGAAAATGAATTTTGTTTGTAATGATAGAGAAGTAACAAAACTGACTGCCCACATAACCAGCGCACACATCACATATTTTCACAGCAACCTACTTTTTTCATTTGGATATATATATTGATATGAAAGTCATACTATGCATTAAAACATTGCTTATAATGTTTTTGTTGTTCCCAGTGGTTCAGAGCTTATTTTGTGCTATGCCTGGTATAACTGCTGCCATTACATTTGATGACTTAAACATCATGATCCACAACTCTCAAACTATGACATTCCAGTGTGGTGCATCAACAATGGATTATGCACGAATGTGGTTTGTGAACAAGGTGTTAATGTATTTCTAAACAAATGTATTAAATTAAGCTTTGTTAAGAGAAATTGATTGCCATGTGTTTGTGTTGTGACTGCAAGTCTATAAACTGCCACTAGAGGGCAGCGGTCAGTCATGCATCGCCAAGATGAGAGAAGATGAAAGTGAAAATGATCTCGGAGATGCCACGGTTAGCATTACCGTCGCCACAAATAGGATAATATTATATTATATCAGCTGGTCTCCTCTGTTGGAGTAAAATTGGTTAGGTGGCGCTGTCATAAAAAATTAGGGTCCTAGAAAAATACGGTCCTGTATTGCAGGAATAGACCTTATTCACAGCAGCGCCATCTTTGATTTTTTAACAAGAATGAAAGCGAGGCTGAGAGGGATCGTAGACATACAGCTCATCAGTGGGTTGTACTGTTATTTAATGTGTTTTTGAATTGTTCTGCTGACGAAACACTGCAAAAATATATTTTCGAGAAATGTAAGTAGACAAAAAAAAAAAAGAAAAGACGACACGAGCAGTGGAAAATAATTAATCTAGCTTTATACAGCTGTTATTTATATGCCATTGAAAACACGATTTAGTCTATCCTTCACAGCCTCGCTTTTATTCCATTAAAAAACAAACATGGCGCTACTGTGAAAAAAAATCAGTGGAGATGGTTTGTTGGGCGTGTTTTAGGCAAATGACCTCTCGTGGCCCTCAATTAGGAGGATACTCCAAATTCACTAACATTAGGGCGATGAAGTACAAATTCATGAGCATACGTGTTGTGAATTATGCTGCCTTAACGTGCTATCACAATTATCGTAAATACTAGTTTCCTAGTTAAACAAATTGGACATGAACGCCCTTCTCAAGTCAAAATTTGAATGCGATGTTCACTTCAGAAGTGGGAAGTAGGACATTTCCGACAGCACGTGAAGGCAGTTCTCCTGTGCATACAAATACAAAATAATCTACGCAATTATTATTAAACGAGACACACAGTTTGTCCGAAATGTAGTCTACTGTCTTAGTAGATGCTACATTTGAATTTGAGCTTAACGTTACTTCGCAAATGTTAAAAAAGTATGTATGAATGTGTGTCCAATGAATTTAACACTTGCCATGTTGTCATTGTCATGCTTTTTTAATGTTAGGATCACAAGGATGGAAATGCAAAGACAGTTTTTCCACAACTTAGCACTTCAAAACATCTTGATTTTGAAATCCTCAGAGGCAACTCTGTCGTTTTGATGCGGGAGTAATCCACTGATCTATATAGTAGGGATGGGCGTATCGATACAAAGTATCGATATATCGATACTGACAGCGAGTATCGAAAGTATCGATACTCAAATAAAAATATCGATACTACAGTTTTTTACAGTGTTGACGTGCGGGCCGGGCGACGCCGTGTGGTGCCTGTGTGTGTGTGTGTGTGTATGCGTGCTTGCGTGCAGGCAGGCGAGCCTGCAAAATGATTCTGGGTCAGAGAGAGAAGCGGTAGGATGTGTGTTTGGACGAACGACTGAAAACTCTGAAATTATCGTACATTATGGGATTTTTTCATTATTGATCGTACATCGTACAGAGGTCAAAAATATCGTACAAATACGATAATTATCGTACATCTGGCAACACTGAGTATAACTATTTTCCTGCTTATCTGATCACACGCAAATGCTGCAAGTCAGAAGCAATCAATCACAGAGAGCGTTCACACACTGCCGACAATGCATTCAAACAGGGCTGCGTTTCCCAAAAGTATCACAAGAAACCATTGATGCTTTGGGAAACGCAGCCCAGAACAATGCTTAACAGAAGACAGAAAAACATCATATGTTTGAGCTATTTCACAATAAACTAATTTAAATTATAGCCTACATAGTTTGTGCAAATAAATTATTTTTTGAATGTTAAAAGTTCATAGTTCTATTCTGTAACTAATTTTAATATAAATCATACACTGTCAGAATAAAAAGGTTGCATTTTATGGGTGCAACAGCCAGTCACTGGTAGTCCCCTATGAAAATGAACATTAAAATGATCATAGTTCAACTAGGCCTATAATATTTTGTAGATTTCCATGGTTACCACTACAAGTAAACATTGTAACCACGTGTAAATAAAAATATAATCTAATAAATTCCAATTAAGGCGTATTGATTGTTAAAATGCCTTTAAAATAGAATGTTAAGTCGGTATCATTACCCATTTTAATCTTTGTAATTCAATAATTTAAGAAATTTTCAAATTTAAAAGTTCAGTTTAGAAGTATCGGTATCGGTATCGATATCGGCGATACTGGCCTTGAAAGTATCAGTATCGTATCGAACACAAAATAAGTGGTATCGCCCATCCCTACTATATAGAATGTCATTCTATATAGATCAGTGGAGTAATCCTGTTCCCACGTGACATCGGTGGGAGGAGCTAAAGAGGCAATGACGTAAAGTAGGCGTTGGTTTTCTTCTGAGGAGGCATTTCCTGAGCTTGGTTTCAATTAAAGCGAGGAAATTTTGAGTTCCAAAACTTGCAGGATATTTTTATTGTACAATGTCCACTTATAAGTCAAAAGATCAAGAAAAAAATTATTTCTTAATTCATGACCCCTTTAAAAGTACTCAGAACAAACCTGATAAAACTATGACTAGATTGTACCTTTACGGACTTCTTCTGTGGTGTCATTATGGTATTGACGTTTTTGCAGCATTTGTCTAATATTTGTAACCCCTACAGGCACAAAAAAGGCATCAACACAAGCAGGCAATAATACTCACAAGCTGTTTATTGAAAATGCACATACTGGATACAAGAGGCCTCTCATTCCACTGATACAGGCCTCAATGCTAATTTATTGCTTAATTTTCATGGCACAAAAATAGAAATACAAATTTTTTGCCATGCAAACCTACTACTGACAAGCTTTTACAAAACAGGACAAAGTAGGTGCTTCACTATTACAGAGGAACCACACTGTTTAGATGAACTGCAGGAAGCGAGACGATAAAAAACGAGTACAAAATAATGGTCATAAAAAAGGACAACACCACACAGTGAGTTATAGATGGGGCAGAATGCGTCAAATAAGAACCTGCAATCCCAGCCTTCACGTGCAAGTAGTGTTTGAACAATCGAGAAACACTAGAAAGAAAAAAAAAAAAAACAGGCTGCATTCCCAGAATGCTGTGCAAATAATCTCCATCACCTCCTTCTGTCACGATCACCTCTTCTCTTTGAAAGCTGACATTCATAACGATCATACACTTGATAAATATTTCACCTCGACAACAAACCACCCATCTGACCCCCTCAAACCATGCAACACTCTCCATCCCAGCAACCCCATGTAAATCCCGTATCCCTCCTCCCTTATCTCTTCGATAAGACTTTATTACGCAGTTGTTGTGCAGTTCCCTATCAGTTCAGTTTAAAGCCAGCAGGATTTAAGCTGGCAGCTGTAAAGTGACCATGACAGATCAGATGATATGCTGAAGAGTGATGCTGAAGAAAGCCATCCTATGCACACATAGGATTATGACAGCATATACGCCACATCTGGAGTCACAGTGACACTGAAACTTCCTAAAAAGTCAAGTACAGAGTCTGAAGTTATGTAGTTATGTTTGAAGAGGTTCTTCTGACTTGCAGCATTACTGGTTATGACCGGATGCTTTGTTGAATGTGTACACACTGACAAACCATGAGTCTAGGAGGTGAGAAAAACTGATAAGGACACATTAGCATATATATAAAAAAAACAAACTATCTATAGTGTCAGAAATTATCTACCATGTACCACTGTGATCTAACATTGAAAAACCGTTTGTCCGTTTGGCATATATTCGCTTTCATTGCAGCAGCCGTTAGTCAAATGTATATTAGAGGTGTGACCACAGTAATAGAGAAGACGTCCAGATGTGTTATTTACATATGAATCAGGAAAAGTGTGTGACAATTCAGCTGGAGTTGCTTTTGTCAGTCTGATCAAGTGATCCAAATGACTTTACAAAAAAAACAAAACAAACAAAAAAAAGAGCACCAGCTTGATACAGGAGTCCTCCGATTTGTAACCAAAGGCGAGGGGGCGAAAAACCTTATTTGATAATTCACCGTGCCGATAAGTCTTAAATCAAGAAAAACACTGAAATATTTATGCCTACATACAATATAGTATAGATATGTACAAGCATACATACACGGAACCCAAATCAAACCCTCAAATAGCATAAAGAGCCCCATGAATTAGGGAGAGGAGTATGATGTGGGTGTTTGAAATATGATGACCATCTCTGTGGTCTGAGGAAGAGTTCAGTGCTTGATGTCCACATACACATACTGATGCCATCACTCAGTCCTTTGTGGATTCTCAGTATGAGAAAGCTCAGTCAATGTAAAAGAAAAACAAAAGTCTGAATATCAAACTCAGGGGAGGGAAAGAATTTCATTCTTCCAGTATGTCATTTTTTAGGTGACAGAGTACAAGGGTTTAATCTTCTTCAGTGGCTGAGTGAGGAGGAACGACAGTGGAAGTTGATGGACTACACAGTCAAGATGTCAAGTTGGTTGGGCCTGATCTGATTGGCTCCTGGAACTGGGCGCTTTAGATGGACTTGGATGAATCCTGCTTACTGATGAGGACCTCCAGAAGCCGCAGTTTGGCTTTAATGCGCTTGTACTCCTTGTATTCGTCCATCATAGGCATGCGATCTTCCTTCTGAGCATTCCTGCGGGGGAAAAAACATTTTGGTTGAGAGCAAAGCTAACATGATGCTTTTGTCCAAAATAAAACTTTTTGTGTGTAATGAGAAGTCTTTACTTAGTGAACACTATTTTACAGTGTCATTTTTACATGTTACATGCAGTGTACAAGACAAATGTTACAGTTACTGCAAACAATGTCAGAGGAGACAGAAACTATCATGGCAGTTTCTGATTACTCTGGTTGTTGTAGGTTTCTTAATGATATGTTCCACAAGTCAAAGTTTAACAAAACAAAAACACTTAACAACAAAACATTTTAAATTCCTTTCGGTTTTCCAATGCCACTGTGATTTGTTTCGGGGCAAACAATATAAGCAACATTTTGTTTAATCAGTGTCTTCAAAATCTTGGTTGAAAGTGATTTTTTAAAATCTTGATTAAATAAGCATACACCCTTTATCTTGTTTAACATGCTCATTTGGTCATCATTTGCTATATTCAGCAAAGTAAACCATCAGATTGAAGGGTGATTCTCACAAAACCATATTTTCAGCAAGCTTTCATTCAAACTAAATGTAGGTGTCTCAAAGGACAAATAACCAAATTATATAAGGAGTCCATACAATTTGTCAATGTATGCACACCAAAGCACCCATAAAAAAACAAAAAAAACCTTTCAGAATTCAGTCTATAGTATGTGTACAGTGCACCAGCAAAGAGCTTGTTTACATTTTAGACAAATCAAGTTGCGATACCGAACCGCATGGAGATGCCAAAAAAACTAAAACAACTGCCTTGACCTGACTGCATATCCCTACTACAGTACACCGATCCATTCAGGATTACTAAACACAGCAACATACACATGACAAATAAAACAATTATCCTGAATGTGTGTGGAAACAACGTGAATGTATTGAAATGTATCTGTGGATATATACAATGTCAAGAAAGTGCGCATGCACGGACTGTTTATGCATCAATATAACAGACTCACGCATGTTTACTGTACAACTCCTGTACGTCACCGCAATTGTTACATGCATGCGTTTTGGTTCTGTTTTCCTTGTGCCTGCCAGTTTCTCAGTTTGTTTGATTAATCTTCTCGTTCACCCGTGTTCTCATTAATTATCTTGTTAGCTCTTTAGTTTGTTCGGTGTATTTAAGCCCGCAGTTTGAGTTCGTTTCCCTGTCCGTTATGATTTGTTAATATGTAGTTTTGACTACTAAGTGCTCTCCTTTTTCATTAAAAGACTCTCTGTTATTTCTCCGACTCATTACTACACGTGACAGTATACTGGACCTTAACAGTTTATTATATCGCTGTTTTTCTTCCCTTTTTTTCTTTGTTTTTAGCCCTTCTATGGACCTGCCAGCTGTTCGGCTGCTCTGCCTGGGGCAGGGAGACTGTCCGCTGGAAGACCACACGTGGGACGGTCCTAAGGAAGACTTCGCCGCATTCGTGGAGTGGGTGCTGGTGAACAAGGATTCTCGGTTTACCATCGGCCTGGCTGAGGCCCACAGCAGCTCCGCCCAGTAGGAGGGATTCCCTGGCTCTGCCTCACACCTGGGATCCCATCGGCTCTGCCTTGGCTCCTTCCTCCCTCGGCTCTACCAGAAACTATCATCTCTCGTCCCACCGGCTCCGCCTTGATCAGACATCGTCCTGCATGCACCTTCGGCTCAGTCTTTCCCCCGGCTTTGCCTTCGTCCTCAGTCCGACTGGCTCGGCCTAAGTCTTCAAGTTTCCTGGTTCTACCTTGGATGCCCTTGGTCTCCGGGGCCAGCAGTCACGTGGGCTCTTTGGCTCGTCAGCTCCACCTGGGTCTCCATCTCTTAACAGCTCCTTCTCCATCAGTCGTCCCCAGGGAGTTGTCTGCTAAGTTTCCAACTCGGCTCCTCCCTCCATCGACTTCGCCCTAGAGCTTCGTCCTGACTCGTAGGACTTGGTTTTGTTCCGCCCCTCTCCAGTTCCTCGCCCTCCCTCCTCAGTTGGACTATTTACGGCGTGAGGACGTGCCTTTTCAGGAGGGGGCAGACTGTTACATGTATGTGTTTTGGTTCTGTTTTCCCTGTACCTGTCATTTGACCCAATTTCTCAGATTGTTTGCGTAATCATCCCATTCACCTGTGTTCTCAATTATCTTGTTAGCTCTTTAGTTTGCACTGTGTATTTAATTTATTG
Organism: Gila orcuttii; assembly: GCA_026230005.1. NCBI lineage: Eukaryota > Metazoa > Chordata > Actinopteri > Cypriniformes > Leuciscidae > Gila > Gila orcuttii. The sequence goes on along the minus strand of JAPDVR010000016.1, from coordinate 27,333,964 downwards.
CGTTCAATTATTTTAATGTGTTAGGATTTTGAATTACTCTCATGCGTTAACGCTTTAACGTTGACAGCCCTAATATATACATATATATACAAATAAAGTACAGGATCCAAACGTCTAAAAACTGTTCATCTTTGGGCATCATTTCTATAGTAATTCACTCAATTTGACCACATCTCAAAAAATATTTAACAGGTGCTAGTACGAGAGTAAAATAGAGTGAACAATAAGAGGCTGATGCTCAGCAGGCTGGACAATAGTGTGCCTTAGGACAAGTACTTCATGTTCCCTGCTTGAAAACATCACACATTTCTACTGGTTTACCAGTTCAGTCAGTATATCACTCCCGTCTAGGTGAGTTTGATCTTAAGAACATGAAATGAACGTGGGAGGCCTACCTGCCATTCTGTTGATAGAATTCATCTTCAAACTCTCTGATGGTCCTCCTCAGTTTCTTCTTCTCTGCTCTGGCCTTCCATAGCTGTTCCAGGAGCTCAGGCCTGTAGGATACAAGTGGTGTTAAGTTGCTGGATTTCTATATATGGAGCTATAACTCTCCTGATTCTATAGCAACAGGAAACTGTGTACTCAAAACACTCCTGAACAGGAAACAACCTTTGCACAGCATGACAAGAGCACCAGCTGAGGTCAACTCAGGTTGGTAAAAGTTAGTGACATGGATCTCAGCGGCACCCAATACAGTATCCTAGACTTAGATCTGGCTGCCTGAGCAGTTGTTTTACTTCATACCAGATTACGGCATGATCCAGCTCGAGGCTTTCAGGCCACTGACTCCTGCAGATTTCCAGGCACCTGCCAAAATCTTTTAATAGACCTTTTATATGATGAGAGCATGAGCCGATTGCTGCTCCTACCTGATTAACTGGGGGACTATGTGCGTACATGCGCATACACATAAACAAGTGTGTAGAAATCAAGTTCTCATTAATTCTGCCAATGTAGGTTACACTTTAAACCAAAGTCCTGCTGGGAAATTCCAGACTGAGGACAATTCAGATGAAACTGCATTTCCTTTTGACCTCCATACTGTTCAAGGAGGGTTTAGTGAGGAAGTAAAACTCAATTTCGATTTTCTGGTCAACACTCACATTGAGGAGGCGTTGGAACTGGACAGACGCAGATCGAGATTGAGCTTCCCAGAGTTGAGGACGTCCTCCTGAGTGGGCTGCTGGGAGCTGGGCTGGGCTACTGGGTCCATGATGATTTCTGAGCTCTCGCTCTGCATCTCTACATTTTCCTGCTGGCCCCTGCCCTCCTCCTCCTCTTCTTCTTCGATCTCACCACAAAAGTGAGCAGTTTCGCCCTCAATAATGGGCTGTAACATTTGATTGCGGCGTTTGCTGGAGGGAGAAGCCTGTGTGAGAGAAGAACCTGGTTATTCTGCTTTCTCTGTGTCAAACACGCATGAATGTCATACAATCCGAAAACAACACTAGTTCCTGTTTCAGCACAACAAAGCAGTATCAGCTTTAATTTCGCTATCCTATCAGAGTTCAGCCACTTTCAGTATAATTCATAGAATATAGAGAATATATAGAAACTCCAGATTTGGTTTCATATTGCAAACACTAATTATATATTATTTATATATAAAGTCTGTAATAAAGGTTAATGTGGGTGTGGTGAGAAAGAGGAACAGTGTCTTACTATGATGGGGGTGATGCTGACACGGGTGAGCATCTGCTTGACCAGACGATATCTGTCATACAAGGGCTTTACAGTCAAACGCTCTTCTCGGGTCACCTGTAGGGAAGATTTTTGTCAGAGCATTGTGTACATTAGGACAACTTTTCTGCGTGCGTGTGTGTGTGTGTAAGACACCTACTGGGCGCCCATGAAGTCCCTCATAGAACAGAAGGTTCTTCTGCAGTCCAGTTTTCTCACTAGCAAGCTGCTCCTTGGTCATTTTCTGTGAGAGCAGAATTAAAGCAGAATTCTCAAATTAGATGTTAAGACTGGATACACTACACAACTTTTAATATCTGAACAGATTTTAAAACGCTAGGCATCATACCCAGTTTTTTTCTTTAACCATTTACAAACTGTATCAATACACTAAACGACTGGCACACTACCAGACTCCTTGCCAGGAGACACATGACAAATGAAAACAATGTGTTCTAAAATCAACAGAAAATATCAAACATGTTGATATTTTCCAACTGTATGAATGAAATCATAGTCTGAAGCAGGGAAGAAGATCAATGGGGGCTTGGGGCAAAAAATGCCCCAAAATTCTAAATATGGAAGCAAAAAACTCCCCCGCACAATGAAACAAAATAGATTACGACTGTTGCGGTCAAAGTAAAATCTGAAAATGAATAAAAAGTGTTTATTTTTATGCTCCATTTTTGCAGTGTTGAGCATTAAAAACAAAATCACAGATATCTGTTGAGTGCATGAATGTTTGTTTTTTAATTTTAAGATCAATTTCTGACCCTGGTCTGAAGTTAAAAAAACATACATTACTCAATATTCTGTGAAATCTGTCAACTCCAGCTGCCCAAAATCTGTAGACAAGCTCTGTCTCTCTGCAACTAGCATTCGACTGCAAAGAACCTTTCACACTGAGTGCGATCAAACAGCACGAATATACGATGCGATGGCGCTCTTTAAGGCGAGCAGGACGAGGCCTAGGGCCGTGAGAGAGCGGCGTGAGGCTGGTGGCGTGATTACTAATGAGCACCACCTGCGCGACGCACCGGTCTCGTATCTCTCACGGAGGAGCGGAAGCATAAAAGGAGGAGCGACGACAGTGGAGATCGCGAGAGGCCAGGCCTGGATTTTATTTGATGTTTTATTTTATTGTCTTTACTTTCATTTTGTATTTGTTTTATTTTATATTAAAATCTTTGAAAGTTCTGCCCTTCCGAATGACGAAGCTGTTCATTTCCTCATTTGAGTTCTGCATAGGTTCCCACACTTAAAAAACTGAGAGAAACATTTCTACAGATGAAAAATAAAGCCAAATAAATTATGTTCTGTTTGTGTTTTTTATGCGGCTCGGTGTATTTTTATAACAATAAAGAATAAGAAATGCTTACATGAGAAATGCTTAATTCACTTTATTATAAAACACTACAAATAATGCACATCTGCCCATTATTAAATCAAAATCCACTTTAGATCACACTTGATGATTCTGTGTAGTACCAATTTTTATCTTTAATTTACTGATGTATGTTGTGCAGCGGACGAGGTTAAAGCCAAATGGGAATACCTAAGAGATGCATATATGAGGAAAAATGCATTCACCTATCGTGCAGCCGTGAATTAGCAGTGTGAAAGGGCCTTAAATCAGGGGTAATATGCAAAAGTCAAGTAGTGTATTCCAGCCATTAAATGTTACAAATATACCTTCTTAAAAACATTTGATTTGATGAGTTCTAAATAAATCAAAGCTGCTTATTAAAGTTGAAGAAGCTGGAACTCACTCTGACGTCCTCCGGCCAGCCGTCCTCGTCTCTTTTGGTTTGGATGCAGCGCTGAATGAGCTCCAGTGTCTCTTCTCGGGTGGGCCGGTGTTCCCGTGCCTCACTCTCCACAGGTTCCTCGTGAGCCGACTGATCCAGTGTGGATCCAAAGCTCTTGGGCAGAGTGTTACTGCGTGGACGTGTCTGTGGAGTTAGCTCACTCTCAGCCTTGTGTTTGGCATCTGGGTAACAGAAGGAGACACAGAGAGAAAGACAGATTTAGGAGACTAGAAGGTTTGCTGGTCGCTGCGGACATTTAGGGTGGAGTTGGCAACCCTAACTGAAAGAAAAACAAGGTCATTGATCAACCCTACTCAGCATCACCAAGATCTGAGAAAAAGTACACTAGTAGTGCACTGACGACCTCACCATGTACAATATCAGACGGCCATTTTTTCATTTTCAGTGTACTCAAAAGGAGCAGAGGAAGCACAGGGAGCTCGGTGACTGAGAACATCCTGTGAGCCCTTGAACCTCAGCACCTATCAAATGTTAACCCTCATAAACATACACTTTAGATGATTAAAGAAGCTGAGACACGTGGCTGAGAGCGTCCCGTACGGGGAATGCATCTGCGAGACCGCGGTCAGAGAGACAGTCAGAGAGAGAGGAGAGCAGAGAGTGTCAAACTCAAGTGTTTAAGTCTACTTACTGCTGCTTATATGTACTTACAGAAGTGGGGCGCCTGTCTAGAGGCATTGAGGGGGCGTGACAGTGTAAAATGGGGTGTGTTCGGGACGGAGGAAGAGGACGAGTGGCATCTGTATGACTGAAGCACGGCCTGGTGCCTCAGGGAACCTTTTGGGAAGAGGTGCTGTCGTCCTGCCGATGCGGGCCATCCGAGTGGATTTAGTTAAAGAGAAAGAGAGACTTTATACGACAGTGCACCTCTGATGGGGGGCATCAAATGGAAATGGATGATGGGAAGTGTAGGGGGCCAAACACAGTGAGCGGAGGGGTCTCTGGTAGAGTATGAGGGTGGTCCCATGAGAGAGAGCCCCTGAGCCTCTACAGACATGCAGTGCAACTCCACACTTCTCCACTCTGCCCTACAGGGGACAGGGGAGCAGGCCCGGACCAAGACTGCCCAATAACGGTATGACACTGACAATCACACACTCCACAGCCAAATCGCTCCCCTGCTCACACAGCCACTCTTACCTTTGAGCTGCTTGCGGATTTTGGTAAGATCAGTCATCCACTTCAGCACCTTTGGATCAGCTGCCTTATCAGCGTGAGAGGGCTGCAAATGACAAACAGCATAATTAATTTAATCGATAATCTTGGAAATTATTCATGCATGACAATGCATGTGCTTTTGGGAGGTACTTGTCAAGAGCAAGCAGTGTGAGAGCAAGTTAAGGGTTTTGCTATATGGTTGCTAGGGTGTTCTGGGAGGTTATTTAGGGTGTTGCTTGTGTATGACTAGGTCTTTCTAACCTTGTAGTTTCTCTCTTTTTCGAACTGTTCCTCAAAGTGCTTAATTTTCTTCTTGAGGTTCTGGAGTTTCTTGGTGAGCTGATGGGAGACAGTGTCTCCTTTCAGACTGTCTTTGGAAGAGAGGGAGGCACGGCGAGGCCTGTGAGACATGACATAAGCATGAGTTTGATTGTCAGTGTATCCGAGTATTCATAAGTGATTGTGGTTACTCTGCTCACCTCCCACAGGACAGAGTTTTGGTGGAGGAGGTGGCATCGTGGTCCTGCTGCAAGAACCGCTGACTGTGGCCAAAGTCCAGGAACCGCCGGGCCAGTAGTGGCTGAGCATCCTCCTCTAGAGGCAGGGGCATCATGCGGCCCGCCAGCGGGGACAGTTGGGCCTCCCCTGACTCAATCTCCTCTTGCCATGGCATGAACACTGGCACAGGGTCTGCCAAAGACACAGACACATACGCTGTCATGCAACCAACATCATCACAATGTTTTTCCATTAAATACATTTCAAAACAGACTTAGAAGTTCACAAACAGCCCTAGGTTGCTTTGTGATATTAACCTGAGGTCTAAATGGGTGAGCTCCTCTGATACATAGTGAGCGAGCAGGACAACACTGTGTTATTTGGCAGGTGACTATTCTGGGTAATAGTGCACAGTTTAAATGTCATCCACTCTGGCAAACATTCACACACACACATTTTGGAGCCAAAATATTTAAAGAGCTTAATTGCTGCTACATCAGCAACCGTGCTTAATGCAAGGAAACATGCTCAGAGCAGAAGTCACACTGCCCACATTGAATGTACTGGACCTGGGCCTGATATGGAAACTTGAAAGCTGATCAAATTTACACTGCATAGATGTCTGACATGGTGGTTGATTAGGGGAAAGCTGATGCATTTGCTGATGGCAGATGGTAAATAGTGGGAGTCAGCAGGTCCAACTGGGTGCGTGTGATGAGCCAAATGGTTAGTCATAGTCGGCGGTTGTGTGTGTGTGTGTGTGTGTGTGTGTGTGGGGGGGGGGGGGCAAACTCAAACTGAAGGCGTTTTCACACCACTGAACTTTTAGCGCAGACCAGAGTCTTGGTCTTTGTGAACTTGGTAGGTGTGAAAGCTAGAGTCTGTTAGAAAATGTGGATCTGGGGTACAGTGAATTAAAGTTATTGGACAGTTAAGGCCAGTTCACACCAAGAATGATACCTATAAAGATAATGATAACATCCAAACCAACGAATGACAATGTTATGTTTATTATAAGAGTTATGTCATCTGCTGCTTTGAATGCTCAAGCTCTTTAAAGTAGGATAGATTCCGATTGGCTGTCAATGTTTTTATCGTTCATCAGCAGGGGAAAATAAATTGTTCTGAAAGTGATTCCAATGATATCATTCATCCATGTCTTTATCATTATGGTTGGAGTGTGGACTTCCCTATTCTCAGAATTAGAACAATTATTAAAACTCCATAGTTATCATCCTTGATGTGAAAGGGTCTAGTTAATACGGCCTAATTTTGCTGAAGTAAATTACTTTTGTACAATAATACAATAAAAGAACAACTTATACAATCAGGGCCTGCTAAATGCTACTTGTCTTGAAAGAAATCGCTTTTGGAGAGCAACAACTGCATCCACAAGTGTTCTGGGTGTACAAGTTTTGGTAGTAAACACTTCATCTCAGCGCCTGATAGGCAGTAAAAGTGGAACTTGGTGGTGGATGTTGAAAATGTACTGTGGTTTGAGGTAAAAATAATGCAGTGTGAGAAGAGAGCTGTGGGGTAAAGTTGAGGGGGTGGAGTCAAACTCTGGTTCGAAACAAGTGTGAAAGGAGTGTGACTGAGAAGAGCAGCGGGCGATGGACGAGCTGTGGAGAAGCTACTTACCGCTCCCTTCTCTCTGCAGGTGCATACATGTGAAGTCAATGGGTGGGAAATTGATGGGGCATGATGCTGACCAGGCATGGGCGGAAAGAGAGATAGCACAGAAGAGTGCGGTGAGCTATGAGCCTCACACACAGAGACATACATACACACACTCACACGTAATGCTGTGAATCTATGGCTGAAATGCAAATAAGTCATAACTAGTATTCATTCACTCCACATAAGCCATATTTATGGTTCACGTACATCTACACATACACGAGAAAACAGTGCATGTTGGTGATTTATGAATAATAATGGTTTACATTCCCCATTTGTAGCTCTGTGATCTATTAAATTCTCTAAAATTTCAGAGTCAAGGGCACTGTCAACATTCAGCCACTGCATACATTCATTAGCACATCCTATCAGTCTTATATATGAGCTTAAATGTGAAGTTTGTACGGCACAATTTGTAAAAATGTAAAAGTAATGACTGATTTCAAACAGGTTTCCTAAACCCTCCCCATTTTCCACTGGTCGGATAAACGGATGCATAAAAGCACACCGTTTTCATGATGTGTCCTGTTTATTAATGAATTAAATTTGAATGCACAAGGCTATGTTGCAGCATTTGTTCCCACAGGAAACATTAGCAGTTAATATGCAGAGCGCCTTGTAATCTTTTATACAGACATAATAGAAAGTTACCTTCTTGTTCGCTGTCCGAGAAAACGCTTCTGGTCAAAGACTGAGGGCCGCTGACAGGCTCTGTGGATTCAGTATTAGCATTCAGGTCACAGTCACCAGGCTCCTGTGTGTCATTGGATAGGTTTAGTTAGATGCTTCAGTCTCACAGCGTAGAAAAACAGACAGAAGCCTAGTGGTATCCAGATATACTCACACAGGTGATAACATCAGCCTGGTCCATCTGCTCGTAGTCCGGGTACTTCTCCAGTCTGTGTGAAGATGGAAACAAATGACTATGAACTCCTGAGTGAGGTGATGAAAACTGTGTGATATGTTCCCTTCACGCATGTCAATTATAGAGCTATACTATGCATGCTCTTAAAATGTCTTGCAAGGAAAAAAAAAAAAAAGAGTCATATTTATTAATAGAGGCGTAAAACAAGCAAAGAGAATTCAGGCTGAATGAGATACAGCGCTAGCTTAAAGTGTATCCAAACTTTACTAGTCACACCCACACATATCATAAAGGCTAATTATGCAGACTAAGGAAACTAGGACACTAAGCTTATCAGATGTAAGATGTAACAGGCTTACAAAAGTTTTACAGGAACACAATTTGAAATTTACAAGCTATTTATAGCTAGACATTTCTATTATTATTTTCCTTTAAAAGAACAGAACCATTTTGAATGTTTTCTTGTAAAATGTTATTCTTGGAACCTTGTTCCAAGAAAAATATTTTAGTTTAAAGAAACTTTTTTTTTTTCATTAGAAAAATAGTTTCTGCATGGCAGCTGAAGTCCAGAAATACACTCCACGTGAGTACACTAACGCAATGCCTGGCCAGCGCTTTCACATGTGCGGTCTCATTGTTCGTACTCAATGTACATTCTTGCGTGCCTAAATTCAAGGAGGCGAAATGTCTGTGCCATTCAAATGCCCATGCCACTACAAATATTATTCAGGCAGCTAGCTTTAAACATAACAGTTTAATAGCACACATTACTCAATCTGAAATTTCACCATGACAGCAAATAACCTGAAAGAGAAAACTGACTACGAAAGATGAGTTTACGGTAATGCTCACCATAACAGCCCTACAATGCATTCTTTTGGCACATTTTTGAAGGCAACAGCACGATATTGAACATAGCTAGAGCATTTGCGTTCATGTACTTGAAAAGTATGCTTCAGGTCTCAAGGTGTGGCCGCAGTAGTAAAATTGCAGCAAAATCTGCATTGGGAAATCTTTTGCCCTCACGCGAAACTCCTGGATTCGCGTGAATTCCTATTGAAACGACTGGATTTCGCCCGTTAAAAATTAGATGAACAACAGTAATGGTGACCGCAACTTAACACCTCCAATCTAACCTTTCTATGGTGAGATTCTCAGCATCTATGAGAGTCTCTTTGTCAAGGTCCATCCCAGAACTTTCTTCCGTGACAGGGCTGCTGAGCTGAGAACCTTGAGATTCCTGTGGGGAAAAAGAGGGTAATTACCACTGACTGTACCAACAAGTTTAGAAGTGAAAAAGATAATATGTCTTGGCATTATGCTGGAGATATCGCACAATGCCAAATGTTCTCGAAGCCATCTGAACACTCAAACATATCTAGGCCTTGTGCGTGTTTATTGATGATTGCATCTCAAGGTCGGCAGCTGATAAGACTGAGGAATGGGGTGGCTCTCGGTGGGAGGGTGTGTTTGGGTTGACCAGGTGGCGCTGTCATTCCTCAGAGTTGGCTATTAAAAGAAGGTAACCCAGTTCATATGTTCCTAACCTGTTGCCAGGCCACAAGAACTTTAGGCATGATTGGAGGGAAGAGAAGCCTCCACAAGAGACTGTTAATCAGAGTCGTCAGTAAGCCAGGATCCCAGACACATTCGTCATTTTATTACACCTCTTGGTTGAGCAGCTAAAGAGTGTCAAGACAAGAGACACAAACCTTTAGCGTCAGCTATGGTGATGCGTCTTCTGAACAATCCTCATCTTGTTACTTAATTAGCTACTTGAGGAAAGTGCTTTATCTGAAATGTTTCATTCGCTCTGGCAAAGTGTTAAATGGGGGAAGATTACTTGTGCCTGTGAGAACAGTTGATGGTCTGCTTATCTGACAGGAAGGCCTTTGTTTCTCACTCTCCTGAGGAGGAGCAGCTCTGCTGTGTATTACAAACTTTGCTGATAGCAGAAATACTAATCATATTCAAAGCCAGATGTAGACTAAAGAAATAGTCTAAGACAGTGGTTCTCAACCTTTTTGACTCCAAGGACTCCATTGTCCACAACAATATTCAAAGACATCCAGACCCCAGTTTTGTTTTGAAAACCAATTTTAATCTATGTGCTTAGCTTCTGTAAATCAAAAAAATAACTGAAATATATTTACAATTAAAATGAAAATACAATTAAAATAATTAATCACAGAAGGGTTTTAGAGCTGTTCTGTATGTTCTGTAGGGCAGCGGTTCTCAAAGTGGGGCCCGTGACACATTGCCAGGGGGTCCGTAAAATAATCTGCCATAGGCTACCGTGTTTTCCGGACTATAAATCATGTTTTTTTTTTATCTAAAACGTGCTTTGACTTATATTCCAAAGTGGCTTATATAATGCATTTAGCATCAAATAAGCAAAAAGTAGACACTTAGAGGTTTTTATAGAATTATTTCTTATGTCTGTGCTACAAGTATTCAGTGTGTTTTGGTTAAATTTTATCACATGCTCCAGAAAGAAGTTCACGGAGGTCGAGACGGCAGAAAGCGCATCCTGTTTGTTTTCATTATTTATTGAATTTACATGACTTTCCAGTCGTTTGTGATTTAATGGATAAGGACTAAGCATAGCCATTGGTAAAAAATAAAATATATATTAGATATAAAAATGCCCATGGCTTTTTAAGATTTTATTATCTAACCTGACATCTACAAACCACATTTAAAATAGGGCTATCTCATATATGCAGGTTATCCGTGAATTCTGATTTTTCAAAGCAAACTAAAAGTTTTTAAGGAGTGATTTTTGTGTGTGTTGATTTTCTGTTGTTTTAGCTTGTCAATGCTTGTTTTGTCTTATTGTAAGACATTTTAAGTCATCTAAAGCTCCCTTTTGTAAGTTTGCCAAGACCCCCTGCTTGAGAACTACTGGTTGTTCCTCTGGCTTTCTTAGTTATGTTGTATAAGATAAATAACAATCAAAGTTTAACCCTCTAATTGCTTACCTCACTATTCTCTGATGGCAGGCTCTCCTCTGTAACCTCTGGGAGAGTCTCAATCTCTGCCTCAGATTCAGACTGCACATCTTCATGGTTCTCAGGCCCTGGTGTCTTCTGAGTAGGGCTGTTTCTGTGGAGGAAAAATATATAGATTCACATCAACACATCAAAAAACCTTTCAAACCAAACATCCATATTCAAACTTCTCTCTAAACACCTGCAAAGTTCAGATACAAACAAATAAATGCCCGGGTCAGTGTCCGTATGTACTGCGTTTATTGTCAAACTCACCGTTGAATGGGTTGGGATTCCAACACCTGACTCTCATAGCTGCCGAGCTCCTTGTCAATAGAAGTCTGTAGGTCCAACAAGTGCTGTTCCACTGCAGCACGGATGGTCCTCTGGATTATACTGCAAATAAACACATTCAAACCGTCTGACACAAGTATTCAAAATGGTTTCCCATTGAGGCCGAAGCACGCAGTACCCCTATTAATCATTGTTTGACCTATTAAAACAAGGTCATCCAAGAAGTTTTCGCTGCAAGCTCATCTTTCTAACAAATAGCCCTCAATCATGAGCACCACAGATTCTTGTGTCTGAAAATAGACATGTTTTGATCTGACTAAGACTTTCAGTATTATAACAGCCAAGTCTCTAATGTCGACACAGCTCCTGTGTCCTGTACTGGGGAACTGGCTATGTTGAATTCACATGTTTTGTGTGGAACGATAGACCCCCAAGCATGCCTTCCTAACTAACCTCCACGTGCCCATCTGGGCCAAAAGGCACGTTGGGTCACGCCGCCTCTGCATGCTTAATATTTCCAACAGCAAATCATTAGATGGCGGCGTTGTTGAAGTGATGTGGAGGTCTCTGTTTAGCTAATGCTGCAGAATGTCAGGACCAGATACAGTAGCTTTGCCTGAAGCTGTTCAGTTACAGATACTTTAATTCATTTTCTGCTCCGAGAGCATTTAGAAATAGGATAATATTCTTCCTGTTGCCACAATTTGCTGCTGCTAGTCAAGGCTTCAGTTGAAAAGCCATTTACCAGTAGAAAACTAGAAGCAATTGAATGTAATTTATTAATTATTCTTAATGTGATTGTGGGTTTCATTTTATTATGAATACAAATAGTGGAATCTCAGCAATGGATATCAATTTGGCAGAGTATAATTGCAGAATTCTACTTTCAATTCTATTTTTCTGAGTTGAAAAGTCGCAAAGCAAATCGGTCTCTTTGTCGGCAAGACAGCATCCCTTAGTTATCTGCTTTTAAGAACATAATCACATTCGTTCAGCTTTATTTTGCCTTCTGTCCATCTAAAAGGTCTTATTAGTGCATACTGTGGCCCTTTGAATGAACAAATCTGATTTAGACCTGAAGATAATTGCATACAGCCCAAATTAATGTCAGCTAAATTAACTTCAAATAGACAATGAAAATGGACCTATTGGTCACAGAAAGGCTTTGTATGCTGTTTATGTCAATGTTTCATAATAGCAGCAAACAAGACTCAAAGCAAATCATATGATTCAAGATAAGAATGAATATATATAGTTACCATGGTGACTGAAAAAAAAAAATAAAATAAAAATAAAAGAGTAGAAGACACTTACTCGGCAGATCCTGGAAGAATGCTGATGGAAGATATGTGTGAACTGGAAAGAGAAGAAAAGGAAGCAAACATTAGGAGGATATTAACTGTATGATCTTACCTACTCAGCCACTTTGTACAATAACGCCTGTATGTGCCATCAGGGAAAAGAAGAATAATTTAGCATACATTTCCTAAGTCACGTACTTGGGCATCTGAGAGAAATTGAGGGCAGGGTGACATGCAGTCCCATAAACAAACTCAGACACGTTAGGAACGCTTGCTTATATAACACTAGTTGACCACTGCTTGTTAACACCCGTGTCTGGTTCTGGGGTGGGAACAAATAGGGCCCTGATTGATACAACAGGTGCTTCGCCATACGTTCTCACACACAAGGCCACATCAGCACACAAACAGAAACAGGACAAGAGTGAAGTTCAAGATCAGCTTTTGAAGTCCTCCGTGTCATTTGGTGACAGCTGTGCGATCTATGGTGAAATGTCTTGACCCCTTAAGCTCTTTAGGCTGCTGAGAAGGCTTGTGTTCAACCAGTCATCCCATGAAAATGGAAAAGCACCCTTTTCTAGAAACTACAGTCTATGTAACCCATGACAGTCAATGTTACAACATCAAATGATTTCTTGATCATTTCTTTGAGCATCAAAAAGAAATTAACACTGAATCAGATGCTAAACCTTTAGGTTTATTTTACTAAACCTTAAGTTTACCTAATTTGTCAGCTGTTAATTTAATTTTGTCAGATTTTTGTCAGTTGTTAAATTTGACTAAGATTTATAATTATAGTTATAATTGACCTCTTTCCACAATATATATATATATATACACACACAGATATTAGCTTGTAATATATATATATATATATATATATATATATATATATATATATATATATATATATTATATTCATTACAAGCTAATTATTTGGTCCTACACCCTGGGGGCGGTTGCATAAACCACTTACAAGTTAGCCATCAATTTTTTTTGTTTATGACTGTCGAAAAGTAAGACTAACTTGACTAAATGCTAGTGGGTCATACTTGATCTTAAGAAACAGTCTTAACATAATGGTTAAGTTTATGTAACTGGCCCCAGGTGTGAAAAATGAGTGCCCAATTAACCTTTTATGATTCTTTGTACAACTGTATAAGGCCACATAGCCACAGCAGAAACAACAAAAATAAATAAATGATACATGGCAACACAGCAACAAAACTACTAGGCTAAAATAATTAATCTCAGATATATTAATTTAGATACATGAAAATGACTTTGCCTATTTAAAAATAGTATGGCCATTGAAAGAAGAATGGTCACAGAGGAAGGAAACTGCTGCTGGGGCAACTAGACTAAAGGAAGCACTTTTTGAAAAATGTCCTTGAGTGTTTTTTTCTTAGTCGGCACTGAAAAGTGCATCGCTCGATATTGCAAGAGAGAACAAAACGAGCCTCGTTTAAGAGAGATTCGGTATCTTGCCCACACAAAGCTCTAGAAGCAGTAAATGAGATCAGTTCCAGTAATGCGTCCACACTGACTGTACATTACTCAGTATGAAGCACTCTAATAAAGAACCTTCTGTAACATCTTTCCATTCATTTACTCTGCTGCAACACCTCACCTGAACTCTAATGTCGATGATTTAGCCTGAGAAACAAATCAAAACTATAGATTGATGATGTAAAACCGTCTGGCTGATACTGAGAGAAGATGTTTATTTTAAGGACGAAAAGTTCAGTAGAGATATGGCTTAAATCTACATTGTAACCAATATAATAGTTTATCACAAATTCCTGGTCTTGATGTGAAACGCACATAAAAAAAAAAAAAAAAAAGTTTTCATAATCTTTGGCCAATGTCAGTCTTTACATATTTACATTCATTTCATTTCCGGATAGTATCTGGATTTTTCAATGGGTTTCCAGTTTGAATGGATAGATCCGATTGCATTTAGTCACACAAACAGGAACACATTTCGACACATTTCATGTTGTCTTTGAAGAGAAGAAAAAGAAGAAAAAGAAAAAAAAGAAAAAAAAGAAAAAAAAGAAAACAAAACTTTCACCAGGGCTGTGAATAATAAGTGTGATTAATTAAAGGAGCCAAAAATAAATTGTGGTGGACAAAGCTAAAAGTAATATGCTGTGTCACAGATCAGCTGAGGCTTTAAGAGGATTACATACAGACGGCTTCCTCTGACTCGGCACTTTATCTTATCAGCAGCGGCAAACACACACACACACACACGGCAGTCTCTCCCTCCCACACACACACTTGAATGGAATTGTGTGTGAATTAAATGCTGCATCATGCAGCGATTCATCAATTTAAAATTCTGCCCGAGTCTACATCTCTCGTTTCCACCATATAATCATTTGAACTCATCAGCAGCGTTACATAAGTTATTAGTGATTTCCATCATGCGATCTGAGAGGCAGATCTTATCTGACTGTCACACGCAGCCTTGGTCGAAAACCAATAAACACTCCATCGGGAACAAATCAATCCACTTCAAGAGTTTCACTCTGAATGAAAGCTTTTTCTACCACATTCACAGCTCTTTTTCCACTGAATCGCTAGATTCATTACCTGTGGAGAAGGACTTGACAAGCCATGTTCTTCAGTTTGGTTCTCGTTGATGAGCCGTTTTGGTTGTTAACGTTGGGCGTATGGTTATCCTGATTGGGCACTTTGTGGTGCTAAAGTCTGGATGAGCAGGTCAAAGAGCAAACACAGGCTGCCGGAGCTCATTCTGCGGAGTCCTGTATGTGCAGTCTGCCTCTGTGTAGGATTCGGCACTCTGTTAAAAAGTGCTGCAGTGGAAGAGCTGGATCCTCGCTTAAATACACGGCCGTCTGACGCAGTCTTGTCGCTAGTGCTCTGGGCCAATCGCCTCTCCATACACACACACACACACAAGACAGAGAACTCCCTCCCCCCAAATTAAAGTCAAGCCTGCACACTCAAACACCTGTTAGACGTTTATATAACCCTGTCACAGTCCAAACATCAG